>OX421979.1:35615401-36270401 GCA_949128135.1 Parasteatoda lunata
ACCCGATGATATTCTCAATCCTTGATGATGTATAGTGTCGAGGTATTTTAAAACGGATTGACGAGCCGAGGAGTATACAGGAATACCATAATCTAGTTTAGAACGTATAACTGCACGATATATTTTTAACATCGAATCCATATCAGCCCCCCATGAACAGTTTGCGAGGACTTTAAGAATGTTTAATGATTGAGAGCATTTTCTTCTAATGTAATTTATATGAGGTTTAAAAGTTAGTTTAGAGTCAAAAATCATTCCCAGGAATTTTGTTTCTTCAACAACAGAAATAGCGTTATTATTTAAAATAATTTCAGGATGAGGATGAAGACCACGTCGTCGACAAAAATGAACACAATGAGTTTTTTGAGGGGAGAAAGTAAAACCATTTTCATTTGCCCATTTTAAAATTTTATTTACAGCTAGTTGCATTTGTCGCTCAATTAGTGTCATATTAGTGGATCGGCATGAAATCCGAAAGTCATCTACAAATAATTCACCGTGTACTGTTACAGGAAGTTGAGTTAAAATATTGTTTATTTTCAATATGAAAAGCGTTACACTTAAAACACTTCCCTGAGGAACACCTTGTTCCTGAGGAAAAATATCAGATAAAATGGAATTAATTTTGACCTGAAAAGTTCTATTAGATAAAAAGTTTTTAATAAAATAAAACATGTTACCACCGATTCCACAGTTTATAAGGTCCTTAAGTATACCATAGCGCCAAGTTCTGTCGTAAGCTTTTTCCATATCAAAGAAAATTGAAACTAGATGCTGATTTTTTAAGAATGCGTGGCGAATGTCAGTTTCGAGTTTTAGCAGATTATCTACGGTGCTCCGACCTCTACGGAAACCACTTTGGTGTGCAGAAAGATGATTCTGGGTTTCAAGTAGAAACATAAGGCGTCGATTCACCATTTTTTCAAAGAGCTTGCAGAGGCAGCTGGTTAAAGCGATGGGTCTGTAGCTTGTGGTTTCTTCTGGATTCTTTCCTGGTTTGAGAATGGGTATCACGTAAGCTGTAGACCAGTTTTTAGGAAAAATTCTTTCTGTCCAGATTCGGTTGTATATTATTAAGAGAAGACTTAAGATTTTTTCAGATAGGTTTTGAATCATAGAGTAGTGAATTTCATCAGGACCAGGAGTTGTAGAGCGGGTATTTTTTAAAACATATTGAAGTTCGTTAAGAGTAAAAGGTTTATTATATTCGCTGTTTGTGTTCTTTGGCGTCAGTTTAATCTTCTCACTATTTGTTTTTATCGTGGCAAATGGTTGTTGGTAAGCAGAGTCGCTAGAAACTTTGGCAAAGGCATCGGCTAGTGCATTTGCTATATCGTGAATATGAGATATAAGTGAATTATTGCATCTGAGGATAGGAATATTATTTGCCGTGTATTTACCAGATATTGCTTTTATCTTATGCCAGATAATGTTTGACGGTGTGTTATGTTTGATTGACGTAACGTAATTTTTCCAAGATGTTTTTTGGGCATTACGTCGGATTCTGCGAGCCACGGAGCGAGCTTTTTTAAATGCAATTAGGTTATCTACTGTTGGGTGCTTACGGAAAATTCCCCATCGTTGTTTTTGCTCTTTCTGCGCTTGATTCCACTCCTGGTTCCACCACGGTTTCGGTTGTTTTGGTAATTTGGACGATGTCATTTTTGTACTGTGTTTGGCTGCTTCAAGTATTTTATCTGTAAAGTGCTCAACTACATGATCTATATTATTTTGATTTATAAGATTTTCTTCAAGTTGTATGCTAGAAGTAAATTTCGTCCAATTTGTTGTATTCATTTTGAGTCGTGGGGTCTTGGAGAGCTGATAATTATTAGTGCCTGTATGAGTGAGTATTAATGGGAAATGATCACTATTAAAGAGATTATTATATACGTGAAATGACCAGTATGGATACTGAGATGAACTGCAAATCGCTAGATCTATGGCATGAAATGTTTTTGAGGGGATGTGGAAATGGGTGCTTTTCCCTGTGTTTAAAAGGCATAAAATATGGTCATCGATAAGTTTTTCAATCATAAGTCCTCTATTATTTGAATCAGGACTCCCCCATATAGGGCTATGGCCATTAAAATCACCGGCTATTATGAAAGGTTGAGGAAGTTGTGCGAGTAAATTGTCTAAATCTAATTGGCTCAGATTATCATGAGGAGGAAGATAAATACAACAAACAGTGAGAAGAAATTGAAGAGATATTTGAACAGCGACTGCTTGTAAGTTTGTGTTAAGTGATATTATACGAGTTGGATACAGAGTGGAAGTCATGATCATGACTCCACCACAAGCTTTATTTCTGTCAGTGTTATCTTTTCTAACTGAATTATAACCGCGAAGTTTAGCATTTTGGTTCGGTTTTAGTGAGGTTTCTTGGAGACAAATGCAACATGGAGAAAATTTATTTACAATATCAATGATGTCAGGTTTTGTAACGTTATAACTTCTGCAATTCCAAGATATTATTTTTGCCATGATATTACCTTCGAATTTTGAGTTTAGTATTTTTCGGACACAGATTTTGTGGAGTCTCCATCCCATCTTCAGTTTGCATCTGAGAATTAGGCTGTTCGTCGTCCTTATCTTCTTCTGTGCTCATTGCATCAGATTCTTGTTCAGAATGCTGTTCTTTATTTTTTAAATGCTTTAACCTGTTTTTGTTAAATTTGTTTTGTCTACTTTTAGGCAAATATTTTTGTTTACTTACTATTGGAGACTGAGTTAGTTTTTGTTGTAATTTGTTTATCAACTGTGGGGTTAACTTCAAGTACTTTTGATTTTCAGAATTGTTTTGTACCTGTGTTGAAGAAGGGATAACGGATTTTTCAGGATTTCGTGTTTGTTGAGATTGAGAGAAAGTTGTTTTTGATGAGCTTGCTGTTTGCCTGGGAGTTATTGTTTTAAGTTTAGTATTTTGTGTTTCTGCTATATCATATTGACTGCCTACTGATTTTGTATGTTTCGCATTAGAGACTGAGTTCATAACTGCTGCAGCATACGAAACATTAGGTCTGGGTTGCGAATTCCGGAATTTAGTTTTAGCTTCAAAGTAGGAGAGATTTTGAGTTACTTTTATGGTTAAGATCTGTTTTTCTTGTTTCCATTTTAAGCATTGTCTTGAATTTGCAGAATGATTTTCATTGCAGTTAACACATTTTTCAGGAGATGTACAGGACTTAAAGGAGTGCCCGGTTTGACCACAACGTGAACAGGTTTCTTTACCTCTACAATTGTTGGTGGAGTGACCAAACTTTTGGCATTTAAAGCAGCGTAGGGGATTCGGAATATATGGACGGACTTTGCAATTTTGATATCCAGCTTTAATGTCAAGAGGTAGATCAGCAGTGTTGAAAGTCAATACTATATGTTGGGTTGTGAAGATATCTGAACCCTTTTTGATAGTGATGTGGTGTGCATCTATAACGCCTTGATTTGAGAGACCTTCTTTTATTTCTGAGATGGGTAGGGATTGCAGAGTTTTATCTGAAATGACGCCTTTAGATATATTCAAAGTGTTGTGCGGTGTTATTGTAATATTAACGTTCCCAATTTGTTTCATTTTTAATAGTGCAGTTGTTTGTTTAGCAGAACTGGTTTCGACTAATAAGTCGCCTGATGGCATTTGTTTGACACTTTTTGGATTCCCAACGTGAGTTTCAAGAGATTTCTGAACTAAAAATGGTGATATAGAGGACAGTTTCTTTTCACTAGAACTAAGTATCAGAAATTTTGCTTTTGAGAGGTCATAATTAGGGCAGTTTGACAAGACAAAACTAGGTGAGGAGGTTGTTCCGCTTTTGTTTCGGTGTACGGAACTGAACACCTGTTCATTTTCAGCCATATAAAGATAAATAAACTTCCACTATCAGCGGCACCACCCACCACGGAGTCCAACATAGGGGATGTAAGTAACCAAAAATGAATCTGTTACTTAGACACCGATGCTAACCAATAGCTATACGCCCGAGAGTCACCCCTGAAACAGCCTCCACCCTTAACGAGGTGCCCAGTAAGTGACCCCGGGCTTGACCCTAGCCAACAGATGACGTTTGTGACAAGCCGATTGATGCATACGGGCCACTATGCACCTCCCGTTTACCTGAAGCAGGGGCCAAAGCAGTGTGTTGGGGCAAAAAGATGCCCCTCAACTACCAGGATTCCCTTTTCCAGGGACACGGGTCTCCACGCACGGCGAACACGCGGGTGGTTTCTTCCCATCAGAGTCCGATATAACACAGAGCTAAGATGAAAAGCCCTTACCAGTAATTTGGCAACCACAACAAGGGTGAAAATTTAAGGAATATAATGCAGATAATGAAGTGAAACAAAATTAATAAATATTCATATAAACGTAACGGAAATAAGAGGAGATAATCAAAGGAATAAGAACTCATAAATGTTCGCTCACTAGGTCAATGTAATAAATTATGAAAGCCAGAAACTCAAAACAGGACCATCGCAAGAGAGAATCAGAAAAATGCTCAGGTCCAGCTCGGGACCCCGGGTACGCCAAGCCCGTCACACCAAAGTGTGCCCCTGGGGGGAAATAATTTTTTAATAATCAATCATTTCTTAAATCATTCACTAATTTGAAAAATAATTACGCGCTAACGAAAACTACGAAATTATTTTTTCTAATCCTTTTTTTATTAAACAATCATTCTTTTATTATTATTCTTGACATCAAATTTTGCGTTACGCGCTAACGAAAACCACGAAATGATTTTTTCAAATTACTGAATGATAAACTATCTAAATTCTTTTTTTTTAATAAACAATCAATCTTTTATTATTATTCTAGACATCAAATTTTGCGTTACGCGCTAACGAAAACCACGAAATTATTTTTTCAAATTACTGAATGATAAACTATCTAAATCCTTTCTTTAATAAACAATCAATTCTTCTTATTATTATTTTTTGATATAAAAATTTTGTGTTGCGCGCCAAAGAAAACCTTGAACATGTTTTTTCAAATTACTGAAATATTTATTATCTAAGAGAAATCATTATTTAATAATTAATCCTTCAAATGGCAGCCCCATACGGCGCCATCATCATAAAAAGTTTTATATCTATTCAGACAGTCTGCGATAAAGAAAACCACAAAATTATTTTTTCAAATTATTGAATGATAAACTATTTAAATCCTTTTTTTAATAAACAATAATTTCTTCTTCTTATTATTATTTTTTGATATAAAAATTTTGTGTTGCGCGCCATAGAAAATTGTGAAAATGTTTTTTTAAATTACTGGTTTGCAATAGGATTCTATCTAAATCCTTTTTTTAATAAACTTTGCAATTCTTCTTATTATTATTTTTGATATCAAAAGTTTGTATTGCGTGCCAAGGAAAACATTAAAAAGGTTTTTTCAAATTACTGAAATATTTATTATCTAAGAGAAATCATTATTTAATAATTAATCCTTCAGATGGAAGCACTATACGGCGCCATCATTACAAAAAGAAACTCTTGAACAACTTGCAATTATGTCAATAGAGGGCAGTACTATTAACTCTTTTTCTATCTTCAGAAAGAACGCTTGAAGATTGGGTATAATATTAAAAAAAACGCTATTTATTTTGATTTGAAAACATTGATTTTTTTAAAACTATGGATTTTATAGAATGATGTCCGTTAAGTTTAATTGGTTTGATGTCTTACGTTGTCAGAAGAGAAAAAAAAAACTTTTAATTTAATTAATAAACTGAGTTTTAAATATGTTTACTAAAAACATTAAATTACTTAGATTAAACAACAAAATCAATTCTTACAAAACGAACTTTTCTTTATAATACAATATAATCTGGCGAGCAGCTATTTAGAAGATCGAACATTCCGTTTGTTTATTTGTGGCTTGAAGTCAGGCTCGCAGAAAATGCCGTTCACTGGTTAAATTTAGTAGGAATAACACAACCTGTGACGTAGGCGATAGTATACCCAATTAATTCTGTAAGTAAAATTGTTATAAGAGATGAAATTTGTGTCTAAAAATTTCTTATACCTAATGATTATCACTTGGCATGAACAGTTGATGTATTATAACCTATAGATCTAAATTAAATATTAGCGACACTTTTTTTTAATTGTGAGTTAAAGCTCTGGAATTTACAAACTTGAGATTTATCAAGCTAGAGGTGCGATAAAAAATACTACAAATCTCCTGTATGTCCCATTGTCGAAATTGGTAAAGTTATGTGTGATCCCAAAGAATGTTTACCCAATTGCAAGTTTTATGTCAATTCGTGTGGAGGTATTTGCCCAGCGTGTCGTCCCAACGAAATGTATCAAAATAATTTGTGGTGCATTCAAAACACTCAGGTATTTACTAAAGAAGGTACTCGCTTAGCTAATCGTACTTATGTAGAAGCAGTTTTTAAACAATCTTCTTTAGCTATTATGCGTCTCAATATTGCCATGAAGTATGATTTTGGTAATTCCAGTAAAGTTGGCGGTGTGGTGAAATCAATGTGTTTTATTCAAGAATCACTCTTGAGACCCGAGGAGACATTTGTGAAAGGAATTTTAACATTAGATATACCATTGCACAATCCTCAGGAGAAAAAGGAAAACACAGCGATGGTGTTTGCTTTACCAGAGGGAACCAACACTCTTATGAAGTCATCCGAGTTTGATATAAACACCCAAACATTTAAATAACTATTACAAGTAACTACAAGTTGCAAGTTTCAAGTAACTATATTTTGTTAAACATTGTATATTTGATACTGAACATAAAGTATAAGTTGCAAGTTTTAAATAACTTAAATAAATATTTGGAATTTGTTAAACATTTTATATTTGATGCTAAACATTGTATACTCGATGCTGAACATTGAATAAATTTGTTAAACTTTGAATGAATTTGTTAACTCTTTAATGACCCAAGCAGTGGAAATTTTACTAACGTTAACGTCCTCAGTTTTTCAGAAGAGAAAAATCACAAATGAACTCACCCATTTTGTTAGGGATTCTCTTTAGTCATTTGCTTCACAGCAGGTCATTTGCTCCCCCACGTCACTAATAAATCAAAGGCGTGAAACTTTATGGCATTCAAACTGACAATCGGCTCGTGAACATTGCTTATTTCCCCCCATAGAATGTTTTTCTGGTTAAATATTCTAAAGTAGGAATTAAGTTAATAATGAGATTTTTTATTTTCTTCCATATCTTTCTTTTACTTATACATTAGTTTTTTGTTATTTTATTTATTTTTTTAAATTTGGGGTTATTTTTTTTTCTTAAAACAGATTATTTTCAAATACTTATATCATGCAAAATAGGAAGAAAAAAATTATCTCGAAAATGTGTCGAAAATTCAGCTTTCTCTAAGTAACAGAAATATATATATATATATATGTGGTGACAGTTCCTGAAGCTGTAAACTGCAAGCTGATCTCAGACTATGTAAGCTGTAAGTTGATCCCTGTGAGCACTACTTGGAAGGAATGGGGATTTCCCAAAAACCACAGAGAGAGAGAGAGAGCGCGGTTGAGAACGAAGGGATAAGACGTATATGGACTCCAAAGAGGAGTAGCAATTCTCAAAAGCAACCAAAGACGAACTCATTTACTTTTTGTGTTATTTATGTGTTTATCGTCCGTCTTTATGTAGATTTAGTTTTCAATATATGTTTTGTCGTATAACAGTGCCTCTTTTTATTTTCAAAGACGACCACTCATGCCGTCCCCACAAAATCAGAAGTGGGATGCTGAATAAATTGATGGTGAAGAGATTAAATTGTGAAAAAATTGATAGTGAAAAATTGATTAGTGAAAAATTGGATATTTCATTCTTGTGAAAATAAGTAACGGAATAACGTTATGATGAAACTTTCATTTTTTTAATATCATCTCTGCAACTACAATTGGGGTACGTAGACTTTTATTCATTAATCAAAAATGATTCTTAACGATCTTAAGCAAATAAGCAAAGCATTGAAGAATTTTAAGAAAGACAAAATAAGACTTCTACATAAGTTTATTTTCGATGTAGAAGGCGATCGTTCAAACAGAAAACGATTAAGAAATTTTAATGGTTTCGATTTTACTTTAGATAGCGAAGAATTTAAAAATAAATTAAAAAATATTGAAAAAGAATTTACTCTTAATCAACTAATAACTGTTTCCAATATTCTAAATGTTTCTTATGAAGGCAATAAAACAGAAATAACTAAATACATGTTGACCTTGTTAATGGATTTGAATCAATTGGCAGAGCTCGTTAACGACGCCAACGCGTCTAGCTCTGAGTCAGGCGAAGAAAGCCAAAACGAAACTGAAACTTACGAACTGAATAAAAAGAACGAAGATGATTTTTCAATGCTGTGCAATGATGATAATAAAAACATTTATTCTTGTTTAAAAGATAAAAATAATTCCTGTAGAAATTTTGAATTTCAAAATGTTGCAATTAATTATTCTGATATCGAAAGTACTATTTCTAAGTATAATGCAGAATCGCATGAAAATATTGTTCATTGGAACGAACATTTCGAAAATATTTCAAAATTGTTTAATTTGTCTGATTTACAAAAATTTATTTTTGCTAAAAGATCTCTTGGTGGTAACGCCTCTTTATTTGTCAGAACTGTACCGGAAATAAATTCATGGCGAAAATTAAAAGAAGCTTTGATTGATGAATTTTCTTTTGAAATTAATTCTGCTAATTTGCATGATCTTTTGAGTAGACGTAGAATGAAGGATTGTGAATCCGCTCAAGAATATTATTTAAAGATGAAAGAGATCTGTAATTTCGGAAAAATAGATGCTGCTGCTTTTATGCATTATGTAATTAAGGGGATTAACGATAAACATGAAAACAAAATTGTTTTGTACGGCTGCAAAAATTTGTCCGAATTTAAAGAGAAACTTAAAGTTTATGAAATAATAAAAAGTGATTCTGCAAAGAGTAAAAGTGCTTTCGATAAAATCAAAACAAAACATGATGATAATAAATATAATTCTTATGATAGAACAAAAGCAAAATATGATGATAGGTATAATGTAAGAAAAGATGTTTCAAATAGGAATAAAAATAAATATGAAAATAATGATAAGATAAGGTATAATACTGATGTTGAAACTTTTAATAATAAATTGTGTTATAATTGTGGTTCAAGAAATCATATTTCAAAATATTGCATACATAAAGATAAGGGTTTAAAGTGTTTTAAATGTGAAGCGTTTGGACACAAAGCTTCGCAATGTCCAAAATCAAATGCAAAAACGGAAGTTGCTACTTTAAATGTTAGTGTAGAGCCAAAGTTGTTTAAAATGGTAATAGTTGATAACTTAACTGTCAAATCTTTGATTGATACAGGAAGTCAAGCCACTTTAATCAGAAAATCAGTTTTTAATAAATTAAACTCTAAAGAACTATTTTCGTCTAATTCTACTCTAAATGGATTTGGTAAATCAAAAGTGACTCCGTTAGGTTATTTTAAAGAAAGCATTAAAATTGATGATTTCAAATGTTTTGCTGAAATATGTGTTGTAGAAAATGATATGATGCCTTATGATGCTATTATAGGCCTTAATGTTTTAATGCAGGGAGAAACAATTATCAATGAAAAGGGTATCACAATTAAAAATAAAATTCAGTGTTTTGATGAAGTAAACTATTTGTCTATTTTACCAATCGATCTTACTATATCTGATGAGGTTGAAATTAACATAGATCCTTGTGTTCCTAATGTTTTAAAAAATAAGTTACAACAATTAGTTTTAGATTATACGCCAGATAAACTTAAGACAACTAATGTGGACATGAACATTTTGGTTAAAAATCAGGAACCTATATTTCATCAGCCACGTAGATTGCCGTTTTCAGAAAAAAAGACTGTTGAAGCTCAAGTCGCTGAATGGTTAAAACAAGGAATAGTGGAGCCTAGTTCTTCCGAATATTGTAGTCCCGTTGTAATAGTTAAGAAAAAAGACGGATCTCCTCGTGTTTGCATAGATTATAGAAAACTTAATAAGGTAATTGTCAAAGATAGATTTCCCCTCCCATTAATTGAAGACATTTTAGATAGACTACAAGGCTCGAAAATTTTCAGTACGATTGATCTTAAGAACGGATTCCTACATGTCGATGTAAATAAAGATAGTAGAAAATACACTTCATTTGTGACACATGAAGGACAATATCAATTTCTTAAAGTTCCCTTTGGACTATGCAACTCTCCCGCTGTATTTCAAAGATTCATAAACACCATTTTCCGAACTTTGATTAACGAAGGTATAGTTTTACCATATGTAGATGACATAATTATTTTGTCTTCCTCCCTCGAAGAAGGTATCGAACGACTTAATCGGGTTTTGAATACTGCTAGTGAATATGGACTTGATATTAATTTTAAGAAGTCCCATTTCTTAAAGAAGCGCATTGAATTTTTAGGTCATGTGATAGAGGATGGAAAAATATTCCCATCTACCTTAAAAACCAAAGCAGTTCTTAACTTTCCGGAGCCAACAAATTTGAAAAAAATTCAAAGTTTTTTGGGATTAACCAGATATTTCAGAAAATTCATTCCCAACTATTCTATAATAGCTAGACCACTGAGTGACCTGTTAAAAAAAGATCGTAAGTTTAAGTTTAGCATTGAAGAAAAGAAAGCGTTTCATCAATTAAAATCTTTGTTAGCCCAAAATCCTGTTCTTTCAATATATAACCCTAAATACGAAACTGAATTACACACAGACGCCAGCTTAGAAGGATATGCTGCCATTTTAATGCAAAAACCCCCTGATGAAAAACATTTTCACCCCACTTACTATATGAGTAGGAAAACAACTGATGCTGAAAAAACGTATTCCAGCTACGAACTTGAAGCTCTTGCTATCGTAGAAGCCCTTAAGAAATTTCGCATCTATCTGTTAGGCATTCCATTCAAAATAATTACTGACTGTGCTGCTTTTGAAAAGACTATGTCAAAACGGGATTTGTCGACTCGTGTAGCTCGTTGGGCACTTTTGCTGCAAGAATTCAACTACATAATTGAGCATCGTTCTGGAAAAAAGATGGCTCACGTAGACGCCCTTAGCCGATCTCCAATTAATGTATTTTGTGTTACAGTCGATAAAATTTTACCAAGACTCAGATCAGCCCAAGATAAGGATACTGGAATCAAGACTATAAAAGAACTACTTAAAATTTCGAATTATGAAGATTATTGCAATAGAAATGGAATTTTGTATAAATTTGTTAATGGCAAAGAATTGGTGGTTGTGCCAGAAAATATGCAAATCGAAATTATAAGAACAGCTTATGAGAAAGGACATTCAGGAATTAAATATACGGAAAAAGAAATCGAAGAATATTATTTCATACCCAAACTTAGACAGAAAATAGAAAACATCATAGCAAATTGTGTTCATTGCATACTGGTGAATCATAAAAGAGGAAAGAAAGAAGGACTATTACATCCATTGCATAAAGAAGATATGCCTTTGAAAACTTTTCATATTGATCATCTCGGACCTTTGGAGAGCACCCATAAAAATTATAAATATGTGTTAGCGATAATAGATGCTTTTACCAAGTTTGTATGGATTTATCCTACGAAAACTACAACGTCAGCTGAAACTTTAGCCAAATTAGAAATCCAAAAAACTGTATTTGGAAGTCCTTCCCAGATAATTTCAGATAGGGGTACAACATTTACCTCCAGTGAATTTGCTGATTATTGCTCGAAAGAAAATATTAAACATCATTTAATAACAACAGGTTTACAAAGAGCAAACGGACAAGTAGAGCGTATTAATCAGACCATCATATCAATTCTTTCAAAATTATCCATAGAAAATCCAGCTGAATGGTACAAGCATACAAATAAAGTTCAACAAGCGATTAATTCAACTTATCAAAGAAACATAGACACTACTCCATTCGAATTGCTTTTTGGGACAAAAATGAATAATAATGAACTGGGAAAGATAAAAGAAATGATTGAAATTGAATTTCAGGCTCATTTTGAAGCCCAAAGAGAGGAACTAAGAAAAGACGCAAGGCAGCAAATTTGTAAAAATTCAAGAAGAAAATAAAAAGACCTACAATTTAAGAAGAAAGGAGCCAAAATCGTACGAAATTGGAAATTTGGTTGCCATCAAAAGAACCCAATTTGGACCTCATTTGAAGCTAAAACCTAAGTACCTTGGCGCCTACAAAATAACAAGAGAAAAAGGAGGAAATACTTATGATGTAGTAAAAGAAGGAAATCACGAAGGACCTAACTGCTCGACAACGTGTGCGGAGTATCTTAAATCATGGAACAGTTGTCAAGAACTTCAGTGCTTGCCAAGACAAAAAAAAAAAAAAAAAAAAAAAAAAAAACTGTAATTTTTGAAGATGAAAAATAATTGCTAAAGAAGCGAATTTGATTTTTGAAGAAGACGAAAAAACTTAAAGACGTAAAAGAAGACGAAAAAATTTAAAGACGTAGACGAAGTTCAAGACGAAAGACGTTGAAGAAAAAAGACGAAAGATGTTTAAAAAAAAAAAAAAAAGAAGACGAAGACGTTGAAGAAGAAACAAAAGACGTGTAAAGACGAAAGAGTGAATTTGCCTGAACTGATTGGCTCTTACCTGAAAGATTTTTCATGAAAGACGTTATTAACCTAAAGCATTTATATTTTCAGATATCAATTATAATTTTCAGTCTGCTCTGCTTTTTCTCTTTTTAGAGTCGCTGGAGGGCCAGCCGAACTGCAGGACGGCCGATCTGTGGTGACAGTTCCTGAAGCTGTAAACTGCAAGCTGATCTCAGACTATGTAAGCTGTAAGTTGATCCCTGTGAGCACTACTTGGAAGGAATGGGGATTTCCCAAAAACCACAGAGAGAGAGAGAGCGCGGTTGAGAACGAAGGGATAAGACGTATATGAACTCCAAAGAGGAGTAGCAATTCTCAAAAGCAACCAAAGACGAACTCATTTACTTTTTGTGTTATTTATATGTTTATCGTCCGTCTTTATGTAGATTTAGTTTTCAATATATGTTTTGTCGTATAACAGTGCCTCTTTTTATTTTCAAAGACGACCACTCATGCCGTCCCCACATATATATATATATATTTAATATTAACTTAATATATATATATATATATATATTTTTTTTTTTTTTTTTTTTTTTAAAGTTAATATTAACTAAAATCACGCTTTTTTTTAAGCTTTATGAATCAAATAAAGTTCTAATAATATTGAAGTTTGATAATGAAAATGTTTTTGAATTAATTATTAGAGAAATATTTCCTTTAACTATTTTTCTGATTTAATTGAATACTTGGAAAAATAACAGAAATAACTTTCAAATTCTGCTTTCAAAACGTTTAGGTGTAACTGCAATAAGAGAAGCTGAAACTGGAAACTCGTTCTAAAAATACCGTTAAAAACTTGCAAATTGAAGAATTTGAGTTTAAAGAAAAAGTTTATTTTTTTTAAAGTAAATTTTGAAAAAAGAAACAGATGCTTATGGGATATGGTAAAAAAATTAATTCATTGTGTGATTCATTAATTCATTGTGTTCAATTAATACAAATGTGTTTTCTTTAGTAACAACGGAAATTACATCTTATATCTGACTTATCGGATATTTTTATTTTATTTTATTTATTTAACTTCATCTGTTTTCTCCAACATCAAGTCGGTTGTTTATGATACAATTTATCAGTACCTGTCTTCATTCAGTATTTATTTATTTTCATTTGAACGTACACTTTAGTGGTCTTGTAGGTGTACTTTAGCTCTGTAAGTAAAATGGGATCAGTTTGGTTCAGATGGACAAAAAAATATTTCATGTGTAAAATCTTTTCTATCAAAAAAAAAAAAAAAATAATAATGTGGAAAATTATCTTTTTTCCCTTTTAACTATGAATTTTTTAAAAGGAAACTATTTTATTATTAAAATTAATAAAGGCTGCAATTGCTGTGATACATCTTTTTTAATTATAACATAATTTCATTAATTTCGTTGGATAAAAAGAATGTACAATTAAATATTTTTAAATCTTCAAAGTCATAAGTTTAAAAAAAATTTGTTTTTATTATTATTTTTTTTAAATTATTTATTTTTCACATTTAAAGATGCAGATAATCATCGTAAAAGTAAAATACACACCTTTCAAGCATAAATTTAAGCACTTTAAAAATCCCTTCTTTTTTAAATTCATACAAGCACATTTTTATTTATTGAAACTTTGCTTAACTACATTTATTAATGAATAAAAAGTTTCTCTGTTGCAGTGAAACTTTATTTTCATATTTATTTCGGACGATGCCTAGTTCAATGTGTAGAAATATCACAACGACATTTGATGCCATTTTTTATTTTTCGTTTAGTGTTAAAAAATCTATTGCGGCATGAAAACAATTATGACTAATATCCAATCCAGAAGACAAGGGAACTCCTGGATCAAGTTTGCTTTTGTGGAGAACTATTTGAAGGGGACTGACCCTCATGTGCGTTACATGGTAAGGGAAACCACGAAAACATCCTAAGGTTAGCCTGAAGGCAGGGGGGACTCTAATCCATGATCCATTTACCACTGAGGATATTTAAGATCAGCACTGTGGTCAATGCAAGCCGGATGCGAAATTTGCGTCGACTAGCCATCGCTATAGAATTCGAACTTGGTATACCTCATTGGAAGGCGAATGATCTGTAGCCTGAGCCACAACGACTCTACATCATATTATTAGAGCTAATGAGATTATGACAGCAATTTTTAATGAAGAATATTATAACGTTAACCAAGTATTGTGTAGTAATTTAAATTTTTACCGATTGTTTGAAATATTAAGAAATTAACTAAAAAAGATAGAAATTGTAATACTTTTCGAATTTATTTTTTTATTAATTACAGATTTTTTTGCCGTTCTATACAGAGTTAGTACTAGTATTTAAATAAATTTTTTAATTCATTGATCTAGCAAATTAAGCCTGCAGCGGAAACAAATACTAATATTGTTGACAAATAAAATTTACTTAAATAGAATAATTTCTTTTCACAATTATTGTAATATAAATATTTAATTTAATAAAGAATGAGTTCCTCCATTTACATTGATTTAAAAGTTTCTCCGTTTCGCGTAATGAAAATGGTAGTATGTTAGCTATTTCTCTTTATATCATACTCATCAAAGGGGTAATAATCTACTATATATTTTAAAATAATTAAGAAGCCTAGATCTCTCTTAGGTATTAATAGATGGTATCTTTGGTATTATTTAATAGTATATCTAAAACATTTTCTTTGAAATGCATATAAATGAAATATATGAATCTGAACCAGTTTGAACTATCTTGAATGATGTTAGTTTTATCAATAAATATGCTACACTTTAATATATAGTATCAATAAATATGCTACACTATATTTTGCTCTACATAAAATGTCTAAAATATATTAAAACATGAAAAAATATTACTTAAACTGTTCTTCATAGTATTATCTTATATGTAGCTACAAAACTTCTTTTATAAACTTTTCTTTTATAAATAAATTCTTTTTATAAACATAAAAATATCGGTTAATTCAGCAATAATAATACTGTTCTTAGAATTCAATAATAATACTGTTTTCAGAAAAGTATCAAATCAAACACAAAAATTAACGTTTAAAATAAGGTATGGTTCTTTTTGGCTGGTGGGTTTATTTTTATTTTTTTTAATAAAAGATTAACTTTTAAAATTGCTATTAAATTAAATAATTTATTTATTTGAATATACTTTGATTGGATTAGATTTAGCATTGCAAATGAGCGTATTGTCTATTCTATTTAACCACCTGTACTCATTTAGACTTTATCTACTAATCATATGAGAGTACTACCAAATGGTACAGCAAATAATTGCGGCGTTTAGTGAATGGAAATAGATTCCAAGTATTTTTCAAACAAGATAAGTTGCTATTGTCAATGCCTACCTATTAAGGTCACTTTTTGGTGATCAAGGAAAATCGCCTTCAGCAGTTCTCCTGACTGTTGATTTTTTCTATTAGAAATCTTCAATTCCTTGCACCTTGAATTTAAACTCGTTTTTAGCCACAAATGATTTAAAAGGTTCACTATAAACCTTTTCTCAAATAAATCTATTCATTTTGTCATTTATCCCTTTACACACACACATATATATATTATATATATATATATATATACATATATATATACATATATATATACATAATTTATTTATTTATTGTGTTTTGCTATAAAGAACCAAATTAAAACAATAAACAAAACAATAAGCTTAATTTCAAGCTGATTTGGAAATTGCAATAAATAATGATTAAAAAGCTCTGATTTACAATTAGAATATATAACTCGCTGCTTACAGAAAATGAATTTGAATTTAATAAACTATTTTCAGTACAATTAATTACTTAAAAACATTACAGACGAAATCTGAAAAACCATTTCATTCAGGAAGATCTACGATATTGTTTGACTATACCTATTGAATTACTTATATACAAAAACTACATTATAAAAGCTGCTTACATATAAGTGAGATTACATTTACAAAAATCCTTTACGTGTGAAAGCTATTTCCTTTAAACAATAATTTTATATAACTTAATATCCTTAATAACTAATTTATACAATAATTGATTAATAATTAATTGATAGGAAATCAATACCAAAAAGAACGAAATTACTATAACGATGGAAATATAATACAATGTAGCGAAATTGAAAAAAAAAGCTGCATTATTTTTTTTAAATATTTTTATAGTATTTAATATTATATAAAAAGGCATTTTAATGTATGCATTATATTATATTAATCATAAATTTAAATATAAAGAAATTCAGTTTTCTTAAATTAAGCATTAAATTGAAATTTTTATAAGAATTTGAAGATATAAAAATTTTTTCGTTAAACAAAGTCAAGTAAAACAAAGTCTAAAATATCTTTACTAGTTCAAGTTTAAAAAATATATTATTAATCTAATGTATTTTAAATTATTTTATCTATCATCTAACATTCACTAATAAAAAGTACACTGTAATAAAACTGATTACTGAAAAATACCAAACAGGATAATGGAGAACAAAATGGAAATAAATAAAATATTTGATAAAAAATACCTATAAAAAGTTTATTAAATGATAAAAATATTAACCTTTTTTTTTTAGTCAAGGATCAAAATTTCTATGAATTAATGATAACATTATCATTAAAATATCAGTGATTAACAGAAAGCATTATACAATGTTGGCATTATCTAAATTTTTTTCATTAATTTCGGTATTTATGTTAGTATATTTTTAATTATATAAAAAATTTACGTTTGGTAGTCAACAGTAAACACATTGCAATTTTATTAAAAGGACATTTGTTTTAATAGACGCTGGGATTTCAAAAATAAATTCCCAAAAGCCCGCCATTCCCGAATTTTTAATACATAAATAAAATGGTCCTGTTCAAACAACAAACAAATCTGTTACAAGTAAAGAGGATTTTATGTTTCTCTAAAACCACAGGGGAAAATGTTTCTAAATAAAGCGTGAAGTTCACACACCTCTTTCCTTTTGACTTTTGATGAGTTCCTATGCATTACTGTCAAGCAGCTCATCCCCTCCCAATCACTACTAAACATTCACCTTCATAGGTCTCCCGAGGTCCAAGACGGTCCTTAACTAGTCCGGATATCTTCAGACCTCTTGGTCTTTAAAGAGTTAAACATAAATGTATCATTGTATCTGACAATAAATGTCTATGATTAAATGCCAACTTTTTCATATAACTGAGCGACAAAATGTGTCATTTTTTTCAATCACTTGAATAATGCTTGCATCTTTTGTATTTATAGATTTATAGGGTTCAATTAATATTCTAAAATCATATCGAGAATCCATCATTTCATTGATTCGGTCATCGATGCCAATCAATATAATAGTTTCTGAGAAAAGTTTTCGAATAAAATCAGAGTGTTTTGGAATACCACAGAGATCATTAGACTTTTTGCACACAGTTCGAGCATATATTTTAAAAGCATATTTACAAAGTGTAGGAAAAAAACCATTGACAATAGACTGAACATAATGAACTGCCCCGTAACTCCATAGTATAATATCAATGTTGACGATTTTTAAATAATGAAATAAAAAATCGACATAGGGTCTCACTTGAAAAGTACGATTATCAAAATAGCCCAATGTTTCATCTAAGTCTAGAACGCAAACAATTTTCATGTTTAAAGAATAAACTTTATTATTTTCAATTGATATATGGGTTCAAATGTTTACAAACACATTTAGTGCAATAATAATAAGTAATGTGTAAATATAACACGTTCAATATTTTTTTTAATATTCAACATCTCATATGTAACAGTTTATAAACATAGTTTCATCTTTTTTAATAAAGTTAATTTTTTTAATCTCCTTATCATTAAGAGTTGTTGAAATCCGTTTCTTATCAATAAGACTAGCTAAAATTTGTTTCTCCTCAATAAGACTAGCTAAAATTTGTTTTTTTTTTTCATTAAGAAAAATTTTTTTCTTATCAACAATACTTGTTAAAATCTCTTTCTTTTCATTAAGAGTTGCTTTAATCTGTTTTTTATCAACAAGAGTTGCTAACCATGTCACACTTTGGTTCAAACAGTCCAAAATTTCTGTATGTAACAGCCTTTCCTGTTTGATAACATCCATGTTCACATTTTTGTCCAAAAACAGTTTGAGACGTTCAATGTAAAATATATCGTTTATAATCCACTTGAAAATATTTCCACGACCTCCTGTTTTCTCTCTCTTAGCCAAAATATGGTTCCTATCCACAAGTTGCGGAGACTGATCATTTTGATAATGAGGAAAGTCAAATTCAGTTTCTTGCGTTATATTAAAAATTTTCCACAAATAAGCACATCGCAAGTGGTAGATGGAAGAATCTCCCAAGAAATATTTACCAATTTTTTCACTCTCCTCAAGAGGAAGCTGACACAAGAAACATTCAACCAGTTTCGATGCCATAATAGTAGATAATAAATATTAGATAATGATTATTGAACAAAAATGTATCTGTTATTAAATAGTAGATAATAAATATTTAATAATTAATAAGAAAGATTATCAACTAAGAAATTGGCACTGAATTATGCTGCACAAACTTTCAACATTACCGTAGACGCTCTCGTGTGAAATGTAGAATTGATGACGTAACTGTCAAGAAAAGATACAAGAAAAAAAATTCTCAGAGCATCTAGTATAGACAGGGACAGTGATGACGTTAGGTATACTATAACCTACGTCACAGTTCGTGTTATTCCTACTAAATTTAACTAGTAAACAGAATTTTCTGCGAACCTGATTTCTAGCAACAAATAAACATTTAACGAAGTGTGTTGTTATAAGTCGCTACTCGCCAGGTTGGAATTGTATTAGCCTAGTTCCTTTTGAAATAATTTATTTTGTTATTTTATCTAAGTTTATGAATTTAGTAAGCATATTTAAAACTCAGTTTATTAATTAAACTAAAAGTTAAATGTTATTCCTAGTAAAATTTTCGAAGTGGAAGTAGTTGTGTTTTTTTCATTATTGACTTGTAAAAAAAACATCTGACTCGGAGGATTGAAAAATTTCGAACCGAATATTTTGAAGGTTCCCACGACAACTGTGGATGTTACACACAACTTTAGACACATTTATTCATAGACTATTAGACAGAAAACTCTTTCGCTCAAAATTCGATATCAAGCGTACCTCACTATGTCGTCTAAAATATTTCTTTTCATGATAACATTACTGTCTGTGAATACCCAGCAGATCCTTTACAAATGTCCTACTTTACTGAACATAAAGCAGAGACTCGAAAAAGAGGAGAATGTTTTCATGCTTGTAATCCAAAAAAAGAGCTGCAAAGATTTAAGCATATTTTAACTAAATGTTTACGCCATTCCATGTCTCTCTTATTTGGAAATCTAGGGCGTCATTTGCATTTATTAGATTTTGCCTTTTCTTCGCATCAGAGAGTCGCTATAGTTTCAAACTGGGAATCGGATTCGTCTTATCAAACATATGATCCGAAAAAAGAATGTCATGTTTTGTTCTTAATCGAGCCACCTTTTGGAAAGCAGATTCAATTTCAAATGTTTTGTGCTCACCATGTCATTATTGTATCGAGTCACTTGAATGTGACAGTGGATGATTTGATACCTGCCTTTTTCTTTACGTAAAATGTTATCCATCGCTACCTTCAATTCACGACAGCGAAAAGTTTTTTCCACCAAAGTTTTATGATCCAAGTTGGAAAAAACCTGAAGGAATACTTATGTGTTTGGATGTGATGCAGTGTACCTCAGCTTCTGAAGCGTTTTTAAGAGTGTTGACGGGAAAAGAAATGATTATTCCAAATAGGTATACTATTAGAATGCCTACTTCTATTCAAGAAGAATTGGAAACGTTGTTACCCAAACAACAATCATTATCCCTGTTAACACATCAAAGACTTGTACATTTATATTGTCTCTAACACATGTAAAATATTCTTTTCAGTTGCTTATGTACGTATATATTTAATAATAAATAAAAACAAACACTTGACAAAATGTTTGATTTTTTGTGACAAAATCTATATTTTTACATTGCTAATTAGTTTTTTTATCAAGATATTATTTTTGAAGTGCTTATTAAAGTAAATAAAAAATAAGGGAATGGGGTTATAAATAGGCTACTAATAGTATATGAAAAAGTATTGTCATATGTATATATAAGTAGATTTATCTCATTTCTAGAGAAAAGTGTTGCTGATAATATGTGTTGAAAATATTAGTTTACTTGGCTGTTAGATTAAATGACAATTCAAAAAACCTACTCATTCCGGTAGGGTCTGGGATTTTCAGTTCCCCTGTTATGGCAGTTTTCAGAAGGAAGGTTTTGCACTTGAACTCGACCCCAGTTCCCACCCAGTGAGATAAGTAAAAGGGGTGTAAATGATTCTCTTTTCTCTTCATTCAAACTCAGTCAAGTGGGGGGGGGGAATGCATGCAGCAATAAATTGTTGGATAATTTTAAAACACCCCATTTATCAAAACGTTAGTTCAGCCCTTTTTTGACGACGAATAACTAGAATTGTAAAAGTTTCTTTCCTTCTCTTTTTTTTGTTCTCTTTTTACATCTTTTCTATTGTTTTTTTTTTTTTACTCGATTTTTTTCACAAAATCATGAAATGTAAAAAGATAAAAATTGCTCTTCAAAAATTTTTTTATTACATTTCATAATTCAAAATAATTCTTGAGTAATTAATTTAGCTTTAAACAATATATATACCATACCTCACAAATTTCTCTGCTTTACCACTTCCGACATTGAATCTCAAGACTTCTTTACTCAAACTTTATTTAACTCAAAAATAATTTTAATGTTCTATTATTTTTTATTAAATAGTTTTTTAATAGTACATTGCATAAAATTTTTCAGAATCTTCAAGATAAAATTATAATATTTTGCTTAATCTTAAAGATTAAAGTTTTTCAGAATCTGAAAGATTTAGCTATCTTAGTTTTATAAATGACAATATCCATGGTTCGAAATGATCAGTTGAACAGTCCTTGAAAAATACTTTTTCGAAAAATGTCCCATTTCCGAGATTTTATTTTTTAACCGTTTGACGAAGATGGGTCACCGGTGTTTCTTTTATATATGCTTTTTCTGGCGCTCAAATTACCATCTAAAACTTATTTCGGTATTTTTTAATTGTAAAAAACAGTCTGATGGTTTCTAAAAAACTCTGTTAGATTATCAGAATTATATTTGTACTAAAATATGAATATAGTAATTTGAACAAATATTTTATTTTCATTCACGTAAAAAATTTATCTGAAATTGATTTTCTAAATTAAAGAAATTGTAAAAATTGAAAATTAAAGAAAATTGTTTCTTTTAGATCAAAATAACTGTGTGTGAAAATAAAGGCAAACTTATATATATATATATATATATATATATATATATATATATATATATATATATATATATATATATATATATATATATATATTGTTTGGAAGTGAGCCGTGTTTGGAAGATTTTATCTAGCTCAGAAAAAGACACGGGTGTTTCATGCTCTATTACAAAACCATAAATTATTAAAATGCTAAATATAATATTTTTCACTTATTTTCAACTAAAAATGAAAATATCTTTAATGAAAATTTTGCATCAAATCAAAGGGTTAAGAAAATTTGTCCATAATATTAGAGATTATATTTATAATATTATTATTAATTTTTTTTTAAATTGCACTTCCTTACATTATGTTGGCTGGCACTTTTATACTTTGAAGTTTAAAGAATTTTCCAATAAAGTTATGGAATATTATATAAAATAATTATTGTTAATTTCTTAAAGTAAACAAATTTTATACTATTTGAGTAATAACACTTTTTGATCCCCATAATTAGATCCAGAGAGAGTAATAGAAAGGCATAATAGTTAAAGGTATAAGTTTCAACCTTTCTCTTTACTGATCTATGAAGGCCATATATTCCAAATTATCTTTACCTTTCCGACAACAATATTTTGAAAAATATTTTTTTTTTATTCTGAGGAATCACCTATGTATTGAATTTTGCATAGAAATCAAAGTTATATGAAATAATATGCATATTCTAAGTGGGCCTCTTAAGACAAAAATATTATTTCTTTTCATTAAATAGAATCATCACTCAAAATTATTAAATTTTGAGTGATGATATTTAGCGCAGCATTTTATTGCAGAGCACATCTTATGTTCAATAAATTAGTAATAAAACTGAATAATATCAATACCTGACCTGCGTTTTCATCTTTAAGAACAAAGTCTTTACATAACGTGCTCGCCATCTTGTAGGCAAGCACATTCGGACAACGTCATCGCTTTCCTTAACTTTAAATTAAATTATAACAAAAACTATTCCCGCATCTGGTGGCCACAAGTTATCACATTTTATTTTAGTGTATTGTTATAGATATATGGTTAGTTTATGATTGAAGAATCAGAAAGATGGATTAGTATCTTTTTTTTTTCAGTGAAAAGAAATCTGTGAAAAAATATAATACTATCATCCTAGCTAATTTGTATATAATTATCAGGTATAATTTACTTTTAACCGTATAAGTGTAATATTAAGTAATTTGTTGACATTAATATTTGATAATAGAGAATTACAAAGTTGTTAGAATTCTTTAAAAAAAATAAAAGAATATTTTTTTTTTTTTTTGTAATTTGAAAGTTTATTATTTAGTCAAACTTTTAAAATACAAGTCTAGTTAGATTCTTTTTTTCTTCCAATAACCACTTTTGACGTCGAATCGAAATTTGTTTCATCTAGGGCATAAACTTTCAACAGTAAATTAAAGAATGTGGTTAGTTCTTCATGGTTAAATGAAGCCCAACTGTTATTTTTCTAAGAAAATTTTCTTACTGGTTGCAATCCTTTTCAGCAAAAATGGTCAAAGAAAGATAAATTTTAGCTTTTACTATCTAATGTCAAGAAGTGTTTTGTATAGTATATTATTATATTCTCATTACGCAGCAGGCATCCCTCAACTCTACGTGGTTATGACACAGTTCCGTTTCCAACAGGCTCAATCATTCACAACAGACATCAGGAATTCTTTCCCTTTTGTATAGTGATTGACACCACTATATTCCTTGATCAAGGTGTGCGGGCCTCCTCCTCTTCCGAAAAAAAAACTGAAACTGTATGTCTTCTTTCTACGTATATTTTTAGAAACATTTCGCTCTAGATAATTTTTATAAAAAAAATAATTACTAATTACTGTCGTAATTTTACAAATGTTATTAATTTATCTATTTAATTATCATTTTCCTATTTATTTCTTACGTTAGAATGCTTTAATAAGTCGCATAGATGCTAAGCATTGTTTATTGTTGCAAAAACAAAAGTTTATATAAAACAGAACTAAAGTAATACAGTTGTTTTTAAATTTTATCTATAGAAAAAATGTATAAACGATAAAGAAATTATTACAATTATTAAAGATACTATCTGATTAATTTTAATATTTTGGAAGGCTTTTTCTAAATTTTAAAAGTATTTTTTATTACTCTCAGTTGTTTAAAAAATAAAATGAATAAAGTAAATAGCACATTGGAGCAGGAAGCGGGAAGGTGATAATATCCATCCCGTTATATTTATTAACATTTTAAATAAAACCTTTTAATTCTTGAGTTTTTTTAAAGAAAAATGTTTCATTTATGTTCTTTTTTTTTCTTCTATATTTACGTGAATAATTTTAATAAATAGAAATAGTAGTATGTTGCACGATTAATAGCATTAAAATAACTTAAATCTTGAAAGGAAATAATTAAAATAATAATAATAAATTAACACACTGAATATTTTTTAAAAATTTTAATTAATGAGGTAAAAACATTTCTAATTTCTTAAAACAAAATAAGTAGAGATACATGTAATGTCAGAAAAATCAGTACAAGATAAAATTTGCTACAACCGTGAAGAAACATCAAGTTAAGTCATATTTTCTATTCAACTCTAGCCAAAGTATTGTGCGATTCAAAATTTGATTGACGCAAAAGGAAATTCATTTATACGTTGCAAAAAAAACTATAATTTTTTATAGAAATATATCACTTTTTAGTCTTAGACTTACTTTGAAAGATTATTGCTAAATTATTTGAAAGGTGTACCATTGTTTTGTTTTGCAATAAAATTTAAAGCATAGTATTTACTTCACTGATAATTTGAATATAAGTGATTATATTATACTCGATATGATTGTTTTAATGCGAACATGCAATGCGAACATATTTTTTTTAAATATTTTCTGGGGTCATAAAATTATCGCCGCACGTTCTTCCAGGCTAACAGTAAATACTTTTATACGTCGTCTAGAGCAATCAAACTTTCAAAATAATTTTGAAATAGAAACGATTTTCCAAAAATTTTATCCATTCCTCATATAAGAAGAAAAATTTTTTGCACTTTTTCCCAAATTAGAACACATAGAAAAACTGCAGACCAAATTTCATTCATAATGAAAATTACTAGACTTTGTCCTAAAAAATAATTTTTGACGATAAAAAAAAAAAAAAAAATTAAAATGATTATTATTATTATTTGTATTTTAATATAAAGCACATTCGAATATAATGCCAAAATTATCAGCTGATTTTGAAGATTTTTTTTCATTTTACTAAGTTGTATTTTTCCACACGTTAAAGATTTTAAACTAAATAAAAGTAATTTGAATTAGCGTCTTAAGTACAAATTATGGATTTTTATTAGATTGCACAGTTCTTGTAAGTATTGGGGCAAAACTTTTCGTGAACATTTTATACAAATTCAAGAAAATTGTATAAAATTAAATGAATTATATAGTCATTGCAAACATAATTCACTTAGTGAAATATAAATATTTATAACAAATAAAACTATCATACCTTTTTTTCATTTATTTTTAACTGTTGGTCGAAACAAACTGATTTGTGCATGCGAAAGTAGTATCTGTCTACAATTTTTATTTTTTTAATTATTCCAATTATATTTTTGTTGAGGTAAGTAGTATCTTACATTACTTCTTGCTTGTTTTTTACTCCCTGTAACACAAATGCTGGGTTGGTTTCATCAGAGAGACCTCCACAAAGGCCAGCTTCTCCAAATGATTTTCGTTCCCTTGTTTTCTGGAATGGGCTCAAAATTACAAGGCTATGGAATTGATTAATGATAGCCATCATTAACTCAGAATTAAGTCGGTTGTTCAATGCCGGTTTTGAAATAAAAAAAATTTTCCTTACGGTACAAATCTCGAAGAGTTTGGATAAAGGTTTTCCGTATAAAAAGGCTCTCTAAACCAGTATACTTTACATCTACTCAATGGTCTTATTTAGATTAGCATAAAATGAAATTCGAAGTGAACGTATTGTGGAGTAGAAATCATCAGCACACAGAAATAATTTCATTCTTGCGTAGTACTGAAGGAAATAGATGCTCAACAAAATATTTTTTTCTTTGAAGATCACGATACTTGAATTTGTTTGAAGGTAGATTTATAGTTTATATCATTCAAACTAGAGGATTTTGAAGTTAAAAACAAGTTCAAAATTCGGGTTTTGAAAATTTAATACCCATTTTTCACTTTTGTTTAAATTCTACTTTTTAATAAGAAAAATTGAGTATAAGGTAATTGCTTAAGCATGGAAACCTCCAAAGACTTGCGAATAAGAATTGTATTAGGTAATTAAGTTGAAATATCAAACAAATTTCTATATACGCTACTTATAAATGCTTTTTTTGTTTTGTTACAAAAGTGTTTTTTTACACAAATGTATTTTAACAAGAGTAAAAGAAATGTTCATCAATGTTTGACAGAATTAATTCAAAAACTTTCTTGATCCTATGGCGGTTAGAGTGAAGTACAGTTTCGTCAGTTTAAGCTCATTTGTCAGTAAACTCGACATGAAAATCCAATATGACAATAGTTTATTTTACGTTTAAGTTAAAAGAAAAAATTTCAAATTCATATATACTTATATTTAGCTCAATCTTAACAAGTCAAATTGCCACAAATAAACATAGCAGTTGATTAAATCTTTTTTTTATGTTTGAAAAAAAAAATACGTAATGTGATATGAAAATTTTTTTTTTTTTATAATTTCGTTTCGAAATTGATAGGGTTTATGCAAAGAAAAAATGATTAAGCCCAAAAAATAAATATATATTTCATAATTAGTCGTAGTTTGCTAAACGGTTGCACTATAAGAAACCCGTGTGACTATAAGAAAAGCAAATTAAGTATAGTAGTTTTTAAGAATTACCATAAAGAAAAGAAAAAAAGGCTATGTTTTAGTTATAATTTGAGACAATTATAAATTCGTATTGATTAAATAATTGTAACTAGTTTAACATCAATTTAGAAAAACATTTTTTTATAGATAAAAAAAGGGGCCATGAAGCATTTCGTTATAGCACGGGATACGTAAATTTAAAACAGTGACTTTCAATAAAGTTTACATTAGAAGATAAAATTTGGTGTTTGGCTGTTAGATTAAATGGCAATTCAAAAAACCTACTTTATAGTCATTTCTAAAGAAAAATGTTGCCGATAATATATATTTAAAATATTAGTTTATTAG
Source organism: Parasteatoda lunata (assembly GCA_949128135.1). Classification (NCBI taxonomy): domain Eukaryota; kingdom Metazoa; phylum Arthropoda; class Arachnida; order Araneae; family Theridiidae; genus Parasteatoda; species Parasteatoda lunata. Next base: position 35,642,514 of record OX421979.1, read on the forward strand.
AAATGTACTTTGAAACAAAAGATTTGATTGAATTTTTAGTTATTTAAAAAAATTTCACTTTAGTTGTAAATAAAAATATTTTTCACTTCAGTTGTAAATTCATTAGAAATGAATTTAACAATTTGATTATTTGAAATCTAATTAAATCGACTATTTGTTTCAGGTGACACCTAGTGTCTCTTATCGGATATCATTTCTTTGTTAAACAATTGATAGAATTTGCCACCAAGGGATTAAATTTAACCAAAAAAATTTGCCACCAGGGGATTAAATTTAACCAAAACAATTTGCCTCTAGGGATTTGAATATTGTTTGAGCAATTTACGGCAGGCATTTAATATCTCTACCAGGTATCAATTGTTTAATATGTGCTCTTCGGAGGAGGATGAAACTGAGTATGTCCATAATCACAAAGTAACCGATTACCAGCCAATCGTGGGCGAGTGTTTCCTGTGTTGTCATGAGGATGATTTTACGAGCATTATCCCATACCCAAAATTTTGCCCTCTCAATCAATTTCACAGTCGATGTTACGATTTCTGGAAATTATTCTACGGCCACTCAGTTTGTCCTCATTGTCGATTCGAAGATATTTCCAAAATTACGGTGATTTGGCGAAGAAATATATATTTTCCAGGATTTAAAATGAATGCGTTTAGGATGTTAAAATTCAATCCAGATATACCAGAAAAAAGACAAGGTGATTGATCATCTTATAAAATTGCAACGTGGTGAAACAGTAGATCCCCCTTCTTCGGAAGCGATCGATTTTTTTATTTTTTTTTATTATTAAACGACTTAAAACTCCTCATGCATCACAAAGTATAACATGAGGCTTACAGTTGTAAGTAGAAAAAAAAAGAAGAAAAATTTACAAATTTAAATTAAAAACAAAATTCCGCAAGGCAGCAAGACTTTCAATACTTTTGACCAGTTCTGATAAGACAGGAGGCCAACAAATAGAAAGACGCCTCAAATCAGTCTTTAATTTCATTCGGGCACTCGCATACAGATTGCAATGAAGAAGAATATGTTCAGCATCTTCATCAGCATCGCCACAAGCACAAATTCCACTGGTCTCCAGATGGAAACGAAATAAATATCTCTTAAAATTTCCATGGTTTGTTAAAATTTGGGTTAATTTAAAATCAGTTGCAAAGAATTTACATTGCAAACGGTGAAAAATGGATGGAAAGAACCTTTTCGTCCAAAGCGACCGAGGCGAAGTAAGAAATTCAGCATTCCAGTCCGCAATGATTTTATCTCTAGCGATGCGCTTCCAGTGAGAAGCTGGAACAGACACCCTTAAGTCTATTTCACCGCACGTAGCTTCCCTAGCCAATTGGTCTGCTCTTTCATTGCCCAAAATACCGCTATGGCCACGAACATAAGAAAAATGAATAGTTACGTTTTCAAGAGCGTTCAAAATCGAGTGAATTTCCACCACAAGCTTCTCAGTAGAAGTCGTGTCACGCAAAAGAAAAAGTGAAGAAAGAGAATCTGTACAAATGAGATATTTAAAAATGTTGTTTTCACTAAAAGAATTTTGTATCCACTTAACAACCAGGTTTATACACAAAAGTTCAGCCTGGAAAACAGTACATTCATTAAGTAGTCGGTGCTTGACAGTAACCTTCTCTGTTCCATTTTCATAAATTACAAAAGCAAGACCAACCCTTCCATCAAGCTTACTACCATCCGTAAAACAGATAGTTTTATATGCCTGAAAAGCATTATTTACATAAGGAATAATTATAACAGGTTTCCTACATGCTGGGTGGGGCAAACATGAAATAGGAAGCTTCCCGTCCAGGGTTAGACAATCGTTGTCTTTTATCTTCTCCTTTAATTCAAGATTATTTAAGATAATTAAATCAATAGGTGGAAGACCAGAGATAACAAAGACCGCATCATAACTAATAGTTCTATAGCCCCGAATAATGCGTAGAAGAATTCTTCTTTGAGTTCTTCTAAGGATTCTAATATTAATCTTCTTTCTCAAAGAGTTTCCCCAAGATCCTGAAGCATATGAAATAAGTGGTACAATACCTTGATTATATATTAATTTAAGAACATCTGTTTTAACCCCATAAGTATTTTTTGAAATTCGCAATAAAGCAAGAAGAAGTTTTTCACTTTTACTGGAAACATAAGATAAATGCTGCTTAAACTGCAGTTTATTATCAACAATAACTCCCAAATACTTTATCTGCTTTACTTCTTCAATAGGTTCATTCCCAAGAGTTAACTGAATAACATCAGCCGGCATCGACTTTTTATGTATCATCATAACTTTAGATTTCAAAGGATTAAATTCCAGCTTATAAAGTTTCGACCATTCAAAAACGTAATCCAAGATATTCTGAGAAAGAACACAAGCATCATTAAAGTTCTTGCACTGAACAATAATAAGTAGATCATCAGCGAATGCAATTTTATAACTATTTTGAAATTCTGATAAACCACAGAGCAAGTCATTCATAATAAGGTTCCAAATAAAAGGTCCCGTAACGGACCCCTGAGGACAACCCTTTTCCAAAACAAAGTTTTTTGTGATATTGCCCAGAGTAAGATCAGCAGAGCGACCGTGCAAGAAACTCTTTATTAAGTAAAAAATATTCTTAGGCTGAATTGTCAGAACGCAGTCTAAACTAGGGAGTTTAAGGTATCCGACTACCTTGAAAAAGGGGTATTTGGTCAAAAAATCATGTTTTCATTTTATTGTCTAATAATAATGCCCAACTCTTCTAGTTTCTAAAAATGTTTTGCTTTTGAATGTGCGTCAAATAGAACTTTTGTTATAGTAATTTTAGTTATGACAGGTAGCTGTCAAATTTACCGGAAGTCATAAAAACGAAACCGGAAGTATCTCAAAATTTTGTATTCTATATTATTCATGAGAAATGTTTTCAAAAATTATTAACTTTTGAAGATCATTAAACTCTTGGCTAATACTTTATATAATATTCAAACATAATTTGGCTGCTATTTGTTGGCATCACATGAAAAGTTTAATTTCTATGCCAGGAATGTTTACATTAAAAACGCTTGTTTTACATTATCGAATTTAGCTTTGTTTTTATCGAATCAGTTTATTTATCTTTTAAAAAGTGCTATATTTTTGTTATTATATTTTAAAAATTATTAAATTTATTGTTATAAATCAAAAATTTAATAGTTTAAGATGGGCAAATCAAGAAGTTCTAGAGTCAAGAAACGTAAATATTATGGCAATCAGCATGCAAATAATAATGATGGTGCAAATGATTTGAATGTATCTAATGCGAGTTCTTCAAAATTAATGTTGTCATTTAATGCTGACCAAGAACTGAAATCCACAGTAAATAAAAAGCTCAGTGGAAATAGAATCATTGACATTGAAATATTAATTTCAATTTTCACAGCATTGTGTTGCCCTGCTTGTTTTGACAACAAATTGGATATCTCAGAAGATTCGAGATTAGGTTTAGCATCAAATTTGACTTTGTTTTGCAAAGGCTGTGGATATAAAAATGCATTTTGTACAAGCAAAAAGCAGGATAAGCAAAATGAGATCAATACTCGTTTTGTTTTTGGCATGAGACTTATTGGGAAAGGTTTCTCAGCTGCTAAAAAGCTCTGTGCTATTTTAAATTTACCTCCCTTTTTGTCAAAAATTTCTTTTAGGAAACAAGAGTTGAAATTGCTGACTGCTGCGAAATCATCTGCAGAGCACTCAATGAATAACGCTGCAATGGCAGTAAAACAGAATAATGGTGGTAATATTGATTGCGGTGTGTCTGTTGATGGCACTTGGCAGCGAAGGGGATTCTCATCGTTGAATGGCTGTGTGAGTGTTATATCCATTGACACTGGAAAAATCTTAGACGTGGAAGCCATGTCTCAATTTTGTAGAATATGTTTACTGTGTAATAATAAAGCTGATAATCATATTTGCAGCAATCACAGTGGCTCATCTGGATCCATGGAACCTGTTGGAGTTCATAGGATCTTTTCGAGATCTGAAATATCTCATTCTCTGAGGTACTCTAATTATTACGGTGATGGCGATTCCAAGGCTTTCCTAACAGTGAAAGACATTTACGGTACTAACAGTGTAACAAAGTTAGAATGCATTGGCCACGTCCAAAAGAGAGTTGGATCTCGTCTAAAAAAACTAAAAACTTCTAAAAAAGGACAACTAAGTGGCAAAGGTAAATTGACAGACACTCTTATAGATAAATTACAAAATTATTACGGCATAGCAATTCGCAGCAATGTTGGTGATCTTGATAAAATGCAGTCTGCTGTTATCGCTGCATTCTACCATTGCTGCTCAACACCTTCAGAACCAAGACATGGACAATGTCCAACAGGTGCTGATAGCTGGTGCGGTTATCAACGCGCTAAATCTTCAAACCAAAGCTATTCAGAAAAATCAAAAGGGTTGCCACAAAATATCATTAACTTGATCAAGCAAAGTTATTTTGATTTGTGTGATCGAAAACTTTTAGAAAAATGCCTTCACGGTAGAACACAAAACGTAAATGAATCTTTCAACTGTGTTTTATGGCAAATTGCGCCTAAAGAAGTGTTTGTTGAACTTTCAACTTTGAGTTTGTGTGTCAACATTGCAGTTGTTCAGTTCAATGAAGGTTTTGGTGGACTTCTCTCCATATTCAATGAGTTGAATATATCTCCAGGGAGATATACTTTGGCAGGGCAGCATACGCTAGATATGGAACGTATCATTGATTGCACGCGACATTCGTCAGCTGATCAAAAGATTACTAGAAAAAAACGACGCGCTTTAAAAAAACGGAAAACTGCAAAATGTGAAAAAAATGAAGGCTCAACTTATAAAAAGGGAGAATTTTAGTGTGAATTTTGATTTTTCTTTCTAAAGTGAATGACTATTATGATTTATTGTTACAATTTAAATTTTTTCACCAGTTTAACTTATGCTAATTTTTAATTTTTACACTATATATTTCTTTATATTGCAATTTTACAAAACAATCATCGTATATATTTATCTCAACTATGTTCGTGTACTTGTATATACATATATTTTAAATTAATATAATTATAATTAGAATGTTATTTTTAAAATATCTCCTTCATTGACTTTTAACCGATTTTTCGAATTTTAACGTTAACTCATAATAGGCTTAAAATGTACTTACAGAAAACTTTAAACACTAAACTGGTAAACTAAACTCTGTAAATATGTAAAGGAAGGTGCAACCTGTAAAATTTAGTGCTTGCTTGCTTCTGGAGGCTCATGATTTTCTAGTTAAGTGTAATTGTTTACTTTAATTGCATTTTTCTCAAAATGAATTTTTAACAATTATTTGCTTACGAAAAACATGATAACTTAAGTAATTATTATAGTTTTGTCTTCAAATTTTTACTGAATGTTTCTCATACTGGTACTAATGTAATAGACCTCCAAAATTCTTATACCTGTAATATATTTTGTTTTATGAAAGTTTTCTTTGAAAATCAAGTGAAAAAAACTTTCAAAAATTAGAAAAATATACGTAACACACCATAACTTTTTTCTTTTTTTAAATATCATTTAGCTTGAGGTCTATTACACTTGAAATGGTTGTACAATGGTTCTGCAAAAATTTCATTGCAAAAAATGTACTGGTTTTTCATGTAGAGCGTTTTCCGTTAACGAGTTTTTTTCACTAAAATTACTTAAAAAATCTACTTTTTTGAAAATGTATTATTTTTTTTTAAATATTTTTTATATTTTTCTTTTAATAATATCAATACACATCTTAAATAGCAAAAATGTGCTTGAAAATATTTGTTTTTAAAAAATTTTGTGTCGAAAGTAACCTTAACCTCGGTTTCGCGGTTTACGTAAACCTGGTCTAAGCGAAAAGCTAGGCTTCATTGCTCAAACGTAGTTTTGCTGCGGTTTAACTGAACTTGGCTTATCGCATGTAATGCACTGAAACTTCGCCCCACGTGATATTTTTATCCAATCAACGGGCAGAGGCGAGGAATTAGAGTTACGTCATTACATTTTCCCGTTTTGTTGCAAGTAGTTTTCGCACTTGTATTTTCTTCTGTATTTATCTTCTTCGCACTTGTATTTTTGACAAAATGGAAACTATGAAAGAAAAAAAAGCACCTAAAAGAACATCAAATTTTTCTGAGTTTGAAAAGAATTCACTCATCGAAATTTGCACTCAACATCCCGAAATTGAATCCAAAGCCTAGGACAATTTCGCCAATATGCAAAAAAGGAAGGCTTGGATTAAGATCCATGAGCAATTTATTGGAATTAATGGAGGAGAGAAAACCATTGGAAATCTTCAAGGTAATTCATTTCATTTTATTTTTAACTTAATTATTACTTGATATTATTTGAATACGCAGATAATTTTAAGATAGCTTATGATTCATATAAATGTAGAACGATGTCGCGCAAAGTTTGTAAACAATCTGATTGCATCATTTGAAATTCTAATGAATGATCACAAAACACGGTAAACTGTTCAAAGTTACAATTATCTTTTATTTGTTATTAATAGAGTTTAATGTAATATTTTGTTTACAATAAATTTTTCATTAACTAATTTCAGATTAGCATACTGTATACACAACTTATTGCTGGTATTGACAATAAATACTTTATCAGAAGTGAAAAAGATTAGTTAATATTTAAGTACACATTTTTGTAGGACAGAAAAAATAAGAAAATATAGATTAATAAAGATTATAATTTCTGCTGTCTTACTGGATCATGTAGCCAATTCTTTTTTATAAAATAACAAAATAAAAAGATTTATACTATTTCTAAATTGATACTGAAAAGGAAACCTTTATTATAATTAAAAAAGTATTCCTTTCACTATATAGATACTTTATTAAGAAATATTACTAACCATAGTAATACCTTATTTAGTAATAATTTTAGTTTGATTTTTAAATTAGGAATTTTTTTATGGGTATTCTACATATATAGACACACATATTAATATATTACATGCATAACTTGTTATTTTTGCTCAATTTATTAAATCATACCTTAATTTATATAAAATGTATGTACAAGAAATTGATACAAAAATTCTGATTCTACTTTTCTGCAGTACTTACAAGATCATGTCTCATTTAAGAGTTCATAAAGAAAAAAAAAATTTCATCCACTGTATTAAAAGCCTTTGATAAATCTCAATGACTACATATTGAATCTCTTCAATGTACATGCATACATTATTATATATCAATTAAATCTGACAATAAAACTTGGCACTAATTTTACTTTCGAGTTTAGTTACAATATCTGGTTATTTTTTCTATACTTGAATATCTATGTAATTTTAAAAATATACACACAGAAATCTGCACAAGGGAAAGCTCTATTTTTCAAAGTTAAATGCAGGATCAAAGGTGCTGCTTGAGTTTTTCGTAAAGAATATAAGACCTAAGGAGAAGGCTCGTTTCCATCTAATTTTATACTAACTATTAATTGTTGTAAATACTAACTATTGATGTTAAAATGTTGAAGGTCTATATTTTTTGGACAAATTTTTGAAACTTTTTCTTAAGTTGTTAAAGTACTATAGTATGTATTGCAGCTGAAATAAAAATGAGCATGGAATTTTTCAATTTATAACATATCTTTATTTTATAGGATTATGGAAAAGATTAAAGATAGCCGGAAAAGAGGAGCATGACAGGAGAAGGCTCCATGCCCGTAAGACTGGTGGTGGACCAGCGTTGCCTCCAATCGAGGAAAAGTTTAACAAAATTCTATCTGTACTGGGCGACAATGTTAGCCCTATCAGAAATGCTGATGACCCGCCATCACCAATAGTGGCAAATGTTGCTGAAACTTTTGAATTTGATTTTGAAGAAAAGTAAGAACTTTTGATATGGTTTTGATCATGAGCTCGTGTTTAAAAAAATCATTTATATGTTGATAAATAAGTCATGTTAAAAAATAATTATCTTCGTTTATTAAGTAAGGACTAGCAAATAGAATTCACAAATTGAAACAGGATTAAATCATAAGTTTAAACAGGGTAAAGAAAAGAAATAATATTTTTATAACTTGCATAACCAGATCTTATGTAAAGTGTAATAAAGAATTTCTTGATTGTTTAAACATTTTAATATTATCAAATATTAATTACACAGTTTTAAAGTGTTATTAAATATATTTTCATTTTAGTGAATATGAAATGGACAGCAGGGAGCAGTTAAATTCTACGCCAACACTTGTGTGAGTATGCTTTATGTTTGACAAGGTGTTATTAAATTTATTTTAATTTTTTCTACCTTTTTTATCAAATATATTTGTTTCTTACAAAGTTACTGTTTTATTTCTTTATTTAAGCCAAGAAGTTCCCCAGACAAGAAATGTAATATTTTTCAGGAGTCTAATAAAGTGAGTTAAACATTTCATATCTTTTCATTTAAATTTAAAAGGAAAAAAAATATAATAATGCAATACTGAAAAACTTGTACCTAAACATGCATTGTCTTAATATTTCATTACTCAGCAGGAAAGTTTAGAAAAGACTGGTCTGAGAAAGGATACTGGTGGACCATACTATTTAGTTTGTAAGGTTAAATGCAGTTTTGTGCCATCCTCTCATTAAAATTGAAATATAAAGTTATTAAAAATAACAAAAAAAAATATTTTGTACATTTGTTAGCATAAGATATATAAGTGAGTGAATCTTATTTTTAAGTAGCTGTGAATTGTTTTATATAAAATAAATACTAATGATTCATATGCGTCACTGACCCACCTCACAGTAGCTGTCTAGCATTTATCGCTTCACATAGTGTAAGAATAATTGACAAGGTTCCATTTAAAAATAAATGTATAAGTATACATATAATATAAATATTGTATTTATAATTTGGCCATGTTATTTAACATGCATAAAAATCTAATATTTTTTTTTTTAGTGCTGATGATATTGAGAATCCTACTGTTCCGACGGCACCTGGACCAAGTTGTTCTTCTACAATATTAAAGTGAGTAAATTTTTTGTCTGACTTGATTATTGTTTTAATCTTTTTTTTATTCTATTTTTATCACTTAAAGAAATTTCAATCAAATTTTATTTAATTTTCTATGAAAGTCAAGTTAGGTCAGATATTTCCTAGTGTAATAAAAACAATATGCAAGCTTCAAAATGGACATAAAAAAAACATTTGAATTGATACAAATTAAGAATTAAGGCCATTATTGTTAGATATGTAGTAAAATATGACAGATCGGCTGGCTTGTATAAGTCTTAGCCTTAGTCAAGCCTCTGGCTATAATTCCAGGCCACTTATATCATAATTTTTTTCTTTAGTTTTATTTTACGATTTATTTTACACATATATAGCTAAATATGCATATGAATATATTTACTACACACATACATATATATTATCATTATTTTTTAGTGATGACATACTTTTTAAGAAAAGAGCAGGAGAGCAGCTTGATGAAACTCGGCCATTGAAGTAAATATATGTTGGCTTACTTATGATTGTTTTACTTTATTTTATGATGTCATACAAAGTTATCGAATTTTTTTTTTTTTATCTTAGAATAAAAAAAGTTCAAGTTCAAGGAAAGAATTCATCAGCATCATATAAAAACAATCTGTAAGTCTCAAAATGAATTTAATAAACCACTAGAAATGTACATTATTTTCACATGGAAATATAGATTTGTATAATTTATAAAGTTTTCATTTTTTTTTCCTTTATATGATCTAGATAGGAGCCCCTTTTTAGCATTCTTTTATATTGTAGAAAAATTTATATATCTAATCAAAATCACTAAAATGAATGATTATTGATTTTATTTTTCATATAAGAACATTTTCAGTTTTTCATTAGTGTGAAGTCTAGTATAATTAAAAAGTCCTGACAATGGGAACTGTTGATGTTGGTTTATTTAAATCTTGATGCCTAAAATTATATATAGCCTAAAGAATGACCATAGATATAATAAATGCCTCGATAAATCATGCTTCACAAAATCATTCATCTAGTATAATGATCGGGGGAAAGTGCAATGGAAATATACACATTTTGGTGAGAATATTTACTGAAACTTCTTTATTTTTCAGCGGAATTAAGAAACATCAGGATGCACAAAGAGGGATTGTAAATTCAGCGATATGCAACGCAAGCAATATGTAAGTCTAAAAATTTCAAGCAAAATGTATTTAAAAAAAAAACGGTTGTACCAGCTTTGCATAAAACAATTAATAATTTAAAATTCAAGTAAGAAAGGATATACTTATAGTAGAAGTAATTTTCTTGTTAACAGCTTTATTATTTTCTTTTTTATCCTGCTTTTATGTATATGATACTTTGATTCTTACAGTAATTACTCTTTTTTAGAAATCGAGAAATGGATAACACCCATAACACATCTAGCGGTGGCTGCAAGTTAGTAAATTTTATTTTAATATATTCTGTGGTTTACTTTAGATTTTCTGTTCTTACCACTCATTGTTACTATTTATTTAAATAACTTAATGCTAAAATAAAAAATTATATTGTTAATGTATACTTTTATGTTCCCAATTATGCAAACCACTTAGCCAATTGTTTTTATTACGTCACAATTTGTTGAATAGAGATTTTTCGGTGTGCCACTTTTAGCAATAATGAGGTCTTGTTAAAGATACAAGTACTTTTATGCATCTTGGTAATTAAATAAACATGAAATTCATGACTGCATAATTAGAAACATAGTCTAAGATAGCTGGTTCAGGTTGAAGAACACTTATGTGGAATGAAAATAAAAACTGGAACAACTTTATAACAAATAGATATAATTTGCCATTATAATGATGGCCAAAAGAAAAGAATTAATATGCATGTTGTCTTTACAGACTCCCCCATAAATAATATATTTACAAAGTACAACAGTTTATATTAAAAGTTAAACCAACAATGACATATGCTTCATGCTGTTTTATTTTTTGAATAGCCCTTGTTTTTCATTAAAGTAATTTTTTTCCCCCTTGTCTCTAGATCTTCACTCAAAGATTTGCAGCTGAAAACCATACAGGTGGCTCTTCAGAATGAAGAAGAAAAACTAGAACTCCGGAAGCTGGAGAGGAAAATTCTGGAAACGAAATTGAAGAGCCAGGAGCAAGAGCTGGCTTTTAATACTTATAGAGCGCTATTAGCGCAGAAAGAATATGAAGAAAAGTGTACGCAAAATGATAGTTTTCATTAAAAAATAATTTTTTAAAAATGACTTGCTATTTCTTTCATATTTAATCAGAATCAGAAAATGAATGAATTTAAATGAAGAATAAAGAGAACAGATAAAACTTTCCATCTATCTTTTATGATTCAATGGTAAAACTTTGGATAATTACAGATAATCATTTTCTCACTGTTATTTTTTTTGAAGACTTCCATAGTCAAGTAATTTGTTACAGTTTTTAATATATAAAATTGAGCTTCTAATCTATGACCAACCATATTACTTATCATAATTAATACAATAATACCAATCTTATATGTTATCTTATCAGCTGAGCATGATTTTGTTAAATTATTGGGTAATATATTTACAAGAAGTAGAACAGAAACAGGCATTATATAGATGAGATAATAAGCACTAAATAAACTATAAAAATTATTCATATTTATTTCAATTGTAAAAATCACTAAATATGTGTAAGCCCCAATAATCTAACGGAAACTATAACATTCAATTTCTTACTATTAATGAATTTAAATAGATAAATGCATTCGGATATAAAATATTTTATGAGGACTACAATGAATTCCAAACAAATTTAATTATGTTTTGTGGTATTAGTATACCTAAGCTAAAGGCAAGTTTCTATTCACTCTTAAGCCGGAGTAGAAGTATTTGTAGTAGCAGAATTTGATAAGATCTGTCTTTTACAGTAAATCTGAATAGAGAGAGAGTATAAAATTTGCTAAATTGTAATGAATTTGACTTTTTTTAGTATGGCCTATTAAGAATACAACAATTAGTGTCTCATTGAGAAGTAAAAGCAGATTCTCCGACCGGGTGATAAAAATTATAAGTGGCACCTGGAAACCAAATTTAAAAATAATTAATGTGAATAAAAACAAATTATCACTTATTTTTAGTATATAAAGTTATCTTTATTAATATATATTATATCTTATATTATCCAAAGTAAGTTGCAATGAACGCAGATCGAAAGGCAGAGCGACTTTGTTGAACTATGTCCTCGTTGTCATCAAAATCTATATCATCAAAAAAATCCTCACTTTCGTTCAACTCTAAACTCCAATTGAAAAGTATTGAAGCGGCAATAATAGCATTTAAAGAGTTTGTCAGCCTCAATCTCAATCCATAGTGTAGGGCCGGAAATCTCTTCTTCAAAGTGCCGAACAATCTTTCGACAATGAGCCTTGCCTGGCAGTGTGCAGAGTTATATACTCTTTCGGGTGCTGTGGTGGGGTTAGCAATGGGTGTTAGAATTTATGGGTGGGAGAAATTAAATATCCTGGAGAATTGGTTAATGCGTTTGCCATGTTACAATATGATCCTGAATGTAAAAGAGAATTATTGAAGCAAAAGGAACTGAGAAATCCAATTGTCACTAACGCGGTAGAGTTTGCATTGAAAGCACTTGTACGGGACAGCTAAAATTTGGAAATTTAATTATAGTGCAAAGTTCATTTCTCTAAATATATTTTTTTAGTCCTTCATTTTTTAAATTTGCAGGTGTATTCCAATGTAAAGGAAGATATGAAGTAATTTTATCACTCCATGGTGGAAAAAAAAAAAAACATTTTAAAGACATTCTTTCTTTAAAACGTTATTTTAATATCAAATTGTAAAGACATTTTTTCTTTAAAATGTTATATTAATATCAAATTGTAAAGATATTTTTTCTTTAAAATGTTATATTAATATCAAATTGTAAAGATATTTTTTCTTTAAAATGTTAGTAGTATATGTATGATGGTTTTCAAAACACTTTTTGCAGCCAGTTAGTGGCCAGCCAGTAAGTGGCTGACTACCCAGGCGGAACGCCAGTAACTGGCTGACTATCCAAGCGGAACGCCTTAAGTTTCAGTTCGTTTTTTCGGAAATGACACGCTTGGTTGCGCTTGAGTTGGTCGAGAATTGTCTTAGTCTGCCTGAAAGTGTATATTTTGGTTCGATTTATGGTGATTTGCGTTGGGGGATGACGTAATATCACTTAATGATGGGATGACGTGTAAATAAAAAGAAATGTTAGAATGAATTTTATAGAAATGTGTCAAGTATTTTTTTAACTGTATATGAATAAATAAAAGCATATTATGTTTAAAGAGTGTATTTGAATATGGAAAAGAAGCTTATATTTGAAAATAAGAATATTTATAAAGATAAAATATAAAAAAATGTTAGTCACACTCGATATGTACATTATTTTGAAAAGAAACATTTCGTATTTGAAAAACAGATGTCATTGAAAGTAAAAACTACAGAGCGGAAATGGACACATGTTCTGAGGTGGACCTGAGGAAAAAGATGGAACCGTGTCTGATGGTCAAGAAGCAGGTGGGAATTATTTTTAAATAACGTCAGAAAGATTGTGTTCGATAGAAAAATATTGAGACATTTCACCTTCATTTGGTATGCGTATGTAATACAAATGTTTAACGCTTCCGTCTTGACAATGAGAAGAAGGGTAGCGACACCCTATTTGAGCCACGGATCGACAATAACAGATGTTAAACGTTAGAAATAATTTATGCAAGGTTATTCGCACTTTGTTGTTTCAGCATACATATATTTTAAAGACATCTGCATAGAGTGTAGGTTAAGGGTTTGTGTGGCTTGAATGAATTCCCTCACCTTTGGGATAAAAAGATCCTAAGTGTGAAAACGAAAAACCCTTTTGTTTTAGCTCTTAAAGGACAACATCTGCGTTTCTTATTGACAGCTGCCTCCTCAAAAAATTTGTATTCAATGGTTTCGTTAGCGCAAGCTGTTTTCAACTAAGGCCGCGGAAATATTGAATTCTCACTGGTATGAATAGGGATGCGCTGTCTGTTATAAATCCAAAACAAAATAGCAGCGATTCTGTCTGATACTGCAACCGATTTCTCAGCAAGATGGAAACTCCTATGAGTAAGTAACTTTTAAAATTATGTCTCGTGTTAAAAGATAAATACCGATATAACATTATCGCTAAGTTATTTTTAAAAGTCGTAATTTTTTAATTAGATAGCAAGCGGAGCAGTCTTTTTAACGCATTTGAAGACGACGAGGATTTCCAATTGAGCGGACCGTTTGAGAACGCTCCGAAAAGAAAAAAGGCAGCGCCAGTCTTCCACCTTAACTTGGAAAAAGAAACGAGCACAAAAATTCCTCCCTTTGTTGTGAATATTGGAAAGGGGGTTGTTGTCGAAGTTAAAGAATTTCGAAAGATTCATTACGTGGGTTTCTCCAAGTTGAGTGACACCAACGATGTAAAAAATCGTTTCAACATACCAATCGACCAGATCGAGTCGACTATTGTAGCCTTGGAAGCTGTTCGAAAGCACGTGGTGAAGCATTCCAAATCAAAAGAGGAATAATAATAATTTGTAAGTGGTGAGGGAAAGAGGCATAAAAGACGAGTATCAGGTTCAAATGTTTATGTAGTTTTTATTTATTTTTTTTATTTTCTTTTATTATTTATGATAAGTTTTAATGTTTCTTTATTTTTAAGAACTTTGTACACTCTAAAAGAGACAATTTTTAGAGAATTATTTTTTTAAAAAAATGATTCGTTTTAATTTGAGACGATCTTCTTTTAGAGGTTTTACGCGCAGTTATCGCGCCAATGTTAATTACGCATGTTAATTACGTTTTGCATCAAGATGCCAGACCGATCATTTTTAACCTTTTAAATCGATCCATTTCACTCAGGCTCCGCATTATTTTGTGTCTGTGCGTCTTGTTTTCAAAGAACATAGATGATGAGGAGGAGAAAGAATTAGAGCAACAATTTTATTTTTGCAGCTATGCCGAAAGAGTGTTGTCGCGTTTTCAGATTAACGCCGCCATTGACAAATGCTTTCAGAAACTGTTTGTTCACATTGAAAATTTCACCAAAAACGGGTCGGGCTGGGTTATTAAAAAAATCGAATGTATCGATCTCCATGTTGGAAATTATCAGAGTTACAGAGGAGGATGTAAAAATGCTAAATTGCCTAAACACTTAAAAAATAAAAGAGCTCTCCTAAATGTGCAATGTTCCGATAATATGTGTTTTCTGTACTGCGTCGCCGCATGTTTATTTCCCACGCGATTGAATCCTCACAGAGCCACCCGATATAAACCCTATCTCAAACACTTTAAAGTAGGTGGGTTAAAATTTCCACTTAAACTTAATGACATAAAAAAATTTGAAAAATTAAATTCATTAAGAATTAACGTTTTCGGTGTGGAAAACGGAGAAGTTTTTCCGTTATATGTTAGCGAAAATAAAACTAAATTGATAGAAATCGATTTATTTTATCATGACAATCATTATTTTCTAATAAGAAATTTCAATAGCTTTTTATGTCCAAAGCGCAACCTTAATTACAGCTGTAAACGCTGTTTATCTAGTTTTCAAAGAGCATCAACTTTGATTCAAATAAAATTCAAAAAGTATCCATTCCCACAAACGATATCGTTAAATTTAAGAATTTAACCAAAATGGTGAAACATCCTTTTTGTATATATTGCGATTTCGAATCTCTCACAAAAAAAGTAATCGGTCCGGGTCCCTCTTCGTCGACCAGTTATACATGGGAAATCGAACGACACGAAGCAGTGAGTTATAGCATACTTGTATTAGATATCGAAGACGTTATCGTCTTTCACGAATATTACTCGGGTACGAATGTCATTGACAATTTTCTTATCACATTAAAAATGTTGGCTCGGTGTTTACTTAAAATCATGCATACCATTTCTCCCATGGAAACAGAAATTTCAGAAAATATCGATCCAAACCACTGTCATATTTGTAAGAAACGATTTCTTCCCAGAGATATAAGAGTCAGAGATCATCAACATTTTGGTGTGGGTGTCATACGCGGATGGGCCTGTCAGAGTTGTAATTTAAACTACAGAACGAGATATTTTATTCCTGTGGTTATACACAATTGTAAGAATTATGATGCACACTTAATTTTAAAAAGCATACCTAAAGACTATGCTAGTGTCATAAACATAATACCAGTCAACATGGAAAAATTCACTATGTTTTCTCTCGATTCGCGCAAATTTATGGACTCCTTCCAATTTTTACCTAGATCGCTCGATACGTTAGTAAACAATTTAATAAATGCCAATCATGAGTTTAAAATTTTCAAAACATTTTTCAAATCGAATGATGATCGTCAATTACTATTAAGAAAAGGAGTGTTTCCCTATAGTTATTTAGATGATCTTGAAAAATTGAACGATATTCATTTGCCGTCCAAAGAGTCCTTTTATAATATTTTGACTAACTCACCGATTTCCGATAGTGATTACCATCATGCAAAGTTGGTATTCCGAAATTTCAAATGCAAAAACATGAGCGATTATCTCGAATTATACCAAAACACGGATGTAGTTCTTTTGGCAGAAGTATTTTCGGCTTTTAGAAAAAACTCATTAAAGTATTATGAGCTCGATCCGGTACATTTTTTAACCACGGCTGAACTCACGTGGAATGCCGGACTCAAGTTTACGAAAGTTGAATTGCAACTCTTGAGAAACGTCGACGATTATGTTTGGTTGGAGTCCCAAATGCGCGGTGGTATAACATACCTGGGGAAAAGGTACATCGAAGCTAATGATCCCTACATACCAGAAACATATGATAGCACTAAAAAACACAGTTTCCTAGTATCGTTCGACGTAATAAATCTGTATGGTTACATAATGTGTCAGAGCCTACCGTTAGGAAATTTTTCATGGTTAAGTCGAGAAGAAGTTTCGCGTTTTAATGTTTTTAATTACGATTGCACATCTAGGGTGGGTTTTATTATGGAGGTCGATTTGGAATACCCCACCTCCATTCACGATAAAACGAATGACTTTCCTCTAGCTCCAGAACATATACAAATAACTTACGATATGTTGTCAAATCATTCAAAGAAATTATGCAACGAATTTAATTTAAAACATACGTTACCGTCAAAAAAATTAACTCCTAATTTGTACGATAAAAAAAATTACATAACGCATTATTTAAACTTACGTTTTTATTTGGAACAGGGAATGATACTTAAGAAAATACATAAAATAATGTCTTTTTCGCAAAGACTACATAAATTTTAACAATGAGAAAAGATTAGAGGCTCCAGATGAATTTAGTAAGGCCTTTTTTAAACTGATGAATAATGCATTTTTTGGAAGATTAATGCTAAACAAATCAAGTGTTTCGACTCCGAGAGGAAACCTATCCTGGAAAACGAGTGAGTGTATTTCAACTACTACAATATTCCTATCAAGTGGATTATTCTGTAAAAGTATATGGATCTATCTCAGAAGAATTTAGTAGTACAGAAAGTTTGCAAGAAGAATTCCCCATAGACAATCCTATGGAGGGTACTAGTAAGGACTATATCCATAGAGAAATTTCCTTACATTCCTACTATAAATATTAAAAAGAGAAATTTTTTTTCTCACTCCCAAACGAAGAACATACTTTCCCATCCAAGGAGAATGCTTTCTGTGCTGTACTCCAAATGACCATTTTAGCATTGTGCCTCAATCCGACTGCTGCCCCAACCATCGACTTCATCGTAGATGTCATGATTTGTTCAAACTCATGTATCCCGAGATACATTCTTGCATTCATTGTAGAGAGATAAACAAGGGACTGTTGCGGTTAAGAAACACTAGTTTTAGAGGCCTAAAAATGAATGTATTTCGCATGCTTCAGTTCTATGCAGGATGGGGAGAAAAGGAACGTTTATCTGATCACCAATGCAAATTGAAACGAGGTGAAAAAGCCGGACCCCCCACTCTGGCAGACATAAAATGGGTAAAAAATTTGAAAAAGTTGTGTCCCCTCACTCAAGGAAAATGCTATTTATGTGGGAAACAGGATAATGAAACTAGCCATATTGTGTGGGTTAAATCCTCAATTTGGAGAAAATTACAAATTGCACCATTAATGTTGGGTTTTGTGGCATATTATGAATAATGGTCACGTGTCAAATCCTTATCACAGTAATGTGTTGGTGCAATTGCGAGAAATTAAATATCCTGGAGAATTGGTTAATGCGTTTGCCATGTTACAATATGATCCTGAATGTAAAAGAGAATTATTGAAGCAAAAGGAACTGAGAAATCCAATTGTCACTAACGCGGTAGAGTTTGCATTGAAAGCACTTGTACGCGACAGCTAAAATTTGGAAATTTAATTATAGTGCAAAGTTCATTTCTCTAAATATATTTTTTTAGTCCTTCATTTTTTAAATTTGCAGGTGTATTCCAATGTAAAGGAAGATATGAAGTAATTTTATCACTCTATGGTGGAAAAAAAAAAAAACATTTTAAAGACATTCTTTCTTTAAAACGTTATTTTAATATCAAATTGTAAAGACATTTTTTCTTTAAAATGTTATATTAATATCAAATTGTAAAGACATTTTTTCTTTAAAATGTTAGTAGTATATGTATGATGGTTTTCAAAACACTTTTTGCAGCCAGTTAGTGGCCAGCCAGTAAGTGGCTGACTACCCAGGCGGAACGCCAGTAACTGGCTGACTATCCAAGCGGAACGCCTTAAGTTTCAGTTCGTTTTTTCGGAAATGACACGCTTGGTTGCGCTTGAGTTGGTCGAGAATTGCCTTAGTCTGCCTGAAAGTGTATATTTTGGTTCGATTTATGGTGATTTGCGTTGGGGGATGACGTAATATCACTTAATGATGGGATGACGTGTAAATAAAAAGAAATGTTAGAATGAATTTTATAGAAATGTGTAAAGTATTTTTTTAACTGTATATGAATAAATAAAAGCATATTATGTTTAAAGAGTGTATTTGAATATAGAAAAGAAGCTTATATTTGAAAATAAGAATATTTATAAAGATGAAATATAAAAAAATGTTCACTCGATATGTACATTATTTTGAAAAGAAACATTTCGTATTTTAAAAACAGATGTCATTGAAAGTAAAAAAGAGCGGAAATGGACACATGTTCTGAGGTGGACCTGAGGAAAAAGATGGAACCGTGTCTGATGGTCAAGAAGCAGGTGGGAATTATTTTTAAATAACGACAGAAGGATTGTGTTCGATAGAAAAATATTGAGACATTTCACCTTCATTTGGTATGCGTATGTAATACAAATGTTTAACGCTTCCGTCTTGACAATGAGAAGAAGGGTAGCGACACCCTATTTGAGCCACGCATCGACAATAACAGATGTTAAACGTTAGAAATAATTTATGCAAGGTTATTCGCACTTTGTTGTTTCAGCATACATATATTTTAAAGACATCTGCATAGAGTGTAGGTTAAGGGTTTGTGTGGCTTGAATGAATTCCCTCACCTTTGGGATAAAAAGATCCTAAGTGTGAAAACGAAAAACCCTTTTGTTTTAGCTCTTAAAGGACAACATCTGCGTTTCTTATTGACAGCTGCCTCCTCAAAAAATTTGTATTCAATGGTTTCGTTAGCGCAAGCTGTTTTCAACTAAGGCCGCGGAAATATTGAATTCTCACTGGTATGAATAGGGATGCGCTGTCTGTTATAAATCCAAAACAAAATAGCAGCGATTCTGTCTGATACTGCAACCGATTTCTCAGCAAGATGGAAACTCCTATGAGTAAGTAACTTTTAAAATTATGTCTCGTGTTAAAAGATAAATACCGATATAACATTATCGCTAAGTTATTTTTAAAAGTCGTAATTTTTTAATTAGATAGCAAGCGGAGCAGTCTTTTTAACGCATTTGAAGACGACGAGGATTTCCAATTGAGCGGACCGTTTGAGAACGCTCCGAAAAGAAAAAAGGCAGCGCCAGTCTTCCACCTTAACTTGGAAAAAGAAACGAGCACAAAAATTCCTCCCTTTGTTGTGAATATTGGAAAGGGGGTTGTTGTCGAAGTTAAAGAATTTCGAAAGATTCATTACGTGGGTTTCTCCAAGTTGAGTGACACCAACGATGTAAAAAATCGTTTCAACATACCAATCGACCAGATCGAGTCGACTATTGTAGCCTTGGAAGCTGTTCGAAAGCACGTGGTGAAGCATTCCAAATCAAAAGAGGAATAATAATAATTTGTAAGTGGTGAGGGAAAGAGGCATAAAAGACGAGTATCAGGTTCAAATGTTTATGTAGTTTTTATTTATTTTTTTTTTATTTTCTTTTATTATTTATGATAAGTTTTAATGTTTCTTTATTTTTAAGAACTTTGTACACTCTAAAAGAGACAATTTTTAAAGAATTATTTAAAAAAAAAAATGATTCGTTTTAATTTGAGACGATCTTCTTTTAGAGGTTTTACGCGCAGTTATCGCGCCAATGTTAATTACGCATGTTAATTACGTTTTGCATCAAGATGCCAGACCGATCATTTTTAACCTTTTAAATCGATCCATTTCACTCAGGCTCCGCATTATTTTGTGTCTGTGCGTCTTGTTTTCAAAGAACATAGATGATGAGGAGGAGGAAGAATTAGAGCAACAATTTTATTTTTGCAGCTATGCCGAAAGAGTGTTGTCGCGTTTTCAGATTAACGCCGCCATTGACAAATGCTTTCAGAAACTGTTTGTTCACATTGAAAATTTCACCAAAAACGGGTCGGGCTGGGTTATTAAAAAAATCGAATGTATCGATCTCCATGTTGGAAATTATCAGAGTTACAGAGGAGGATGTAAAAATGCTAAATTGCCTAAACACTTGAAAAATAAAAGAGCTCTCCTAAATGTGCAATGTTCCGATAATATGTGTTTTCTGTACTGCGTCGCCGCATGTTTATTTCTCACGCGATTGAATCCTCACAGAGCCACCCGATATAAACCCTATCTCAAACACTTTAAAGTAGGTGGGTTAAAATTTCCACTTAAACTTAATGACATAAAAAAATTTGAAAAATTAAATTCATTAAGAATTAACGTTTTCGGTGTGGAAAACGGAGAAGTTTTTCCGTTATATGTTAGCGAAAATAAAACTAAATTGATAGAAATCGATTTATTTTATCATGACAATCATTATTTTCTAATAAGAAATTTCAATAGCTTTTTATGTCCAAAGCGCAACCTTAATTACAGCTGTAAACGCTGTTTATCTAGTTTTCAAAGAGCATCAACTTTGATTCAAATAAAATTCAAAAAGTATCCATTCCCACAAACGATATCGTTAAATTTAAGAATTTAACCAAAATGGTGAAACATCCTTTTTGTATATATTGCGATTTCGAATCTCTCACAAAAAAAGTAATCGGTCCGGATCCCTCTTCGTCGACCAGTTATACATGGGAAATCGAACGACACGAAGCAGTGAGTTATAGCATACTTGTATTAGATATCGAAGACGTTATCGTCTTTCACGAATATTACTCGGGTACGAATGTCATTGAAAATTTTCTTATCACATTAAAAATGTTGGCTCGGTGTTTACTTAAAATCATGCATACCATTTCTCCCATGGAAACAGAAATTTCAGAAAATATCGATCCAAACCACTGTCATATTTGTAAGAAACGATTTCTTCCCAGAGATATAAGAGTCAGAGATCATCAACATTTTGGTGTGGGTGTCATACGCGGATGGGCCTGTCAGAGTTGTAATTTAAACTACAGAACGAGATATTTTATTCCTGTGGTTATACACAATTGTAAGAATTATGATGCACACTTAATTTTAAAAAGCATACCTAAAGACTATGCTAGTGTCATAAACATAATACCAGTCAACATGGAAAAATTCACTATGTTTTCTCTCGATTCGCTCAAATTTATGGACTCCTTCCAATTTTTACCTAGATCGCTCGATACGTTAGTAAACAATTTAATAAATGCCAATCATGAGTTTAAAATTTTCAAAACATTTTTCAAATCGAATGATGATCGTCAATTACTATTAAGAAAAGGAGTGTTTCCCTATAGTTATTTAGATGATCTTGAAAAATTGAACGATATTCATTTGCCGTCCAAAGAGTCCTTTTATAATATTTTGACTAACTCACCGATTTCCGATAGTGATTACCATCATGCAAAGTTGGTATTCCGAAATTTCAAATGCAAAAACATGAGCGATTATCTCGAATTATACCAAAACACGGATGTAGTTCTTTTGGCAGAAGTATTTTCGGCTTTTAGAAAAAACTCATTAAAGTATTATGAGCTCGATCCGGTACATTTTTTAACCACGGCTGAACTCACGTGGAATGCCGGACTCAAGTTTACGAAAGTTGAATTGCAACTCTTGAGAAACGTCGACGATTATGTTTGGTTGGAGTCCCAAATGCGCGGTGGTATAACATACCTGGGGAAAAGGTACATCGAAGCTAATGATCCCTACATACCAGAAACATATGATAGCACTAAAAAACACAGTTTCCTAGTATCGTTCGACGTAATAAATCTGTATGGTTACATAATGTGTCAGAGCCTACCGTTAGGAAATTTTTCATGGTTAAGTCGAGAAGAAGTTTCGCGTTTTAATGTTTTTAATTACGATTGCACATCTAGGGTGGGTTTTATTATGGAGGTCGATTTGGAATACCCCACCTCCATTCACGATAAAACGAATGACTTTCCTCTAGCTCCAGAACATATACAAATAACTTACGATATGTTGTCAAATCATTCAAAGAAATTATGCAACGAATTTAATTTAAAACATACGTTACCGTCAAAAAAATTAACTCCTAATTTGTACGATAAAAAAAATTACATAACGCATTATTTAAACTTACGTTTTTATTTGGAACAGGGAATGATACTTAAGAAAATACATAAAATAATGTCTTTTTCGCAAAGACTACATAAATTTTAACAATGAGAAAAGATTAGAGGCTCCAGATGAATTTAGTAAGGCCTTTTTTAAACTGATGAATAATGCATTTTTTGGAAGATTAATGCTAAACAAATCAAGTGTTTCGACTCCGAGAGGAAACCTATCCTGGAAAACGAGTGAGTGTATTTCAACTACTACAATATTCCTATCAAGTGGATTATTCTGTAAAAGTATATGGATCTATCTCAGAAGAATTTAGTAGTACAGAAAGTTTGCAAGAAGAATTCCCCATAGACAATCCTATGGAGGGTACTAGTAAGGACTATATCCATAGAGAAATTTCCTTACATTCCTACTATAAATATTAAAAAGAGAAATTTTTTTTCTCACTCCCAAACGAAGAACATACTTTCCCATCCAAGGAGAATGCTTTCTGTGCTGTACTCCAAATGACCATTTTAGCATTGTGCCTCAATCCGACTGCTGCCCCAACCATCGACTTCATCGTAGATGTCATGATTTGTTCAAACTCATGTATCCCGAGATACATTCTTGCATTCATTGTAGAGAGATAAACAAGGGACTGTTGCGGTTAAGAAACACTAGTTTTAGAGGCCTAAAAATGAATGTATTTCGCATGCTTCAGTTCTATGCAGGATGGAGAGAAAAGGAACGTTTATCTGATCACCAATGCAAATTGAAACGAGGTGAAAAAGCCGGACCCCCCACTCTGGCAGACATAAAATGGGTAAAAAATTTGAAAAAGTTGTGTCCCCTCACTCAAGGAAAATGCTATTTATGTGGGAAACAGGATAATGAAACTAGCCATATTGTGTGGGTTAAATCCTCAATTTGGAGAAAATTACAAATTGCACCATTAATGTTGGGTTTTGTGGCATATTATGAATAATGGTCACGTGTCAAATCCTTATCACAGTAATGTGTTGGTGCAATTGCGAGAAATTAAATATCCTGGAGAATTGGTTAATGCGTTTGCCATGTTACAATATGATCCTGAATGTAAAAGAGAATTATTGAAGCAAAAGGAACTGAGAAATCCAATTGTCACTAACGCGGTAGAGTTTGCATTGAAAGCACTTGTACGCGACAGCTAAAATTTGGAAATTTAATTATAGTGCAAAGTTCATTTCTCTAAATATATTTTTTTAGTCCTTCATTTTTTAAATTTGCAGGTGTATTCCAATGTAAAGGAAGATATGAAGTAATTTTATCACTCTATGGTGGAAAAAAAAAAAACATTTTAAAGACATTCTTTCTTTAAAACGTTATTTTAATATCAAATTGTAAAGACATTTTTTCTTTAAAATGTTATATTAATATCAAATTGTAAAGACATTTTTTCTTTAAAATGTTATATTAATATCAAATTGTAAAGACATTTTTTCTTTAAAATGTTAGTAGTATATGTATGATGGTTTTCAAAACACTTTTTGCAGCCAGTTAGTGGCCAGCCAGTAAGTGGCTGACTACCCAGGCGGAACGCCAGTAACTGGCTGACTATCCAAGCGGAACGCCTTAAGTTTCAGTTCGTTTTTTCGGAAATGACACGCTTGGTTGCGCTTGAGTTGGTCGAGAATTGCCTTAGTCTGCCTGAAAGTGTATATTTTGGTTCGATTTATGGTGATTTGCGTTGGGGGATGACGTAATATCACTTAATGATGGGATGACGTGTAAATAAAAAGAAATGTTAGAATGAATTTTATAGAAATGTGTAAAGTATTTTTTTAACTGTATATGAATAAATAAAAGCATATTATGTTTAAAGAGTGTATTTGAATATAGAAAAGAAGCTTATATTTGAAAATAAGAATATTTATAAAGATGAAATATAAAAAAATGTTCACTCGATATGTACATTATTTTGAAAAGAAACATTTCGTATTTTAAAAACAGATGTCATTGAAAGTAAAAAAGAGCGGAAATGGACACATGTTCTGAGGTGGACCTGAGGAAAAAGATGGAACCGTGTCTGATGGTCAAGAAGCAGGTGGGAATTATTTTTAAATAACGACAGAAGGATTGTGTTCGATAGAAAAATATTGAGACATTTCACCTTCATTTGGTATGCGTATGTAATACAAATGTTTAACGCTTCCGTCTTGACAATGAGAAGAAGGGTAGCGACACCCTATTTGAGCCACGCATCGACAATAACAGATGTTAAACGTTAGAAATAATTTATGCAAGGTTATTCGCACTTTGTTGTTTCAGCATACATATATTTTAAAGACATCTGCATAGAGTGTAGGTTAAGGGTTTGTGTGGCTTGAATGAATTCCCTCACCTTTGGGATAAAAAGATCCTAAGTGTGAAAACGAAAAACCCTTTTGTTTTAGCTCTTAAAGGACAACATCTGCGTTTCTTATTGACAGCTGCCTCCTCAAAAAATTTGTATTCAATGGTTTCGTTAGCGCAAGCTGTTTTCAACTAAGGCCGCGGAAATATTGAATTCTCACTGGTATGAATAGGGATGCGCTGTCTGTTATAAATCCAAAACAAAATAGCAGCGATTCTGTCTGATACTGCAACCGATTTCTCAGCAAGATGGAAACTCCTATGAGTAAGTAACTTTTAAAATTATGTCTCGTGTTAAAAGATAAATACCGATATAACATTATCGCTAAGTTATTTTTAAAAGTCGTAATTTTTTAATTAGATAGCAAGCGGAGCAGTCTTTTTAACGCATTTGAAGACGACGAGGATTTCCAATTGAGCGGACCGTTTGAGAACGCTCCGAAAAGAAAAAAGGCAGCGCCAGTCTTCCACCTTAACTTGGAAAAAGAAACGAGCACAAAAATTCCTCCCTTTGTTGTGAATATTGGAAAGGGGGTTGTTGTCGAAGTTAAAGAATTTCGAAAGATTCATTACGTGGGTTTCTCCAAGTTGAGTGACACCAACGATGTAAAAAATCGTTTCAACATACCAATCGACCAGATCGAGTCGACTATTGTAGCCTTGGAAGCTGTTCGAAAGCACGTGGTGAAGCATTCCAAATCAAAAGAGGAATAATAATAATTTGTAAGTGGTGAGGGAAAGAGGCATAAAAGACGAGTATCAGGTTCAAATGTTTATGTAGTTTTTATTTATTTTTTTTTTATTTTCTTTTATTATTTATGATAAGTTTTAATGTTTCTTTATTTTTAAGAACTTTGTACACTCTAAAAGAGACAATTTTTAAAGAATTATTTAAAAAAAAAAATGATTCGTTTTAATTTGAGACGATCTTCTTTTAGAGGTTTTACGCGCAGTTATCGCGCCAATGTTAATTACGCATGTTAATTACGTTTTGCATCAAGATGCCAGACCGATCATTTTTAACCTTTTAAATCGATCCATTTCACTCAGGCTCCGCATTATTTTGTGTCTGTGCGTCTTGTTTTCAAAGAACATAGATGATGAGGAGGAGGAAGAATTAGAGCAACAATTTTATTTTTGCAGCTATGCCGAAAGAGTGTTGTCGCGTTTTCAGATTAACGCCGCCATTGACAAATGCTTTCAGAAACTGTTTGTTCACATTGAAAATTTCACCAAAAACGGGTCGGGCTGGGTTATTAAAAAAATCGAATGTATCGATCTCCATGTTGGAAATTATCAGAGTTACAGAGGAGGATGTAAAAATGCTAAATTGCCTAAACACTTGAAAAATAAAAGAGCTCTCCTAAATGTGCAATGTTCCGATAATATGTGTTTTCTGTACTGCGTCGCCGCATGTTTATTTCTCACGCGATTGAATCCTCACAGAGCCACCCGATATAAACCCTATCTCAAACACTTTAAAGTAGGTGGGTTAAAATTTCCACTTAAACTTAATGACATAAAAAAATTTGAAAAATTAAATTCATTAAGAATTAACGTTTTCGGTGTGGAAAACGGAGAAGTTTTTCCGTTATATGTTAGCGAAAATAAAACTAAATTGATAGAAATCGATTTATTTTATCATGACAATCATTATTTTCTAATAAGAAATTTCAATAGCTTTTTATGTCCAAAGCGCAACTTTAATTACAGCTGTAAACGCTGTTTATCTAGTTTTCAAAGAGCATCAACTTTGATTCAAATAAAATTCAAAAAGTATCCATTCCCACAAACGATATCGTTAAATTTAAGAATTTAACCAAAATGGTGAAACATCCTTTTTGTATATATTGCGATTTCGAATCTCTCACAAAAAAAGTAATCGGTCCGGATCCCTCTTCGTCGACCAGTTATACATGGGAAATCGAACGACACGAAGCAGTGAGTTATAGCATACTTGTATTAGATATCGAAGACGTTATCGTCTTTCACGAATATTACTCGGGTACGAATGTCATTGAAAATTTTCTTATCACATTAAAAATGTTGGCTCGGTGTTTACTTAAAATCATGCATACCATTTCTCCCATGGAAACAGAAATTTCAGAAAATATCGATCCAAACCACTGTCATATTTGTAAGAAACGATTTCTTCCCAGAGATATAAGAGTCAGAGATCATCAACATTTTGGTGTGGGTGTCATACGCGGATGGGCCTGTCAGAGTTGTAATTTAAACTACAGAACGAGATATTTTATTCCTGTGGTTATACACAATTGTAAGAATTATGATGCACACTTAATTTTAAAAAGCATACCTAAAGACTATGCTAGTGTCATAAACATAATACCAGTCAACATGGAAAAATTCACTATGTTTTCTCTCGATTCGCTCAAATTTATGGACTCCTTCCAATTTTTACCTAGATCGCTCGATACGTTAGTAAACAATTTAATAAATGCCAATCATGAGTTTAAAATTTTCAAAACATTTTTCAAATCGAATGATGATCGTCAATTACTATTAAGAAAAGGAGTGTTTCCCTATAGTTATTTAGATGATCTTGAAAAATTGAACGATATTCATTTGCCGTCCAAAGAGTCCTTTTATAATATTTTGACTAACTCACCGATTTCCGATAGTGATTACCATCATGCAAAGTTGGTATTCCGAAATTTCAAATGCAAAAACATGAGCGATTATCTCGAATTATACCAAAACACGGATGTAGTTCTTTTGGCAGAAGTATTTTCGGCTTTTAGAAAAAACTCATTAAAGTATTATGAGCTCGATCCGGTACATTTTTTAACCACGGCTGAACTCACGTGGAATGCCGGACTCAAGTTTACGAAAGTTGAATTGCAACTCTTGAGAAACGTCGACGATTATGTTTGGTTGGAGTCCCAAATGCGCGGTGGTATAACATACCTGGGGAAAAGGTACATCGAAGCTAATGATCCCTACATACCAGAAACATATGATAGCACTAAAAAACACAGTTTCCTAGTATCGTTCGACGTAATAAATCTGTATGGTTACATAATGTGTCAGAGCCTACCGTTAGGAAATTTTTCATGGTTAAGTCGAGAAGAAGTTTCGCGTTTTAATGTTTTTAATTACGATTGCACATCTAGGGTGGGTTTTATTATGGAGGTCGATTTGGAATACCCCACCTCCATTCACGATAAAACGAATGACTTTCCTCTAGCTCCAGAACATATACAAATAACTTACGATATGTTGTCAAATCATTCAAAGAAATTATGCAACGAATTTAATTTAAAACATACGTTACCGTCAAAAAAATTAACTCCTAATTTGTACGATAAAAAAAATTACATAACGCATTATTTAAACTTACGTTTTTATTTGGAACAGGGAATGATACTTAAGAAAATACATAAAATAATGTCTTTTTCGCAAAGACTACATAAATTTTAACAATGAGAAAAGATTAGAGGCTCCAGATGAATTTAGTAAGGCCTTTTTTAAACTGATGAATAATGCATTTTTTGGAAGATTAATGCTAAACAAATCAAGTGTTTCGACTCCGAGAGGAAACCTATCCTGGAAAACGAGTGAGTGTATTTCAACTACTACAATATTCCTATCAAGTGGATTATTCTGTAAAAGTATATGGATCTATCTCAGAAGAATTTAGTAGTACAGAAAGTTTGCAAGAAGAATTCCCCATAGACAATCCTATGGAGGGTACTAGTAAGGACTATATCCATAGAGAAATTTCCTTACATTCCTACTATAAATATTAAAAAGAGAAATTTTTTTTCTCACTCCCAAACGAAGAACATACTTTCCCATCCAAGGAGAATGCTTTCTGTGCTGTACTCCAAATGACCATTTTAGCATTGTGCCTCAATCCGACTGCTGCCCCAACCATCGACTTCATCGTAGATGTCATGATTTGTTCAAACTCATGTATCCCGAGATACATTCTTGCATTCATTGTAGAGAGATAAACAAGGGACTGTTGCGGTTAAGAAACACTAGTTTTAGAGGCCTAAAAATGAATGTATTTCGCATGCTTCAGTTCTATGCAGGATGGGGAGAAAAGGAACGTTTATCTGATCACCAATGCAAATTGAAACGAGGTGAAAAAGCCGGACCCCCCACTCTGGCAGACATAAAATGGGTAAAAAATTTGAAAAAGTTGTGTCCCCTCACTCAAGGAAAATGCTATTTATGTGGGAAACAGGATAATGAAACTAGCCATATTGTGTGGGTTAAATCCTCAATTTGGAGAAAATTACAAATTGCACCATTAATGTTGGGTTTTGTGGCATATTATGAATAATGGTCACGTGTCAAATCCTTATCACAGTAATGTGTTGGTGCAATTGCGAGAAATTAAATATCCTGGAGAATTGGTTAATGCGTTTGCCATGTTACAATATGATCCTGAATGTAAAAGAGAATTATTGAAGCAAAAGGAACTGAGAAATCCAATTGTCACTAACGCGGTAGAGTTTGCATTGAAAGCACTTGTACGCGACAGCTAAAATTTGGAAATTTAATTATAGTGCAAAGTTCATTTCTCTAAATATATTTTTTTAGTCCTTCATTTTTTAAATTTGCAGGTGTATTCCAATGTAAAGGAAGATATGAAGTAATTTTATCACTCTATGGTGGAAAAAAAAAAAAACATTTTAAAGACATTCTTTCTTTAAAACGTTATTTTAATATCAAATTGTAAAGACATTTTTTCTTTAAAATGTTATATTAATATCAAATTGTAAAGACATTTTTTCTTTAAAATGTTAGTAGTATATGTATGATGGTTTTCAAAACACTTTTTGCAGCCAGTTAGTGGCCAGCCAGTAAGTGGCTGACTACCCAGGCGGAACGCCAGTAACTGGCTGACTATCCAAGCGGAACGCCTTAAGTTTCAGTTCGTTTTTTCGGAAATGACACGCTTGGTTGCGCTTGAGTTGGTCGAGAATTGCCTTAGTCTGCCTGAAAGTGTATATTTTGGTTCGATTTATGGTGATTTGCGTTGGGGGATGACGTAATATCACTTAATGATGGGATGACGTGTAAATAAAAAGAAATGTTAGAATGAATTTTATAGAAATGTGTAAAGTATTTTTTTAACTGTATATGAATAAATAAAAGCATATTATGTTTAAAGAGTGTATTTGAATATAGAAAAGAAGCTTATATTTGAAAATAAGAATATTTATAAAGATGAAATATAAAAAAATGTTCACTCGATATGTACATTATTTTGAAAAGAAACATTTCGTATTTTAAAAACAGATGTCATTGAAAGTAAAAAAGAGCGGAAATGGACACATGTTCTGAGGTGGACCTGAGGAAAAAGATGGAACCGTGTCTGATGGTCAAGAAGCAGGTGGGAATTATTTTTAAATAACGACAGAAGGATTGTGTTCGATAGAAAAATATTGAGACATTTCACCTTCATTTGGTATGCGTATGTAATACAAATGTTTAACGCTTCCGTCTTGACAATGAGAAGAAGGGTAGCGACACCCTATTTGAGCCACGCATCGACAATAACAGATGTTAAACGTTAGAAATAATTTATGCAAGGTTATTCGCACTTTGTTGTTTCAGCATACATATATTTTAAAGACATCTGCATAGAGTGTAGGTTAAGGGTTTGTGTGGCTTGAATGAATTCCCTCACCTTTGGGATAAAAAGATCCTAAGTGTGAAAACGAAAAACCCTTTTGTTTTAGCTCTTAAAGGACAACATCTGCGTTTCTTATTGACAGCTGCCTCCTCAAAAAATTTGTATTCAATGGTTTCGTTAGCGCAAGCTGTTTTCAACTAAGGCCGCGGAAATATTGAATTCTCACTGGTATGAATAGGGATGCGCTGTCTGTTATAAATCCAAAACAAAATAGCAGCGATTCTGTCTGATACTGCAACCGATTTCTCAGCAAGATGGAAACTCCTATGAGTAAGTAACTTTTAAAATTATGTCTCGTGTTAAAAGATAAATACCGATATAACATTATCGCTAAGTTATTTTTAAAAGTCGTAATTTTTTAATTAGATAGCAAGCGGAGCAGTCTTTTTAACGCATTTGAAGACGACGAGGATTTCCAATTGAGCGGACCGTTTGAGAACGCTCCGAAAAGAAAAAAGGCAGCGCCAGTCTTCCACCTTAACTTGGAAAAAGAAACGAGCACAAAAATTCCTCCCTTTGTTGTGAATATTGGAAAGGGGGTTGTTGTCGAAGTTAAAGAATTTCGAAAGATTCATTACGTGGGTTTCTCCAAGTTGAGTGACACCAACGATGTAAAAAATCGTTTCAACATACCAATCGACCAGATCGAGTCGACTATTGTAGCCTTGGAAGCTGTTCGAAAGCACGTGGTGAAGCATTCCAAATCAAAAGAGGAATAATAATAATTTGTAAGTGGTGAGGGAAAGAGGCATAAAAGACGAGTATCAGGTTCAAATGTTTATGTAGTTTTTATTTATTTTTTTTTTATTTTCTTTTATTATTTATGATAAGTTTTAATGTTTCTTTATTTTTAAGAACTTTGTACACTCTAAAAGAGACAATTTTTAAAGAATTATTTAAAAAAAAAAATGATTCGTTTTAATTTGAGACGATCTTCTTTTAGAGGTTTTACGCGCAGTTATCGCGCCAATGTTAATTACGCATGTTAATTACGTTTTGCATCAAGATGCCAGACCGATCATTTTTAACCTTTTAAATCGATCCATTTCACTCAGGCTCCGCATTATTTTGTGTCTGTGCGTCTTGTTTTCAAAGAACATAGATGATGAGGAGGAGGAAGAATTAGAGCAACAATTTTATTTTTGCAGCTATGCCGAAAGAGTGTTGTCGCGTTTTCAGATTAACGCCGCCATTGACAAATGCTTTCAGAAACTGTTTGTTCACATTGAAAATTTCACCAAAAACGGGTCGGGCTGGGTTATTAAAAAAATCGAATGTATCGATCTCCATGTTGGAAATTATCAGAGTTACAGAGGAGGATGTAAAAATGCTAAATTGCCTAAACACTTGAAAAATAAAAGAGCTCTCCTAAATGTGCAATGTTCCGATAATATGTGTTTTCTGTACTGCGTCGCCGCATGTTTATTTCTCACGCGATTGAATCCTCACAGAGCCACCCGATATAAACCCTATCTCAAACACTTTAAAGTAGGTGGGTTAAAATTTCCACTTAAACTTAATGACATAAAAAAATTTGAAAAATTAAATTCATTAAGAATTAACGTTTTCGGTGTGGAAAACGGAGAAGTTTTTCCGTTATATGTTAGCGAAAATAAAACTAAATTGATAGAAATCGATTTATTTTATCATGACAATCATTATTTTCTAATAAGAAATTTCAATA
Source organism: Parasteatoda lunata (assembly GCA_949128135.1). Taxonomy (NCBI): domain Eukaryota; kingdom Metazoa; phylum Arthropoda; class Arachnida; order Araneae; family Theridiidae; genus Parasteatoda; species Parasteatoda lunata. The sequence continues at coordinate 35,675,103 of OX421979.1, forward strand.
GCTTTTTATGTCCAAAGCGCAACCTTAATTACAGCTGTAAACGCTGTTTATCTAGTTTTCAAAGAGCATCAACTTTGATTCAAATAAAATTCAAAAAGTATCCATTCCCACAAACGATATCGTTAAATTTTTTAATTTAAATAAAATGGTGAAACATCCTTTTTGTATATATTGCGATTTCGAATCTCTCACAAAAAAAGTAATCGGTCCGGATCCCTCTTCGTCGACCAGTTATACATGGGAAATCGAACGACACGAAGCAGTGAGTTATAGCATACTTGTATTAGATATCGAAGACGTTATCGTCTTTCACGAATATTACTCGGGTACGAATGTCATTGAAAATTTTCTTATCACATTAAAAATGTTGGCTCGGTGTTTACTTAAAATCATGCATACCATTTCTCCCATGGAAACAGAAATTTCAGAAAATATCGATCCAAACCACTGTCATATTTGTAAGAAACGATTTCTTCCCAGAGATATAAGAGTCAGAGATCATCAACATTTTGGTGTGGGTGTCATACGCGGATGGGCCTGTCAGAGTTGTAATTTAAACTACAGAACGAGATATTTTATTCCTGTGGTTATACACAATTGTAAGAATTATGATGCACACTTAATTTTAAAAAGCATACCTAAAGACTCAAATTTATGGACTCCTTCCAATTTTTACCTAGATCGCTCGATACGTTAGTAAACAATTTAATAAATGCCAATCATGAGTTTAAAATTTTCAAAACATTTTTCAAAGCGAATGATGATCGTCAATTACTATTAAGAAAAGGAGTGTTTCCCTATAGTTATTTAGATGATCTTGAAAAATTGAACGATATTCATTTGCCGTCCAAAGAGTCCTTTTATAATATTTTGACTAACTCACCGATTTCCGATAGTGATTACCATCATGCAAAGTTGGTATTCCGAAATTTCAAATGCAAAAACATGAGCGATTATCTCGAATTATACCAAAACACGGATGTAGTTCTTTTGGCAGAAGTATTTTCGGCTTTTAGAAAAAACTCATTAAAGTATTATGAGCTCGATCCGGTACATTTTTTAACCACGGCTGAACTCACGTGGAATGCCGGACTCAAGTTTACGAAAGTTGAATTGCAACTCTTGAGAAACGTCGACGATTATATTTGGTTGGAGTCCCAAATGCGCGGTGGTATAACATACCTGGGGAAAAGGTACGTCGAAGCTAATGATCCCTACATACCAGAAACATATGATAGCACTAAAAAACACAGTTTCCTAGTATCGTTCGACGTAATAAATCTGTATGGTTACATAATGTGTCAGAGCCTACCGTTAGGAATTTTTTCATGGTTAAGTCGAGAAGAAGTTTCGCGTTTTAATGTTTTTAATTACGATTGCACATCTAGGGTGGGTTTTATTATGGAGGTCGATTTGGAATACCCCACCTCCATTCACGATAAAACGAATGACTTTCCTCTAGCTCCAGAACATATACAAATAACTTACGATATGTTGTCAAATCATTCAAAGAAATTATGCAACGAATTTAATTTAAAACATACGTTACCGTCAAAAAAATTAACTCCTAATTTGTACGATAAAAAAAATTACATAACGCATTATTTAAACTTACGTTTTTATTTGGAACAGGGAATGATACTTAAGAAAATACATAAAATAATGTCTTTTTCGCAAAGACTACATAAATTTTAACAATGAGAAAAGATTAGAGGCTCCAGATGAATTTAGTAAGGCCTTTTTTAAACTGATGAATAATGCATTTTTTGGAAGATTAATGCTAAACAAATCAAGTGTTTCGACTCCGAGAGGAAACCTATCCTGGAAAACGAGTGAGTGTATTTCAACTACTACAATATTCCTATCAAGTGGATTATTCTGTAAAAGTATATGGATCTATCTCAGAAGAATTTAGTAGTACAGAAAGTTTGCAAGAAGAATTCCCCATAGACAATCCTATGGAGGGTACTAGTAAGGACTATATCCATAGAGAAATTTCCTTACATTCCTACTATAAATATTAAAAAGAGAAATTTTTTTTCTCACTCCCAAACGAAGAACATACTTTCCCATCCAAGGAGAATGCTTTCTGTGCTGTACTCCAAATGACCATTTTAGCATTGTGCCTCAATCCGACTGCTGCCCCAACCATCGACTTCATCGTAGATGTCATGATTTGTTCAAACTCATGTATCCCGAGATACATTCTTGCATTCATTGTAGAGAGATAAACAAGGGACTGTTGCGGTTAAGAAACACTAGTTTTAGAGGCCTAAAAATGAATGTATTTCGCATGCTTCAGTTCTATGCAGGATGGGGAGAAAAGGAACGTTTATCTGATCACCAATGCAAATTGAAACGAGGTGAAAAAGCCGGACCCCCCACTCTGGCAGACATAAAATGGGTAAAAAATTTGAAAAAGTTGTGTCCCCTCACTCAAGGAAAATGCTATTTATGTGGGAAACAGGATAATGAAACTAGCCATATTGTGTGGGTTAAATCCTCAATTTGGAGAAAATTACAAATTGCACCATTAATGTTGGGTTTTGTGGCATATTATGAATAATGGTCACGTGTCAAATCCTTATCACAGTAATGTGTTGGTGCAATTGCGAGAAATTAAATATCCTGGAGAATTGGTTAATGCGTTTGCCATGTTACAATATGATCCTGAATGTAAAAGAGAATTATTGAAGCAAAAGGAACTGAGAAATCCAATTGTCACTAACGCGGTAGAGTTTGCATTGAAAGCACTTGTACGCGACAGCTAAAATTTGGAAATTTAATTATAGTGCAAAGTTCATTTCTCTAAATATATTTTTTTAGTCCTTCATTTTTTAAATTTGCAGGTGTATTCCAATGTAAAGGAAGATATGAAGTAATTTTATCACTCTATGGTGGAAAAAAAAAAAAACATTTTAAAGACATTCTTTCTTTAAAACGTTATTTTAATATCAAATTGTAAAGACATTTTTTCTTTAAAATGTTATATTAATATCAAATTGTAAAGACATTTTTTCTTTAAAATGTTAGTAGTATATGTATGATGGTTTTCAAAACACTTTTTGCAGCCAGTTAGTGGCCAGCCAGTAAGTGGCTGACTACCCAGGCGGAACGCCAGTAACTGGCTGACTATCCAAGCGGAACGCCTTAAGTTTCAGTTCGTTTTTTCGGAAATGACACGCTTGGTTGCGCTTGAGTTGGTCGAGAATTGCCTTAGTCTGCCTGAAAGTGTATATTTTGGTTCGATTTATGGTGATTTGCGTTGGGGGATGACGTAATATCACTTAATGATGGGATGACGTGTAAATAAAAAGAAATGTTAGAATGAATTTTATAGAAATGTGTAAAGTATTTTTTTAACTGTATATGAATAAATAAAAGCATATTATGTTTAAAGAGTGTATTTGAATATAGAAAAGAAGCTTATATTTGAAAATAAGAATATTTATAAAGATGAAATATAAAAAAATGTTCACTCGATATGTACATTATTTTGAAAAGAAACATTTCGTATTTTAAAAACAGATGTCATTGAAAGTAAAAAAGAGCGGAAATGGACACATGTTCTGAGGTGGACCTGAGGAAAAAGATGGAACCGTGTCTGATGGTCAAGAAGCAGGTGGGAATTATTTTTAAATAACGACAGAAGGATTGTGTTCGATAGAAAAATATTGAGACATTTCACCTTCATTTGGTATGCGTATGTAATACAAATGTTTAACGCTTCCGTCTTGACAATGAGAAGAAGGGTAGCGACACCCTATTTGAGCCACGCATCGACAATAACAGATGTTAAACGTTAGAAATAATTTATGCAAGGTTATTCGCACTTTGTTGTTTCAGCATACATATATTTTAAAGACATCTGCATAGAGTGTAGGTTAAGGGTTTGTGTGGCTTGAATGAATTCCCTCACCTTTGGGATAAAAAGATCCTAAGTGTGAAAACGAAAAACCCTTTTGTTTTAGCTCTTAAAGGACAACATCTGCGTTTCTTATTGACAGCTGCCTCCTCAAAAAATTTGTATTCAATGGTTTCGTTAGCGCAAGCTGTTTTCAACTAAGGCCGCGGAAATATTGAATTCTCACTGGTATGAATAGGGATGCGCTGTCTGTTATAAATCCAAAACAAAATAGCAGCGATTCTGTCTGATACTGCAACCGATTTCTCAGCAAGATGGAAACTCCTATGAGTAAGTAACTTTTAAAATTATGTCTCGTGTTAAAAGATAAATACCGATATAACATTATCGCTAAGTTATTTTTAAAAGTCGTAATTTTTTAATTAGATAGCAAGCGGAGCAGTCTTTTTAACGCATTTGAAGACGACGAGGATTTCCAATTGAGCGGACCGTTTGAGAACGCTCCGAAAAGAAAAAAGGCAGCGCCAGTCTTCCACCTTAACTTGGAAAAAGAAACGAGCACAAAAATTCCTCCCTTTGTTGTGAATATTGGAAAGGGGGTTGTTGTCGAAGTTAAAGAATTTCGAAAGATTCATTACGTGGGTTTCTCCAAGTTGAGTGACACCAACGATGTAAAAAATCGTTTCAACATACCAATCGACCAGATCGAGTCGACTATTGTAGCCTTGGAAGCTGTTCGAAAGCACGTGGTGAAGCATTCCAAATCAAAAGAGGAATAATAATAATTTGTAAGTGGTGAGGGAAAGAGGCATAAAAGACGAGTATCAGGTTCAAATGTTTATGTAGTTTTTATTTATTTTTTTTTTATTTTCTTTTATTATTTATGATAAGTTTTAATGTTTCTTTATTTTTAAGAACTTTGTACACTCTAAAAGAGACAATTTTTAAAGAATTATTTAAAAAAAAAAATGATTCGTTTTAATTTGAGACGATCTTCTTTTAGAGGTTTTACGCGCAGTTATCGCGCCAATGTTAATTACGCATGTTAATTACGTTTTGCATCAAGATGCCAGACCGATCATTTTTAACCTTTTAAATCGATCCATTTCACTCAGGCTCCGCATTATTTTGTGTCTGTGCGTCTTGTTTTCAAAGAACATAGATGATGAGGAGGAGGAAGAATTAGAGCAACAATTTTATTTTTGCAGCTATGCCGAAAGAGTGTTGTCGCGTTTTCAGATTAACGCCGCCATTGACAAATGCTTTCAGAAACTGTTTGTTCACATTGAAAATTTCACCAAAAACGGGTCGGGCTGGGTTATTAAAAAAATCGAATGTATCGATCTCCATGTTGGAAATTATCAGAGTTACAGAGGAGGATGTAAAAATGCTAAATTGCCTAAACACTTGAAAAATAAAAGAGCTCTCCTAAATGTGCAATGTTCCGATAATATGTGTTTTCTGTACTGCGTCGCCGCATGTTTATTTCTCACGCGATTGAATCCTCACAGAGCCACCCGATATAAACCCTATCTCAAACACTTTAAAGTAGGTGGGTTAAAATTTCCACTTAAACTTAATGACATAAAAAAATTTGAAAAATTAAATTCATTAAGAATTAACGTTTTCGGTGTGGAAAACGGAGAAGTTTTTCCGTTATATGTTAGCGAAAATAAAACTAAATTGATAGAAATCGATTTATTTTATCATGACAATCATTATTTTCTAATAAGAAATTTCAATAGCTTTTTATGTCCAAAGCGCAACCTTAATTACAGCTGTAAACGCTGTTTATCTAGTTTTCAAAGAGCATCAACTTTGATTCAAATAAAATTCAAAAAGTATCCATTCCCACAAACGATATCGTTAAATTTTTTAATTTAAATAAAATGGTGAAACATCCTTTTTGTATATATTGCGATTTCGAATCTCTCACAAAAAAAGTAATCGGTCCGGATCCCTCTTCGTCGACCAGTTATACATGGGAAATCGAACGACACGAAGCAGTGAGTTATAGCATACTTGTATTAGATATCGAAGACGTTATCGTCTTTCACGAATATTACTCGGGTACGAATGTCATTGAAAATTTTCTTATCACATTAAAAATGTTGGCTCGGTGTTTACTTAAAATCATGCATACCATTTCTCCCATGGAAACAGAAATTTCAGAAAATATCGATCCAAACCACTGTCATATTTGTAAGAAACGATTTCTTCCCAGAGATATAAGAGTCAGAGATCATCAACATTTTGGTGTGGGTGTCATACGCGGATGGGCCTGTCAGAGTTGTAATTTAAACTACAGAACGAGATATTTTATTCCTGTGGTTATACACAATTGTAAGAATTATGATGCACACTTAATTTTAAAAAGCATACCTAAAGACTCAAATTTATGGACTCCTTCCAATTTTTACCTAGATCGCTCGATACGTTAGTAAACAATTTAATAAATGCCAATCATGAGTTTAAAATTTTCAAAACATTTTTCAAAGCGAATGATGATCGTCAATTACTATTAAGAAAAGGAGTGTTTCCCTATAGTTATTTAGATGATCTTGAAAAATTGAACGATATTCATTTGCCGTCCAAAGAGTCCTTTTATAATATTTTGACTAACTCACCGATTTCCGATAGTGATTACCATCATGCAAAGTTGGTATTCCGAAATTTCAAATGCAAAAACATGAGCGATTATCTCGAATTATACCAAAACACGGATGTAGTTCTTTTGGCAGAAGTATTTTCGGCTTTTAGAAAAAACTCATTAAAGTATTATGAGCTCGATCCGGTACATTTTTTAACCACGGCTGAACTCACGTGGAATGCCGGACTCAAGTTTACGAAAGTTGAATTGCAACTCTTGAGAAACGTCGACGATTATATTTGGTTGGAGTCCCAAATGCGCGGTGGTATAACATACCTGGGGAAAAGGTACGTCGAAGCTAATGATCCCTACATACCAGAAACATATGATAGCACTAAAAAACACAGTTTCCTAGTATCGTTCGACGTAATAAATCTGTATGGTTACATAATGTGTCAGAGCCTACCGTTAGGAATTTTTTCATGGTTAAGTCGAGAAGAAGTTTCGCGTTTTAATGTTTTTAATTACGATTGCACATCTAGGGTGGGTTTTATTATGGAGGTCGATTTGGAATACCCCACCTCCATTCACGATAAAACGAATGACTTTCCTCTAGCTCCAGAACATATACAAATAACTTACGATATGTTGTCAAATCATTCAAAGAAATTATGCAACGAATTTAATTTAAAACATATGTTACCGTCAAAAAAATTAACTCCTAATTTGTACGATAAAAAAAATTAGATAACGCATTATTTAAACTTACGTTTTTATTTGGAACAGGGAATGATACTTAAGAAAATACATAAAATAATGTCTTTTTCGCAAAGACTACATAAATTTTAACAATGAGAAAAGATTAGAGGCTCCAGATGAATTTAGTAAGGCCTTTTTTAAACTGATGAACAATGCATTTTTTGGAAGATTAATGCTAAACAAACGAAAAAGAGTTAACGTTAAAGCTTCTCTGAGTGAGACCGACTGTAAGTTAAAACTAGCGAGCCCCCTATTGGATTATTTTGAAGCTGTGAACGATAACTTGACGGTATTTAAAATGAAGCAAGCAAATCTAGTGTTAGACAAACCCATATATGCTGGTTTTGCTATTTTGGAAATGTCGAAATTGCATATGTATTCCCTGTATTACAATAACTTCAAAAATATATATAAATCTCGTTGTGAACTGATATATATGGACACCGATTCCCTCTATTTAAATGTAACAACCGACGATGTGTACAAAGATTTTAAATTGCATTTCTCTTCTATTTTGGACTTGAGTAATTACCGCCGTACGATGCAGGATGTTTCACATCATAGTATATTTTTTCGAGTCTTTTATTCAGAGACACTTCCGATGAACTAGATTTTTTGACTTTCATGTTCAAAGCTTGGAACATATTCTGGCCAACAGCATCAACACTTGTCTCTTAAATATGGTGTTGATCACGCTTTAAGAGAGTTGCATGTTTAACACGGTATTGCAGTCTTCAATTTTGTCGATATGATTAATTACGAAAGTTTGCGAAAGAGTTTGATGTCGAAAAATTTCACTCCAGTCGACCTTATCCGCCAGAAGTTCGATAGTCGGTTCGGACAGAGTTTGAAAACGAGAAACGTGTTTCATATCCAAGATCGAAAAATTGTTTGCAATGAACGCATCGCTCAGAGATTGATCTCGCGACTCTAATTTCCAATTTAATTTCGATTTAAATTCGAGCATGAAATTTTCGGATAGTTTTTGATATTGAGCAATGAGGTCCCAATTCACTTTTTCCGATTGGTCTCGAATAAATTTTTCTTGAGAGCTTTTGGTATGTACACACATAATCCCAATCTACCTTGTGTTCGAATTCCAATATGATATTTTCGCTGAGTTTTTGATATTTACATATCAAAGTCCAATCAATAGCATTTTGAAAAGTTCGAATCAAATCTTCGGTCAACACACCGTGTTTGGCAACTTCGTCCCAATTCACATCCATTTTTTTTTTCCAACACGCTTAACAGTAGCGATAAAAAGAAGAACGACCTCGCTAGTCAACACTCGGAGAAAGTATGAATGCATTTAGAGTTCTCATCACGTTTTATAACCTTCTGATGCGTTGAGTCATCAGAGTTTCGTCCAATTACTTATGGGCGGGAGATCAAAGGTACTTTTTCCGTCCTTCGGAGTGCTGTGATCGAAAGATTTAGATGACGGGGAACGTGGAGCTTTCTCAGAGGTTTCAGTGAGGTGTTGCAACAATCTTTTGTTTCCAACCCAGTAATGCGGAATGTTTATTTCTTTCAAGGCTTGCAAAAAAACTTCGAAATGTAGAGGTTCTCTTTGCGTTTTTGCGTTACGAAACACATAGGGAAAAAAGTCTGCAATTCTAGAATTTTTTACAATTCTGTTGTTTTCTACCATTTCGCCGGTATCGTTCCAAAAGTAAGAGCGCGTTTTCAGTTTCTCAACGATCATGGGAATGAATTTCCAATACTGACGAGGTGAAGAAGCAAAAATATCCTTGAGAATGTTATCGTCGACCAGTAAAGAAGATTCTTCGTCAAAACTGTTCTGAGCTGTTGGGTTCGTGGTCTGGGATGTTTTTTTCATCTGCAATCGTCACCCGCACTGGTTCGGGGGGTGTGTGAACCGATTTTTGATAACGCATCATGAGTTGACTCAACAATTTCACCTTCATGTCGCCTGGCAGAGTTTCTCGATCTAATAGGTTCAACATGTCGTTCTCAATGCGTATTTCTGGCTTTTGTAAACGATGCGCTCCCACCAGCTCCTCCGGAATGAGTGCTAGCCTTTGAGCCATGTTCCCTCCACTGTTCGAATGCGAATGACATAGAAACGTTACATTTTTCTCTTAAATTCTCTTTCCAATCGCTTTGCCAATCATTCCTGCTAGACCCGACAAAACAGCAGACAGAACAAGAGGTAGAAAACCACCACTCTGATTCGTTAAAATTTTAATTTTTTTTCTTCGTGGAAGTGGATTTTTTTGCCATATTTCGAATGGCTAGCTTGTACTTTTTAAGTTTTTTAATGTCTACCGGTATGTTTCCTTCCAACACGCTCAGACATATTTCACCCAAACATGCTATTTGTGATTTGTCTGCAGTCTTGAGAATGTTTTTCCTCTGTTTGGGAGAACATGCGCAAAGATAGCGTAAAAATTCGGCGTTCTTTTTTATTTTGATCATGATAGGGGGCGATAAATCCACTGAATACCTCTGTCGGGGGAAAATCCCTCTCGCAGACGATGTTCTTCTGGTGTTTGCTGATGCAAGTCGCACACTAAGTATCCATAAGGTCGATCAGTGGCTTTTATAAAAGCGTCTATTAGGAACTTTGATTTTTGAGGATAGAGTTGGCGCGCCAAACAATTGATTTGGCTCCTGTCTCGCGGATTCTTAAACAGAGCGAGATAATGTGTGTTCAAGCTGATATCACGCATCACCTTTGCGCGCGGAAATAAATTTTGCAATATCAATATCACCGATGTTTGGCGATGGTGACAACCGGCGATGAATAGATCAGCAATTTTTTCGTTCAGATGGTGTAAGAAATCGTCTATTACAACTAAATTGTCTTTTTCGTAATTTTCAGGCAACCCTTTCACAAACTCAATGTTAGGCTCTTCCGTAAACCAATCAGCTGGATACAGATAACACCATATAATTTTACTAAATTTTGTTTCGTACGCATTTTTTTTAATCAAGTCACGAACGATCGTCGTTTTTCCACACTGACTCGGACCTACGACAATGCAGCTGGACGGATGGCGTAAACTCAACATATCGCGCAGACACGATCAAATTCCGATTCAGTGAGCTGAACACCTATTTTTTCGGGCTTTAAATATTCGTCGCATTCTCGATGCCAAAAATAACGTATATCGTACACCCGTTCATTGTCTTTTTCACAAATATGCAGGAATATGCGTCGTCCTATATTGTCGGAAAAAAAATATGTACTGTCGTTCAAGTTCACTCTACCGACGTCACCTTTGCCGCAACCGTCTGCAATACATAGTATTAATTGCGTCACGCACACTATACTCAACACGATGATGCACAGCAGTTTAGGGTCGGGGGCTCGATCCATGTCGATCAGTACTTTAATTTTTTTGTGAGAATATGGAAGAATTTTTCGTATATTTCTTTTTTATCGGGGTGATTTTTTAATAGTTTGTGACAAAAACCTAAAAATATTCCCATGTTGTAGAGATCGAAACCTTTTTCGAATAAATCCTTGCTCACGACTTCGAAAAATGTATCGTCGATAACACTCTTTTTCGAAAGATTCTCAAGCTGTTCACCGCAAAACGAAAATATATCATCCATTTTTTAGAAATACACGTGAAGATGAAGGGTCCGCGTTCCCATGCTCTGAGTGGTTCTCAAAAGAATCAACTGTAGTTCAACCATTAATTAAAAAATTTGAGTCATGTAAGAACATTCATTTATCCTTTATTCTTTTCCATTTATTTATTCATATACAGTTAAAAAAATACTTTACACATTTCTATAAAATTCATTCTAACATTTCTTTTTATTTACACGTCATCCCATCATTAAGTGATATTACGTCATCCCCCAACGCAAATCACCATAAATCGAACCAAAATATACACTTTCAGGCAGACTAAGACAATTCTCGACCAACTCAAGCGCAACCAAGCGTGTCATTTCCGAAAAAACGAACTGAAACTTAAGGCGTTCCGCTTGGATAGTCAGCCACTTACTGGCTGGCCACTAACTGGCTGCAAAAAGTGTTTTGAAAACCATCATACATATACTACTTGCGTATTACTGCAAGTGGCTAATAAATGAATGTATCCTCATGACGGATATAAAAAATAATTATTAAAAAATATATTATATAGAGATACAGTTAAATTTCGATTTGTAAAAAAAAAAATTTTTTTAAAAAAGATTTGGCCTGTTATTTTTCAATCTCCAGTGCTTCTCCCTCTCTCACCTCAAACGTAATAATTTGCTATGGAATTGCCTCACAAAACCTCTTGGATATCAGAGAACCATCAAACCCGGACTTCTTATCCCAAGCTCAGAATAGAAATGAAGAAAAAAAATTCCTTTTCTTCTTCCTCCATACAAAATTGACTGTACCTTTGATTGAATTCCGTGGATAACAAGAAATTGTATGCAGAACTGCGTGGCATTTCACAAGAGGAGTACATCTTATCTAAATGAAGAAATAGTCCCGCCACTGAACATGTATGTGATCCTGTTTCATATTAGTGTAGTCATATCAGTGTAAAAGCAGCTTTTTTCATAAAAAATCCAGCTTATTGATCCAACTCAGTAACTTTATATTTTTAATCAGTTTGGAAGAGGGGGATTGTGAAATTCAAACAAAAGTTTTACTTTTCTAGTAATTGTCAAATATCTTTCTTCTATAGTATCTTTTTTTAAAAAAAAAATATGAAATAGGACAACATTTACGTAAAATACACGAAGTACAATGATAACATACTTGCAATAATAACTATTTAGATAATGCTTTTATATAAATCTTTGCATCAGTGTTTATACAATATTGAGTGATAATACAAGATTTTAGATTTTGGACATAGATTTTGACGTACATGTCGGTAAAGCTGACATGCTTTGTCAGCATTGCTATGATTTTGTCAGCATTAGTATCATGAAAGGACGTTTAACATTGTGGAAACCCAATTTAACCTTATCAAAAAATAAATATTTTCTAATTATTTGATATTTAAAAAGAATTACTCGGGGCGAGAATTTATGAAGAGAAACGGAATTAAAATAAATTATTAAATGATTCTTAAGTGTTTGCTTTTTAATGTAAAAAGCAGGTTTACAAAACTTTCAGCGAGCATTTATGAAGAGAAACGGAATTAAAATAAATTATTAAATGATTCTTAAGTGTTTGCTTTTTAATGTAAAAAGCAGGTTTAGAAAACTTTCAAAGTCTTGTAAAAATAATAAAATTTTGTTAAAATCTTCCTATACCTCGTTCCTACACACGTTCACAAACGAAAAGCCAACAAAATATTATGAACATTCAAAATTAAACCTTTGAAACATATGTTAAGATAGTATCTTTCATAAAAAAAAGGGGGGACGATGATTTTTTACACTCAAATTTATTCATAAAATGAATATCGTTAGATATGCCCAGTCCTTATCATGAGTAATCCGAAAACTTGTTCAACTCATGAAAGATAACTGTTAAAAGTTAACTCTAATATATATTCATTAAATTAGAGTTCGTCATCATATTAATCAAGGAACATTTTGTGGTAGGAAAGACTTTTTTGTTAGCGATCGTTTAAATATTGAGGCAACCATTTGCTACTATGAATATTGTGTTAAAAAAGGCGTAACATTATCAAAGATGTTTTAGAGGTATAATATACTTTTTGGACTACGAAATAAAACTCAAATTTACAAAAGATTTGTCATTTTATGTTGCTTATTACCGTTCTCTAAATGTTCTTATAATTAATATGCTAAGTTTAAAACACATATCGAATAAAAGTAAACTCTTACAAATCATGTGTAATCTGATAATAAAATGTTTCCCGGCCAAGACTTTAATCATGGAGGATTGTTTATGCAACTGAGAACAGAACAGCTTAAGTCGTTTTTAAACAACCTGTAGCTGTCTACTAGAATCTCTAATTGTGGCAGAAAATGCTTTCGCTTTTTGTTAAACATTTACACAGTAAAAAGTCAAAAGAACTTTTTACTACGGAGCATTTTTCACGTTTTCTTTCTTAAGAAGTTCTTAGAATTTTCATTTTTTAGTTCAACACTCGTCATTAAGCATGCATGCGCAACCTGATAATATTCAAAAATATTTAATGAAGTCTATGATGTTGACGTAATGTGTATGAGACATAGTCTAAGTATTAAGTATTTTTTCATGACCAATATTAATTGCTCATAAGGATATAGCTGGGGATAGTGATTTGAATTTTTAAAAGAAACATATTTTATTAATTACTGTGCTACTTTTTTGTTAAAATAATTATTTATACAAAATTCTTCAATTTTAAATTAATCATTTCTTTCCCGCAAGTATTAATCAAAATGCGTATAGTACATTTTTCAGTTTGTTTTAAAAAATACTTGAAACAGCTAAATTCTGAACTTCACGCTATATAAGGAATCTAATCTAATATTTGAAAAAAGAATACACATTCAACGCAAAAAGGATTTTTTTAAAAATCTTTAATTTCAATCTTTACATTAAAAAATTCGTGTCCTGCAAAATACAGTTTTCTCAGTTTTTAATGCCTAGTTATGAAATATATTTTACATTCAATCAATAAGGCCTTAAAGGTTTTTTCTACAATATATTTGGCTTGGGGGGAAATTTGAATTCACAAACAATGTAACACACTATAACGATATTCTAACGAACAAATTCAAGTACTTTGCGTATATAAGCTCAGATTTAGACCGTTGCACCCCATTTCTATATTTTGTGTGCAGCAGTGTGGAGCTCCGGTCGGTCTTAGCAAATTTTTCATTTCATAACTTAGTGTTTAATATTTTATAATTTCTGAAACTTAATTTGTGTTAAAGATTTTCTTATTCTGATTTATTTTTATTTTTGATTATGGATACCATTGATTCTTCAATTGACTCAGGATTAGAGGTAGGAAGCTCTTCTCTTAATTTGTCTCCGGCAAAATTAAATATTACATGTCCTAAATTTGCCAAGCCCTTTCTTCGTTCGGGAATGAACAAAAGGGCTGGAAAAATGTTTATCTTATGTTTCCTTTTGGCCAAATTGGAGACGTTGGTTATGTATCTGGAGGTTATGTCCCCGAAAAAAATTGTTTCGGGGATATATCATTGTGGTTCTAATAGATTTGGCTATGTTTTAATCGAACTCAAAGCAGTTCTTAAAGTCGAGGAACTTAAAAAATATCTACAGGACAAAAATGTTATTGTGAACTCCACTATATTTATTGAATATATTAAAGATTTTTCCGGCCTTGCTAACTATGTAAAATCTAAAATTAACTTAAACCATGACGACTTTTTTGAACTTCCTGACCGTAAAATTTTTAACCATGAATTATTTACTCAATATGCTATTGATCGCGATATAAGCGATCCTAATAAATTATGTTTTGAATATTCTGAAATTTCGCGACCTAATTCTCATTTATTTGAGGAGTTTGCAGACCATCATGAAAATTCTAAAATGTATGTAGCTATGTCTGACCGTGTGAAAACCGCCTCTAGTGCATGTAGGGTTGTTTTCGCGTTTCAAACAGAGAGAATGGCTCGAATTTCGAACGAAGAATATATTATTTCTGAAATTCAAGCCATTATCGAAAAGTTTGAGGATCTACCACCTGAACACCAATATGAGATTTATGCAAAGTGTAAACTCATGCGGGTAATGTACGGGTACGCGACAATTTTGAATTTATTTCGCGGATTTTTCATAGTTTTCAATTGGGTAAAATTAAACAAAGGTGGGTCGGGATCTACGGGGGATATGACGCGGGGAAATCTACAATTGCCGCTGCTTTTAAAGATCTTTTTAAGGGGTGCAGCCCTAACATTAATTTAAAGGACGATACTAGACGCGGATTTCAACTCGGTTTGGCTACAGGTAGACGTTTTGTAATTTTCGATGATGTTACTCCTGTCGGTATTTCTGTTTTAAATACTAAAATGCGCGATTTCCTCGACGGACACATCACTGTTCAATTAGAAAGAAAGAACAGGGATGTGGTCGAACAAATTTTCCCTCCAGGCATAATAACCACAAATGTCGAAAATTGGCCGGAATCATTGCAAAAAAGAATTACTCTCATTAGATTATCACCGCAACCGGAGTTTCATGAGGCGCACATAAAATATTTTGACAATACTACCTTTGATGTGAAGTTTGACAAAATGGGTATTGTGGTCTGTAGGTAAATTTTTTTATTAAATTTATTCCATAATTAATATAGACAAATCCCTTATAATTTTTTTTTTTTATGCAGTATTTCGTCTTGTCGGAGGCTTAAATTTACAAGGCGTAGATACTCGACGCCTGGACATAATTTTACGGAACCTCCGGACCAAATTTAAGGACGACCACGATGCCCATTGCCAATATTGCAGAAAAACTGATGTTCATAATTTTTCAGCTCCCGAAACAACAGGAGGCCACCCAGCCCCACCAGTGACATCAGCGGGTACTCCGATGATCTTATGGCCGAAGCCTACAAAATCGCCCGTTTCCTACACCAACGGGAAACCGACAAAGGCAAGCCTTCACCGCCTCAAGGATCTGGCTCGGTTGTCGAGGATGAGTGCGCCGGCGACGCAGAGTGCGCGGATGCATCTTCCACCTGCGGCGAAATCTCCGAGGAGGTGCCTTCAGTTCCCGGACCCTCCAGCGGTCCCTGATGATAATGATTTTGTGCCTGTGCCAAATGATGATTTTGTGTGTGAAGACAAAATTCACGAATCAAACATACTCCCCCCAACATTGGGGGGAGCTCACCTAAAAATTATGTATGTGGACCACCAAGATGGTCCCAAAAAGATAAAGGTCTACGAACCTAAACCGAACAAAAGCCAATCTCGAAAGAGAAAAAGTGACTTTGTGGGGGATGTGACCCCGAACTCTTGTAAATATTGTGATTATATCAAAGATTTCTGGATTTCATAATTTTTTTTTTCATTTTTTTGACCCCGAACTCTTGTAAATATTGTGATTATATCAAAGATTTCTGGATTTCATTTTTTTATATCAATAAATTTATGTTTTGTTTGTAAAAAATTTGTTTTTATTTTCCATACATGCATTTAATTTTATTTAATACATACATACCTTTTTCTATCTTTAAACTTTCTCTTCTATGAATGATGATGGTAAACAAACTCTGCATTGTTATTCACATAGCGTTTCAATTTGTATAAAAGAAACGCATATGTAAATAACAATAAAAATTTTTGTTTATTATCACAAAAAATTACAGGATGAATCTAAAAAATTAATACATAAAAAAAAAATTAGTCTTTGGTTTCTTCAATTGCTGCCATTGGTAGGAGGCACTGGTTCCAAAACAGGTATTTGAGTTGGCAAAGATATCCAGGTACGTTTAGCGGCAGTATCCCAGCACTCTGCCGCACTTCTTAGGTACTCTTCTTTTTCTTTTTTAGTTAGAATTTCAAGGAAATCACTATCTCTAGTTGCAAGGTATTCTCGAGCACTGTTCATAAAATCAATAAATTCAGTTGAATTTTCAGGAACGGTCTCAACAGGTGGGACTTCAGTTGGAACTTCAGGTGGGAATTCTTCAGATACATCCGAATTCATTCCATCAACAATATCAGGAACTTTGTTTTTGTTATCACTTTTTTTTCTTTTATAATTCTGATACAGAATATATGCCATATAGCTTACTGCTTGAAAAGCATCACCCAATTTGGTCGTGAATTCCTTCGCCACACCATCACTGTTATCGTCCTCCATCCTGCAAATATAATGGACTTTTTTTCAAAATTCCTTCTCTCCAATATTATGGTGTCTGTAGAAGTAGTATATAGGGGGGGGGGTAGAGGACACTCTTCCTCCCCCTATATACTACCACTATTGTTTACATTTTTGAAACATTAAGATCGTTTTTCAGCATAAAATCATTAAAAAAGACAACTTCTGAAAATCAAAATCACTCAAAAACTAAGTGTTTTTTATTGAAAAATCTCTTATTTTGAGGGGGGCTAGAGGACACCCCTATACACTACCTTAATCTTTAAAATATTGTACATTTTTAACATCAAAAAACGACATAAAATCTTTAAAAAGACAACTTTTGAAAATCAAAAAATGAATTGTTTTTTATTGGAAAACCTCTTATTTTATGATCAAAAACAACTTTGAGTACCTTTGAAATAAAAAGTATGAAACCTTAAGGTGAGCAAATAATTGACATTCTGTCATATAACTTTGACAAAGTTGTTTTCGATATGTGAAAAAACTCCAATATTTTAGTTTTTTAAAAAGGAAAAAAAAAAAAGCAGCATCCCCAAGATGATTTTAAAAATATGGAAAATAAAAAGTAAGGAAAACTTAAGCTTCTTCTAATTCATAATCAGAAATTTTGTTATTTATCCAACCTTTGAAATTAAATATATAAATACCTTTGTTAATTTTCTTCATGCTTTTATCAGATAATTCTCCTGAACTTTTACTCAGAAAATATTCTTTTTCATTGTCTAGTTTTGCAACGACTGTTTCTCCATATTTTGTATCTATTTTTCTTAGAGATATTAAATTATATTTACCGACTTCTAAATCTCTTAAACTATAAATATCTGTACGCTTCTTGAGGCTGTTGAATTCTTCCATTTATTATATTTCATTTTTATAAACACATATTCATTTTCTCAAGATTATTTTTTTAATATATTTATTTAAAATTTCATAAGTTGCTTCATTTATAATTTCTATAGCCTTCTCTTTTATTTCATCATTTTCGATTTTATTTACTAAATCTTCTAATATATCTATATAGGTCATGATCAAATCATCAATTCCAAATCTATCGTGTGTTTTATTAATTTCCATTAAATCACAAATCAAACATACTAAATCATATATTTCTTCATCGGTTTCCAAGTACTTTAATTCTTCCATTTATTAAGAACCGTTTTTTGAAATACAATTCTTATAGTACATACATTTACGTAATGAACATCCAGGACCTAAAATTTTTGCACATTTTGGTACTTCAATATCTAAATCTTTGGATGGTATATTTAATTCATTTAGTATCTCTTTTTCCATAATTCCTCCTTTATATACAAACGTACCACCATATAAATCATAAAGATTTTGAATATATAATTTTACATCATTATTACTAATCCAGAGTTCTTTGTTATTTGGAGTCCTTTTAAATCTTAAGCCATGTATCTCTGTAGCACATTTGCGTACTATACTCAGTTCTTGGTCATCTAGTTCACAGTCTGGGGCAAATACACTAATTGTTTCGCCGAAAGATGTTTTTGAATGTATTCATCCTATTTCTCGTGCTATCTTACGATTTGGAAGTACAAATCCTTGAATATTGATAATCAGAGTAATGTCATCCATAATATTTATTAGTAAACGTTTTTTTTAAATACTTTTCAAAAGGCTTTCTTTTCAACTTGCACAACCGTTTTTTTCCAGGTATTACATTTATAACACGAGGTCATATTTATACGAAATCCTTTCTTATCTAAAGTAAGAAAGATACCCATATTATCAGTTCTCTTTTTACATTTATCGCACCAGCGTTTATTATCCATTTATTTCAAATTTATTTTTAAAAATGGAAAATATAAAAGAGATAAAATATGGAAGATATATAAAATATGGAAGATATAAAATATGAAAGATATAAAATTAATATCCAAATGGCACAGTGTTGTAATCATCTAAAATTCGTCTTTTATCAAATCCAAACATGTATCTTTTATTCGTTTTAATACTTGATACATTTCTATCTTTTTCAATTTTAAACTGATTTATTTCTACATCTAAATAATCTGTTTCACCTGTAATTATTTTCATTCTTTCATTAAAATTTAATACAGTTTCACTCTGATAAGACATTTTAAATCCTTTCACTTTACCATGAACGGTATTGTCATTTAGTATGTATCCATAGTCTTTAGAGGCACCAGCCATCCAGGATTTGATATATTTATCGTTTCCCAATTCATCTGTCCACTCTCCTAGCATGCAGCCAGTTTCAATTTTGTTACTTCCATTATCTATGTAAACTATACTATCTGTATCATAATATAAGATATTTTTTCCTAATTTATCTAACATTTTATATAGCCTAATACGAGTAGAACTTGTCGTAAATGCAGCTATATATACATTTGTGTTAAAGTTATTTTTCTCATATTTATCTTTCATTTTATAAGTCATTTCAACACAGTCCTCGTTTAAGAATATCATATTGAGATCCTTTATTGTATCATCCAAAATAATTCTGTAAAAATCTTCAATTTCCATTACATATTCAGTTTGTTTCATATTTTTTCTTTGGCCAAACTTACCCCATAATGAGTTTAAACAAATTTTTGCAATAAATCTTAAACCTGGATTTTCTTCTATATTTTGTAAATCTATATTTAATTTCTCTTTTACTATTTGCATATATTCATTTTCATCTTTGAAATTATTTTTCCATTTATCACAAGTTTCTAGTTTTATTTTTAAAAACCTTTTCACATAATCTCTGAATAAGTCGTTTGATTTATTTTCAAAATGCCATACTTCATATATATTCATTATTTTATATCCTTTTCTAATAGCTAATCTCATTTCATCTGTAGTCCACGTTCCTATCAGACATCTGTCGTTATCAGCATGCCTATACTCTGAATTTCTTATCGCATAACACTCTTTACATTTTTTCTTCTCTAGTGTTGTTTTGAAATGATTGCATTTTATTGTTTCAGAACAAGCCCTGTATAAAGAAAATATTAATTTTTCATCTTTATAGGGTAACACTGGATTATACAATTTTCTAGGTGGAAGTACCTTGCATTTAATTAATCCATACCACTTTTTATCATATTTTTTAGGATTAAATATCTTTGAAGGGTGACCAACAGGGTAATAATCAAAGTAATTTACCGTTGGATATAGTGAACATACATCTATATATCTACCTTTTTCGTTATTTTTCATTTCATATTTCAATTTTGTAGGTTCACATCTGCCTCCATAAAAAGCCTCCCTCGGATTCAACGGTTCAACGAAATCTCTGTTCCATTCCTTTTTTCATTTCTTTGTTATTATTAAAATCACATTCCCATATAGTTACTAAATTATATCCCTCTTTTTCTATCTTTCTATTTATCTTTTCGGTTCGTTTATATAAATCTTTCATGAGCATTTGATTCTGAGTGTTTATCTGTGTACGTGTGAAGCATTTAGTACAACCGTGCCAGAAGCAACCGTGAAATTGGAATACTGTATTTTCATAAAATCCATCGACCTTATAATGTTTTTTACCCAATTTTAATTTTTTCTCACCACCGTTCAAAGCATGTTGTATATTAATATTTTCTTTCTTTGCTATGAAATCTAACCAAGCAATTGATTTCTTACTATACATATCTTTATGAATTGTGTCTTCGTCAATAGCAACCGTGTTTTCTTTCAAGAATTTATCTCTATAAATTTCCATGCATACACCGGCTAAAGTGACATATTTAAATGGGTCAACATTCACAGTTTCTAAGAACAATCGTCTCAATTCTAAACAACCTTCTCTCAATATTTGAACATCCGATCTGCAATATTTAATAAATTCTTTCTGAAAATCAACCGTTTCATGTTTAACAGAACTGTACCATTTATCAAATTTTTCTCTTTCATCTCGAATCATATTATCATATCCATAATAATATTCAGTCGCGTACTTACCTACGTAATTTTGATTCGTTTTTGTATTAAACAGATGAGGAAAATATCCTTTAGCCAACTCGGTCAGACCAAATGTTTTAGGAAATTTTCTGAGAGGAATCATTGTGAAATTAATAGAATCGATAAATCTTATATTATAAGCAGAAGCATGCATATATGTTAACTTGTTTCCTTGATAAATTGTAAATACTTTAATGTTATTCTTGAAGCAATACTTGGCTAAAAATTGGAAATCGAAACCTTTTCCGTAATGAGCAAGTACAGTATATCCAAAATGTTTTTCTTTAAATAATCATGCACAAAATTGATTTTCATTTTCAAATATATTTTCATTTCCTTTATAATCTTGACATATAACTAGATTCACTTCATGAGTTCCTGTATCTTGTGTAGTTTCCATATCAAAAAACAAGTATTTTTCAGTATATTCATATTTGCAAATTTCACACCATTCTTTTATATTTGACACATTTTTAGGGCAGTCGTCAATACATTTACCTCCTTTAGATTTTTGTTTCTTCATATAGCATTGATGACCATTTAATACAAATTTCCAACAATTTTTACATCTTCTTTCACCACACTGATGTTCTTCTGTTTTCCTTTCATATCTATTAATATTTCGTTTGCATTTCAAACATTTCCATAATAGTTTACAAACACTACAACCTTTTGAATTTTTCTTTTTATGATTATCAAAACAGTCCTCTCCTAAGAATTTCCGATTACAGTTTTTACAAAACAATTCCTTTCCATCACAATTAGAATTCTTAACAAAACATCTATCACATTTAAGAGGACACTTGTGCTGATCTGATCTTTTATAACCAATTTTACAATAATCACAATAATTATCTTTGCCTAAAAACCCTGTAATCGAGGTAATAACATCAAAATGATTTTGAATTTTATAAATGTAAATACAAGTAGGTTTGTAATCACCACAATATAAGCTTTGATTGCAGTTTTCTCTACAATAAATATTAATTTGAATATCTAAAAATTTTTCAAATATTTTTACTTCCTCCAAACTGCATATTTCTAAGGGAATATGGCACAAATCATGTAATTTCGTAGCTAATGTTTTTTGTAACAAACGACCTTTTTTAATATACATTACATCATTATCTGTTAATTTTTCATGATTTAATTTTTCACAATTTTTCATGATTTAATTTTTCACATAACAGTTTAGGATTTTGAGAGGCTAGCGCTGTTACAATTGATCTAGCTAAACATATATTATCATTGTTTTTTATTTGACATATACTTCTCTTTTTTGCTGGATCTGTTTCGGAATACATTTTTAAAGCCTTGTCTCCATAAGGTAATTCAATTACATTAAAATCAAATATACATTCAGTAATATCCAGTTCCTTATATTCAATTTGATTAGATAATTTATCTATATAAACTTCAAAGGTGTCTTTGGTAGACATCATTTTGTCATGAAAAGGCTTATTTAATTTAGGATTAAATGTTATTACATCTACTTTTCCAATAACATTTCCTATAGCCTTTCTGAATATATTTTTTATAATATCATGATATTGAGTGGGTAAAATCTTTACTCCAACCACTCTATATTCTTTCCTATGAACCTTGTATTTCTTTATATAGGTTCCATTTTTTTCTAATATTTCGTAATCATTTTTTTTTTAAAATTAATTTATTATCTTTAAATCTCAAATTATAGGAATCAAATAAATTCTTAATTCTCTTTCTTCTTTCTGGATGATTTATAAATATTTTTCTCTTACGATTTAAATAGTTAGTAGCATCTAATTTTAATATATCTGTCAGTATAGTTTTGTATTCATTCGTTTTTCTGATATAAGATATAATAGATTTGTGACACTCATCAAAAGTGTCCAAAGCTTCCTTTATGTGTTAAAACTCCATGATACTAAAAAATAATATTTTTTTTTTATTAGAAAATATTTTTATAAAGGCTTTTTAAAAAATTAGAATTTAATATTTTGAATATAATTCTGATGATATTTACTTCTAAAGTGTCTTTGTTTATGTGTGAAGGTATACTCTTTACCACACTCACAGTTATATTTTGTGTATTTAACAATAGATTCACACTCCTTACACTTTTTGAAAATATGATTTCGATTAATATAAAACTCTTCCACAGATTTTAAAATTTTACAGAGACTACAGAGTTTCTCTGACATGATTTATTAGTAAACCGTTTTTATAAATGGATTATTCCCCTATAGCAATCCATTGAAAAAAATCTCGATGAGTAGTAATTTCGGTGCCATCTAATTTTAAACATTTAAATCTAAAACCATATCTATCTACTTCAGATATTTTTAAAGTAAAAAGATCCCCATATTTACATATAGGAGTATAAACAATTGAAGGCTGAATTCTAAATGGTTTTGTGAAACTTACATTTATTAAATTTGTCGTACAATTGCCTGTGGCTATTCTAGTTTGGTAATTTCCCATTTATTAAGAAATAATTTTTTCTTTAGGAATACAAGGAACAGAATTGAAAGTGTTTTCTAAATCATTTTCAATTAAATCATTCAAAACGTTAAAACATTCATTGTAATTATTGACTACTAATTTTACAATCTTTTTAAGATATTAATAATTAAGAATATAAACTTCTTTACGTTTACTATCTTTAAAATCTAAGAGTATTCTTTGAATCAATTTATCAATCTGTTCTGCTTCGTAAACTTTTTTAAAATATACATAATAGTACAAGTCATTAGAATTTCTGCCAGTATTATAACCAGCTAATCTTGCTTTTAAATATTTTGTATGTCCTACTTTAAAATTATTATTCTTTGAATAGTAAAGTGTTGTTGCTATGTAAATATATGAATCTTTATTTTTTACTTTTACACTGTCGATAAAATTTTTAATATTATTATTTGCTAACTTTAATTTTTCGATTTCTTTATCTTTTAATTTTAATTCTTTTTTGAGTTTATATTCTCCATTTTTACGTATACTAGGCAATACTTCTTTAGTTACCCATCTTTTAAATTCTTTAGCTTGAGGTAATTTTGATGATAAAATCAAAGAATATAAACCAGATTCATTGATAAATATGGTTTGTATGTCTATCTTTAAGGAGTCGTGTTTCACGACCCCTTGGAAATTTCTATATTTTACTTTATCTTCTTCATCTATATGTCTTAATATAGCATCTCTAGGATTTTCATATTATAAAATTTTCGCAATATCTTTTCCTTTAAACCAAGGTTCATTGTCTTTATCAACTATGATATATACTGTTTTATTATTAAAATTTAATTTATTATTCTTAATATTATCCATAATATTTATATGAGAATGTTTTTTTAAAACAGATTTACTCTCTTACTTTAATCTTAAAATTCTAGTAATATTGGTTCAATCTTTAAAAGTCAGGAGGGGGGAGCTGGATTTATCATTTATAAATGAATTCCATATTTGTTCCTATTTCTTTTTCTCTTTAATTTTTATAGAATTATTAATATTGAAAAGATCACAAATTTTCTTCATATAAAACAAGTATTTTAAATTCTTTTCGTAATAACAAAAATCTAAGAACTTGTAAAATAGCTCATTTGCCTCATTCGTAAAATTCAGTTTATGTTTTCTTTTCAAACTATTAAAGAAATATATTCTACTTTTGAGTCGTTGCTTTAAAAAAGTATTTATATCAATATTATAATAGGATTCATCTTCAGAACTATCATAGCAAATTTCTTTCTTTTTAATTTGTTTAAACACTGTTAAATATTTATCAGGAATTGCCATTTATTTAGAAATGTTTTTTAAAAATAGATGACAGCACTAGTACGTTAAAAGAATAATTTTTGAGTGTTAACTTTTAAAGATAAGGAAAGTAAAATGTTTTTCAAACAAAAATAATTATTAAACACAAGCTAGTGTAAATAAACATATAAGATAAAAACAAAAGGTTAAACATATAAGATAAAAAAAGTTAAACATATTTTTAGGTATTCTTATAAAATATTATTTATATTACAGTCACAAGTGAACTGTTAAAGTCAAGGAAATTTCTTTTAAAACTTAATAATTTTTTTGTTGAACTGTAATTCCATTTTTCACATATAGATGGCTCTGAGAGGTCAAAGTTTAATAGCTCTTTATATCTTATAATAAGGATAAGATTCTTTCACTGTCGGCCTCAGTGGCCGAGTTGGTTAGGGCGCCCTTAGAGAGTTAGGCAGCGAGTCTGAGGTAGTGAGTTCGATCCTCGTTCACCCACTAGGGTAGGAGATGAAACAGAGCTCCACGTAGTGTAGATGCTGAATAGGGACCTAAGTCGGTACCTTGGATTCCCTCCCTCATAGCAACCGAGGTAGAGTAGCCTCCCCCATAGCAACAGGGGTCGAGGAAAAAAAAAAAAAAAAACCGGCTGAGAGGTGAAAAAGTCCTATAACATCATCTTGTAAATAAATAAACAGCTACACCTCTCAGCCGAAGAGGCCATTTTGCAATTTTTTTCTTTGATTTTTATAATTAATATAAAAACACTAGTAAATGTTTTTCTTTTTAATTTTAATACATCTCGTAATCGATAAACCCACACATCTAATAAATCCTCATTGTCTTCAAATTCTGGAAATATATCATAAAATATTACTTTTCTAAAATAATGTAATTTCATTACCTTTTTTAAATGATTTTCGATAATTCTCATATTATCATAGGATTCTAATTTGAAATCGTCTCTCGCTGTAAATATTATGTTGTGATGGTTTTTTCTCCGTAAATTATCACATTCTAACTCTATTCTAAAATTGAATAGATTTATATTAAGTAATAAAATTTTATTTATATTTTTTTCAAACATATTTATTTATAATTAAAATAACCTCTACAGGATCCTTCATCTTCAAAATTCTTATAGGGGCCCTTATAAAATATCTTTTTTATCTATCCAACTGTTAAAATCATTTGAATAACCTAACCATTTAACGAGTAATTTATCTCCTTTTTTTCTAATTATTTTTTCAATTTTATATATTTCATTCGTCTTATTATATTTAACTAATTCATTTTCATAATAAGTTTCCTTTATCTCCTCGTTATTTAAATCTCTAATTCTGTAGGTTATAGGATCTGTTCTTAATATTTCTGATATAATGAAAATTTCTTCTGTAAATGTAGTGTGATAACCTCTCGTAAACGTTTCTTTAAATTTTGAAATTCTTACTTAATCACCTATTTTAAATTTTGGTTTCCTGATTACTTTTTTTACATACAAGTTATTATAAACAAGATTTTCATTCGTTTTTTTACTTGCTTCGGTGGGTGACATTTTTATAGATCTATGATATGAATTGTTGTAATTTTGAATTAATTTATTTAAGATATCAATATATCTTTCTGTTTTATTAGCTGCTTAGTATTTTCTTATTTTTCCATTTAATGTACGATTAAAGCGTTCAACTACTGAACATTTTATTTCTACGTTTTCAGTTGTAAACCACTTAATATCATAGTCTTTAAATATTTTTTGAGTCTCTTTGGAAATGAATTCAGTTCCTTTATCTGTCTGGATGTGATAAGGATGACGTTCTTTAAATATTTTTTTAAAGGCTTCTGTTACTTCTCTACCTGTTTTTCTCTGAATGGGTACTGCCCAAGCATATTTACTAAATATATCAATTACAGTTAAAATATAATTCATTCCGTCATTAGATTTACTAAAGGGTTTTATAAACAATAAATCAGCTTGCCATTGATCATCAATATGAGATACATATATTCGTCTTCTTTTGAATTTTCTAACCAGAGGTTTATATCTTGTGTATACATCTTGAGTATGAAGGAAATCAGAAATTTCATTTTGAGTAGATTTTGTTTTCCTTTTTAATTCATTCATTCCACAATAACCTGTTTCAGGATCATAATATATAGTTTCTATGCGTTTCAGGGGGTCATGTTTAATCTTTATGACGCCCTGTTCTAGAGCGTCGTTTTTCTTAAAAAAGAACACTTTTTAGATCCACAAATTGCACATATTCCTTTTGTCATTGGACTACCTTTTTTATTAATTACATGTTCGATATCCTTAGTATCTGTATGATTTTTACATTTTAAACAGTATATCAGTGAACCCATTCCAAACGTCTTTTTTGCTTTTATAATAGGTTTAACAACTGCTCTGTCAATTCTTTCACGAATGGTAGGATTTGGAATTGCATCTAACTCATTTATCATATTTGTATCACATACTTCATTTCTAGTTTTTGTATCTTTGTTTTTTAAATAACAAACATCGTGTCTGTATGCAGCTTCATCTACTTTATTTATAGGTTTTGACCATTCTTTATATATTAAATCATCATTCAATCTCTTTTTTCCATGTAGTAATTGTGTTCCAGGACCTGTAAAATTATGACCTGGTAAATGCATTTCAAAGGGTAAATTGTTAATAGCTTTATTAATTACACCCTTTCCTGTTTTACACTTGCAATTCTTTTTATTACACATTTATTTAGATATAAAAATTATTTGTTGACGTACTTGTAACCATTTAATTGAGTCTTCTTTATATATCTTTCTATAGGAAAATATTGTAAATTTTGAATATATTCAACTTCCCTCATATATACTTCTTGTTCAGTCAGATTGCTGGATTTCAAAAATTTAATAGTTGTTTATAGAATTTAAAGGCTTGTTTATATTCACTTTTTTTAGCTGAAATCTTCAAAGATCTATCTATTATTTCAATTACACCAGCTGTTATACTCAGTGCTGATAAGGGTAGAAAAACGAAACTTATTAAGCCAGAAGCACTGAACAAGAATTTTCCTACTGATAGCGATAAACTCAATTTATTCATAAATTGATAAGATTTCCTATATACAAAAATTCTCTTTTCAAGATATTCTTCCATTTATATAGGCTTAAATATTTTATTTCGATATCTCATTTCAGGATTCACTAAATCCAACATTAAAAAATCATATGGTTTTACAATACAATTTTTATACATTTTATTAAATTCTTCTTTAGTTAATTGGCCATCTATTTCTCTTATTATTTGTCGAATTTCTTTTTGTTTCATATCAAAAAATATAAAGTAGTCACTATTACTTCTTATTGTTATAGGTATTTTATAATAATACTGACTTAAATAAATAATAGAAGCATTTTTCTTTCTTCCACGAATAAAAAATTCTTCAATAGGGTGTTGATCTTTTTCACATATGCAATCATCAAATACAACTAAATTCATATAGGAAGGATCCAAGTCATCTACTGTAATAAAATCCTCGAGGTTTGAAGAAAACAAAACTTGATCTTTTTTAAATTTTTTATATTCTTTTAAAACTTCCTTTTTATTTTTTAAGCCTTTACATTTTTTAATATCTTCTACCTCTACATCATTGAATTGAGTATATTTTTCTTGTAATTTTACATATTTAGATTCACATATATCTTTTGCACACACATAAAGTCTATCAAAATGTAAATAATCATAGATGAAATTGACTAATAAATTTGATTTTCCACACTTTGAAGCACCATTTATAATTAATCTAAAAGTATGAATAGGAAGTAAAGGATGTTGATTTGAATCTTGAAATTCATTAGGTTCATTATTCTCTTATTATAATTTTAGGATACATTTATTTCCTGTAAAATTTTGTTCTATTCACTTATCTACTGCGAGTAGAAAATAATCTACTGCGAGTAGAAAATAATCTACTCCGAGTAGAAAATAATCTACTGCGAGTAGAAATTTAATTATAAATAAATGGAAAGTATTGAAAAAGAGAGAAATAAAAAGTTGTTAGAGCAATTAAAAAATGATCTAAGATTAGTTAAACTACAATCTGAAATTAGGAAAAATAATGAAATAAAATTAGAAGAAGATATGGGAATACAAAAATCATTGGCTGATTTTCATGAGCCTTTAATCAATCAAATGGAAAAACTAGAAACCTCTAGAGAAAATCGTTTGCAGGGTATAAAAGAAGCTGTTGATGATTTATCTCTAACCATGAATGATTTTTCTTTTAAAACTTTACCTCAGATAGATAATAAGTCAGAAGAAGATTATACTGAAGATGCAGGAAGTATGTTTTTAAAAATAGATATAGACAGAGATGTTGATAAAACTGTTCTAGAAGAATTTGAATTACCTTCAATAATGTGGAATAAAACTGATGAAGAAATTTATGAAGTTATCGATAGGGCAAAAGAATACAGAGATAAATTTAAAAGAGAGAAAGGAAATGAAAGTAAAAACAAAAATTTTGCAACTAAAGAAAAGAAAGTTGATTATCAAAAAAAGATTGACATTGCTGATAATAAGATGAGTATGATGAAAATATATATAGATGCTTTATTAGCTATTAAAAAAGGTAGATATTACACAGGAAAAGGTTTAGAAGATAAATTGAAAATTTTAGCTGATTTGACATATAAAATTTGTAAAGGTTCTAAAAGTAAAAAATTGTATAATAAAACTGTCGATTTGTTGGATTTACTTTTAAGAGAGAAATTTTTAACAAATGAACAGGTTAAGGAATACTATGGAAAATTTCTTAGTAAATAAATGAGTAATTATATTGTAAAAAAAGTATACTTGAGCGACAGTCAGATTTCTAAATTTAAATCAGCTTATAAAAATGGTGAAGAACTTAGTTTGGAAATAGATAAAAGTAAAACACCCAATTTTGATTTAATTTTAACAGCTACACAAATTAACCAAATTGCTAAAGGTAAAAGAATTAAAATATCAAAGACTCAACTGAAAAAGAATGGAGGGTTTTTACCATTTTTAATTCCATTGCTTTCATCTTTAGCATTAGGAGCCACTAGCGGAGCAGCTGGTTGGGGAACCAAAAAAGTGTTGGATAAAATTTCAGGATCAGGTACTACTAAAAAAAAAAAACCTTGTGGAAAGGGGGTATATCTTCCCTCGGAATATCCAACAAAGTAATACAAGAAAATATGAAAAACGAAAAAGGATTTAGAGGTATATTTACTATAGATATGTTACCTAAAAAGATAAGAAAATTTGAAAACGAAATAATAAATTTAGATATATCTACAGGGAGTGGAACTCATTGGGTTTGCTATTATAATGACCCAAAGCATGATTTTATAGAATATTTTGATCCTTTTGGAGAATATAAATATAACACTATAAAAATAAAAAATGATTTTCTTCCTAAAAATATATAAAATTATTTAAATACTTCTGGAAAAGAAATTAGATATAACGATAGTTTTTTACAACAACCAATTTCTGTAAAATGTGGTTTCTATTGTATGAAATATATAACTGAACGAAATAAGGGTAAATCACCTATTGATGTTTTATATTTGTTTACTCAAGAACCTAGTAATTTAAATGAAAAAATTGTTTCCACTAAATAAATGAAGTATCTTATTTTAGATTCTAAAAATGTGGATAAATCGGAAGATTTTACGATTGAATATTCGAAACCATTTCAATTCAAAGAGGCAGCTCTTCAGTCTTTTTCTATGTATATTTCATGGAATAATATTACAGAGAAAAATAATAAATTTTCATATTTTGACGGTGTGAAATGGATAGATTTCATTATTCCAAATGGTCATTATAGTATAAGAGGTTTGAATCGTTATATGGTAAAATATTTTGGAAATGATCCACCTAAACTGCTGTTTGTAGAAAATGCAACACCATGAAGGAATCATCAGAATCAAATGAAATTCGCAGCAAATGTCAATTATAGGATATTATGCAAATTAATAAAGTTTCAGAGCCATCGCGCGTGCGTGGCGCGCGCAGCGCCCTCTGAATTGATGCTGAAAGCGTATAAATAAAGTGCTGTAGCGGGACGTTGAAAGTAGTCTATGATTATTTGTTAGTGGCAAACGTTTAGTGAGACCTGAGTATGCCTCCACGACGGAAGAATAAGAAATTCAAGCAACTTACGGAGTTTGAACGAGGGAGGATAATCGGCCTTCGAGAAGGAGGATTTTCCTATCGCGCAATAGCAGCTCGTATGCAGCGGAACAGTTCCACAGTGATGCGAGTTTGGAAGCAGTGGACCGACGAGCACCGAACAACTCGAAAAACAGGCACTGGACGACAGAAGGTGACGTCAGAGCGCGATGATCGACACCTGCTCCGCATGGCGGTGAATGATCGCACAGCTTCCTCCAGGCAGCTGGCAGCACATTGGTCTACTGCTACAGGTGTACAATTGTCGGCTTCGTCAATTCGTCGTCGTCTGCTGCGCCGTGGATTGCGTGCAAGGGTGCCATTATACAGGATTCCCCTCACGGCGGATCATCGACGGCTGCGTCGGCAGTGGGCTCTTGAGCACAGAGACTGGCGAGCTGATTGGCACCAAGTTGTCTTTTCAGATGAATCACGCTTCAATTTGTGGACCCATGATGGCCGTGTTCGTGTTAGACGTTATGCCGGTCAACGCTGCCTTCCTGAGTGTATTATTGAACGACATAGTGGTCGAACACCCGGAGTTATGGTCTGGGGTGCGATTTTGTATCATGGACGATCCAATTTGATACGAATTGAGGGTAATCTCAATAGCAACAGATACGTCCGTGAAGTGCTACAGCCCGAAGTCGTTCCTTTCCTTCAAGGCATCCCTGGAGCTATCTTTCAGCAGGATAATGCACGCCCACATGTTGCGCGGACTGTTAGAGACTTCTGTTCAGCACAACGCATGCAACTTCTTCCTTGGCCTGCTTATTCGCCGGATATGTCGCCTATTGAGCACGTGTGGGATATGGTTGGTCGGCGTCTCACTCGTGATCCGCGTCCTGCAGTTTCCAAAGACGAACTTTGGTTGCGCATACAAGCGATATGGAATTCTCTTCCTCAAGCAGATATTCAACATCTGTTTGACTCCATGCCACGTCGTATAGCAGCACTTATTGCAGCGCGTGGTGGCTGCACCAAATACTGATTTCGGACGCTTAATTTGTTTCTTTTGTTTTGAAAATTTCATCATTTATTTGTATCAGTACAAGTCGTTTCTGCATTAAATTTCATTTGATTCTGATGATTCTTTCATGGTGTTGCATTTTCTACAAACAGCAGTTTATATTATTTGGAATAATTGAAGAAAGACAAAGATTTAGTATTAAACTCGAGAAGAATTATAAAATTGATTTACCTAAAAGTGAATTGTACAAAATTTTAGGCTTTGAACCTAAAATATATGAAGAGGAAGAGCAAGAAGGTAAATTTATTGCTGATATAGCTAACGGAAATGATAATATTTATATTCACTGTGATATAGTAGATGGTGCATATATAAACCAGTTTCAGTCTCAAGTTATTTATTCTTTTACATCATCAAATCCTCCTGGAAGTTTATATGCTAAAGAATTTGATAGACCAATATTTTTTCCTGTTAAATCTGATTCTACATACAGAATTAGAATGAGAATCACAAATCATAGAGGTGAACTGATTGATTTAAATAAACAAGAAGTGCAGTATAGATTTATTACTAAATAAATGAACAAACATAGATTATATAGAAAGAGTAAAAAAAATACAAGGAAGAGGCTTCTTTTCAGACTTTATAAGTCCAATTGTAGAAGAAAAATCTAAAGAATTTGTGCGAGAAAAATTGAATGAAATATTTTCCAAAAATAAAAAACATGGTGCTGGATTGAAAATTTTTATTCCTAAATAAATGGATAAAATTTACGATTTGACAGACACTAGTTATTATTATAATAACGACATTGAAATTTTTGAATATAGGGAAATAAAAAGTGAAAATAGAGATAGAAATAATCTTCATGAAAATGCTACATATAATTTCTTTATCAATGATACAAATGCTAATATTTTATATTCTGCGGGATATCTACAACAAGAATTAAAAATTCTAAAAGGAGATAGAGGTGCAATAAGTAATGAAAATGTTACTCTAGTGAATGGAGGAGGTCTCGTAAATTCAAACAGGTTGACTATAGGAAATACTGAAGTTGAATCCACTATAAATTATAAAGCCATTTTGAATCAAGTATTAGGGATGATACACTTCACCCCTGATTATTCAACATCGGAAGCTACCAACATGTTCTTTTATGTAGACACAGCTGATTCTGCAGATAAAAAGGATTTCAAATATAACGGAACTCTGGTAGAAACTACCAAAATAACTGATTTTTTTAAAAACCTTAAACTAAATGAAAGTTTCAATGAAGGATTTTCAAAAAGATGTAAATTTACTAAAAATAGTCAAACAGTAAAAATATGGATTCCTTTAAAATATATCTTTGATTTCTTTAACGAATATAAAAAAGTAATGACAGGTTTCCAAGTTAAAATAGAAATTCAAAGAAATGATAGTAAAAATATGCTGTATACAGATATTCAAAATCCGGATTTTAAGGTCCTTGTTGAAGATTTATCACTTTGGTTACCTTATGTTAGATTTAAAAATTCAGCATCTGTAAAATTCAATGAATTAAAATTATCAAATACTCCTATAGAAATAAATTGGGATCATTATAATATTATCAAATCAAATGTTTTTTATAAAAATGCCAGTGGATCTTACCCTATTCCTGCTACATCTGATGAAGTTTTGAGTTTATATGTCATTCCACAATATGAAGAAAGAAATGAAAATATGAATCAAAATAACATGATGTTTGATCACTTGGATATGATAGAATGTTGGTTTATGATTAATAACATTAAAGTTCCTACTGCAAGTTATATGATGGACTTTAATAATAGTGATTATAATCGATTATATTATGCTCTTTTAGAATCAGGAATGAATAATATAAATTCTGAAACAGGTTGTATGATAAACTATTCAAATTTCAGTAAGTATCCTATAATTTGTTTCAACTTGGCAAACCATGAAAATTATACTAACTTAAGTAATTTAATGATTGAATTCAATTGGAGGTTGAGAAATAATACTACTAAAAATTATGTTTTTTACTTCATTTTGAAAGAAAGAAACAAATGCTCTGTGAATATGTCGACTCAAGATATAAAAATGATTAAAACTCTAAAAACATAGACTTAATAAATGGCTGCTTATTATCCTCTGGACGATGAAATAAGAGAAGGTCCTCCTGGTATAGGGTTTAAAATAACAAATGAGGGTCATTATGATATGGAAAGAAAACTTTTAAAAAATGTATTCGATCCTCGAGAAGATAGTGATTCAGCAACAAAAAGTTACGTAGATAGTAGCTACAAGGAAATAAAAGAAAAAATTCATACTTTAACAGATAATAGTCTGATTCACGGGGGAGATTTTTTCAATGCGAAACAAAAATATATAAAAAATTTAGGAGATCCTAGAGAAGAATCTGATGCTGCAACTAAGAAATACGTTGATGAATTAAGAGATAAATGTTTAATACATGATGAAAATGACTTTGATGCTAAAAATAAAATCATTTCAAATGTAAAAGCTCCTCTAAACAAAACAGATGTAGTTAATAGGGAGCATTTAGAGTATTACTGTATATTGTGGGATGTGAGTAAAAGAAATTATCATGCTCATAATGAAAGAATTTCAAATGTAAAAGCTCCTGTAAACGATAAAGATTGTGTTAATAAACACTATGTTGATACTAAAACATTTTGTGCTACCACAAGTAGAGCAGTTCAATTCACAGGTGCGGGATATAAAATATTTCAATTCGATGAATTTAGTTCAAAGCTTTTGGGTACAAACTTAAAATTAACTCAAAATATGTATATGAAAATTACCCTCTTTTTAGCCTGTGATAAAATGAATGAAAATTCAAGAATACGTTTAGAGAAAATGAAAGAAGTCCTTATTGATAAAACAATATCTGCCAATGAAGAATCAATAATTATCTTTGTCTATGGAAAATTAAATAAAAATTTTGTGTTATCGGTATTAACAGAAGAGAACTGTAAGATGAAACCCTATATACATATTGAGAAATTAGAATTTGAGAAATTAGAATTTAAGAATTTAAGGTGTTGGCTTGTTTTGGTCGCCATTGTTCGTTATTTGATGTCTAAAGCTAAAAGGTGGGTGTTTACCAGTTATTCTGTTGAAAATGAACCAATTTTCGAACCAAGTGTTCATGAATACCTTGTCTTTGGCCGCGAGACTTGTCCGACTACGTCTCGCGAACATTTGCAGGGTTTTGTGGTATATAAGGAACGTAAGACATTACCTGCCCTCAAACGCTGGATCGCAACTGCTCATTTTGAGAGAAGTAAAGGCACACCTACTCAGGCTGCAGACTATTGTAAGAAGGATGGAAATTTCAAGGAATTTGGAAACATACCAACTGTTACTGGAAGGCCTAATAAGTTTTCAGATCTTATTGTTAAGGCTAAAAGAGGTAAATTCGCGGATATTGAGGCCGACCATCCAGGCCTGTTTATCCGTTATAAGAAGACTTTGGAGTCCCTTATTGAATTTGATGTAGAACAACTTACCAGTTCATGTGGTGTATGGATTACCGGACCTCCCAGATATGGCAAGCATTACGCTGTACGAAGGTTAACATCATTGTATATAAAACCATTGAATAAATGGTGGGATGGATATAAAAACGAGCAGAATGTTTTGTTAAGCGATATTGAACCCTCACATGGTAAATGGCTTGGTTATTTTTTAAAGATTTGGACTGATATCTATCCTTTTACAGCTGAAATCAAAGGTGCTTCGATGACCGTTAGGCCAAAAAAAGTTTTTTGTACCAGTAATTTCTTGTTAGAAGATGTTTTTTAAGGTTCTATCTTGTCTGCTCTTGTTGCTAGTGTTTTAAAAGTTGTCTTTTTAAAGATTTTATGTCGTTTTTTG
Source organism: Parasteatoda lunata (assembly GCA_949128135.1). Classification (NCBI taxonomy): domain Eukaryota; kingdom Metazoa; phylum Arthropoda; class Arachnida; order Araneae; family Theridiidae; genus Parasteatoda; species Parasteatoda lunata. The sequence continues at coordinate 35,710,796 of OX421979.1, forward strand.
ATGTTAAAAATGTAAAATATTTAAAGATTAAGGTAGTATATAGGGGTGTGCTCTAGCCCCCCTCAAAATAAGAGATTTTTCAATAAAAAACACTTAGTTTTTGAGTGATTTTGATTTCAGAAGTTGTCTTTTTTAATGATTTTATGCTGAAAAACGATCTTAATGTTTCAAAAATGTAAACAATAGTGGTAGTATATAGGGGGGAGGAAGTGTGTCCTCTAGCCCCCCCCCCCCCCTATATACTACTTGTAGAGCATCAACAAAATTTTAAAAACTAAAAACATTTAATTTTCTTAAATAAATATTAAATCCCTTATATCAAACAACGTTAAAGTTTAAAACTATACTACAATTCTTTTTTCTGAGGTAAATTCAACACTCTTTCAAATAAATAATATGTCTGGAATTTAGTAATTTGATTTTCCCACAAATCATAAATACTAAGATAAATTTCAAGCATTTATAAGAAAACGTTAATTTGTGTGTGATACACGCGAATTGGCTACGAAGCTTGTTCAATTTTATGCATCAAATTAAGAATTGTCATTTTGTCATCAAATATTTTCGATAGAAACTTAATTTGCTTCTTCATTGCATTTATAATTGTCGATAACATCAATAACTAAGATTGCAGAGAGCGTGGAATCGCTATTACTTCTCTGGTAGTTCATAGGTGTAGAATTTTTTTCTTTTTCTAGCGAGATTTAGATGATTTAAGTTTAAGAAAAAAGTTTCTTATGAAATGATTTTATGAAAAATCTAATAAATAGAAGGGTTAGCATGATTTCTTATTTTCGTCTCGAGATGTAGCTTCGAAATCATATTTCCGACAATTGTTTTTCTCAGTTTCTTCAAGTTTTTTGACGACTAGTCATGTACTGATTTATTAAAATGTAAAATTTTATAAATAATACTAAATTCTAATAATAGTTTAAAAAAATACTAAATTCTTCTTAATTCAAAAAGTGTCATTAAATAAAAAGTATAAGAAAAGTAGCATTAAAACTTTTTTTTTTTTTTTAAATGCCTCAGAAATTGACCATTTTCCAAATAATCAGTAATTTTTTTTAAAAAAATTGCCCTTAGATCATTTATTAAAATTTTTTAAACTTTAAATATTCATATTTCTTTTGTTTAAAAAATCTTTGTACGAGAGTTGATTGATACTTTTTTAAACGTTAATTAACAAGAGGTAAGATTTAAGTTTTAAATAATTAGAACAATTTCTGAGTGAGAACACATATTTATAACGATTTTCGTTATAAAAAATGTTAAGACGTCACGAGATCGAAATTTTAAAAAGAAACGGAACAGTTAAAATCCAATCTATTCTTTAAAAAAATATTTAAAATAAAAAAATAATTCAGAAGAAATGTACATAGTTGTAAAGATATCGTAAGGCGTTGCATAAAAATACTCAAACTCATGAATTAAATGAAAATGGTTAGATATGACAGGCTAAAAGAGTTTACACCAATATATATTTATTTAATTAGTGTTCGGCATCTTATTAATCATAGAACATTCAGTGGTAGGAGAGGAGGTTTCTCGTTAGCCATTTTTCTAATATTAAGACAACTATTTAGCATTATTGGTATTATGCGCAACAGAAAAAGAGCAAATATTTTAGATGTTCCATTTTTAAAAAGATTAATTTGAATCAAAGAATTTTTACACGCACAACGAAAACCTAAATTTACAAAATCTTTTTCTTCATTTCAAATTGCTTATGAAGCTTTCTCATCTTTACTATTAATATGATTATTATGATTTTTAAGTTTAAAACACACTACTCAAGTATCATAAAATAGAAAATGTTATCTGACAAAAGGCTGATCATACAAGATTTTATAAGCAAAAAAGAACAGATTAGCTAAGATTGATTTCCTGTGAATTCAAGCAACCTGTGAATTCAAACCTAAAGAAATCTCCATGTGGCAGAAAATGTTTTTGCTTCGTTTGTTTAACCTCGTACAATAAAAATGAAATGCCTCTTTTAGTACCATAAGCATGTATTGCTTCTGCACTCTTCGTTACTCTATTGGAGTTTGTATGACTAGATCCCTCATACCTGAGGGCATGTAACTAATATCATCTTGACAGTAAAATTTTTTTTTAACCAAAATAAATAGCTCATTGACAGTATTTTTCTCTTAAATTATTTTCTTTTGAGTTTGATGTTAAATACTTCTCACGTAAAGATTGAATTTTTTTCTCCTTTATTGGTGATTTTGGAAATGAGTGCACAACTTTTTTCACAGCTTTACCAAGACCCTGTCTGCATTTGTATGGGAAATTTAAATTATTTGTAAGTGAAGATGTTGGTAGAATTTGCGTAAAAAAAGCGTACGAATAATAGAGCATGGGCTAACAGCTATAATTAGTATGCTTATAGAAACATGCTGAATTCAACGTTACAAGAAAAAAATAAGGGAAAAACCTCGATTAACAGCGTTAATGATTTATCTTTGGTTATACAATCTCTGCACAACAGCGTTTACACATCTAAATTTTTTTAGGCTTTTTCATACTTTGTTTAGCACTTTAAAAGGTAAGGTTATCCTGATCATTAGATTTGCAATGTTAGAGTTTCAATAAAAGATTTAAAAATAATCATATTTTAGGAAATATAATCATGTGTGATACGTTAAGTAGAAACTTAAAATATATAAATTTTTAAGAAACTCTTTTATGATTCGAGAATAAATAATTTTTTTTTTTCAGATTCAGTCACAAAAATTTATTAAAAAGAGCAGTGATAATAAGAAAATAGATAAAAAAATATTTAATGATAAATAATGAATAATAAATAACTGATAATTAAATTTTATAATGATTCAATTTTGTTAATTTTTATATTATGAGTAAAAACTGATGCAACTGTTTTAAGATGAATAACTAGTAAGTTAGAGACATGACACTTTTTTACAACCTTCTAATGTAAATCAATCGAGTAAAAAACTATGATTGACTCCACAGAGGTTTAAGTGAGGAGGGGATTTAGATAAGCTTTATAAATAATTATATTATATAGAAATGAGAAAAAGGGAATACCATTTATCTGAAAGGGGAATTTTTAAAATTATAAAAAGAACATCCAATATTTTTTAACACTACCTATTGTTAATTGTAACTACGATTTTTTTAAATAAATTTACATATATATTTTTTTTCTTTTAGGTTCTTTCCTCTCTTTTTCTTCTTGAAAAGGATTTATTTACTGTGTATCAAAATATATTGTTTCTTGAAAAATTTATTCTTGTTGAAACAATTATTTGTTACAAAAAAAAAACTAAATTATAATTTGTCACTTATATTTTTTTTATATTTGTTGTTATATCATATAAAAATCATTCTTGTTGAAACCATTATTTGTTACAAAAAAAAACTAAATTATAATTTGTCATTATACATTTTTTTATATTTGTTGTTATATCATATAAAAAACTTTATATAATTTCTTTTTTGAAATAAAGATTTTTTTTAAATTTCAAGATGATTCATTATTTATAAATTTTACTTACAAATTCGTGATGCAGAAACCCCATTACTTTTCAGAGAAATAAACATTCGGTTTTTTTAAATGTTTATAAAATGTGAAAAGAAAAAAAAAAAAAATTATTCTGGTAAGTACTGCTAAAGATCAATAGAAATAAAAAATATTTTTATGTGGACTTTTCAGAGAAATAAACACTCGGTTTTTTTTAATGTTTATAAAATGGATCTACTGATTTTTTAAAACATTAAAATGTTCGACTACATATTTTATAGACTGTACTTGGAAATATTAACAGGTTTTCAGACTTCTGAATTTTACAAGATTGAATTCTAAAAAGTCAAAGTTCTATGTTTCATAAATTTTTCAAAAGAATACTTTGGACTTGCCTGAATCCTCGAATGAGTAAAAGATAAAATTTTGATATCTTCATCTATCCTTTCAAATCCAAGTTTTTTTTAACAAGGAATTTGAACTTTGAAAATTTTATGATTTATGTAAAAAAGTATAATGAGACAGTAAAGAAATAATACTAATACAACAAATTAAATTTATATAGATGACTTTATTGGTGATTAAGAAAATCCATATTAAAAGAATTTTTTTACATTTGGTGGACAAATATCTTAAATGTCTTACCAGAAAAACACAAGATTAAAAAAAATATAGTTTGAAGCAACTACATCAACTCAGGAACTACATTGAATTATTACCAATCTTCAAAAAAAAAACAAGATTTTTTATCGGCAAATTCAATATCTTGACCTTTCATGCAGAGGCACTGCCAAGTTCCTCCATCAAGACTGCCAGTGTTTGAAATTAATTCACCAAACACTGACAGTCTTAACACAGAAGCATTTGCAAAATAAAAACCACAATCGAGTGTATCCATAATTCGGTAAAAAAAAAAACTAGGTAAAAGTCTGTATTTATACCAAATTCTTAACTTTCAAGTGATAAAAATGCAAAAAATAGCATGACCCTGATTGGTTGGCCCTCTAGTGGCAACACCAGACTGTTTAGCTTTCTGGTGGCAACACGTGACTGTTTGGAATTCTAGTGGCAACACCTGACTGTTTAGCCCTCTTGTGGTGAATTGTGATGGGTAATATAAATAGAGCTCTAGTGCTTTGCTAATCATTAGTATCCTTCAGTTCTTTTCAAAAACCCTTTGTTTACAAAAATGGAATCCAGTCAACAAAATTATGAGGGAGAGTGTCTATATTTTGAACTCTTGATATAAACTGTCCCCCAAAAGAACTGGGGGGGACCTTATGATTTGAATGAAATGAAGGATGATGAAGAGTTACCCATAAGGGCACCTGTGCCCGTGTGTAAATTGTGCTATAAACTGAAGGTGAAACGAGATACTTTTTACCAATTAAATTGTGGATGCACCTTTCACATTACATGCTTGGTGAGGTGGTACTGGGAGCGGAACCCTGCTCTCTGTCTTTTCTGTTTCCAATATCGATGACGGACAGAGAGGAACTGAGGCATCAAAAGAACGATCAAAGAAGGGCTTTATGGCACTTGGGTTCTTGGAGAAAAGAGGAATGCTACGAGGCCATTGAAAGAAAAAAGGTTTTAGTGGGACATAGATAAAATTATAATTAACACTTGTAAATATCTTTGTATATATTCAATTTTGTTTTGTTTTGTTATTGTAATGACATATAATTATTGTGATTAAAGTTTGTGAATATTTTTTAATAAATTAATGGTAACCAACAAATCTTTAGGTATTCTCATAAAACCATTTCATTTATCTTCAGCCAGAGACGCACGATATTGCATTTCATAAAATTCTTCAAAGGTTAGATATTTCGCAAATCCAAATTTTTTCAGTTCACTATATGTTCTATAACTGTTCTCTGGCTTATATTTTGATGTCCTGTATTTAATTTGTTCAACAAAACCCTTTGATAATTCGTTGCGGCACATAGGACAAGTCTGATGGTTGGTCATCCATACATCGAGACATGGCGTATGGAACAAGTAATTACAGGATGTTTTATAAATTTTAGTAAGCTGCATAAAAGTAAAGAAACAAATCGGACAATTATCATTCATCCTTGAATTTTTATGGATAAAATGTCTAAATGATTGGATTGCGTCAACATTTTAAATATGTCATTCTACTCAAGCGCCACCACCACAGCTTATAAGGAGCAGCCTCCAGAGCCAGATCATATTGTTCTTTCGAGTCCTCGATCACTATGAGCCTCTGTTAATTTTTACATTTAAACGAGTACGTTATTAAAGATACATTTCATGTGCGTGAGCTCGCAGCCATATCGATTCATGAGAAGGAGCCACCTGTCCACGTGACCTTCAAGGTGGAGGTCCTCCCTACCAGCGATACAGATATCCGATCTGCCGATTTTGCGATGAAATGTGAAGATGGACTTTCGCTCATTACTCTACCCGAAGAACCTGCCTAACCCCAAGAAGATGTCTTATTTACAATTGCGGATATCTACATGGCATACCACAGGTGGCATCCAAACAGTAAAGGCTTTGGAATAAATTGCTGTCCATACACGGGGAAGCTTTTGAACCAAATTAATATTCCCTACACCACCAGTACCCGCTGGGCCACTATTTATCAAGAATTTGACTTACCAAAGGCCTGGAGGTCTTGCGGTTGGCATTTCCCGTTACTGATACATGAATGCAGCAAAATAAAGGTGGAAAAATACCGCAACTGGTATGATGAGGATATGAAAATTGATATTTAGATTAAAAGGGTTACGGACTGGTTTTGACGCTCGACTTAACCTTCCTTGTATGTATGTTTCATTGTCATCTGTATATTTTGTCATCTCTCATTTTTTCAATAAATAAATGTTGAATGGAAACCTGTGTTTGTCCATTCTTTTCCAAAGTATTACTACTAGAATTAAATCAAAAGTAAAAATTTTCTATCATGCTTATAAATGTTTTCAAAGGTCTTAAAATGAAAAGTTAAATAGAAACATATGAAATGAATAATATTGCATATAAATATGGATTATTAAGTTTGAAATCTCGAGTCAGTTTTTTTATAAGATTCTGAATTTCGAAAATTTCTGAAGCTGGTACTTGGAAAATATTAACAGGTTTTCAGACTTCTGAATTTTACAAGATTGAGTTCTAAAAAGTCAAAGTTCTATGTTTCATAAATTTTTCAAAAGATTACTTTGGACTTGCCTGAATCCTCGAATGAGTAAAAGATAAAATTTTGATATCTTCATCTATCCTTTCAAATCCAATTTTTTTTTAACAAGGAATTTGAACTTTGAAAATTTTATGATTTATGAAAAAAAGTATAATGAGACAGTAAAGAAATAATACTAATACAACAAATTAAATTTATATAGATGACTTTATTGGTGATTAAAAAAATCCATATTAAAAGCATTTTTTTACATTTTGTGGACCAGTATCTTAAATGTCTTACCAGAAAAACACAAGATTAAAAAAATATAGTTTGAAGCAACTACATCAACTCAGGAACTACATTGAATTATTACCAATCTTTAAAAAAAAACACACAAGATTTTTTATCGGCAAATTCAATATCTTGACCTTTCATGCAGAGGCACTGCCAAGTTCCTCCATCAAGACTGCCAGTGTTTGAAATTAATTCACCAAACACTGACAGTCTTAACACAGAAGCATTTGCAAAATAAAAACCACAATCGAGTGTATCCATAATTCGGTAAAAAAAAACTAGGTACAAGTCTGTATTTATACCAAATTCTTAACTCTCAAGTGATAAAAATGCAAAAAATAGCATGACCCTGATTAGTTGGCCCTCTAGTGGCAACACCAGACTGTTTAGCTTTCTGGTGGCAACACGTGACTGTTTGGAATTCTAGTGGCAACACCTGACTGTTTAGCCCTCTTGTGGTGAATTGTGATAGGTAATATAAATAGCTCTAGTGCTTTGCTAATCATTAGTATCCTTCAGTTCTTTTAAAAAACCCTTTGTTTACAAAAATGGAATCCAGTCAACAAAATTATGAGGGAGAGTGTCTATATTTTGAACTCTTGAGGGGATATAAACTGTCCCCCAAAAGAACTGGGGGACCTTATGATTTGAATGAAATGAAGGATGATGAAGAGTTACCCATAAGGGCACCTGTGCCCGTGTGTAAATTGTGCTTTAAACTGAAGGTGAAAGGAGATACTTTTTACCAATTAAATTGTGGATGCACCTTTCACATTACATGCTTGGTGAGGTGGTACTGGGAGTGGAACTCTGCTATCTGTCCGCGATGTTTTCTGTTTCCAATACCGATGGCGGACAGAGAGGAACTGAGGCATCAAAAGAACTATCAAAGAAGGGCTTTATGGCACTTGGAGAAAAGAGGAATGCTACGAGGCCATTGAAAGTAAAAAGGTTTTAGTGGGACATAAATGAAATTATAATTAACATTTGTATATATCTTTGTAATTATTCAATTTGTTTGTTTTGTTATTGTAATGACATATAATTATTGTGATTATAGTTTGTGAATATTTTTTAATAAATTAATGGTAACCTTACTATTTGAATTTATTTACATTCATTTCTACGCTTTGAATATTTAATATTCAAAGTGTATTGATTGTTTTTAAATAATTAATTTTATTCTACATAATAGAATATTAAATGAATTCAAAATGAATATAATAAGTTGGAAACTTTTAGAGTGAGTTTGGAATCCCGGGATCTCAAGTCAAAAGTTTTAAATTGAAATAACAGGGATCTCAAGTGAAAATTTTAAATTGAAAAGTCAGGGATTTCAAGTGAAAAGTCAGGGACTTCAAGTGAAAATTTTCAATTAGAATGTCAAAGTTTTCAAGTGAAAATTTTAAATTGAAAAGTCAGGGATTTCAAGTCGAAGTTTTTAAGTGAAAAGTCAAAGTTTTAAATTTAAAAAACTCTTGTTCTAAATAAAAAAAAAATAAGTTATGACTAAGGAATTGCAACTAGATGATTTTCCTTTTCATAAAGAAATTGACACATCTCCATCTTACGATAAAAAACCAGACGGCAGTGAGATATATAAAATTTCCTCCGAAAATCACCAATTATATCGGTACAAGGATGACGTAGGTCCTATTTATGCAAAAGATAGAAATGACCAGTGTTTTTACGCGAGAGATGCAGATGGGATAGAACAATATGGAATAAAAAATAATATAAACTTGGAAACGTCAGAGTGAGAGTTTGATGTTGTTATTATAAACGATGGTTCGCCTTTGTATCGTAAGAATGAACTGAACCAAGAAGAGTACGGTGTTGAATATTTTACATACGACAAAGATTTAAGAGCAGAATTTTATGCAAAAAATTCAGACGACGATATACGTGCGTCCGCCAAAGTTTGCAAAAGATATTGACAAAAATGATTTTTATGCCAAGGACAGACTTGGAAACGATTATTATTTTGATACGGAGATTGCTGTAAGGAACAACGGTACACCCCCAAACGAATACAGGCGACGAATTTTATTGTTATAGAAATGAACAAACGAAAGATTATGCGAAATATGCAGAAGGTCCACTGGGAAAAAAATATTGTAAAGACAGAGACTTGAACGAATTTTATCCGGAAAATCAGACCGAGTACATCATTATCAATTACAAGTACATTTATTGTATAGATAGAGATGGATTCGTCATTTATCCAGTAGATAACCAGCACCAGTAGGTAACCAGTTTTATTTTGGCGGCGACAATTCGTATTACCATCTCGAAGGGAAAAAAAAAAAAAAATTATGCAAAAGTCGGTAACCGTTATAAGTACCCGACAGAATCGACTAATTTCGGGGTTTTGGAAAAAATAGTGAATGGTGAGTACTTGTGTAACGACGAATTTGAGTATCCTAGGGACGAGTTTGGCAGTGAATACGCTCCTTCCGGCACTATACCGGCTCTGGGATTAACCATTACGAGTGACGGTTTTCAAATTGTGTTGGATGAAGCGAATCCGCAAGTTGAAAAAGTGTTGTCTCGCAGTTTTCAAACCGATTTTGTTTTCTTGTTGAGGATGCCTCGAGGGGTCGCGCTGTGGCGGCTGTCTCTCGGTACAGCGCTCCTTGCGGTCGAGTCGGCACCGCCGCACCGGCCTGGGTTTTTTCCCTTCGGCTTCCTCTGCTTATCGACGAAATGTGTTGCTTTTATCGGGCGTGACTCGGGGCCATGGATCTTTGTGTCCATGCACCGTTGGGTCCTCCGACTGTTTCGAGGGTTGCCGCTTCAATGAGTCTGCAGTAACACCTGGATGCCCCCTATCGGGAGCGGGTCAGGTTTAAGCTTCGCATCTTGACAAATGTAAAATCTAGTCGTGTCCCCAGATCGGGTAATTTTAAGCAATATGAAACACTACCTAATCAAAAAACTTTAAAAATAAATGTTCTTTCACATGCAGCTCCATATGCAGCACCAACCGTTAAAATACAAAAGGTATTGATACCCTTACCATCCTCAAGCATCAAATCCTCAAACTCAAACATCCTCCAATCCTCAAACATCAAACCCAAAGATTCCAAGTGTAACACCTACTGTTCTCCCTAAAACTGGTTCTAAATCTAATAACAAATTATGGTTATTTATTTTTTTAATGCTATGTTTAATAAGTTGCATAAGTTTCAAAATGTTTTATTTAAAATAATTCAATTGTAAATACAACTGCATCAACAGTTGCGAAAAATTGAAATTTTTTTTTGCTCTTGCACAAGTAAAGTGGCGCTGTGATCGCATTGAAATGATATAAATTGGAACCACATTCAAGATTGGAACCACGCTTTCAATTGAGTCAAAATGGATGCTACAGTAAAATGTTTGCTAGAAACTTTGACCAGTCATCGAGATGTCACTCTTCAAGAAGACATATCTCTTTCTGATGTTGAAGACGATGTAATCAGTGAAATGACAAACCTGTTTAAAATATTGTGCTTCATGAGTGATGATTTAGCTAGTATAGATGACGAAAAAAAATTATCCATTGCAACATCGTTGAAAGACTTATCGAACGTCATTGAAAATTACGTTAAACATTTAACGGAGGAGACACTTTTTCTCGCAGTAGATGACATCCTTAAGATACGATCCGCTTTTCAAGATGCAATAGACTATCTCATGTATATAGTTCCAGAGCAAAAAAATTGTATTTATTATTATGTTTTTTTTTTTTACCATTTTTAATAAATGCTTTATATAGGTTTTTTTATTAGTATTTATTTATACAAAATTTAACACAAATTTGAAAAGTAAACATGTAGGTAAAATTACTATAAACCATAAGTACAAAACTTGTGTACTTTTATAGATGGAATCAACATAAAATGCATATAGAATCTAAGACATTTACTCAAAAAAATATAATATTTCAAAGTTCAATTAATCATCTTTTAATTTCTCAAAATATTTTTTAAATATAGATACACTAAGTTTCAATGTTCAATCTAACATCCACAAAGTTTCAATGTTCAATCTAACATCCACAAAGTTTCAATGTTCAATCTAATGTCTTCATCCACAAAGTTTCAAGGTTCAATCTAATGTTTTCAACCACAAAGTTTCAAGATTCAACTATTTTTGGTTTTAAAAAAGAAAAAGTTCTCCAAATGAGCTCAAACAAGATTTACTATTTCAAAGATAATTTATTCTTTCTGCATACTTTAATACATTTTTCCGAATACTTTATATTTTTTCTACATAATAGTGCTTTACATATAAGATGAAAAATGTATTTTGTTGAAAGTGGATAATTTAAAATAACATACGCAAAGCAGTCATCAAGCGTTTTGTAATCTTAGTATTACGTAGATGCTGAAAAGCTTTAGCAATCACATCACAAAGCATAATTGCATCACAATTGATCTTCAACAGAATGTATATGCTGCTGTCGTCTCCATACTAGATGAACCACTGGAAATTCTTTTGTCATTGTGGTTCGAGTATCAACATAGACTTGGGTCAGCCCTGAAAATATTTACAAGATTCAAAAATTTTCAAAATATAAACTTATTCTTCAAAATATAAACATATTCTTAAAAAAATGTTTTTTTTTTTCCAGATGTTTCTGTTCTAAACTTAATATTTTTTTTGACCGACTTGAAATTCTAAACTCAATATTGTCCAAAATATTCTAAAGTATAGACTATTTAGCTTTAAAAGCTTTTATATTTTTAAAATACTAAGGATTTTTTTACTCAAAAAATTTGAAATTTCTTCAAAGATCTAAAACAAAACTAGTTAAGAATTTACAGAAATTTAAATCGCAGGGTAAGCGAAGAAAAATATTTCCAAAAAAATGGTAATCAAAAACCCATTGTATTGAAGCGTGTCCGGCCAGCGACATTTCACTATGACTAACTCTGGGGCACTTCCTCGCCAAACGGCGCGATAACTGCTTAATTGTTATGCGTGCCTATGTACGAACGAGTTGAAGCGTCTGTAGCAACCCTTCACTGTAAAGAAGGAACATCGTCTTTTTAAACTTTCGTTATGGAGATCTTAGAATCAAAAGACAACATACTCTTTCCGAAAGCATTCAAAAGTTTTGGACATGCTAAAAAGCATGGAGAAAAACAATTAGCAACTTTTAATTCTTTTTATTTAACTGAAATCATTGATTACTTAATAATTCTAAATTGATATATTATTTTATGGATTTTACTTATTAATTTTTGTCGTTTAAACACATTGCTTTCCTCAAAATTCAGTGGTCTTAAATAACTTTTTTTTTTTTTGTTTGTAATTTACAATATGAGACTTGTGCTAATAATTTATTCATTTAAAATATAATAAACCAAAATTTAAATTAAAAAAAATTTTTTTTTTAATGATTTACTATTTATTTTCTGCACCAGTTTTTACCACAATTCAGCTATGTAAATGTTGTAAAATTACCAATTTATTCATTTTATCTGCTTATTTTCACTCAAAATTTCTATTTAGATCTACCATACCTGTGCTTTTTTTGTAAATTTTTGATATTGCTTAATTTTATGCATAAATGTTTCTAACTTTTTTCTAAAAAATTGACCTAAATATATAATACAATATTAAATATATGCTGATAAATAAATATTACATATTTAATATTGTATATTTTAAATCAAATTTCTAAAAAAAAAAAATTTTTTAATGTCGATAGTACGTTTAATAATTGTATATATAAAGTGTAATCTATCAAAAATCAAGATCAGTAAAATAAAAAAAAATTCTGCTCTGACCATACATTGTACTCTTTATTGTGTAATATAATGTTTATTATTGCTTTATAATAAAATATATTTTTTCTTATTAAGTTGCTTGATTTTATTTGTTCAAATTTTTTTCAATACACTTTTTATTGTTTTAAGAAATTAAATTTACATATTTAGTTCATTTAACCTTTAAACTTTTTTTCTTTGATAAACTGATATAAGTTGGCATTTTGGACCACATAATTAATATTACTATATCATGGTCGATATAATTGTCCTGATTTTCACTAGAATTTTTAATTTTGCTATTTTCCTAAACTTTTGGAAATATTTAAAATAAGGTTACCACATTTTTGCAATACATTACAATGGTGGTTTCTTCTGCCGAACAAAAATATTATGTTGTTAAGACATTCAATTTATTTTTTTAATTTTTCCCTTCTCTATGAGCTTAATGTTGATAAGCGATCCCAAAAATAGTTGTTTGGTTGAATACCTGATATATTACCAAGATGCAGGCAAACATTTGGTTACCAATTGTGACTCATTAATTCTATTTTGGCCAAAATACTGTACATTGATTATAGTTTGCACAGCTTTTTAAACTAAAGGATTCTATTTGTAAGTTTTCCAAAGAATTATAATTACCATTTTATTATAATTGTAATATTTTAAAGGCAGTGGAGAAATCAGCTTCGGCAGGCGAAAATCCATAGCTGTGGGTGTCGGAGGCGATGGTGAAGGCGCTGATTGGAGATTCAAGTCGGCCAAGTCCTCGTCAGAGGAGAAAGACTCGTAATCGAGATTGTCAGCCATGGTGTAAAGAGCAGAGAGAACTTACAGTGGAGGATCGCTGGTTTTGAATGATCTGAAAGCTCTGTTTCTAAAGTTGAGAGCTCCAAGATTTTCTGAAGTTGAGAGCTCCAAGATTTTCTGAAGTTGCGAGCTCCAAGATTTTCCAAAGTTGTGGCAGGTCCAAAAATTTCTGACGAGCTGAGACATCAAGACTCAACTCTTCGTTTAAACGTTACACATCAAAATATATATATATATATATATATATATATATATATATATTTTATTTTTTTTTAACGTGTCATGTTTTACAGTGTCATAGAAATTCTAAAGTTGAGAGCTCCAAGATTTTCTGAAGTTGAGAGCTCCAAGATTTTCTGAAGTTGAGAGCTCCAAGATTTTCTGAAGATGAGAGCTCCAAGATTTTCTGAAGTTGAGAGCTCCAAGATTTTCTGAAGTTGAGAGCTCCAAGATTTTCTGAAGTTGCGAGTTTCAAGATTTTCCAAAGTTGTGACAGCTTCAAAAATTTCTGACGAGCTGAGATATCAAGATTCAACGCTTCGTTTAAACGTTAGACATCAAAAAAAAAAAATTCTTTTTTTTTTTTTAACGTAGAACATTTTACAGTGTCATTGATGTTCGAGCTTGAGCCAACACTGGGTAAAGTTGCGACAGCTCCAGAAAATTCTAAAGGTGTCAGAGCTCCCAAAAAGTTTGATGTGTAGCTTGTCTCGAACGCCGAGAAATTTTCTAAAAACTTTGGTCACCAAAATGTTTATCTCATCGAGACCAGTTTATAGATGCCCAACACGATATACCTTGCTTGAAAATTTAAAATTGTACCATGGTTGGTACAACTGAAAACAGAGGCCACCAAAAGTTTTTACTCATTGAGATGATATATTTTGTTGAAAAGTCTTTGTATAAAAATCAAACTCCGCTCCATGGGGGGTTTCGTGGACCCGGGGGCCATCAAAAAATTCTATGCATCAAGACGAATCTATCGATACCCCACATGATATATTTTGTTGAAAAGTCTTTGTATAAAATTCAAACTCTGTTCCATGGGGGGTCTCACAGACATGAGGCCATGAAAATTTTTGACGCATCGATCAATATCAATACCCCACACGATATAATTGGCTTGGATTTTAAAAAATGTTCCATGTCTCATCGACCCCGGGGTCACCAAAATATTTTACTCATCGAGACGAATCTATCGATACCCCCACACGATATACTTTGATGAATAATCTTTGATTAAAAATCCAACTCTGCTCCATGGGGGGTCTCACGGACCCGGGGGCCATTAAAATTTTTGACTCATCGAGACGAATCGATCGATACCCCACACGATATACTTTGCTTAAATTTTAAAAAAAAATTCTATGGGGGGTCTCATCGACCCGGGGCCATTAAAATGGTTGAATCTGTCAAAATCTATAAGTCGCTTCTGATTAGTTCAAACTTTTGAAAATTGGATTTAAAAGCGCTCACCCTCCGTTGGAAATCAGTCGTAGCCGCGACTCCACCCTGAGAAGATGTTTTAAAAATTCAAAGATTGATTTAACTTGCCGAATGTTTTTTTTTTTTTTTTAATAATTTTTGAAAATTGGGTTTAAAAGCTCCGGCGAAATCTGGGATCCTCACTGTATCGGCCAGTGCTTGGAGGCCTTTACAGTCATCTCGTTACAATGGATGAATCTACAGCTGAATATGATTGTGCTCAGGGACCGCTGCTCTCTTTCCTATGCCTTTTACCTTTGTGTGTTGTTTTCCAACATTGTCTGCGACCAGCCTGGCCAACTGGAAGTGGATAATGTCTTTCTCTCTGCATGCTGCTTATTTTTTTTTGCTTTTTCCGATTGAATTTTCCGATAAAACAATCATATTGAGCTGTTGGCATGTGTCGTAACGAGATTCATCGAGGATCCACCAGGTACGTAGAATTTTTTTTTCAGATTATGCCAGCCATGAGATGATTCCAGATGGAATATGCCAGCCATGAGATGATTCCAGATTTCCAGATGGAATATGCCAGCCATGAGATGATTCCAGATGGAATATGCCAGCCATGAGATGATTCCAGTGTTCAAGAATGACAGATGAAGACAAAAAAATGAAAATCCGCCATGAGATGATTCCAGTGGGGATTCCAAGGAGTTGATATCCGACAGCTCGTTGGCCATCGTTTTGCAACCGCAATTCTGATGGAAAACGCGTAGCGACAACAGTTGTGATGACTGTTGCCGTATCGGATAGCAGTTGAGGTAATTCTTCCTCTCTGACGCCAAGGTTTTTTTTTTCAGTGTTCCAGCGGAGAGAAGGAGGATGGTGACATCGCGACGTATGTCATCGAGAAGAGCATTTTCCGTAGTTGCATCCGCAGCTATGACGGGTTTTTATGAGAATTCTGTACTCGCTACGGCGGCTATGATGCACATTTTGTTGGTCGTAACTGAGGTAGTGTTTCCGTAGTGGCTTTGGCCACTATGTGTATGGTTGGCCGTAGAAATGAGCTCAGTGTTGTATGATATATGTTTTTCGTGTGTTTATGTGTGCTTATGTGTTGGTCATGACCCTATCCATGGATATAGTGTTTAAGATTTAGATTTAAGTTAGTTTTAAGTTTTAGTTTTAGAATTAGTTTTAAGTTGGATGATGGTGGCTCATCCCCTCACTAGTGTGGATCTAGTGAATTTTTTTGCTGTTTGGATGACCTTGAAAATGGACTTGGAAAATTTCGCATGGTTCAAAATTAGTTTTAGAATTAGTTTTAAGTTGGATGACGGCGCCTCATCCTTTCACTAGTGTGGATCTAGTGAATTTTTTTGCCATTTGGATTACCTTGAAAATGGACTTCGAGAATTTGAATCAAAGGACAAGCTATGCATGAGTCAACACACCAGGAAAAAAAATCGTTTGTGATTGGTTCACATTTTACAGAAGCGGGTATAAAAGACGCTCACGCTCAGTTGTAAATCAGTCGTTGCCGCTCCAGTATCCTGAGAACAAGTCTGAAAAAACTCTAAGCTAGACTCGAGCTGCATCATGAAAAGCCATCCTTCCAACATTTCAAGCGATGAGGACGAATGTGACTATGCGGCCACATTGGCTCAAGTGCAAGCCAATGCCTGTGAGCCAAAAGCCGAGGTAATGGAAATTCCTTTATTAGTTTCGTCACCGACCACTCCAACTCCTGTGGATCCACCCGTTTCGACAGAGTCTCCGGCAACGGTACTAGTCTACGATTCAAACCAACATGGCACGTGGCGAAAAATGTCAGAGCCGAGAAGGCGTCCTAGAGATTCTAACCCTGATACCTTTGCCAGGAGGCGACCCAGAAATCCCTCGACGCCTCGTAAATTGGATCGTCAGAGAAACTTTTCATGCACACCAAGTAGATTGGATTTTTCTAGACATTCTGCCTTTCAACCCTATCCTTTGAGGTTGAGTGAGATGCCTCGCGCTCAGCCAGCACACAAATACTACCGTTACCAACACAGAAAATCGTTTGCAGTCTTGTGCTTGCGGTCTGACGGATTCACCCTCACCAATGGCTATGTTTGCAAGTCTGGCGACGGATCCATTGAAAAGCATGTGCTCTTTGAAAAACTGTCAAACATGAACACAACAACACTCGTCTTACCAGACTCTACGACACAGACACTATGGATGGACATTCTAAACACTTGGCCAACATATCATCCAGCCTACGATATAAAGACTGTGACACTGGATAGTTTGCCTGAGCCCATGGGAAGGTGCGAGTCTTGCGGTCGAGAGGAATGTCATCGTTGGATCGCAGACGTGGGTGGTATTCCACGCTACCTGAATATGTACATTAAACCCATATATCATTGATTCAGTTGCATGTGTGTAAAAAATGTTTGGATTGAATAAAATAATTTCTTGTACAAATGTCTCATCACTTTGAATACATTAAAATATTTTTATCACCTATGAAAAAAAAAAAAAAAATTATTTTTTTATTCGTCTTATAAATGGAAGTCGGTCCTCACATCTCGCTCAAATCAAATTTAAACTTGTAACAATTTGATTCTGATCAACGAGTTCTGCTTAGCATTCAACAATGTGGTTCAAGTTGTATTTGGATTCCAACAATTCTCTATCTGGAGTTGTGGGAAAGAATGGATGTATCAATTGGCGTGTGGTGGAAAAAGGGTGTGCTATGTAAAATGAACAAGTCCTATAGATTGCATAAAGTTCGATGTATTCAAAAAAATATTGTAAAGGGTGAAGACATTTTACCCGAGACAGCTTTATACCATTCTACTCTAAGGAGATGCAAGTTGATTAATACAGACACTGTGATTGTCACTTTGAGATGGTGGAAGCCAGAGATGCTTGACAAGTTTTTGTACACGATACAACAAGCCAAATTTCAAACAACGCTGCAAATTGCAAAGGCTTGTAAATTTTACAAGAGTTGTTTTGTGTTGAATCCCAGTCCTGAGGGTGCTACATTCTACGAATGGATCGCGTCGTTTATTCAACAAGTACAACGTGAAAGAATCGCCTACAAAGAGATTGACGTTTCTTCGACTAGTGGTGCGGAGGTCGAAAATTGTGTTTGGAATGAAGATTCGCAAATTACGGAGCCAGGAGATACGCAAGAGTCGACGTTGGCAATGTCACCGTGTGCCGATAAAGGGACATTCCATACTAATGAATTGTCTCAAATTGTTGATGAAATAGCACAGTTGGAAGTGTATGACATACCTCAGACTGAGAATGAAATACCTCCAGTGGCTGCGTATGAAACGGTATCCCATGCACCTGAAACGATATCCCATGCACCTGAAATACCTAAAGTGGCGGGTCAATCTCTTCCAAGCCAACACGAGTCTGAAAATGTGGCTTGTTCAAATGTGAAATCTGTTGCCGGGGTGGATAAAGCACTGTTTATCCAGCTTCGTCTGTTGCTTGCAGCGAACCGAAACTTGGAATTTCAAAAGAATCATTTGGAGCAAGGACTTTTAAAGATGGATGAGAGATTGAAAATGTTAAACGATGAAATTTTGAGAGTGGTAGGACTCTTGACGGAAGCGTGATGCAAAAATTGAATGCCTCTGAAATTGAATACATCAAAAAAAATAGTAATAATAATATTTTTTTTTTATGTATCACTATATAAGTAGAGGTCTGCAATAGAAGAATCATTCTTGATTGAAAACTCTGCGACAATGTGGATAAGATTGTATAAGGATCACTCTTCAGCCCCCGTGTCATGTGTTGTGGGAAAGGATGGAATTCTCTATTGACGTGTGGTAGATATTGGTTGGCTCTGTCAAATGAATAAACCCTACGATTTACAAAAGTCTCATTACGTCATCACCAGATCTGTGATGGGTGCAGACGTTTTGTCAGAGGGATTAGCTTGCCATTCTTTTAAAAGTAAATGTAGACTCATCAATACTTTAACAGCATTGGAAATTTTACAATCGATAAGTCCAGCAATGTATGACCCTTTTTTGTTTATCTTAAAGACTGAAAAATTTAGTGTGACCAGAGAACACGTGAAATTTGGTAAATTATATAAGGACTGTCACGTGCTGAAGCCCCATCCCGACGGTGTAACATTTGAATGCTGGTTAAATCAGTTTATAGAGAGTGCACACAAGAACAACATGATAATGGATGACTCGGGAGAGGTGAATATACCTTCCAATAGTGGCAAGGAATCTGAAAATCAAGTTTGGAAGGATAATTTGAATGTAGACTCGCAACTTGAAAATTCTCAAGATGAGATTCAAGCGAGCCCAACTGTTGCTGAGGAAAGGATTTTAGCGACTGCTGATGATGAAATGTCACGAGAGGCTCAAGCATCCACTCCTAAAGTGATTCTGACTGTCGATGAAACGACTCAAACTACAGATGAAATAAAAATTGATGTGGAAACTGTTGACGGGGCCCAGGTGGATGAAACTTTATTTATCCGGCTCCAACTGTTGTATAAAGAATACAATAATTTGAAACGAAATAAGCAATGTGTGGATATGTTTGTCAAACAATTTCTTGGAAATGCATCTCGAAAGGGTTTTATTGGACCGGATGTTTTGTCACGACATGTCCAGAAAGTGCATCAGCGCCCTCTGTTTGCATATAAAAGGGCTTGCACGCCGAGGAGAAAAGTTATATTTTGACATAGAGTCATTTCGAGATGGCAAATCATTTTATTGTGAGTAATTTGCTTCCCCTGACACCGGATCAGGCATTTCCATCCTTTGCTTTTCCTCGGGAGGTGCTGTTGATGGGAGAGCCAGAGGTCGTGGAATTGGGGGACGAGGCGCATCCAGTGCTTCGATTCCTCGACCCGGAAGGCTATTCTGATGTGAGGCGGGTGAGAGGCATTTTGAAGAGATTTATAGATCAAGAGTTGCGTCTCCAAACTGATTTGAGTCATGTGAGCCTAGCTTTCATGACTTTTAATAGCTTTGGAATGCGATGGCTGACAACGATTGTGAGTGACTGGTTCTCGAAAGGATATCACGTGACAGAGGCTTTACGGATTCGCCTAGCCAGCGAAATTCGTAATTGCCTCTTTTCGTTACCTTTCGAGAATTGGTATTACGCCCCACCCGAGAACTGCCCAATTTGTTTGGAAGAGATGGTGGAAATGCCTAATCGGACTCTTTGCCAGCATGAATTTCATGAAAAATGTCTGGTGAATTGGATGCGTACTAGCAGTCAAAAGACTTGCCCCCCTGTGCCGACACACTCTCTACCTGTACCTCTATGTCAAAGCGAATTTTTTTTAAAATACACACGATGCCAACATTGGGCGTTGTGGCGAAAAACTCTTGAAAACACACACACATTGAAATTCATTTTTTGCTTGAGATGGCTTCTGCGGAGGTTCTTTGGTTTTGTTTGTCACGTTTATTGGCCAATGTTGGGCGTTTTGTCATTTCATCGTCACACATTTCAAATAAATAAAATACTGCGTCGCGACAGGGCACTGAGAACATTAAAAAAATTTTTTAACTGCATCACGACAAAGCAGTGAGAATCAAGACTTGGGATTGAATGTCACGTGATATTTTTCTTTCCAAATACAGTGTTCACACCGTTTTCAAAAGATTTCCTGGTTGAAAATCTCGCGTGACCCACTTTGTTCTTCAAAGACTTCCTGATGGATGACCTCACGTGGCCAGCACCGTTTTCTTAAAAAGACTTCCTGATGGATGATTTCGCGTGCCTCGCATCGTTCTTAAAAGACTTCCTAATCGATGATCTCCCGTGGATGAGTGGGATCATCATATCATCTGTACTTACATTCACATTTGAATTCGTTTTGATATGTGGACTAGGTCAGCTCTCCATCTGTTAAAATGAACACCGTTCTTAAAAGATTTCCTGGTTAAAAACACGTATTAAAGTTTGCTCACCGAGGAGTTGTTATATTTTTCATTAAAATATTCCACTTGTTGACTTCACCATGTGTTCTATTCAAGAAAATCTCTTGCCACTCGCTTTCGAGGAAGCGCCATCCGTTTGCCCCGATTGCCTTCCTGAGCAGATATTGTCCCTCGAAGCGCCAGACCTCGCGCAATCGGGGTCTAATGCTCATTCAGTACTGCGATTCATGGATCCGGAAGGGTATTTGACGGTAGTCCAAGTGAGAGGCTGTTTCTGGACATTTATCTGTCAAGAATTGGCGCAACTCACAGATCCGTCCGGAAGTCCCGCTTTTCGTACTAGGAAAAGTTTTGGCCTTCGATGGCTACTGGGAATCAGAGATATGTGGTTCTCCCGGGGTTATCGGATATCGGAGGCTGTAGAGTATAGGCTCGCCCTCGAAATTGCATCTTCACCTCCCCCTTTGAGAAGTGGTTTTACACCCTTCCGGGGGAATGCTGCATTTGCCTGGAGGATATGCTAGACATACCTTTCAAAACAGGGTGTGAGCATGTTTTCCATCAACATTGTATGATATACTGGATGAGCAGACGCGGAGAAGTCACTTGCCCCCTGTGCAGGTCAGTCATCACGTGAATCTTGTCTAAAAATGATTGCGAGTGGCGTTGAGAAAAGGTGCGAAATGAGTGTGCCACACACATCGAAGCCAGTGTTTGGGGAAGTACATTTTGGCGTTTTACGTTTTTAAGTTTATTTTGGAAGGGTCACGGTGCTTAGCTATTTTTTCGAGTGACTGTAATTAGGAAAAATATGCAAAAAGAAACAGAAACTAATATATACGATAGAAGTTTTACTTTCCATCAACTAAATTTAAAAAATAAATAAGATACACGGAAAGTGATCATGCAGCAGGCGTTTAATATTTTGCTTTATTATATAAAACAGTTTTAAAAGTCTAGTAATATATATTATTTAACAAGTAATGCAAAAGTAGAATGTCCAAGACAAATATAACAGAACAAAAAATAAATTTGTTATCACTAATATCTTTTTCTCAAAGATTACGAAAGATGAGAGCGTTTGATTCTGGTTGCTAATGGCAACCAGACCTAACCGCACCAATCGTTCCTAAATTACGGTGCGAACTAAGGGAAACTGAGGTCACGTGACCAGTTCGCTTCAGTTACACCAGTGCAGTTCGGTGTGTATATTGGAACGCGGCCTATATTAATCGATTCAGAAAGGGGCCACCTATCGAACTAAATTTGAGAAGAAAAAAAATTGAAATTTTGGTCGATTTTATGTGCCTGGTGCCCTTAATGAAATACAAACTTATTTATTAGATAAGTGTGAACCCCCAGATCTGTACTCTTCCAGATCTTCGACTCTAGAATATCTCATCAATTAGTCTCAAGCGTGATGCGAGCATTGAAATTGGAAGAATAAGAATGCAAATATTAAAAAAATTGGAAGAATATGATGGATTCATATATTTTTTATTAAATTGACCGTTTTTTTTTAATTGTTATATTTGTTATTTCTAGAGTTGAAATGTTTATAAATTCTTTAGTAAAACAAAAGTTTTACGGAAACAGATTCATGACAGATAAAAAGAAAGCTTACTCTGTCAGCTGTGAGTGCTTGTAAACTGATCTTATAAAAAAAAAACAATATTACTGATTCTAAATTGGTTACTAAAAATAGAATTATTGACTCTAATGCATAACACATAAGCTTGTTGGATTTTGATATACTTTATACACAAATTTAACTTTTTACAAAATAAAAGTTTGTATCCCAATATCAAATATATTTGCATTTTTTAGATCCTACTCGAGTTTTAGAGTTATTGGTTTAATATTCGCTAATTGATTTATTTATTATTATATAGGTTATGCATATACAAATACGAAAATACAATTTCAGTCAGCTAGTAGGAAAGAAATGAAACTTTCTTTTATATATTTATTTATTTTTATATATATATATATATATTTTAAATAAATTGGGTGCCTGGGCCTTACCCCATACATCTTGAAATATTTACATTGTATGAAAACATTTTGATTTATACAACATTATGGTGGCAAAAATAAAAAGAAAATAATAAGAATAAAAATAAAAATAAAAGAAATTTCAGGCATTGTTTTGGATTTTACATAGATGTCAATTCTATTGGAATTTTTTAATTATTACAGTAGATTTTTAATAATAATTATTTTGGATTTTTTGAAGTTTTATTTAATGTACAGAGCCTGCATTTTTTTATTTTTATTTTCAGCTGCTCAGAATAGACTGTAAGATTGATGACACATGAGATTGATGCTGATTCTAATGATTTGACGACAATATCCTGCATTGAAAGCTGATTCTAATGATATTTAGAAAAAGTGATACCAGGTGATAAATGAAACAACTACACTTCAAAGGTTTTGATCCAACTGAGGGGAAGGGTGATTGTAGCGCCATTCAAAAAAAAAAAAAATTAGCGCAGCCCACTGTATTCATTTACTGTAAATAATTTTTCTATCAGAGAAAAGCAATTTTGTTTTTCGATTGAAACATGAATCATTTGATGTAGCGTAATTACGCTTCTTATGTTGAGTCATAGTCTACGCGGTTTACTTTTTACATGAGCTGTTTAACAGTGCCTTTTGAATCGATGACAGCATCCTTTGGATTAATAACACAACTCTCTTTATAAAATATTTCACTTTGATTTCGAACTTAGTTTTGGAGTATAGCTTTCTTAAGCTATAGTTTTTTTTTCTCGCAAATAGTTTTTTTTAATCCCTCGAAAATAATTAAGTAATTAATAAATAATAATAAGCGAAATTATTAAAATTACTGTAGATAAACTATTAAATGAAACGTTAGAAAATTATTCCATTGAGGGTGATCAAGAGACTTCTACCGAAATCTGTGCCTCCGTCGACGGATTCATACCTCAGGATTTGGAATCCTTGTCCGATGTAGGACCCTTACTCTATTCCTTGCTAGATAATTTAAAATCGGAGGATTTTATTGAAGATAATTATATAATTGATAATAAAACTAAAGTTTTTATTGAAAGAACAATTGATCAACTCCCCAAAACTTATAAACCCATTGTAGAGCAATTGTCACCATGCAATGCCGATGGAAATAATATATTCAAGTCAATATGTAATACTGATTCGAATACTGAATTAGAGTCATTATATAGCGATTCGAATGTGATTTTCGAATCACCATGTAGTAGCGATTTGAATACAATCATTGCAGAAGCATGCTCGTATAATGGTGATTATAAAAGTATATTACAACAATTATCTCCAAGAAATGAATCCGATAGCGAGTGTGATTCAGAAATTGAACAATTATTTGAATCAACTATTGACGAAAACAATAAAAAATTGCCTGTTTATCCCGGAATTTCGCATCCGCTTTGTCAAGTGTGTTATAGACACGTATCATCCTTAGATGAATGTATTACACTTATGTACTGTGGATGTTTTTTTCATATTAACTGCATGGCAAGATTATTATATAGTAAACAAGTATCGGGAGAATGCCCAAAGTTCGGCAAGGATATATTTCATGGTGAATTGACTAAACTTTTAGATATTGGACGAGAGTTAGCACCGTGGGTATGGAAAGATAGTTTAAGTGTCATGGAGTATAAAAAGTACATCATCCCAGACTGCCTGATTAATTCCGTTATAAATAAAAAGAAAAATGATGATGATTAGTCAGGCAGATAAAACTGTTTTTTCAGCACATGAAGCTTTTGTAAATTGATAATAGTTTATATATATATATATATATATATATATATATATATATATATATATATATATATATATATAATATATAATATATATATATATATAATATATAATATATATATATATATATATAATATATATATTTTCGAATTTAAATTTGAATTTTTGATTATATATAAATGTATGTAACATATTTTAATTTTTTCGAATTTAAATTTGAAATATTTTAATTTTTGTATATCCTGAGAATGACAGTGTATATCTCGAACTGATTTGATATTCTGTATTTAATAATGCTTCAAATCTTTTGAAAATATTTGAAATGTTTTGAAAATTTTTATAATTTTATATTTTCTAAATGACTTTATTATTGTAAAATCTACAAGTTCAAATTTTGAAAAATTGACTTATATTGTAAAATCTACAAGTTTAAATTTTGAAAAATTGATTAGGTGGTTATATATAAAAAAAAAATTTGAATAAAATACAATATTGTTTCCTTTTGCGTTATATTGTCTTTTATTGAATATATTGTTTTAGTTTTTTGAAAAAGTTTGGAAGGAAGAAAGTCTAAGGGCATACGGTTAGTTATCTCCATAGCTAAGGAATGTGCGCAAGGAAAATAAATAAAGATTCACGTGGACACCTTACACGACTTAGATATGGAATTATTAGATTTAATCTATTCGTTAGATGTACCGAGAAAACCCCGATGGTTTTTTTTCGCTACCGCAAACGACCGGATTGGACTCTTGTCCGATTTGCTTCAAGCTAATGTCGGAACCAGTACAAACAAGATATAATCACGCGTTTCATCGAACCTGTTTAAGAACATGGTATACTGTCAACCGTAATTGTCCTATTTGCCGGACGAGACAAAATACTACACAATAATAGCTAGTATTTTTTATTAATTGTGTGCGGGTAATTTTTGAAAACCAGAATTTTCAGAAAATCGTTATCTTGTGAATGGGAAAAATTGAAGTGAAATATATAAATACTATATATTTTGGTTTTATTAGCCAGAATTAGGAGGGATTTTTTTTTTACCATACAGTAATCTAATTTTTCCAGAGTTTTTTTCTCTGTGTTAACTATTTTGTTAAATTTGTGATTTAAGTACCTTCAATTGGGGCAACAGCTAAAAGATAAAAAAATTTTGTTCATATATTTTTTAAAACTAATTATGCTGTTAGTATTGCAGGTGGGTTTTAGGTATTAAAATATTTAAATACTGTTGTGATCTGCATTTGGCTTGATTACCGTTAAAGTTTATATATTGTACAAAATAATTTTGAAAGGTAACTTAGCTTCTCGCCAAAAGTGGCTAGTATAAAAATATCTTTCAATATGTTCACTAATAAAAATTACCTAGCTTCTTTTTTTTTATATAAAAGCTTAAACTACACCTAAGAAAACACAATATCACAACAGGATTTTAATCTTTTTAGTCTTATAGAAGCTGTGTCAATTTTTCTAAATTCTAGCAATCAAATTTTAAACTTATTTTGACTGTTTGTTATTGACATTTAAGCTTACAATGAGAGAAATTTCAAAGATGCCATCTCGTGTATTGGAAATGTTATCAAATTTACATTTTAAAAGATCTTATTATATTAAGATAAAGTTGCTCTCTTGATAAAATTCATTCTAAAAGTAAGTTTATTAAATATTTAAAGTCAATTATGCTATTTACATGAAGAATGAAGTTTAAAGCAAGCTAAATATTTTTTTTTTAAATTTAAAAACTCAAAACTCACTCTGGGCGAGAGGGAAACGAATAGTGTATAACGATTAATTTTTCAAAACTATGATACCCACATATTTCGAAGAAAAACGATAAAGATTGTACTAAGAAGATTTTTATTCTTCTCTTTAATTTTGTTAAATGCTTAAATATAAAACTCACTGAGATGATGGATATATTTTAAAATAAACATTTAATTAGGAAAAATATGCAAAAAGAAACATAAACTAATATATACGATAAAAGTTTTACTTTCTATCAACTTAATTTAAAAAATAAATAAGATAAACTGAAAGTAATCATGCAGATGGCGTGCGTGATTGGTATCACATAGTAATATATATGCTTAATTTTTTAAGAATAGTGGTGAACAAAATCATTTAAAAATTTAGTTTATAAAAGAAAAACTTTTTTACATTTACTACCACTTTAAATATAAAAATAAAATTTTACGCCAAATGCGTAAAAGTTGGCATGTATGTAAGTGTCTCTCGTAGTTTGACATCTGCTTAAAGAAAGTGCTTTCCTCAGCAGCGTCGTATACTTCCTCACCCTGACATGGTGGAGACACATCAAGAATTTTAAAATCAACTAAATACTTTTTAATCCTAAAATATGATGTTAGCTAAATGCGGTATTAGGTGTCTCTCTTAGTTTGACATCTGCTTAACGAAAGTGTTTTCCACAGCAGCGTCGGATGCTTCCTCACCATGACATGGTGGAGACACATCAAGGAAAGAAGTTTTTTTCCCCCCCCCCAACACTTGTACCATAAATTTTTATTTAAAAGTTTCTAAATCAACTAAATACTTTTTAATGTTAAAATATGATAATAGCTAAATACGAAACTAAGTGTCTCTCGTAGTTTAGCATCTGCTAAAAGAAAGTGTTTTCCTCACCATGACATGGTGGAGACACATCAAGGAAAGAAGTTTTTCTTCCCCCAACACTTCTTGTACCATAAATTTTATTAAATAATTTTTAAAAATTTCAAAATCAACTGAATACTTTTTAATGTTAAAATATGATGATAGCTTAATACGAAACTAAGTGTCTCTCTTAGTTTGACATCTGTTTAAAGAAAGTGTTTTCCTCAGCAGCGTCGTATGCTTCCTCACCATGACATGGTGGAGCCACATCAAGGAAAGAAGTTTTTCTTCCCCCAACACTTCTTGTACCATAAATTCTTATTTAAAAATTTAAAAATCAACTGAATACTTTTTAATGTTAAAATATGATGATAGCTTAATACGAAACTAAGTGTCTCTCGCAGTTTGACATCTGCTTAAAGAAAGTGTTTTCTTCAGCAGCGTCGTATACTTCCTCACCATGACATGGAAAGAAGTTTTTTTTCCCCTAACACTTCTTGTACCATAAATTTTTATTTAAAAATTTTTAAATCGACTAAATACTTTTTAATGTTAAAATATGATTATAGCTAAATACGAAACTAAGTGTCTCTTGCAGTTTGACATCTGCTTAAAGAAAGTGTTTTTTTCAGCAGCGTTGTATACTTCCTCACCATGACATGGAAAGAAGTTTTTTCCCCAACACTTCTTGTACCATAAGTTTTTATTTAATAATTTCTAAAAATTTCAAAATCAACTGAATACTTTTTAATGTTAAAATATGATGATAGCTTAATACGAAACTAAGTGTCTCTCTTAGTTTGACAACTGCTTAAAGAAAGTGTTTTCCTCAGCAGTGTTGTATACTTCCTTACCATGACATGGTGGAGACACATCAAGGAAAGTTTTTTTTTCTCCAACAATTCTTGTACCATAATTTTTATTAAAAAATTTTAAAATAAACTAAATACTTTTTAATCCTAAAATATGATGTTTGCTAAATGCGGTATTAGGTGTCTCTCTTAGTTTGACATCTGCTTAAAGAGATTGTTTTCCTCAGCAGCGTCGTATACTTCCTCACCATGACATGGTGGAGACACATCAAGGAAAGAAGTTTTTTTTCCCCCGAACACTTTTTGTACCATAAATTTTTATTTAAAAATTTCTAAATTAACTAAATACCTTTTAATGTTAAAATACGATAATAGCTAAATACGAAACTAAGTGTCTCTCGTAGTTTAACATCTGCTAAAAGAAAGTGTTTTCCTCACCATGACATGGTGAGTTGACATGGTGGAGACACATCAAGGAAAGAAGTTTTTTTTTTCCAACACTTCTTGTACCATCACTTTTTATTAAATAATTTCAAAAAAAGTTCAAAATCAACTGAATACTTTTTAATCTTAAAATATGATGTTAGCTAAATGCGCTATTAGGTGTCTCTCTTAGTTTGACATCTGCTTAAAGAAAGTGTTTTTTTCAGCAGCGTCGTATACTTCCTCACCATGACATGGAAATAAGTTTTTTCCCAACACTTCTTGTACCATTAGTTTTTATTTAATAATTTCTAAAAATTTCAAAATCAACTGAATACTTTTTAATGTTAAAATATGATGATAGCTTAATACGAAACTAAGTGTCTCTCTTAGTTTGACATCTGCTTAAAAAAAGTGTTCCTCAGCAGTGTCGTAAGCTTCCTCACCACGACAAGGTGGAGACACATCGAGGAAGAAATTTCAAAAAATAAATTCGCTCCATCTTAACTTAAGCAACTTTATTACACAAAGAACAGTATTCGTATAAGAAAGGTACATGCACACAAATTAGTATAGACTGCATTTTCTTAAACTGTCTTCTAGAGTTGGCTGGCTATGTAATATATGAGTGATCTACAAGCTAACAATTAAACAATACAGAACTAAATTTCAGACAATTAATTTCTCTACATATGCCTTACTATTAATAAAACTAAGGAAAGTAAATTGATATCAAAGCATATATAGATATTTTAGAAAGTACTGCACACTGGTATCAATAATGATGCCAAATTAGATTTTTAAACTGATTTTTCGTTCCAAAGCAGGTTAATTAAGACCAACTTTTTTCCACAAAATTATGCATGCCAATACTACAGTAATTGTCATTCATTACTATACAGCCTAATAACAATCAATCGTCACAATCCCTCAATATTTTTGTTTATACTCAGCCCTCAGTTGATTCTTACTCACACTACTGAATACATAAAACGAAAACTACAAAATAAATAAGTATATATTTCTCTCTATTATTACTTGTATACAGAGTTCTCCCTAGAAATAAAAAAGGGCAGGGTGCTCTTAGACTGGAAAGGGCATTTCAGTCTTGGATGGGGCACTTTCAGTTCTGAAGGGGCACATCCAGTTTCGAAGTGCCTACTCAGCTATTTTATGAATTTCATTTTCAATAGTCAGAAATATTTAAAATTTTAATCCAAATATGAAAAAACACAAAAGAGCTGACATTTACATATCTTTGAAATTAATTAATTTCTTCATTAATTTAGTCAATTGCTTAATTTCTTTGATTAAACTATAATTTATTTGAAAAAATGTAGTATTTAAAAATTTTAATTTTAGTATATTTTGTGACTAATATAAGCTTAGCTCATATTCAAAAAGAAAGAAAAAAAATGTTAATCATGACTCTCGAAAATCCTGGATAATTTTCTGTCTATAGCAAGTTTCATTTTTTCACAAGCTTATTAAGATAAATAATGAGAGGCATTTCTGGATTCAATCAATAGAAAAAAATTAGGAACAGCATTATAAACAAAATTTAGATATGCATGTGTGATTCAAGGTTTGGGTGTTAAAAGTATTCTTTTAAAAAAACAGACTTACACAGTCACAGTGCTTTCTTCTTGCAAAGAAAAATATCAATTTTATTAAGAAAAAGTCGATGTAATTCTTTTTCTGTCGAATAAATAAAAATATAAAAGCAGACCTTTCTTTTTTCATATCATAAAATGGAGTTATGAATGGAGTCATATCATAAATGGAGTAATGGAAACTATTCACTATTGTTCACATATATTAAGTGAAATTAACTTGTGAGGAAAATTAATTTTATATTTACAAATGATTCTTTATAAATGTTTTTGTAAGGAATTGGAAAAACCTTTAAAAAAATTAAGCGATTGTTTTATTATTAAATTGATAAAAAAATTTACAAGTTAAGAATGACGTCTAATGACTAGATAGTTAAGAGTTAACTTAATAGGCTATTTCAGGTAATGTATTCAGTAAAGAAAGATTTTTAGGAAATTATATTTACTTCTTGAGCTTATAAATGATACTTTCGAACTCATTCAGTTATATTAAATAGAACGATATGTTTAAGCAAATTTATATATCTGTATATATTAATATGATATGATGAGATAACTTGAAAAACTACTAGACAAAAGCTAAATAAGACAATAAAAAGAAATCTCTTTACTATACATCAAAATACACACACAAAAAAAAATAATGAACTCAAAATGCATAGAATCATAGCGAGTTAGAAAAAAACTAACATTTAAAATTCAAAGGAAGAAAAAATTCTTCTATTAATAAATAATATCCTCAATACACTTGAGAGAACCATGATTAAAATATTCTTTTATACAATATATATATATATCAGGAATTTATTTGATGAAAAATTTAAACATTTAGTAAAAATTTTGAATGTTATTTTAAAATATTTGAATTTAAAAAAAACTTGTGTATGAAATTTAGCTAGCTTATGTCTTTGCATTTACTAAAATATCTCCAGATTCTGATAGTATAGTCAAATTTTTTAGCCTTACCCTATGTGTGAATTATTAGTATTATTTTTGTTACTTTATGCATTTTTACAGCAATTTTAAATAAATAACAATGAATAGAATAAAATAAAATCTAAAAAAATTATAAAAAGAATTTTCTTCCCTGTTAGAATAATTGTTATAAATTAAGTCACATTATTTATTGAAAATGCGCCTTCTTTTCCCCCGCAACCACTTTTTTACAGACTTTGTGAAATCAACTTCTTCATTCATCTTTAGCATCAGTATTTTGCTTGTTGTCTCAACATTCAAGCGATTTCGTTTATCTGTAATAATAAGAGTAATTACAGAAAAAAATTGTTCTACCTCAGCATTTGATACTGCAATAGGCAACATTTGACAACTGTTTGATTAGAGGAAATCTGTCCCCAATCACGCTTTCAGACTTCCAGAGAGTGGCACATAAATTCTTTATACCCAAGTCCATACATTCAAAGTCTGGCGATAAAAAAAAAGTCTTAAAGTCATCCCACTCTTCTAACAAATCACTATCGTCAATGTTAAAATGCTCTGACATTTCCAGTACTTCACTATTTCCATAAGCTGATGAAAATGATGTTGCTCTTATCTTATCCAAGTTTAACACTCCCAAACTTGATACAATTGTTTGGCTTTCTAACCTTGCCTCCATATTTTCTACCAGATAAGTTATAAACCTACGGGCATCAGCAGAAAATGCACTATTGCTAGATTCAATTGGTGCATTTATGCCCAACTTACGAGCACTCTCTTCAATGCCTCTGCAAAATGCACCCCCAGGCTTCTTTTTCAACTTTTTGAGGCTTTGTATAGCCCCTTCAATATTAACCTGAATCGAACCTATATCAATTTCCTTTCTTTGGAAAAAAAGATCAAGTCTATCAAGTATATCCAGTACGTCGCACATAAAATGAACAATATAAAATAAATCAAAGTCCTTATAAAGCTTTAGAAGTCCTGAAGCACTTGGCCCTGCCAGATTGGCACTTTCTTCACTGCAGGCAACAGTATTTTCTAAATTCGTCAGGATGGCTTTGTAATTTTTGCGAATAGAATTAATGGCATTGCCATGCAAAAGCCATAGAGTAAAACCAGCTCTCTTTATCGTTGTACCTTTTGCAACACCAAATACATCTTGTACAGTCACCAACAAACTTGTCCGCGTGCAACTGGACTTAAAGTACTTATAGGTACTATTTAAGATTTCATCAAACTTTACAAATCGCGTCAAAGAATTAAAGCTATCCTTCGTGGCTAAGGCCAACTTGTGATTGAGGCAGTTCATAGAGATAATTTTTTTATTCTTTTCTTTGATTTTCGTTGCAATACCTTCATGTCTTCCAACCATTGCACTGCCTCCATCGCTTGTAAAACTAGACATCTTATCAAAGCTGCCACAGTCTTCTATTATTGGCCGTTGTTCTATTATTGGCCTTGCTTTGTTCGTTCATCTGCTTTTGGCAATAGTTGTCGTTTTGTAATTTTAAAAACATCAATAGAAGTGTTCTTTTTCTTATTCAACCAAGTTTGTCTCATGTTATAATCTTTATTAAAATATTTTCTTTCTCTAAAAATTATCTGTTTATTTACAATTATAATTTAATCTCAACACTAAGTACTAAAAAGATGAATAAATTTATGTGAAAATATGAATTTTTGAAGTTTATCAACAAAAATCTGACTGTAAATAAAATAATTGTTTACCAACTTCCAATAATGTGTTTCAGATTTTAAACCCAACTTACAAGGACCCGGGTCATTTTTAATAGAATAATATAAAATTAAAGGAACTAGTTATCTTACAATACCTTTAGCATGTAAAATATCGAATTTTTAAATAAAATTTCCAAGAGAAATAAAAAAACTTTGAAAACAAAGAACACTTTATAAGCAGATAAGTATAATTATTCCAAAAGCTTATGTTTAATATTTTTATTGTAAGAAGTAGAAATTTAACAATTCAACAAATATTTATGAGTCAAAATGAAATGTTTTAGGAACAAACTTACTTGAAAACTCCTTTTTAAATGCATCCAAACATATCAAGTCAATGTTATACGATTTCATTGCCTCATAGATTGTTGAATCTAGATCTAGTCCTATATTGTTTGAAACCTAAAATTATATGTTTTATTCATTTATATGTTTAAGGATAATGTTAAATCCTAAAAAATTTAATGTAATAAAAAAAAAGGGGGGGGGGCTAAGGACAGAAAGAAAAAAAGCTTCAGGAAATATTAGTACAATACTGTAAAGAAAACCAATTTAAGATACAATTATTAACATATGATCAGAATTAATTTATGAAAATAACTCAAAAATATTTTCTCACATCATATAATTTTTCGAAATGGAGATACTTTCAGCAAGCCAAGATTTAAAAAAGGTCCTTACCATTTAAACTCAACAAAATTATAAAAAAAACTAAAATCCTGGCAATCAGTGTTCTATTCAAAGAAAAATTTTTAGAAATTTATTTCACTCCTTTATAGATTTTTAAAAAGTGAATTTCAAAATAAACTTGTGAATTTGTAAACAAATTACATTTGCGAGTCACCAAACTTTTTTGATCATCAATCCCTATATAATTTTTCAAAATCTCCATCGACCCCCATAAAAGTAATTTTCTGTTAATTAAAATAAAACTCTATTAGATACTGTGTTTGTACATTTATTTTATGATTTCAAACATTTATTAAAGTTATTGTGTAACAATAGTTTTATGAAAAAAGTATTAATGTTGAAATTTAAATACCTTAATATTTATTAAATAATAAGTAATTATTAATAAGTAGAAATAACAAGTAAAGTAACTAAAGATTTATTGCTTCTTAATTAATGAGATGGGTGTGCCTGGTGTGCGATTTTTATTTTCGTCAAAATTGGTCAATTTTGTAATTTTCGTAAAAAAATACAAAGAGTGCTATAGTTTTGTCGCGGGCTGTACTAATCCATATAATTAATGCTTACCTTCTTTTTTTACATGCATTTATAATTAAAATTGATATCTAAACTAAACGAATGGTTTTATCGAAACAATAACTAATTATCCAAAACTATAAAAGTTTTAATAACGACACTGCAAATATTCAGCACTGCTCATAGTTTACAAAGATTGCTGAAACTGCGTATGATATTTGCGTTAGTAACGTCAATGCTCGCCACACGTGACATTTGGACAAGCGCACAGATGCATATGACTTATAAACTGTGCTGAGTTCGTGCCACTGCGCGCTGGTACATAAATACTTGTTTCACCCGAATAAATATACGTTTATTAATTTATGCTTATAAAGAAACTGATATTAAGTCAGTTATAAAAAAATTCACAAATTTTACATACTCAATTAGGTATGTGTGATTTGCATATTTAAGAACTGTTTTTTCTTCGACCCCCAATCGACCCTTCAGATTTGGATCGACCCCCGCTTTTGTTAAATAAGCCCCTGGGGGTCTATATAGAGCACTTTGGCGACCTCTGCTTTAGAGGGTTGAATATTTAACAAAAAATATATAATTATTTTCAATTTTTACCTATTCATGCTTTAATTACAGCAATATTTTCTAAATCAATAATAAAATATATAAGTTAATTTTATAGTTCTTTTTTTCTACAATTTATGACACATCTTCAAACACAATTGACATTGATGGCAAGAATAAAGTATTCTTCGCAAAATAATCTGGAAAGATTTTCCATTTGTTCAAAATCCTATCTTTTAGCTTTTACTTTACTTTTAATTGCAAAATCTTTAAAAAATAGTTTCAATTATTGGCATTGAGCAATAGCAACTAATTACCTGAATTCACAATACATGAAAATCATCGTTACTCACTATACACACAATGACTGATTTTCTTAAGAGTCTTTATTCAACAGCGGGGAAAAAATTTATTTCAAAAAAATTTGTACGCATATTTTCACTCTTGTTAAAATTTTTTAGTAAAACTCAAATTCCATGCAAAGAATGATGCATAGCACTCGTCTAGATGCATATTAGCACTCAGCTGACAACCGAAGATTCTAATTAAATTATGAAAATAATTAACATAAAAAAATTTCTTAATATTCATTAACATCACATAAAATCATTGAAATGAGATAAATGAGATTTGCATTTACAAGCCAAAATTCAAAAAAGGACGCCACCAATCGAACAAAATCGGAAACACAGCATTCAAATAAAAGCCCAAATCTGAAAGCTAATAACAATGAATTTGAAACCTTTACCTTAGTAGGAATATTCAACTCTAGCCTTTGTAATATTTTCACGTTCTTCAAGAGAGTACTAATGATACTTCATAACTAGGGCTTTTTGCATAGTTTATTAAAGGGTGCATATTTGTCCTTAGACAAATAAAGAATTATTTCATTATTCATTTATTATATGAGCAAAAAGAATTGGAAGTTTAATAACTATGTTTGTAACATAACCATAAGCATTTTTCTTATGTAAAATAAAAGGTCTCATCAGTAACTTAAAAAAAAAAAAAAAAAAGCTATCTGAAATTTTATATATTGTATTTTATTCACAGTTTAAATTTTAAAATATTTAAAATTTAGCACCATAACGTACTTATACAATAAATCTGACTATTCAGGATTCTAACATTTTATGCTAAGTTAGAATATTATGAAATACTACATTCAACTAGTTATAAAAAATATTTCAAATAAAGTTTCATATGAAATAGTTATTAAGAAAATTATAAAGTTAAACTTAAAAATTATAGCATAATAATTTCAATCAAAAATAAAAAGACTGCATTAGTAGAAGATAATTACAGAAAAAAACTTTTATGCCGAGTTAAAAATAAAAGCTTAGTAAAACTAAATTTTCAAAATATTAAAAAAAAAAATAAACTTTTCACTCCTCATTATAAAGATTTTGAAGAATGAATCTACCTCTTTAGCAAACATACTTTAGAACTAAGTTTCAAAACTAAATCAAAACAAATGGAGATAACAAAAAATACATCATCAAATTTTGAAACAGATAAAAAAGAACAGAAAAAATTGAATCATCATATAATCATAATAACAATAGCAAGTTATAAAGCAGTTCCTTCTACAAAAATATTTTAGGTTATCATTAAAAACTAGATTAAACCAAATTAACTATAATTTAAGAATATTTTAAAGAAATTTTATAGGAAGTAAATCAGGCAATAAATAAATAGTCTTAAATATAGCTAGATCTAGTGACAGTTCTGTAACTTCTCAATCATGAAAAGAAATTAATGAACCACATGAAAAAATTGATCAAAGAACATCTTTAAAAAAATCAGGAGAGCTTCAGAATCAAAATCTAAACAATATTATGGGATTTTTTTTTTTCATGTATATTCAATTCCTTATGAGATCAACATCTCAAAATCTGAAATTCATAGTTGCTCAAGCGAAATCCAAATAATAAAACTGCTAATTGGGTATACTATCGCCTACGTCACAGGTTGTGTTATTCCTACTAAATTTAACCAGTGAACGGCATTTTCTGCGAGCCTGACAAACGGAATGTTCGATCTTTTAAACAGCTGCTCGCCAGATTATATTGTATTACTAAGAACAGTTCGTTTTGTAATAATTGATTTTGTTATTTCATCTAAGTAATTCAATGTTTTTAGTAAACATATTTAAAACTCAGTTTATCAATTAAATTAAAAAAATTTTTTTCTCTTCTGACAACGTGAGACATCAAACCAATTAAACTTAACCGACGTCATTCCATAGAATCATATTTTTAAAAAAATCAATGTTTTAAAATCAAATTAAATTAGCGCATGTAAAATATTAAAAAACAACCACTATCTTCCATTCATTTAGCATTGCACGATAGTATATGTTATTCCTACTAAAATTTCCGAAGTGGAAGTAGTTGTGTTTTTTTTATATTATACCCAATTAAAAGAAAAATTAAAGTTAATACTTACAATTACAAAAAAAAAAAATAATAATAATAATAGCAGATGTAGCTTACCTTTTTTTGATGTGAATATTGCCACCTTCTTCTTAGTAACTATAGATTGTTACTTTAATTGGAAATTCTTCAACTGAATTTTACTATCTTCTACAAAATGCTAACTATGTATTAGAACTCCAAAAAGCTAAAATTAGCGAACTTCAGAAAAAAAATTTCTATAAATTCTATATTCCATCAACATTTGTTTCTGATCTTTGCGTTAGTTTAGATTACAATCATAAATATACTAACATAATGCTTTTTACAAGCATTATATAGATTTTAAAAATCTTTTCATTGTTTTTCAAATAGGAATTCCAGTTAGATGATAAAAATATATACAACAAAATATTAGTTCATGAAATTCAATTAGTAAATAAATGGAAAAGAAATAATTTCTTAACTTCGTATTTAAATGAAAAATGAATTACGCCTAAGCTACACAATACAAAACATCCTTCCCAATGATATTATTACAAAGCAGTGGCGTATCTAGGGTATGGCAGGCGTGGCGAGAGCCACGGGAGCATTATTTGAAAAAGGCGCAAAATCAACCAACACCAACGTTTTTTTCTTTTTTTTAAATTTTTCGAAATATTTTGATATTTTGTTGGTTTTAAGTAAAAATAAAATTTAAAAAAAAATTAAACATTGAAAATAATAATTTAAAAAACTCTCCAGAACGCAGAATAAAAACTTCCAATGATCCTAAGATAAATCTTTATTTTTCCAGTACAACAAGCAAAAAGACAAGATAAACATCTTTCGTATCACATTACCAAGGATGTAAAAGGCCAATTATCCAGGGAGGAACAGAACACCTGCAGGCAGAGAGCCCTTTGGTGGTGACAGAGGGCAGAGAAATGTGAAAACCACAGGGTCTCCCTGTCTAGTTCAGCCTACTTAACAAACCCTAAAATGCTTGTAGATCTTAAATTTCATCAGGGGTAAAAATCACTTTGAAAAGCAGCTTTCTGAATATACAAATAGAACCCTTGCTGTAAATTGGCATAAATCCTTCCAAAAAGGGAGGTTTTTGCTACACATGGTGGGAATCACTGTCACAAAACATTTAAATACTAAAAATAGAAGGGACTTGCTTAACCAATGGTAAGACTTAGCAATGAATACACCCTATCTTTTCCTTTTTTATGAAAAAAAAAGACAGTCATAAGTGTAATTTAAACGAAGTATTACAAGGATTTTCTTATAATCAAGGATTAAATTGTAAGTTATAATTTCTTATTTATTCAAATCAGGTTTAAACATTCATAAAAGTTCAATTTATTTATTTTTAATTACTTTATTTATTTTCTAATGTATTTATTTATTGAATGAATAGATTAAGGAACGTATCGGTTAATTGTTCAAACTGATTTTTTTGTTGCTCTTAAATCATAGAAATATTATTCACACACAATTTTAATTTTTAATTAATGACTTAAGCTCAAGTTTAAATAATCCTTTTGTTTACAAATTGAGAAAAAAAAAAGAGTTGTATAATTTATCAAGATCTTAGTTTGTATTTTTTTAATTTCAAAGCATCTCGGACACAAATTTTTTAATCCTTCACCTGCTATAGACCTATTTTGGTAGTTATAAATTATACTTGAAAAAACTGTTTTTTAAAGGATTCATATAAAATGACCTTTATTTATATATTTGTCCATTATAATTAAAATAAAATGGAAACAAAATATCATTGAGGCTATAATATGTATTTTATAACTATCTATTAAAGCAGCACAATAATAACAATCATTTCTTTCATTAATAAATTCCCTTTATTTTAAGAAAATAAGTAAAAAATAACAATAAGCATCTTATAGAAAAATTCGATCTTGTTTATTTATGAAACATATGCATTTTTATAAAAATTCAAAAAGCCCTCTCCTCAAAATATTCAAAAGATTTATATTTCTCCTTTTTTTAAAAAGAACATTTTAAAACTAATTAAATTCAATTAATTTTGGAAAAATTTATTCAGATAATGGCTTTGTCAAAAAAATATCGATGGTTAAATCCTTAATTTTATATATTAATTATTTGTTGCTTGTAAACTGAAGTTGCATTTTAATAAAGGTTCTCGATTGGGTAAATTTTTAACCGCTTAACTTACTTATACAGACAATATTTAAATTTTTAAAAAATGTGTGTGCATCATTAAATGTTTAAACGAATAATTGCTGAGGCAAAAATTTACTTTATTAATAATTATGTATTTGTCGATCTATGTTTTTGGATTAAATTTGATCATATGAATTTTAAATCATTTTTTCTGTAAACGTGCATTTTGTCTCTATCTTTTATATATATATATATATATATATATATATATATATATATATATATATATATATATATATATATATTCAACTAATTGCCGATTGAGTGCAAAATTTAAGAAACAACATTTTTTATTGATTATTAACTAAGGTTTAACGTAATAATTTGGTCACATAACAGCCTACTTTGGTTTTAATAAACCGTAATTATAGAAAATTCTCAGAACTATTCAAAATATTTTATAATAATATTACATTTTATACCCGCTCAAAAAAATATTGCTTTTTTAGGTAATTCTTTTAGCAATTTTTTTATCATATCTTTTATGGATTTTTTTAACAATACTCTTAGTACAGTAGCCATGGCCATATTTGGAAAAATAAGATTAGTGTAAAACAGTTTTTATTTATATTAATTCAGAATATTTCTTCTTAGAAATTAAGTTTTTATCCTCCATTTTATTTATTTATTTATTTTGTGAAATATGCGAAAATTGTGTGATAAATACGAACTAAAGATATTAATGTGTGTTTTTAACATTTTAATATTAGTGCAGATTTTCTAAATGTGTTTTCAGTTATTATTGCACTTTTGTTACTTTTTTGTTTCTTTACATAAAAGTAATATTCCATTTAGTTCAAATTTAAAGGAAATATATTAGGGGGAGGGGGAGCATCATTACAATGCACAGAATTTTGGAATTTCTTCTGGAGAATATTTTGAAGATCAAAACCCTAAATTTGATGAAAAATGTGTTTATTAAGGGGAAGTACGTTTTTATATTTGATTTTATTGCTCAAGTTATTGTATGCACTAATTTTTTAGCTTATTTCTATGGGTTTAAAGAAAAATAAAGTAACTTACAATTTTATGGTAATATTTTGTAATTTAAAATAAAAGATTTAACGTTTCCCTATCAACCATTAAAATTGTAATAATACATGATTATCTGATACTAATAACTAGGATTATCAAAGGTAATTCTTTTTCTAATTTACTTGATGGGTTCCAACCACCTTCGGACTTGTATAAAATGAACAAACAAGAATTAAAGATAAGAATTTTTAATTTAAATATACAAACTTTTAATTAAATATATAATTCTTTTGAATAGTTTTAGGTCTACAATACGATTTAAAAAAAAGTTTCATTATCCTAAAAAAGAAGAAAAAAATGTGAAACGAAACTAAAATCTCTAGTTTTTAACTGCCTTTATTTTCCTTTTAAAAATTTCAAGCACAAAGCCGGAAAAATATTTACATAGCGGTTTCCATTTTCTCTAACTACTTTAATATTAATTATTAACAATATTATTAAAAAAGGTTTTTCTTGAATTATCACTAATAATCACCTGAGTTTAGAACATATTAAAGAAAATGAAATTAATTCTATTGCAACTTTTTATTTCCAGGATCTTTTCAATAGCATTCCCCTTTTTGAATTATTGCTATGATTTTAAAAATATCCTTAATTGTGTTGAGATTAAATTATAATTGTAAATAAACATAAATTATAATTGTAAATAAACAGATCATTTTAGAGAAAGAAAATATTTTAATAAAGATTATAACATGAGACAAACTTGGTTGAAAAAAAGAACACTTCTATTGATGTTTTTAAAATTACAAAAAAAACTGTTGCCACAAGCAGAAGATGGACAAATAAAGCAAGGCAATGCATCAGTCAGACTGCTTACAACAACCTCGATTTGCTGATTCCATCAATAATTTCCGGTCCTGGTATTTACATTCTTTCAAATTGCAATTTTGTTGAGAAATTCTAATTAAATTTTTGTCCTTTTAATAACTACTTTTACATTGGAAAATAATTTTCATTCTAATCGATGGAATGCCACAAGGATTTAATTTTTCATCTCTCTTAGCTAACTTGTTTTAGCACTATTATGAAAACAAAATCATGCTCTTAATATAAAATTTATTTTTAGATTTATTGATGATTTAATTATCTTTAATTTTAAGGTTATACAATTTTATTAAATAATATTTACCCTGAGGAATTAATCTTGCTTCGTAATCTTGATGATATTAATTTTAATTTTTTAGATTTGGGTATAATAAAAGAAGAAAATATCTGCTTTGTTGATTTGAACGATAACAGAAATGATTTCAATTTTAATATAAGTAAACTAATTTCTTAGAATTCTAATGTTTCTAAAAATATCTATTTAAATACCATTTTTAATCAAATGAATAGAATTAAAAGAACATGTAGTAATGTTGCTTTATCCAAAAAAAAAATAATAATAAATAAATAAATAAAAAAAAATAATGATTTAAAAAATATATATAAATAAATAAATAAATAGGTATAAATAAATAGGTAAACTCTTTAAAAATTTTATAAAAAACAATGGATACCCAACTAAAGAAATAATATTCTACGTGAAATCCTTGAGTTAATTGTATGTCATTATAAATAAGTTTATTAAAAACTTCTTGGTTAATT
Source organism: Parasteatoda lunata (assembly GCA_949128135.1). Taxonomy (NCBI): domain Eukaryota; kingdom Metazoa; phylum Arthropoda; class Arachnida; order Araneae; family Theridiidae; genus Parasteatoda; species Parasteatoda lunata. Next base: position 35,752,565 of record OX421979.1, read on the forward strand.
TATATAATGTGCAAATCCATTCCGAGCATTTCCATAGCTAAAAATATATGCCAAACGGCAATACATGTTTCTTTCACTCTTTTTTTCTTTTAAATAAATGTTATTTTTCTAAAATCATTAAAATTGTATGATTAAATATCAACCTTAATTATTATAAACGTCTTTAAATTATCCAGTATAATATAACCTCGCGCAAATCCATTTTCGAGCCAATCCTTGGTAACTAACAAACCAAACGGGTTTTGTATGTAATTATGTGTAGATACTTTTTTTTTTATTATTTATTAATATGTAATGTTTGCGAAATTTAATTATATTAAGAGCATCGTTTTTTTTTAATGAATTGTAAATGAATTAACTAAATTGATTATTTGGTTCATTTGTTTTTAGAAACCTCCTGCAATATTTTTCGTATCAAAGAATGTATTATTGTCACTATTTAATCAAGAGTTTATTATGTCATTATGTGTAGATACTTTTTTTAAATTATTTATTCGTATGCAATGTTTGCAAAATTTAATTATATTAAGAGCATCACTTTTTTTAAATGAATTGTAAATAAATTAACTAAATTGATTATTAGGCTCATTTATTTTTAGAAACCTCCTGCAATATTTTTCGTAACAAATAATGTATTATTGTCACTGTTTAATCAAAAGTTTCGTATGTAATTACGCGTAGATATTTTTTTTTATTATCTGCTAGTATGTAAAGTTTGCAAAATTTCATTATATTTAGTGCAAAATTTAATTGTATTTAGAGCATCGTTTTCTTTAATGAATTTTAAATAAATTATAAATTTGGATCTTTTATTTTTAGAAACTTCCTGCAACATTTTTCATATCAAATAATGGATTATTGTCATTATATAATCTAGAGTATGTAATTATCAGCAGATATTTTTATTATTATTATAACTTAGTATGATATGGTTGTCAAACTTAGGGTAAACTAACCAGTGAAGGAACACTTAAGTTTCTCTTGCCTTTTAAAAAATCATATTTATTTCAAAATTCGTAATTTTAGTTAAATGACAATGTCAACATATTTGTTACTAATTGCAAATCATGTAAAAAAAATTGTAGAGAACTTACATAATATTGTTTTAAAGTTTTGGAGGTTCAAATAACAAGTAGTAAGAAGACGAAGTGAAGGAACAGCTCTTACCAGTGAATGAACACCCAGTAAAGGAGCACTTAATTTTAGTTATTTTTTAATGCTCTTTATGAATTTATAAGCTATACACATACTTAAAAACAAGCCTATTCTTGAAATTATAACATATAAATACTTGGAAAATGTTAACTTTTTTTTTAGTAATCATGAATTGAAAATTAAAGTGTCAACATATTAACACATACTGCTCATTCACTGGGAAATCTATACCCAGTAAAGGAACATGCCTGTTCCCTCACTGGCTAGAAGTTGTTTATCTTTTATTTTCATTAACTTAGAAAAAAAAAACAGTAAAGGAACACTTGTTCCTTCACTGGTTTTTCATCGTTTGGTGATCCAGTGAATAAACACCCCCTTATCTCAGTACTTTGTTATGCTATGATGCTTAAAAAAAAATAAAACGTAACGTCAATAACTATATTTTGAATTCTCTTTTTCGCAGTGAGAAAAATAAAACTATTACATGCAATTAATTCCACTTCAAACATAAAAATACAAACACTAACCTTATAATTTTTTCAAAGAAACAAGGTGTTGCAGAGATAATAACAAATTAAAAAAATTTTCCAGAGAAGTCTATTTGACCAGGTAATCCAAAATATTGCTAGATTACTTCCTATTGTTTGGCAGTAAGCTATTGTTACCAATCAATCTAAGGAAAAACTTTTAAATTCTTATTTTTATTCAATTTATATGAAATGTTCCTTCACTGGTTGGTTTACCCTATATGACCTACATTAAAAGCATGATTCTTCTAATGACTTGTAAATAATAAATATACCAAAATGTATAATTTAATAATAATTATTTTATTTATAATTGCCATAACAAAACGTAATTATTTACTCTGTGATCTTTAATAAATTTAAAATATCGCGATAATTTTATTGTTTTGATGATAATAAAACATAATTACTCTTAAAAAATCGACTTCTTTCAGTTTTAATTTTCAGCATCCTATTATGTTACGGTTTTCTTTAACTCAAAGCAACATTTGGTGTACGCGTATTTTTGTTCAAAATTAGATTTGTAAAACTTCAAAAAAAAAAAATATATATATATATATGCTGGTGTGTATTGATATATGATTCGCCATTTTCTCTAGATACGCGTCTGTTAAAAAGCTCTTATAAGGGTTCCTCACCTTCCAACTATGCCTCTCAGAAGAGATACTTTTTTTTTAAGTATTTTGCTTCCTGGATCGCCTGCGTTGAATCGCGCCTTGGCGAATCTAGTTGGGGTCACAGATCACGATAAGGAAATAAAGTTTAATTTTTTTTAAATAAAAATTCGATTGCAGATTTTTCTTTTTAATAGTAAATCGTCTGCTATAATATTCTCTTACCTAAACTCTAGAGACCAGTTCTTAAAGTTCGATTTCAGCTTTGAATATTACTTTCCCACTCAAATTATAGATAACATTAATATTATAAGCAATATAATAAAATGAAACAATATTACAGACTACGGAGTGTGAAAACGAAACTTATACTTACCTACACATACTTACTTACTTATAGACGTCAACATCCATACATTGCCACGACAACGATTGCAGCAGTGCGTTGTTGGCACAGAAAAGTATTACGTTGCGCATGCGCTCTAGAGATGTCCAATATTTTATGGAACAGGTATTTGGAACCTGTTATTTAATCATACCTGTCATAAAAATAACAGGTTACTTCCAAAGGCCTGTTCCAAAATACTAGGCAAAAATTTTAATTCAATTATCTTGGCAAAAATTTATTTTTCTACTTTTTTTAAAATGTTAAACTATTTTTTTTTTGGCAATCTTTGTACAGTTTATAATAATAAAAAAAAATCACGTTTTATTTATTATTACAGGGCCGTAGTCAGACATTGCGAGGGTCTATAAAAATTATAATACTAGAAATACAAAACTTAAGTTTTGTATTTCTAGTATTATAATTTTTTTAGAGCTGTTTTAAATCTAATAATTTAACGAGTAACTTTGCTAAAATCAAATGAATTATTTTAAAAATGTTTATATATAGCTTATTTTCTCTAGTTCAATAGTTAATATTTCTATATATAGTTTGTTTGTTTTGTTTTTTTTTTCATATTGCGTGGTGTCACTAGAACTGCATTCAAAAACCATGCCTAGGCAGTCTTGTATAGGTTTGGGAAAAAATTAACAAATACCGCCTATGAAACGTGAGCCAATCTATGAATTCCCCCCCCCCCACCCCTTCTCGTGTCTTGAAAACTTTGAACTTACCTTTTTTTGAAAGGGGAGAAGCACAACCTTTGCTCTGGAAGATTTTTATTTATTATTAGATATTTTATGCTGCTATCTATAATATATATATATATATATATATATATATATATATATATATATATATATATATATATATATATATATATATATTAAGGTTAACCCTAAATATGCTAATTAGCTAGCATTAAATATTATACAGAATCGAACCAGACACAAAAACTTTTTTACTTGAATAACAATATCTTTTATTCAAAAAATTTTGATTTGGAGGGTGAGTCACTATCTGTAAAGTATGGTCCCGACAATTTAAGCAAAAAAGCGGTCGTTTAAATCCTAAGTTTAAGTACAATTAGTATTATTATTCACTTTTTTTTCAGTTTATCGCCATATCTCAAGAAATTTTAAAGCTAGTTGGAAATATTGATCACATAATTATAAAATTTATTTATCCAAAGAAAATTGAATGTAAAAATTAATTTTGAATAATTATTTATTATTGTTTGTTATTTATAATTAGAAGAAAACTAAAATTTTAACAATGTAAATTTTACATCATTTTAACTGTGTAATTTTAAAATGCGAAATTTGAACATTATTGATCAAATCGTTTCTAAGTTTAAAAATTTCAAAAAGAATTGACTTCATTCGAATTTTGCATTGTGTCATTTAAAATTACATAGTTTAAAATGATACATGAGTTAATGTGCATTGGTATTCAAAATTGTTTCAACCATTATTAAACAAATTAGTATAAATAAAGAAATAATTTCAAAAAGATTACATTGTATTTCCCTTAGTTAAACAAATTTTATAATAATGAATAAAAATTTTTTAATTCGTTTAATTTTTTTTTTTTTTTTTTTTTTTTTTGTTGCATGGAATACGTAAAAAGTAAAATTAACAAGCTCAAATAGAATTAAAAGGAAAAACAAATAACCCAAATTCATCGAACAAACGATCGGTTTAGTCAAAGAATGTATTTTATTATACATACACTTAAAACGTGAAAATCCAATCAATAGAACAAAATTTTTTCAACAGTCTTTTTTCCCCCCTCCCTGTAAGTGTAAACATGATATTTCTAAACTTAAAAGCAATTTATAGACATTTAAAAACTGTTTACTTGTATCAGCAAGAATTAAAAACTTCTCGCTTGAGTAGCATACGTTGTAGTTCATTTATGTCGCACAAAAGCTGCACAATGGGTTATTGGCGACGGTTTGGGAAGTATCCCTGAGGATGATCTGAAGACATGCCATCACAATTTTGATCCTCTGCAGTGGGGATGTCCTCCCCGCTTCGGTAGCCCGACGACCTGCGCGTGAATTGGAGCACTTTACGGTAAAACAGTTTAACGAGGACCCGTACAGCACACCCTCGGTCTCTACGCAGACTGATCCACGTGGTCACCCACCCGCACACTGACGGCATCCAGTGATGCTTGACTTCGGTGATCTGATGAGAACCGTGTAGCAGAATTGAACGATCAGTCCACTGCGGGACGTGAGTAGCATACGATAAGTTTTGTAACGTATATGTGAAATCATGGTAAATCTCAATTTCTGTGTTTTCATAGTCTAAGAAATAAAAGAGCTGTAATAGAAGTCTTAAAATTTAGTTCTAATAAAACTAGATGTCGTTCTATAAACTTAAATATTAATTCCAATCATAAATTAATAATAGTACTTAAATTTCGTTTCGTTAAAATTATTTTGCGTCCGAAGTAAATCATTAAATGCCTTTTTTTTTCACTCCTAAGAAAATGATTATTCTGCAATTATATTGTTAAAACACATTTAGGGTGTCTTAAATTTCTTAATAAAAAATAGCCTTTCTAAGGTTTAAATAAAAATAAAAAAATAAAAATTATTGATAGTCAACTGCTAGCCCCCCCCCCCTTGTGGTTCTACTTCTGTGTCTTAACAATCTATTATTAGTATATTAATAAAACTACCACCTAATATTTTAAACATGCTATATCGGAACAGCCTGTTATTTTTATCACAGGCTAGTATTTTGGAACAGGCGATATTTTTTCACAGCTAGTATTTTTGGAACAGGCGATATTTTGTCACAGGCTAGTATTTTGGAACAGGCGATATTTTTTAACACCTAGTATTTTGGAACAGGCGATATTTTTTAACACCTAGTATTTTGGAACAGGCGATATTTTTGTCACAGCTAGTATTTTGGAACAGGCGATATTTTTTCACAGCTAGTATTTTGGAACAGGCGATATTTTTTCACAGCTAGTATTTTGGAACAGATGGTATTTTGCCACAGCCTTTCCTACTATTTTGCTGTTTAAGCTAATTTGCAACAATGCCGGTCACGGTGATCTGTCTTCCATGCCCTTTGGGTTTTCGGGCATATGGGGGGGAGCAGGTTGTTTATAATTGCATTTTCCATATTTCCTATTTCCATGTTTCCTACAAGTTAAATAGGAAAAAAACAAATTCACGAAATTTTCCTAGAAAATATGAGTCTTATTGTTTAATTTCTTCTCTCCTAAGTCTTACACTCTCTCTTTCGCATTTTTTTTGTTTTCAAGCAATAAATATTTTTACTTTTTATTTCAATATAAAAAGGGGTTGTTAAAAATATTAAAACTGTATTTAGTATGTTCTAGATATCTTAGTATGTTTAGTATATTCTATTCAAGCTATATTTAAACACTATATTTTCTTTATATGCAAGCTATATTATCAAACACTATATTTTTCTCCCTATCTTTAATCCTTTTGCACTCCGTATACTTTAATATGGTGAACTTATGTATATATAAATACGAAATCATTTAAACTACATAGTACAATATTTTTATATAATTTCTAAAATTCCTAAAAAATCTAGTTATTAATTATTAAGATATAAAAATTTTAAGTTTTAGAGTTGTGACTTTCGATGTTTATGCAGATGACGAAGCATAAAGGGTAGTACAATAGTACAGAGAGAGGATGAAGAGTAGTAGAATAATATGTAAATATTTTTTTTTCCGTGTTAATCTATCAAATGATATTTTGTGAATGATAAAATAACTGTTATTTATTTTATCTACTGAAATAGAAACGTAAATGAAACTAATGAAAGGAAAAAAATGAGAAATAATTCCTAACCTTTAGCCAAAGGAAGCCTAAAGTTAGCGATTAAGGACTCTAAAACTAATTACATCGCTATTATTTTTATTAGAAACCTATTTTAGGAAGTTACGTAATGAAGTTTTAGGTAACTAAATTTTTAAATTTTATACATTTAATAAAAAATTCAGAATATTTTGTTTGAAATAGTGAATTGTTTACAATAGAGTAACTGTGGCCTGCATTTACTTGAAAGTGCTCCACATTTTTTTACTGGTTCTTTTTGCTGCCTACTGTGTTTACTGCATTAATTACAATCGTCTTTTGGGGGACATCTAACCAAGGAGTTTTACTTGGAGAATCCAGGCACCTCTTTACGCCATTGGCCCCCCACCTCCCTAGCTTTCGCTGCGGGTTTCTTTTTCGGCTTTCGTTTTCGAGGTCGACCGTGACCTTCGAGGTTGCGAATTGACTCTCATCAGTAGTTATTTGTTGTGGTAATTCAATCAATGTTCTACGTGAAGAGTGATTTGTTATTTCGCTGAATTTCGTCCACTCGCATACAAATAGATGTCTCTATGGCATTGCCTATTATTTTGTTGCTTAAAAGATTTATTCATTTTGAATTTTTGAAGAAAATAAACAATATATTTTTAAATGATAATATTCAGTAGGAAAGGAAAAAAAATCTATTACAGTTAATTGGGTGAATTTTCGTCCCTTAATAGTTTGAATTTTACTTGACATAAAAATTATCATTAAAGGCTACATAGTATGTAATATTTTTAAATTAATGTGCTAATTGTTTTAAAAGGAAAATATTAATCAAATAATCCAAGAAAAGTTTAGAATTGTTATAAAAAGGCTTGTTTCTTTAAAACTTATGCTAAATTCGTATACTGGTGTTTATTTTGAATGGTTAATTTTTTTTTAGAAATGCTTAAAAAATATAGGATTATGCTCTAGTTGTATTTAATTTGTTAAATGTTGTAGCTCGTGCAAATTGGTAAAACTGAATCAATTACATTTTGGTAAACATATATTTTTTTTTAATTTAAAACTATAAAATGATGTTATTCGAATTATTTAAAAAGTTGCATTGAACTAGGTTGCAATGCATGCACAGTTAGACTACTTTTAGGTATTTAAGTAAATGAAATTATAAATCACCTTCAGTAAAATTCACTAAATTTATTATGTCTGAAAATATAAATAATTTTACGAAAGTGGCATTAGAATGAAGTGATTAGTTAACAAAGGGATCGTAATAATAATCACAAAACAAATCTTTGGGAATTGTAGTTAGGGGGTTAAACGAAGGAGAGAATATATTTAAATTAAGCGAGTACCTTCTGATCTGGAAAAACGATCTGTTTCGCAAAAAGAAATGACGATGGTTGCGAAGTAATCATGGGGGCTGGTGAGCGGCAGCAAATAGGGGCCCCTGTCAAAATTGTAGGAGTTAAAAAAAAAGAGTAATTTAAACACAACTTTGTTTACTAGATATTCGATTTCACAAATGATTTAAAATTAATCAGCTTTATTTATATATTTAAACTTACAAATTTTGTTACGCAACTAGAACCTCTATATATTTTGATTTAACAATAATGTTATGCAATGTTGTGTTTTAAATTCAGAATTTAAATTTTTGAATTTCTGATTTGTCTAAATCTATATTTTAAGTTCTATTAATTTTTTCGTTTTGTAAAATCAAAAAAATTGTTGGCTATATTTTCTCATATAGAAAATGTAATGTCTAATCTCTAAATTGTTTTGATTTAAAAATTATGATACGCAATGTTGTGTTTAAATTCAGTGATTAATTTTTTTTTAAATTTCAAACTTGTCTATATCTGTATTTTAAGTTCTATTTCTTTTTTCTTTTGTAAAATGAAAAAAAAAAAGTGTTGGCTAAATTTTCTCATATAGAGTCTGACTTTTAAATTGTTTTGATTTAACAATAATGTTATGCAATGTTGTGTTTTAAATTCAGAATTTAAATTTTTTGAATTTTTGATTTGTCTAAATCTGTATTTTAAGTTCGATTAATTTTTTCTTTTTGTAAAATGAAAAAAATTTTGGCTATATTTTCTCATATAGAGAATGTTATGTCTAATCTCTGAATTGTTTTGATTTAAAAATAATGCTACGCAGTGATCAGCTTAAATTCAGAAATTTAATATTTTTTTAATTTCTATTTTGTCTGTATCTGTATTTTAAGCTCTCTTTCTTTTTTCTTTTTGTGAAATTATAAAAAATGTTGGCTATATCTTCTCATGTAGAGAATGTAATATCTGACTTAATTGTTTTGATTTAACAATAATGTTATGCAATGTTGCGTTTTAAATTCAGATATTAAATTTTTTTAATTTCAAATTTGTTTCAATATTTATGAAGTATTTTATTCCATTTAGACAATTTTATTCCATTTTTTTTCCTCATGTGGAAATGAAAATATTCTAGTTATATCGTCAAAAGAATGTAATAGGGAACTCCTAAATTCTTTTTTATTTAGAAACAATAACTCTTGTAATAACTTTTGAACATTGCAATAAATTTTTAGTTCTCTAAGCTTTCTAAATTATTTAATGATTGTTAAAAAAGATGCAAATTTTGCAAAATAAATTCTTTCGCTGTCACTTATTTCTCCTTACAATGCATTGGAAAAGGGCTATATTTCGTAAAGAAAACTATTGTTTCTATTATTATTATTTATATTTGATTACACTAACAAAAATGTTTTTGAAATGTTTTCGAATGTAAGAAATTAATTCTGAATTATATCTTTTGAACTGCCTGCTCTTCTAAAGTATAATCATAAAAAGAAAAAACTATATATACATAAAAAAGGATGTAACATAGTTTTTTTCTGAACTTAAACAATGGAGAATAAAAGAGAAATTAATATATAATTGCTTTCATATTGTTTAAAAATTAATTAGAAAAAACCTTCGCTATATTTTCTTACCCATAGAAAAAAAATACTTTTCCTAATAATATTGTCAAATTAATAGAAAAATATGTATCTGTTACAAAAATACTTGCCATTTTATCTTTCCATTACTTGCCATTATATCTTTCAAGTATAAAAAAGTTGAAGATTTTTTTCTAAGACCTGTTATTTTGGAACAGGTATTATTTTGTATTGTAACAACGGGAACCTGTTATTTGAAAATACCTGTTATTGCCCATCACTAATGCGCTCCAATGAAAAAAGTGTAGATGTATAACCAGGAACTTGGCGGGGATGTTCAGGGATGCGTAATCATATACCGCGGATTGGAAACAGTTGGCGAAACTTTTTATTGGCGTTAAAGGAGCATTCTCGACAATTGCCAAACAGCTGTGCGCTTATGTTTTTGTTTTATTTTCGGTATCACGTATCTATCATTCGCCAAGTTAGATATGAGTGCGACATTTCATAGTTTCAATTAAGCGGGTCTTCATTAAATTCTTCTGCATTAAATGAAATACAAAGCGTATTTTTTTGTTATAGCGCCGACATAATCGTTTGTATCTATTAACTAAGTTGTGTTTATAAGCGTTTTTTAAAAGGTCGTAATTAAACTAGGATTAAAAAAAAATTCATATTATTACCTCCATAACCACTTTTATATTTTCATAACTAAAATAAAAAAAAACTTATATATTATTACTTACATAATCACTTCTATAATTTTATAACTTTCGAGTAGTGAACTACTTTTCCTACTCATGCACTAATTAAAATTAATAATTTCACAATAACTTTTAATCCTTAATAATGAAATGATTATTACAATAAAGTTTGTTTACTTAAAAGAATTCCTTTTTTTGATTTATTTATTTTTTTTTTTTTTTTTTTATTGTTTAGCAGAGACTTTGTTTCCAATTCTATATTCATTAATTAAACTTAATGGTTCTGCTCGATAAAAATTTACAATTTTTTTTTAATTTTATTTAATTTACAGTTATTATGAAATTCTTTAAATATTTTTAGACGTAGAGATTATTTAGCAATAATGCGAAAAGCTGAAACTTATAAATATATAATATTTATAAATGTTTAAGAAAATTTTAGCAGCTATTTTGCACTAATTATTTTAGTTGAAACGTTAATTATAAACCGTTTTATAATAATAATCGTAAAATTCATTGAACAATTGAGTATTACATTTTAAAATGCAAGTATAATTTAATAATTATTTCATTTTATAATTGTAAAACGGTAGATAAGTAACTTCGTCATTAAGTATTACATGATACGAGAATATTATACGATTGCTTTATAATGAAAGAACCACAGTTTACGTTTTAAACTTTTTGTGAAAAAGAAGAAAAAAAATGAAATTTTTTCCTGTCATCGGTGTTAGCGATTAGAGAGTCTTTTATCTTATAAATATTAAGTCAATATTGTTCCCTTTTAAATAAAAATGCATTTTGCTCCAGAAAAAAAAATTACTTGATTTCTGTCATGTTTTTGGATTTTGTCAATAGAAATTCCCTAATTATTACAGCAAAAACTTTTAAATTTCTAATCAAACTTTCCTTTATTATAATTTTGCACAAATAATTATTTATAATATTAATGACTATTTAAAAAAAATATTTAGAAGGTCCAATTTTAGTGAATTAACTGTTTACGCAATCAGATTAATAATTTTTTTAGCTTTTTTTTTTTTATTTAAAAATATATGTAGTATGATAGCGTAACACTGGATAATGTTTTGCTCTATTCTTGCTTTCCATGCAGATATCTTTCATGATTAAGATTTATAAAATAAATACTAGATACTAGTTTATAAGATAAAGGTGTAACAATTTCTATTTTAATTATGTCTAGTGTTTATGAATTTAAAATCTGTTTTGTGTTGTTTAAGTATTTCAAAAGGTGATTTTCTACTTAACGAATTTTCCGACTGTATTTCTCAACTTATGGTGAACATTACTAAGTTCATTTCTAAAATGAAGAATTGAATTGAATTGAGTGTAGGGTTTAGTGCCATAAGGGGTGAACATTACTAAGTTCATTTCTAAAATGAGGAATTGAATTGAATTGAGTGTAGGGTTTAGTGCCACAAGATCCAAAAAAGGACATGCAGCGCCAAACACGCGGTTTTAAAACTCGATTAAAAGGTAAAGTAAAGCACACGTATAAAATTAGATAAGATAGTGAAAATTCAAAAACAATGTTGTAAAATTACGTACACTAAAATGGATAAAATTTCATGGTAAATTTACCAAAATGGTAAGAATGAAATGATTATATACAATTCTTATTAATATGGCCAAGCATATTTATAATCAGTTGTTTAACTGGATCGGCCCACGCAGTAATACTTTTTAAAAAATTTTTTAGTGAATTCCTCGCGAAATGGCTAACTAACTAAATTATTTTAGAAAATGTGTTTTAAATTATTATAGTAATGCGAACCTCACAATTTTTTTAAAAAAATTTAAATAGCAGTTTATAATAAAATTTATCCGACACTGCCCCTTTCTAAACAATCCATTAAACTCAAGTCATTTTTAGTTTATGAAGAATAAAATTTATGCAACCCAAGCATTTATTATTATTATATGAACACTGAAAATTTTGTCTCTTATTTTAACCGATGAAATAATTGGGAAATTTACAATAAATAATAAAAAAATGACAACCTTAATAATAATAATAATAATAATATATATATATATATATATATATATATATATATATATATATATATATATATATATATATATATATATATATATATATATATATATATTCTAAATTTAAAATTGGAGGATTCATTCGAAATTTGGGGGATATGTACCCATGAAGTACTCAGCGGCGACAGAATTCAACCTTCAGAAAGGTGTAAACTTAGAGTGGTTTGTCTGCGGTAAGAACTCCCCCCGCCACAAAGTCTAATGCCGTCTGCTGCAATGCAAACAAGAATAGCATATTTCAGGGAGGGTAGCTTCTCTTCACTCTAGGGCTAACATAATAAATAGACCCAAAAAATATTCCCTTTATTGAGCTCACTCAAGCAAAACCATCCCTAAGCAATAAAATAGTTATACCTCGTTACCATAGTCACCACCGCGGGTCCAGACGAATTTCTAGGGGAGTTCTTACTTTAGACAAACTATAGGTTTGCTTTTCATTTAACTTTTTATAATAAACTGATTATAGGTATTTTTTCTAGTTTTCACTTTATGTAAAGTACAAGAGAATAGGCCAGTCAGAATAGAAAAGATTTAGAATTTCAAATAGATTTTTCTGGTAAAAACCCAAAAAAAAAAAAAAAAAAAAAAAATCCACAATTAACATTTACAGAAACGCAACAGTGTTAAATCTTCTAATGTTGTTATTTTTAAGTCTTTAAAATTGTGTTCCGCCTGTATGTAAATATTGTTGGTTTTCCATAATAAACGTTAACGCAATTTTTCGGCAACAACCAAACAGATTTTCGTACGCGTAAACAATAATAAAAGGATTTTTTATATAATATAAAAATAGAACGGAGTACACTATTAAATTATCTATCCCAAATGATTAACCACATTATTATTATTATTTTACTTTGAAATTTGAAAGAAAAAAAATGGAAAATCAAAAAATGGAAAAGTGTTATTACTGCCGATTAAATTTTTTTTTATTTTTTTTATTCAAATAAATTACACTACAGAGTTGAGATACGCATTAAATTGTTAAAAAGTTTGCAAAAAAAAATAAATGAAATAAAAAAATTGAGAAATTACAGATTTAACCTAAAATTCCAAAACAGCGAAGGAAAGCAAGCCAGAGAGATGAGCAACAAAAAAATAATTTCTTAAAAACACCTTTCTGAAAAAAGGAAAGAAAAAAAAAATTTCTGTTAAAAGCGGCTTACAAAATTAATACAGAATTTAATGTTACTGAATATTTTATTCGAAAAAAATTATTAAATTTTTTGGAGAAGAAATTATTAATGTAGTAGGACTAATTTAGAAGGGAATTGCAAGGAATTAATTTCTAGGAAAGAAGCTTTTAATCTAAATAGTTGCGACATTTTATAGAATTCTAAAAATTTTCTTATTTTTAATTAGTACACACATCGTATTATGATATTATAGTTCTCTCGATATTGAAATAAATAAATAAGAAATTAAAATATTACTGTTGTTGCCGTTGCAGTTAAAAAGTTTAAAAAGTTTAAAAGTTAAAGAGTTTAAAATCCAATTTAAATTAAATTTTAATTTTTTTAGGACTGATTTCCAATAATCGCGAGACTATATGGAATGCTTAAGAACATTTATTGAGACAAAAAAATAAAAATAAATAAATAAATAAAAATGCGAAATGAATAATTTTTTTACATTGTACACAAAAAATAATGGATTTGGAATCGTTTGATTTCATATATTGCCTGTCATGAGCATCATTTTGCGCTCCTATGGTGTTAATTGACTACTCATAGAAATTAAAAAGTCAGTATTTAAAACGATAAGGATTTTCATGACTTATTATACGGCGAAATAAAATATTCAATTGCATTATTAATTACATTGGTTATGTTAGTGCTTGAGGACAATTTTATCAAATCATTATAATATTTTGAATTGACTCACTATCCGCTTACTAGAAATTTCTAATAAATTTTCTTTTTCTGTTTTATCTTTTAGTTTCTCCGATTAAAGACTAAATTATCTCTTTTTGTTTTTTCTTATAATTATTGACCAATTGTTATTTTACCAACTCGATTGGAAAATAGTTCAAAATTAACTAAACATAAGTTACTATAAGTTCAAATAATAACACGTAAGTACAATTCCTTTTTAATATTTTATTATTCTATTTTAATTTTTAAAATATTTTTGTTACATCAATGAAATATTCTTTATACATATACATAAATAAATCTACATATAAAAAATTTGTTTACCATACTGATTTACCGTATATTTCTGCCCTACATAGAACACAAAAAATTAATTTTTATTAATTCATTTAAAAAATAATATTATTTCCAGAAGCAAATTTTATATTTATAAAAATTTAACAATGCAAAGTAAATTTTGCTCTACAAAATAAAAATTCGCATAGAAAAATTTTAACACTATAAATAGGAGAGAGATGGGTATAAGTTTCAAATATACTATTTTTGTCTTTAGTAAAATTAAAACTTGTGTGATTAGAAAACAATTATAATAATTTCTCTACTCCCAATAGTTCTCTGTGTTTCGAAAATAAACTATCTTTGTTTTATTCGCTAATTGTATTATTCTGCAAATATTTATATTCTGTGCAAGATAATTCTTTATTGATATTTTGGAATCGAACAAAATTAAAATCTAAATCAAATAAATATACCTTGTTTATGTTGACTTACTTTCTTTTGCAATTTCTTTTTCTATGTAAAAATAACGAAATAAATAAAACGCGTGTGATTATAAAAACAGAATTATTTTACAAAACAACAGAAAAACAGAAGATTTTAAGAGCATACATTTGAATGAAATTTGCATAAAAACATCGCATGAAAGAAAAATAATTGGAGAATGGGGAGAGCAATGTGTTTTAGAGCCTAGTAAGGAACAAAAACCTTTAGCGATATAATAAAAAAATATTCAAAAATATTCTAAATATAATATAAAAATATTCTTAAAATATAAGAAAAAAATATTATCAAAAATTTTCTAGTAAAAAATATTCGAAGCAATAAAAAAATATTTTTAAAGTAAATAAGGCATTATTAAAGATTATTTATAAAAGTTTAAAAAGTTTTTGAAGATATTTTCCGAAAAATTAAAAAATGGCCAATGAAAACTTTTGGATGGGGAAAATTTGATACAATGTTTTGATACAAATTTGATACAATGTCACAAAAAAGTGACTGCTTTTTCAAATCAGAATTACCATTTTTTCTCCAAGTTAAAGTTTTCAAAAGTACAAAAGTAAGAGTAGGTTTTGTATTGGGTTACTAGTGATGAGAGTACTAAAACAAAAAAACAATATTGTCCCCCAATCCGATGAAATGCAATACTTCGTTTCAAATGTATTTAAATTATTAATTAATAATAGACAGGATGTTTTTAAGAACGTCTTTAATTTGTGCGGTTTAATTATAGACAAGAGTGACCCTTTTTTTAAACAATTGATATCACGTCGTATCCGGTGGCGTTACTTTGATAAATCTATTTAAAACAAAGAGCTATTAAAATTTGGATTAAAATTTAAATTTTTTTAGAATAAATTTGGTAACATTTTATAGGTATGTTAAAGGGAAAAAAATTGCTGTTAAAATGGAGACACCGCATAAAATTATGTTTCATTATCAAGAAAAAAATACGTTTCACTATCAAGCAGAAAAATATGTAGAGCAATTAAACATTTAGGAGCAGGCCTATGAAAACCGAGATCAAAGCTGTTTAAATCAAAGCTGCCAACATGTTTAAAATATATTAGTTTGAATCAAGCTGATTTCTCAATACCATTTTATTATTTCTCTTTTCTCTAGCTAAAATTATCGAGGGTGGATCTCTTATATCCATAGAACGACAAAAACGAGAATCTAATATTTCCGGTAACAAGCAATCAAAGTAAAAATCTTTTAGTTTGCATTTCATTTGTTGCTCCCAGAACATATCATCTCTCTCTATAACTTCAGTTTTTACTCCCTTTGAAGTCCATAAAACGAAAAGACAGAATTTTTTATTGCTGACATGCAGCTGTCCTTGTACCTGAAAGTAGTACTTGTGTTTTTTATTGATTATTAACATACCATTTTTAGAAATAACCCAAAAATTAAATTTCTTTGTAGAAATTGATTCCTCGGGAGTTAACTCTCTACATGAGAAAGGACATTTAATTTCTACGATCCCATCTTCCTCAATGAGCCCATCCGGACTTGCTCCTAAATAATAATCATTCTTGTCTATAAATAAACCACACGGCTGAACAAGAATGCCGTTTTCTTTTAGGGTGTCGATCGCGTCTTGTTCGTAATTACGACCGTACCTCATTGCGTTATTATCAAAATGACTATACAGTATTGATTTCACGATATTTTTGCAGCTAGTGTGTGGCAACTTACTGCAAATTCTCCCGAAGTGAGACGCGGTTATTCTTTTTCGCCTCTCTTGTTGCCACACTACTGACTCTCTCTGAGCAACAGTGGCTCTTTCTAATTGAAGACGTTCGCCCTCGTCCAACTTTAAAGCTTTTAAAAAGCTGTCTTTTTTAGAATTAAAATCTTCTTTTGCCAAATCTGGCTTTTCCGAATTCGGCCCATAAGACTTAGTGTCTTCTGGAAAAAGCAGTCGCGGGCGTTTTGAGTTCCACTGGGGAGTTTTTTTCTCTGAGCGAGGTCTTTTCCTTTTCTTCTCTAAGCTTTTTAAAATCTTTCCAGGACTTTGATCATACAGACTATGATGAAAATCACTGAATGGTGTATTGCTGTTGTGGGAAAGAGCAGCAGCATTGCATCGGGCCTGGTACGATCCACGCAAACAATAATTTATACGTTTGCCGCCGACAAATTTAGCTATAATAGAATGATATTGTTCAACACAATTGTTGTTAAGATTATGTATTAAACTTTTTGAATGATCCGCCATAAAATTAAAAATTCCCATTAGTTTATACATAATGTCATGTTTTTGCAATTCAAGAATAAGATTAGCTTCTTCCCCCAGTGTCACTTTCCCTTTATCGCAAAAATACTGTGCACATTTTTGATGATCCCCAAAAATATGAAAGGGAACATTTTTAATATCGCCTTGCAATTCAGAAACCCTTTGGACAATTGACTTATCGGCTGATAAATGATGTCGAGCAGCCATTACAATGGCTGCTCTAAACCGTAATAAATTTTGGCTAAGTGTTTTCCTTAGCAAAACAGGGGCACCGTTTTTGTTCCTTACAAGGTCTCTTAATTTGTTGCACATATTGCGCAATAAATGATTTTTACATTCAATTTTTTCCACAATTACGTTCTCATAGGGGTTAGCATCTAAAATTCTTTTGTACACATTGCTGTCCCCATCTCCAACAACTCTAGCATAAAGGCATTTTTGCAGATCTAAACTTTGAGCAAAACCCTCTACAATTATGTCTGCTTCCATTGATGAGGAGCTTCCTTGCCAATTTTTGAAGCACTTATGCTCTCTTACTTCTCCAGTATCCTGAGCTCTGCAGCATATAGAACAATATTTGTTTCTCACAGCTAAATAAATGATTTTCTTAGTGTGAAATTCAACAATTGCTGCCTAAAAATTTATAGCAAGATTACATAAAATAATGTATATAAAGCAATTGCTTGCATTTTAACGATTTAATGCAATCAATACTATAAGCAATATATATACTTTTGCATAATTTTTATACAATATTCATATGCATAAAAGTATGTACGTTATTTTATAATTAATGGAAATTTATATTTATTATTAAACATTTCTAATTAAATATTACTTATAAATCAATTGTTATGAAATTTATAATTACTCGTGGTTATTTGGTGAGGAAAACTCTTGATAACTTGGATTGAATAACTCTTGCTCCTGATTTACATTATTTTGCCTTAAAACAAGAAAACCAATTAAATTAACTAGAAAGACTATTCAAATTTCTTTTTGTTTAATTAATATTAATTTTCCCCATAGACATAATGTTAATTTTCCTCCCATTAGAGGGCCACATTTTCCTGACTACCTCCAATACAGGCCTTTTTTTTTAAAAAAAAAAATTCCTCAAAAAAGCCATTTTTCTACATTTTTCTTCTCATAAAGGCCATAACTCTAAACAGGTGTGTCTAATTCTTTAACTATAAAAGATAAGAGTTCAGGAATTCCAAACACATGCACTTTCAAGAAAGAAGGGGGGGAGTAGGGGGAGGATTTAACACAATGAAGACTCAGAAGCTTTTCCATAAGTGAGAAAACAGGTGTTCATCACACTCTGCTTGACCTTTCAACTTCCCTTTTATGCTGAAAAATTTTGAGCATTGGAGGAGGAACTTGACCTTTTGTTGTGGGTGCACAAAGGATAACAGGTTTAAGCCTTTGTACTCTTTTGATAGTAAGAAACTAGAGTCCTCATTTACTATAAGTGTGAAGGCATATTGAAGCACAGTTTTTTACACTATAAATTTTATGCTCAGGCACAAGTAAAATTAAAAATCATGGCACCTAAACCAAGCAAAAGATTACATTTGGATTTGAGTGACAAAATCAAAGTTCTTAATCATCATGATCAAGGAACATCTGCAAGAAAATTGGCTTCACAGTTTAATTGCATCAAGAATCAAATAAACAATGTTATGTTGTTAAAAACAAAGAGAGCTTACTGAAAGAATATGAAGATTTTAAAAATCGTGGGATAAAGAGAAAGAGAAATGAAAAGTTCTGTGATATAAATGAAGCTGTAATTATGTGGTTCAGATGTGCTAGGACTAAAAACGTCCCAATAAGTGATACTTTAGTGAAAGAAAAAGCCATTCAGATTGCAGAATCACTTGGTGTAGAAGACTTTTGTGCAAGCAACGGATGGTTAAATAAGTTTTGTAATAGAAACAATATTGTTTTTAAAACATTATGCGGTGAATCAGCTAATGTTGATAAAGATTTGTGTCAAGACTGGAAATCAAGGCTTCCAATCATTCTGGCAAGCTATATGAAGATCATGATGTTTATAACTTAGATGAGACTTTTTTCCGTGCCTTACCTACCAAAAGTTTAGTTGAGAAAGCAGAAGAGGCCAAAGGAGGAAAACAAGCTAAACAGAGGCTCACTGTGTGTTTTTGTGCTAATGCTGCTGGTGAAAAGGAAAAGCCCATCGTCATGTGGCACTCCAAGAAACCTCGTTGTTTTAAAGGTAAAGATTTATCACAAATGGGAGTAAAATATCATCATAATAAGAGAAGGCATGGATGACCATGGAAATATTTAAAGATTGGTTGATTAGTTTTGACAATAAAATTACAAATCAAGGCAGAAAAGTGATTCTTTTTTTGGATAATGCACCATGTCATGTCACTCGTTTAACGAAAACTTGAAAAGTGTAAAGCTTCAATTCTTGCCTCCAAATACTACGTCTGAAATTCAACCTCTAGACCAAGGAGTTATACGCTGCTTTAAATTAGAATACCGACGTTTTGTTTTGCGAAGACTCCTTTCTCTTATAGATTGCGATAAAAATTCATCACAAATCATTCAATCTATAACAGTATTAGATGCCATTCGGTGGATTAGACACGCCTGGGAAAATGTAAAAGGACAGACAATTGTAAATTGCTTTAAAAAATGCGAGCTAAGCAATACAGCTTTAGAGGCCACTATCGATGCAGCTGATTTAGAAAATGAAGTGGTTGAACTTTCAAAAGTTGCTGCAAATTAAATATGACCCAAATTCAGATAAATATGAAAATGGGCTAGAATGTTACGATGATTTATCGGAAGATAGGGAGAAAAGATTTATAGATGATTTAGATACAGGTAAAACATTAATATTTATTGTTTTAAGTTTTAAAAAAATACAATATTTTTTTTAAACTTATTTGTTCAATTTTTTCAGGAGTTCAGTCTGATTCAGATAATGAGAATGAGTCCCCCGTGCCATATTTATCAAACCAAGAAACGCTAATAGAAGTAAATAAACTGATATCCCAATCCAAGGCATTAATAAATGATTTGAATTTAACTAATTTGTTTTATAGAGTTAAGGAATCATTAGAAACTAAAATTGTTTGCGAAAAAATTTTAAAAAGTAAACAAACTTCAATTGAAAATTTTTTTAAACATGTATAAAAACTTAAAATGTTAATAAACAGTTTTTTTCTACATAAATTTTGATTTCCTCATTTTATTTTTTGGTCACCCCCATTATAGGGCCACCCCCCATAAGGGCCAATTTTCAATGGAACGACAGGTGGCCCTTACTCAGAGGTTTCACTATATTCATCCTTGTTTGAGTGACAGCTATCAGCCGGCACATGCGTCGGCCGAGGGACTCGGCGAAGCCCCCCCGTGGCATATATTTAAAACACAAAAATTTCAGGAAAATAGATGACAACAGGGCATAAACAAAAATCTGTTACACAAAGTTTAAACAATAGAGGAAAAAAAAAACAGTACAAGGACCCAAGGTTTGTCATTTGTTGGTTGGTTTAGGTCAACGGACCCTTATTTACAGGTCAACAGACCCTTATGCATACCAACCTTATAAATCCAAAAGGGATCCTAAAACATTTAAAATTGACAAATCACTTGAAATCAACTAATACAATAAAATGTAATTAAAATACAAATTATACCATTAAAATCCAGATACAAGTCCGAAACGATAGCAAGAAAACATAGTTCGTACCCGTACCCCAAACACCAAGCCGGGGCTGGTAATTGATTAAAATTGTAAGAAAAACGAGTGAAGATAAAACTTGACGAGTTAAAAATAAAGCAAGTTTAAAATACAACAGATAGTTAAAGATAAGATAACAGATAGTTAGATAGAAAAGTTATATAAAAAAAAAAAAAAAAAACTTGAGTTAAAACCAACTGGGTCAAAAGTGACCTCAGTTATACAATAAAAAACAGTAAGTTAAAAGGTGTATAAGGGTCAATTAAAAACTAATGTAAAAGCATGTAAAATTTAAGCAGTAAAAATGTGGTAAAAGGTGCAAAGTTAAGATTTGAAAACGATGCAAAACCCGAAATTTGGCCGATGGTCCTCAAAAGTTATTATCAAACTGATATATTTTATTCTTAGTTACTGTGTATTTATGCATTTTTCTGAATCTCTATTTAATATTCAGGTTTTTATTTGCCGTTATTACGTTTAGTAAGAGATTATTTTCATTTCTAGCTTTTGATATACAGTTGTTTTTTCCACACACGTTAAACTACTAATTTCCAAAAGTAACAAGATCGGTGAGATAAAATTTCTAAATTTAAAATCTAATATGGTTTTCATTTTTAATTTGTTCTAAAACTGCAATAGTAAAAACTATGAAAGAAAAATGAATCCACGTGTACCCTTAATTTAAACTTCAAAATTCTTTGTTTCGTTCATGTAAAAGCCAAAATGATTAAAATTTCTCCAAATAAAAAGAAAAATTCAGATAACTTATATTTCGTTATTAACTTTCATAATCCTATTTTTAATCAGATCAAATTTCATAATATTTTCGAAAATTTTAAAAATTTATTTCCATTAAAAGACTTAAACATAATTGAAAGCTTCAAATATAATTAATCTCTAGGTAGAACAATATTTACTTATCCCGATTATGAATGTCACTGTGAGGAGGAGAAATATTTTGATTTTGTTGATAAACATCATGAACATATTATTACTGGTAATTTAAATATTATAGAAAAATTAAAATTTAGGAATTAGGAATAAATTCATATTTACTTATTATTCATCTTTCTTAGATATCTTATTTTTTGCATTATTATGAAAAAATATTATACTCTTAATATTAAATTTTTTTTTAGATTTATTGATGATTTAATTATCTTTAATTTTCAAGATTATACTATTTTATTAAATAATATTTATCGAGAAATTCTTCCAGCTTCGTAATCATTACGATAATATTGATTTTAATTTTTTGGATTTGAGTAGAATAAAAGAAGAAAATATTTGCTTTATTGATTTAGACGATAAAATAAATTATTTTAATTTTAATATAAATAAACTAATTACTCGGAATTCTAATATTTCTAGGAACATCTATTTTCATTCCACTTTTAATGAAATGAATTGAATTAAAAGAATAAGTAGTAATATTTATTTATCCAAAAAACAAACAGATGAACTCTTTCAAAATTTGATAAAAAAAAAAAAAATAAAAAAAACAATGAATACCCAACTAAAGTAACTAAACTCTATATAAAATAATTGAGTTAATTGTGCATTATAGTAAATAAATTTACTAAAAATTTCTTTGTTTATTTATATACTTTTACCATGTGCAAATCCAGGATTAATTAAATGTGAAAAACAAGCAATTCATGTTTCCTTCTCTTTTCTTTTTGAAAATATCTTTCAGTTTTTTATCTTTAAAGTTAAGGTTAAAAAAGTTTAATTTTCTGCTTTTCAACAAGAAAAATTTGCAATGAATAAAATGTTTCGCGGTACATGACATATACTGTGATGTATATATTGTGAAACTATTGAAAGTCCGAGTTCTAATGTTGCACACTCTTAAAATTAAAAAGTCTCCGGCAAAATTTCTCATTTCATAAACCCTTCGAGTAAATAGATAAAGCTCCAGATTTCTATAAATGAATATATAAATGCGTTTTTTATCCTCGATTTCTATATGCATATTTAATACTAGGGGGCTAAACCCCCTGTTCGCTGCCGCTCACCAACCCCGATGATTGCTTCGCAATAATTGTCTTTTCTTGGCAGAAAACAGTTTTTCTACATAAGTTAAAATTATTCACTTAACTTAATATATATGTACTAAAAGGAATTCTGTTTGCTTACTCTTGTGCCTCTACTTCCCAAGTCCAAATATTACTATTTATTGGTATTATAAACATTTGGATCTCTTGATGAACGGAAGTGATTTTTCGAAGTAATCATTTTTTAAAATAACATTTATATTCTTATAACATTATATTGTTCAAACAAATTTGATGAGTTCACAACCATAATTTAATATTCTCGCTAATAATAGCAGTACTGGAAAATAAGTTTAAATTAGGGATACAAAAATATTTAAAGAAAAACAATACCTTTACGACTATTATTAATTTTATGCTGATGATAACCAAAACAATATTTAAATGAATGAGGAAAAACTGGATCCTATCACGTGATTTCGCGGCCAATAAAAACTCACGAAATTGCGACACCATCATTAGATTTTTATATATAGTAAGAATTGTTAAAACATTTTGTTAGATTGATTTTATTAAATTTATTAACATTGACAGATTTATTATTATTAACAGATTTCCCTAACATTTACTTCTTTAAGAAGAGATTACGAAATTATTCGTATAAGAGTTATGCTAGAGTTAAATTTCCACGCATAGTCATGATTGAAAAATAATACAAAATCAAATATAATCCAAATATTCACAAAATATATTTTTAATAAAACAGTAGTATAATTGTAAATTAATGAATAAATAAAGATGATAGTGATAAAAAATAAGTTTAAGTGACACGACATCAAAATAAAGAAAAGTTATAATCGAAATAATGAAAAAAAAAAAAAAAAAACATTACCGCTTTTAAAAATACCATAAAAGTGTTAAGCATAGAATTATTTGGCTACTTTAGTTGGGTGTTCATTGTCTTTTTTTATCAAATTTTGAAATCTGTACTGAGTTCATCTGTTTGTTTTTTGGATAAATAAATATTACTACTTATTCTTTTAATTCTATTCATTTCATTAAAAGTGGAATGAAAGTAGATGTAAATAGAAATAATGAAAAAAACAAAACATTAACGCTTTTAAAAATACCATAAAAGTGTTAAGCATAGAATTATTTGGTTAGATTATTAAGCATTTTCTATAATTATTAACTATTATTCAAATTAAAAATAGCTTTTAGAGGATCATTACGCAATGTTTATAAGAAATTAATAATAATTAATAACTGAACATCAATAACATAACATAAATTTAATTAAATCACTCAACTACAAACTAAAATTATTAACTAACATTACGTTTTAATTCATGGAAATTTTTGATTATAAAAGCATTATTTATATTAACTGATAAATATAGAATTATTTTATTTCATTTTTGATAAATTTTCTGAAATTAAATAATTTTAACTTAGCGAATGCATTAACGAATTTGATATCATTTAAATGCTGTTTTGCGGGCATGTAAGAGGCAATAGAGGATAATTCCCTAGCACCCCTCTCCAAGCTCAATCCTAGTTCTTCACCCCTCTGATTTTCCTTCTCTGATTTTAACAGTTGAAGATTGATTAAGGATTACGCCCACTGAAGAGGGGGAGAAGTCTGGGGCCGAGATAGCAGGAACAGTATTACGATGTAGTAACTTTATTTCACCTCGTTTCCTTTTTCGACTACATCTACCCTTTTTTATGAAGGTTTATTGCATTGAACGTAACGCCCGAAGGATTCTTTCTAATCTTCAAAAGTTACTAACCTCAGCCTCAATAAAAAGATACTCGTTATTCAGACTGCATTCTAATCCAGTAAACGTACCTAGAAAAAATAAATAACTAATGATTAGATATTTGGAATCCGCAAAATATGCAGCTTATAGGAGTGGCACAGGTGCAATGTACAGTGTAACGCATTTATTAAAATGAAAATAAAAAATTCTATTTAAAATTTTGTTCAGTTGGGGAAAAACGAAAGAATCGCAAGTGTTTTGATAAAAACCAATTTGTTTTATTTCAGTCCGAATTTTTCAAAAAAAGGATTTTTCTTTTTTTATTGAAAAAAAAAAATCATCTTTTGAATACGCTGTCTGAATTTTTTTAAGGCAAGGGGTGAGGGTTAAAAGTGTCTTTTAAAATGAAATTTGCATATTTTTAAGCCAAAATTTAGAAAAAGGGATCACAAGTGATATTTTTTAAAGAAATAAGTTTAACGTACGAATTTGAAAGGAAAAAAAAAAAAACGTTTATAAGTGTTATTAAGTTGGGTTTTTTTATGAATTAACTTGTTTAGTTTCTTAATGCAATCCAAATTTGGAAAAATAAAAGTCACAAATGTTTTTAATAAGAATTTTAAACATTCTTAAAAAGCAGTCAGAGTTTCGGAAAAAATATGATCACAAATGTTTTTTTAAAAAAAAACTTAGTTATTTTTAAAACGCAGTCTGAAGTTGAAAAAAAACAGGATCATAAGCATTTTATAAAAGTAATTTGCATATTTTCAAAATGAATTCAGAATTTAGTGATATAAAAAGACCACGGCCAAATTTTAGAAAGAATACATTTTTATAATGCAGCCTGAATTTGAAAAAAAAAAAAAGGATCATACATGTTTGTTTTTTTAATGTAAACTATTAAAACGCAATCAGAATTATGTAAAAATAAATAAATAAAAGTTTTTTTTTTTTTTTTTTTTTTTTTTTTTTTTAAATAGAAATTTGCATGTTTGCTTTCTAAATATGTAGATAAAAAATTAAAAAAAATTCTGAATAGTAATTTCGTTCTTACTTAAATAAGAAGTATCGAAGCAATAAATGAAAATATGACTATATAACTAAAATATGATATGTCACTAGATTATGGACTGTTTACTTTTTTTCTACAGTGTCATAACCGTTTTCTCTTCTCTAGAGTGCTTTTTCTGATGTCACAGTGCTACGTTATTTGTTTAAAATTCTGAAATTGAAAAAAATTCTGAATAGTAATTTAGTTCTTACTTAAATAAGAAGTATCGAAGCAATAAATTAAAATATGACAGTCACTAAATTATGGAGTGTTTACTTTTTTTCTACAGTGTCATAACCGTTTTCTCTTCTCTAGAGTGCTTTTTCTGATGTCACAATGCTACGTTATTTGTTCAAAAGATAAAATGTTCAAAAAAGGTACTATATAATCGTGTGGTATAATTAATGTCAATTGGAATGAAAAGAAATAATGACATTGAAATCAATCAACGTTTTAAGTTAATGTGCTACCTTATAATGCAATGTAAAAATGGAGGTTGATGCGTTAAAATAAAGGTTTAAAAAAATTAAGTTAACATTCTTTCTGAGGAAAAAAATAGCATTTGCAAGCAACGTCAAAATTTTAGATAACTTATGTATGGAAAAGTAGTATGTGTTGTTTTAAAAAAAGTATGCTAGATCAATATATCAATAGTTTACAGAAATCATAACTTATTTTATAAAAAAATTCAGACAAATTTTAAAAATACAATACTAATGTTTCTGATGAGCTAAACTTTTTCCAGGAAATAATTTTGAGCAATTTTTATTTGAATAATGAAATTTGAGTTGAATAATGAAATAAACTTGATGTAATTAAGTTTATCTAATGGACAGTAGGACAAGATCCCAAACTTTTAAATAAATAGTTAGCTTAGTGTTTAGATTAACGATTAAGCAAATTATATTTATTGCAAAATAATGATATTTGATAAAATTTTAGATCTTAAAAAACCATTTACGACAAAAAAGTTTTGCATATTTTTGAGAGCCTGAAACATGTCGACTGCTATTTTAAATATGTGTATAATTTATTTTTAATCAAGAAATATCTTACTGCTTCAGTTTCTTGAGATTATTTATTTAATTAATATGATTATTTTGAAGTCCTGGCCAGTAGATTGTGCGAATTTTGAAAGTTAGTTTCATCACTTTAAAAATATATTTATACATACATATAAATAAGGATATGTCCTAAACTTAAAACTTTAACCGACCTAATATTAAAAGTTTAAATCTGCTATCAATATTTTTTATTCATAATTTATTTCATATTATGTATTTCATAATTTATACAGTGTTGCCATCTATGAATTATAACTTCAAGATTTTGTAAAATTTTGTTACTGATTGTACTAAGAGATGGCAGCACTAGATTAGTAATTGCCACTGACTCAGTTTTATATTATGAAATCAATTTTGAGTTTCTATGTATTCGGAAATTTTATTTCAAATAATCAGCATAAATTCTTTTCGAAAGTTATGAATATTTCAACGGCTGATCATATAAAACTGAAAATATTCATATTTCCTTATTCATAATCAGTAATATAAAAAAAATTTAAAAATAGAAAGTTCTTAAAAATTATTGTTGCCTCACACCAAATCTAATTTCAATTTCTGATTCCCAATATTATTTTCCATACACACTATTCCTTTTGGAAAAAAAAAAAAAGATTAGAAATGAGCTAAAAGGGAAGCTATATATAGTCTGTAGCAATAAATTGATCTAAAAGGAAAGCTTTCCCTCTGACTGAAACTCTGATTTAAAATATTAGAATAACTCATTTTACTCATCCAATAAAAAGAAAATAGTTTCTTTTTAAATATTATATAATGCATATATACAAATTCTACTTTCTTAGAAGTTTATTTTCAATCAAATTGAGACACAAACTTAAAATTTGCTTATTTTTTAAAAAAGATAATAATTTAAAAAAATTATTAATAAATCTCAAAATATTTGAATAATCTATTTAATTGATCTAAACTATTAGAATATAATACAATAATAATTTTAAGATAGTTCTCGAAATAGCTCACGATAATTTTAGATTTATTGCAGACGATTATTTTAAAGGGACTTTTCTGTTTATTTTATGTTTGTAATTTGTTTTAAAATGAGACGTTTATTACGTCATATAACCGAATCACTAAAACAATATTTGGATTGAAAATGGAAAGAAGAAGGAATTTTTTAACAAAATTTAGCTTCATCTCTAATACATCAAAATCAACTAAAATCTGGCTAGAGTAACGCAAAATTACATGGGTCAGCTTACTCGTCAATTGTAACCCTATTGAAAATTTATGGGGTATAGTAAAGAAAGAAAATTCAAAAATTTTAGTCTTTATTTTTATTGAAAGCGAATAAGAAGAAATCAAAAAGCTATCCATATCATATTATTATTATCAACTAGAAACTATTTTAAAATATAAAGGCGTAAAAGAAGAAAATATAGTTTTAAATAGTTTATTTAATATTTTATTTAATATTTTATAATGTTACTTACAACATTGTAATATTGAAAAATGTTTTAACAATGCAAATTTTGTAGCAATATGCGTTAGAAATGTAAGGCATTATAAATTCATTAATACTAATTATAATTCATTAACACTAATGTAATGCATTACTAGTTCATTCTAATACATTAATATGCTGTAGAAATTAAAATTACTGATAATAAGCACGAATGAGAAGTGTCTTTCAATTGTGTTATACGAATTTATAAGGCGTTACAGAAACTTGATGATATATAAATTGATAAATTCTACTTTCTTTCTTGTTTTTTTAATAACGTTTATAGATGCAGTGTTTATGCATTAGTGTTTATATATTAGTGTACATTGTTTATATATTATTGTTTATAAATTGTTTCTACATTAGTTTTTATATATTGTTTCTACATTAGTGTTCATATATTACTGTTTATACATTGTTTATACATTAGTGTTTATATATTACTGTTTATACATTAGTGTTTAAATATTAGTGTTTATACATTGTTTATACATCAAGCGTTTATATATATAAGTATTTATACATTGTTTATATATTAGTGTTTACATGGATCAAAACCCAGTAATTATACGCTTCATTACTAATAATCATTCGAGTGATTCAGTGTTTGTGCATCACATAACATTAGCATTAATATTCATTGTTCATACATTACATTGGCATTAATACTCAGTGTTTACATATTACATATCACCGAAACTGCGCATTTATACATTTATCTAATTATAATTTTTCTACGGTAAAATTACTGCAGTGATAAAATTTTGAAAATAACATTTTAGTTAAAATACAATAGTTATACCTCATAATAGTTTAACACTCAACATTACAAGTTACTTTGATATTTTGTACCAGTTGTTATATTCTGTGACTTATAACAAATATATAGCCGTTTCTTTGCTAGACCGCCTGCGGTTGCGTTTTAAATTCAAGTGAAAAAGTAGTTAAAAGTAGTAGTGAAAAGTTTAAAATTATTTTAATTTTAAAAAATGAAAATGAGAGGAAATCAAATAAATTAAATAGAAAGTTGTTATGTCACTTTTCCCAATAGGCTTTTTAAATGACTTAAACTTTTTAATGTTTATCAAACTCTTCTCTACATATTTTGAGTACATGATCATAAACAGAGTGGTTCGTAATCACCATTCTTAAAACATATATTTTCTTAATCGTCTTAAAAATGTAGTCAATAAATATAGACAAAAGAAATGTCAATAAATGCCGCAAATTTCTTTTCAACGTAGCAAAAAAAGAAAGAAAAAAAAAACTCTAGCAAAACTGTTAAAAGCTGTTAAGAAAGATAAGATAAAAAGTATCAAAACATGGCTGATTGCTGGATAAAATTCGATCGTTTTATCTCACCTCTCTCTCATTCTTCTCACGCTTTTAATCCCGCCTATCTCCTTACTAATTCATCAAGTTGTTGTTCTTTTAAGTATTTATTTTATTTTTTTATTTATTCATTTCTCAGGACAAAGTTTCTAAAATTAACGGAATGAAATGCATTTCAGAGCATTTTCAAGAGTGTTTTTGCTTAAGAAAAACGCCAAAATTTCCGTGTAGGCAAAAAGATTACTTTTATAGAAAGTGCTGCCATATAGTGGAGTTTTAAGGAACTTGTAAAGTATCTATTTAGAAATAACAAAGGGCCAATGCACTGCAGAAATGAAAAAAAGTGTGCCTTAACATGCTTCCTTAACGTCAATAATTTTATGGCAATTTCTTAATTCTTGAAACGAATCAGTATCGATTTTTTGTAACTGTGCTCGGAATTTTATAAGTATTGTCGTTCGATTGTTACAAACGTAAGCAAGAAAGTAATTACTTTCTTGCTTATGTTTGTCCCAACAGCGAAAAATAATTTGCTTTTGTGAAAACGAGTTCGTCATACCCCGAGAGCACAACTTCTGGCAAATCTATTATTTCCTTCAATGCAGAAAGTTTTAATTTTTTGAGTTCACCTGCGCGCAAAACAGACATTTTAGCATACTCTACGTAAAACGATTCTTTCATCTTTCTCATCACTATCGGTATCTCTCCTGCGCTGTAAAAAATTGCAAACAAAGATGAAATGTTAACTATTGTATACAATGCGTATTCCTTTATTAGCTGTGAGTTCATATTGTTTTTCTGATATTATTGAATGAGATCCAGTCAAAAACACAGCAATTCCGGAAAGGTTGACAAATATTTGAGAGAAACACTGATAAAATGAACGAAAAAAGAAAGTTCTGCGAATCAATTGTGTAACTTTGAGTAGCAAATTATACTGTCTAGTAAATTCTTCTTGGCGTAAAATAAATGTCGCTGTTGCAAATGCAGTCTTCATGTCCTTTAAATACTGTGAGAAATATGTAGAAATGAGATGGCAACACGTTATATATAGGATCAGCATGACATTATTAAAACAGAACGTTACACAGTATACAATAAATAGTTTAATAAAATAAAAGAATGTTCGCCAAGATTGATTTTCAATTTTAAAACCATACATTAAATGCTGACTGTATTCTTCAATAAATCCATTATTACTAGTACAACAAGTCTTTATGTAATATACATATGAAAATAATATAGTAGAATAAATGATGACTTTTCTTTTTTTACTTAGTTCTACATTCCATTTCTTCATTTTACTTAGCTTTTTAATGTACTTCAAGATCTGGATTACATTCAGCCTTTTTGCACGCATTGCATGCCAAGTTAACAGTTGAAATACGCAGGTGACTGACAGAGCGCAGCCCACTCTAACGTCGTATCTCCGCTATTGTGTGTTTACAATTGAATCTATGTATCCAATGTGAAATAAAATTATAAATATTGCTGAAAAAGTTGTAGTAAATCTTGATTTAGATTTCAATAATCCGCATGCAATGCAACAGTTCTGTAAAATCGCAACTTCGGCGTCAAGATTAGTATTTAAACTTTTTTGATGCATTTTCGAAACACTTCCATTTACCGCAGATAGGACACAGATGCCCATCTAAAAAATTAGTTACTAAAAATCTAAAGAAAATCTACATCTAAAAAAATAGTTACTAAAAAAATGTGTTAAATTTTTAGGATTATATTTGTACTAAAATATGAAATCCACAAAAAGTAGTTAGAAAAAAAGTTCCTCCATATTTTAAAAAAACTTTCAATAGTTGATTATGTGAATTAAAGAAATTTCAATGATGAATAACTGTTTTTCTTAGACCTAAAAAATTGCAAATCAGAAGAAAATTTGTTTGGAAGTGAACCGTGTACCTTTAACACAATGAACCTTTAACACAGAAAAAGACACCAGTGTTTTATGCTGCATTTCATAACCATAAGATTAAAATGCTAAATATAATATTTTTCACTTATTGTGACCTAAATTAATACAGTTTCTGAATAAGTATGTAAAATATGTTTAATGGACATTCTACGTCAAAGGGATAATGTTCGGCATATAACAGATTAGATATAATTTTCAGTAGATCAAAGCATCAGCTGTTTGTCATATTGAATCCCATTACATACCTCATGTCAAAGACTTTTTTATATTACAGACCAAAACAAATTTACGTTAACCCAATAACCGCAAGTCACCTAAGATAAAAAAGTAAACATTTCATCAACTTAAAAGCTGTTAAAAAAGCTATTTCAAATCTTCCGCGCCGAAAAATCGCACCCCGTCCTAATGTTCTTTCGATGCAAAAATCAAGATAAAAATCCATTACAAAACCATTTTTCAAGGCTTTCATAAACTTAAACATAAATTAGTATTCCATAAACTTTTATTAACGTCTTATACATTTTAGTAAATAAAATATAAAGCTTAATTTCATACATTTTGTTGAAAAGTGTTTCTAAACTTTTTTCCACATATGCGTATCATCCGAAATTTCAGTTTGTTTCTATAGAAGAGCAGGAAATTTATGGATTAAGACGTTTTCTTATTTAATAAGTTCAAAAAAAAAAAAAAAAAAAAAAAAAAAACGAATTTTAGAAGATTCTGAGGAATTGCTTGTTATTAATAGCCTTAGATTCGATTGCAAAAAAGTATTTTATTGTTTTTAATAAACATTCATGCAATTTCGAATTTCTAAAATACTTCTTCTGAATTATTAGTAAGTTTTTATTTTGAATTATTGGTATTTACTACTGAATTATTAGTAAGTCACTTATAATGACTTTTGCAGATGTATCATCAACAAATAATTTTCGATTAAACTGCTTGATTAAAAAAAAAGTTAAAATATGATTATACGTTCTTGGCATTAAATATTTATTTCGAGTCAAATTTTGAATTACATTTTTATGCGCGCTATATTCAGAAAAGCTATTAAAGTTTCTCTTTATGGTTCGTGTTCTTACTAATGATATCTTTTTATGGATCATACAATACAGTGAATTCATTAACTGAATTTTAAAATATTTCACTTTTTCATGAAAGTTAGCATATTTTTAAAATCAATAAGCACATTTTGCATAGTTAGCTTTATTATTTTTCAAAAAACTTTGTATTACTTTTAGAAACCGTGAAAAAGTTATTACTTTTTGAATAAAATAAATATTTACATGATTGCTGCCATTCGTGAAGAACCCAGATCTAAAAGAGTTTTTGATCCCTGTAGATAGTGCAAATTTAATCATAGAAAATGTTTTTTGACCTATAGCCGTTGATAACGGTAATATGACATGCAGAACTGTAATTTTGATCAATATCGCCTAATGCTTGTTTTTAATAAATACAATTTCAAAAACGGAGTGGATGATTATATCGCTGGTTCAAAACTAAAACGACACATCTGCACGCATAATACGTTTGCAGATGTGTCGTTTTAGTTTTTGAACCAGCGATATGGTAAAAAAAAAGCTCCACTTAAATAATTATATAAATTTAACTACTGATTCGATTCGGGTCGTTTAGGCCGAATTTAATGTAATTAAGAGCTTTTTCGTATGTCTTTTTTTTTCTTAATATACGCGGAATAATTTGAAATTTACTGAAGTACAATTCATAGTTTTTTATCAATTGATTAGAATAAAAATATTCTACATTCCAATGACTTCACTTAATACTATTTTATATAATAGTTATACATAAATAATAATAATTTATCACATGTGATTTATAAAAATATTGAATTTAAATGAAAACCTTCATCGTTTTTTTTAATATTTTTAACGTATCATAAAATTAATCTCAAGTGGTACCATAGTTTATGGATCAATCTTATACAATTATCTTATTATAGAAGATATTATAAAATATAAAAATAATAAGTGTACCTTTCTGTCAATTCAGAATTAATAATTGTATATTTATTAATTTTAAAAATGTCTAATAATATTCTAATAAATCTTAAATTACGTTTAGTTCAGGACCCAAATCGATTCGATTATCAAACTCATTTAATGTTTTTTTCCCGGCCATGCTTTATTTCGATGCTTTTTTTTCCTCGGGCAGATTTTCTGGTGTGTTTTTATTTTCCGTAATTTGATTATAAAATTTAAATATATAAATAAAAGAAATTGTTTATTATTGTTGAAATTTATAGTTTCTAACACTACAGCTAAACTACAGACTATGCATTGAAAAACGTAGACCACTCTGGAAATAAAATTTGTGCGTTTTAAAAAAATTACATTTTTTTTTCTTTTAATAGGGTATACTACAACTAGCAGTGATAGTGAAGTAGAAAGTACTTCATTTTTAAGTTTACATTTTTCACTTCTTACAGACATTTTCAGAGAAATATACTAACCATTTCTGTCTTTAGAATTAACTATTCCATAATTAACAATTATATAAAGTGACATACAAATTTCCGTGTTTATTAGTTAAGTTTATATTACCCACTTCTTTGAGGCATTTCCAATGACAACGAATTTGGACTGACAAATTTGAAATGAAGATTTTTTATTTTTTAAACTACTGCGGTCAAAAGTAATTAAATCTGCATTTTTCTTTAAATCCACAAATTTTTAGTGTAGGCACACTAAAATCTTCCATCAGCATTATTAATAGTTTATTTTTCTTAAAGTTGTTTTTCAGTTTTTATAAAAGAAAGTGTTTATTATTGTTGAAATTTATAGTTTCTAACACTGCAGCTAAGCTACAGACTATGCATTGAAAAACGTAGACCACTCTAACCATTTTGGAAATAAAATTTGTGCGTTTTAAAAAAAGTACATTTTTTTTTTCTTTTAATAGGGTATTCTACAACTAGCAGTGATAGTGAAGTAGAAAGTTTTTCATTTTTAAGTTTACATTTTTCACTTCTTACAGACATTTTCAGAGAAATATACTAACCATTTCTGTCTTTAGAATTAACTATTCCATAATTAACAATTATATAAAGTGACATACAAATTTCCGTGTTCATTAGTTAAGTTTATATTACCCACATCTTTGAGACATTTTCAATGACAACAAATTTGGACTGACAAATTTGAAATGAAGATTTTTATTTTTTAAACTACCGAGTTCAAAAGTAACTAAATCTGCATTTTTCTTTAAATCCACAAATTTTTATTGTAGACACACTAAATTCTTCCATCAGCATTATTAATAGTGTATTTTTCTTAAAGCTGTTTTTCAGTTTTTATACAGTTTTAGTAATTATTTTATTTTTGTGATTCATATAAAAAAATGTTTTATTGTGCATCGGAAAGTTAAGGAATTGTAAAAAGCGCACATTACGTTTCTTAAAAACAAAATTTAATTTTATATTTATGAATAGCACTGTTTGTCATGCAATGCATTCATTAATTTCGACTTTGCATGAAATTTCTCATAGAGACATTTAAAAGATAATGAGTGTATTAAATATTCATGTAAGTATAAATTTAAATGAAATTGCGTATTAAAACAATGCAAACCTTCTGGATACGAATAGGTACTTTCAATTTAATAAAAAAATATTTGAAGGATATATTTGCGCAGATAGTAACTTTGAAATGAAACTAAGTATTTTTTGTGGCTATTCAAGTATTACGTAAGCACATTTTTGGTGATCTAGAGAACAAAAAAGGAACAATTCTCTATCCCTATGCTTACTTAAGAATTTTTCCTGCATGACACACGCTTGTTAAAATTTAATTACAACTAACAAGTGAATTTTTCAATGAATTGAATTTAGTGTATGCAATATTTATATTCTTCTTTATCAGCAAAAAATAGTATTTTTCAAACCCCTATTTTCATCAATGCTTACGTATTTTTTATATGGCTCGGTTTTACAAACCTGATTACATTTGTCATGATAGTATTAGAAGTATTATTTATAAGAAAAAAAATCAACGATACAGTATTTAGTTAGCTATTATTATTATTTATTATAAGCTCTTAAAGTTTGAAATATTTGTGTTAAATTAAATTAAATGGAATAAAACAAAATAAAATAAAATTTTAAAAAAATAAGTGAAGTTTTAGTTTTAAATAACGTTTGAATCCTTAATGGTTTTAGAATTTTAAGTGTGAATATGAATGTGTATATTATTTAGAAAATATTCAAAATATAATGAAATATTTTATTAACATTTTTTAAGATTAATCTGACGCCCGGTAATTGATTAGGAGCTCATCGCGCTCTCCTGCCACAGGTTCTTGGTTGGATCCTCGGGCTGGGCAAGGTTGACTCAGGCTTTCATCCCTTCAGTAGACCGATAATATGAGTACCGAGCATGCTTGGGAACTAAACACTGGGGGTTCCGCTTTCGGCTGAGCACTCAACCGAAACATCTGCTTTTGCACCCCAGACCCCAAGGTCATGAAAACCGAGATGGGCACAGTAGGCCTTGGCCCTCTATGGGCTGTCACGCCACTGAGTTTAGTTTTAGTTAAAATTAATCTTAATTGCTATTATCGAAATATCATCTATATATCATTCACAGACATCCCTTTATAGACTAACATCTTAAATTTATTCAGTTATTTAGTTTTCAAACACCCAAAACTATTTCATACGTTTATTAAAAAGTGTTACAGCTACTCTTTTAAACACTGAATTTTATTATACAGTCAATATAGTGTCTATATCTATGACGTACTTTTCGTGGTTGAAATTTTTTTTTTATCTAAATATCTTAGAAGAATCAGATTTTATCATTTAATAAATCAAATATCATAAATTAAGGGCATAATTTAATAATAACAAAATTACATAATTGACGTTATTTCCTTTCGATTTAAGATTTCTAACCTTTTTACTTACTTTGTTCCCCTTAGTTCAAACACAGGGATTAAGTTATTTTTAACGTATTTTGAAGTTTTTGTAAATATGCTAATAACCCTTTGCGGACACATGGTTGCTCTCAAACATCAATTTTTTATTGAGTATCAACGACCAGAAAGGGTTAATTTAAGGAATTTTATTGATATTGGTTAGTTTCGTTTGTTTTCTTTTGATCAATTCTTTTTATCAGTTTATGGTTGAACAATTGTGCGTCAGTTTATTAAATAAAATGATTTAAAAAGAATTTTATGTCTTTAATATTCATTGAAATTTTTAATATTTATCACATTTAGGATTTTTTTTATGAGTTAAATTTAGAAAACTTATGCAACTACGTAATTAAATTTCACTTCCCTCAAAAACTGAACCTCCGTGACGCCCATGACAGAATTCCTTAAAACAGTTTTTTTTTTTTTTCGGATTTAAGACTTCTATTGACTTCTTTTATCGCTTTTTTTATATTCTCTTTCCCATTTTCTAATTTGTCACAGTTTGTGTGCGTGTGTGTGTGAATTTTAAGAACCGATTTACATCCAAACTCTTTCCACGCATGGCATGCCAATTTAGTAGTTGAAATACCACAGCTACGATATAACCACAGTTTACTCTTAGCTAATATCTATTCGTAATCGTGTTAAACATTAATAATACAAAGATTCAAGTAATGAAAAACAAAATAAATATATAAATATTTTTGAAAAGATTGAAATTAGTTTTTATTTCGACTTAATCCGCATATAATCGCAGAATGTTGCAAAACGCAAATTTCATAAATGAAACTTATGTTCAAAATTTTTCTAAACGTGCTGTAATAAACTATCTAGATTCTAAATTTTTACTGAACTTGGATTAAATTTTTTTTAAAACATGCTGTATTAAACTAAGTTTATGCTGTAATACATTAAAATATAAAAAGTTAGATACTGTCATCATATACTTTATATATAGTTTAAAAAAGTTAACTTCCTCAGTCAAAACCTTTCCAATTATTTTGTAAAAGGATTGATGTTAAAAGCTGAATTTGTAATACCCTATTTTAAAAATATGCGATAATAAAATGCTCTATATTTCGTATACAAACATAGTATTAAAATGAAAATAGTTTTAACCAATTTTTATGATACAAAAAATTTCATAAAATTTAAAGAAAAGCCCCATATTTGCTAATGAATTTCTTGTTGACATGTTGATATAATGTTTTCTGTTTGTGTCACTTGTTGATATAATGTTTTTCAATTCCTTCATGCTTCAACTTAAAATTCTTGTGCCAGCTTGATTTTTATTTCCTGAACACATCTATAGTTTCCATTTTTCTTTTCTAGTTGCCTTACGAATATTATAATATAATACTAATCGAAAATTATATAAATAAAACAAATAGAAATATTTGCATTTATTACTCAAGAATTAGAAAAATGAAATAAAGCATGTTTTATAGCCTCGATTCCTTAATAAATCATCCTTAAGTTTTTAAAGTAAAAATAAGCTGCTTTAATAAGGAAAATGATGAATAATATACTTCACGAAATTCAAGAGTTAACTAGCTTTTCGAATCAACCCAAATAAGAAAAATAGTTCTTTCAACAGAATAATTATTATTCAATACTCTTATTTCGCTATACAAACCCTCTTTTTTAAGAACACATAAACCTTATTTTAACACTGCACTATAATTCCTTTGAAATTTAACGTCACTTGCATGTTTTGTACTTCAATCTGTCAATGTTATACAAAAATATATATGTTCTTTCTTTTTTTTGTCACAAATTGAATTTTTAATACATTTTTTTCCTTCAACATTTTAACTTTTGAACCAAACTTTGCACATATTTATTGCTATTAGTTAGAAGATTAAAAGTAAATTGAGGACTTTTTAATCAACTTACTCTTAAAGAAAATTTTCTTCAAACTAAGTGAAAAATAATACTATTGATAAAATATTGAAAATATATTTACTGTTTTTATTCTAACCTCCATTTATAGCTTAGTATCCTGTGTTTATAGATTTGTAGATCATGAAAACAATTTTTTTTCTTTAACGTAACTAGTTTTCATTATGTCAACTTTTTGTACAATTTCAATATCTTACTTCAAATAATGTACAGTCGACCAGGCTGCAGGGGTCAGGGAACTGGCCTTGCACGCGAAAGGTTCTGGGTTCGAATCCCGAATATGGATTTTTTTTCATTCTCTATACAATCTGTCCTTACAGTAAGAGCAACGTTGGCCCACCTAAAATGATGCCCCTGAGAGAGTGGCCAACAAATCTGCCCTAATACGCCTGAATTGACGAATGTCAACCCAGATGGGCATTGAGAAAAAAAAAGCTTCAAAGAATGTTTAGCGTTTTATTCCTATGTAATGTGCATTTTAAATTAAATAGTTGTTATCTAAGAGGTATACATATAAATTATTCGTAGATATCATTGAGGATTTGTTGAGGCATTCCTTCTCGCTCCCGTAAAAATGACGGTATGAGGTTTCGCCATCTATTTCTCTCTCCCGTAAAATTTCGGGGTGGAGTGTTCAGTAGTAACGCGCCAATAAGAATAAAACTAATTCATTTCTTTTGCCCGAAAACCATTTTATTTCTCATTTTACACACCAGATGGCAGTACCAGGACATTTTTAAAGTAATTGTAGATAATTTATTTTAAACTAGATGTCAGCACTAATCAAATACGTGTATTTGGCAAAATAGGCACTTTTATGACCGTTTTCTTGAAAATTAACCGATCGTTATTTAAAAAAATAAACATTTTTAGTATTTCATAATTTTAGTAAATAACAACTATTCTAAATTTTCTGTGATATTTAATGAAGATTGCCAAGGATTTTGTTTGTTCAAAAGAAATTACGTATTCGAATGGATTTCAACAAAATTAACTGAAACTCACCATAACCAAACATATTATGGTTGTTAACTTGATTTTTTTTTTTCTTCTTTTTTTTTTAAGTTTTGAAAACTATGCAGCTACTATACTAAAACTATACTTTCAACATATTTTAAAAAGCATAGTATTATTCCTTCGTTAATCGTTATGGTTT
Source organism: Parasteatoda lunata (assembly GCA_949128135.1). Lineage (NCBI taxonomy): Eukaryota > Metazoa > Arthropoda > Arachnida > Araneae > Theridiidae > Parasteatoda > Parasteatoda lunata. The sequence goes on from OX421979.1 coordinate 35,791,960, forward strand.
TTAAGAAGCCTTTGAATTATTTTCATATTTTGAAAAATTATCTTTGTTTGATTTTCGATTATTTTCACTTGATTTTCTTTAATATTTAACGCTATTATCTTCATAAAAGAAATGTTTTATTTAAAACTATTTCATAATTCAATATAATTTTTTTTTTAAATAATATAGATATTACGGCTCCACTAAGGAAAAAAAGTACGGTCCAATCTACCAGTATGTGGTTAAATTTACCGTGTTTTTTGCTCTATGGGAACACCTAACACTTAACGAAGAGCTTTGGTAAAAATAAGAAAAAATATGGTTTTTTACCATGCAATTTTTTTTACTATATCTGAGGTAAAATTTAGCAAAATTTTGGTAATTTCATCAAAATGCTTTAAGAAATGGCAAAAAACACAATTATTCGGCTTAATTTACTAAATTTGTGGTAATGTGACGTGCGTCGCGATGCTGTTGGAAAGTACAAGTCACTGAATTTCGAATTAAATTGACATGAATTTTTTTTTCTACTTTTATTTCAAAATATTAAACGAAAACATAGGGTTGAAAATAAATAATTTGAAGAATAAAAGTTATTAATGTTTTTTTTTTTTTTTACTGTAGTAAATTTTAAGCCCTAAGAAAGATCCATAATTATAATTTTGAAGCACGAAATTTCGGAAAACTGTTTCCATGCGAACAGAAAAAATTATCAAATGTTTGGTTTGAATACAGTATTATTAATAAATATATAGTAATTAGTTTTATTAATGAGAATTGTGACTTTTCTTAGCAGAAATATCATTACTAAACAATACAGTAATTTGTACAAATTTTTTTTTTCACCGTATAGGAAAATTGCAAATAAATATTAATTGCAGTAGAATAATTCCGAGCTAAGTATTAGTGCGTTTACTAGAAAATAGAATGTTTCTGGTAAAATTACCGCGCTAAATGGTAATGATATTTCTGGTAAAAAAAACAACAGCATTATTCTGGTTAATAATACCAAACATTACGATATTTTATTCCGTTTATGCGGTAAAAGCTTACCAGAAACTCTAGGTTTTGGAATCATAGTTCTTGTTGCCTCACATTTTGTAAAAATACAGAACTGGAAATTAAATTTAACCGAATAAATTATTATTATGCCATGCTCTAAAGTATTATACTTAACTTACCAAATTCCATCACTTATTATAAAACCATATTTTATAGTTAGTTTTACAAAAATCATTACCAAAGCGCTTCGGTAAAAACTTTTGGTCAGAAATACGGTAAATTGTACTATATACGGCAGATTTGACCATATTTTTCCTCGGTATAGAAATAATTGGAAGTATTGAGTCCCATATTTGAATATTTAAATTTTATAAGAATTATTTACAAAATTTTTATGTGAAAATAAACTTTACTTCTCAGAAAAATATAAAATTTATAAATAAAAAACTATTTACAACTATTCTAATTTAGTTGCAATAAATAAATTAAAATTTAAAATTTAATTAAAATTATGCTTAATTGAAACTAATGGCTATATTATGACAATATAATGGCTACATTATATAATTTATATTTATTCCAAAGCTCATTTAATCATATGTTTAAAATTTTAAAAACTTGATTTAAAAGCTTCTAATGATTATTCACTTGTAATTATTCACTTCAATGCAACGATTATTTACTTGCCAAGAGTTCTCCATTTACTATTAAAATAAAGTTTTGTAACACTTGTGCTTTAAAGGCAATTACAACAAATTACTTTCGAACAATTATTTCAGATTCAATGTAAGAGATTTATATGAATTATAATGTAAATGAATAATATGAAAATCACTCACAATGTTTAGAATATGTTTTCAATTGAAAAATAATTTCATTTAAATACTATCATCAATATTTTATATACCTATTTGTAAACATTTTGATTAGATTTATGTTTTAAAAAATCTAGGCATTGCGTGACAAATAGCATTATGCATAAATACATAATTTGTACCTTGAAATATTTGAGTTAATATATAAAAATTGAAAAAGAAATGCAATACTTAAAGCAAAATTAAAATATACAATCTAGACTTTTAGAAAGATTGCTTCCTATAAATGACTTTAAGCTTGGGATGTAGCTTTGATGAAATTATCAAAACAAATACTAAAAGTCCATCATTGCCAGTATGCCTATAATAAAAAAATGAATAAACCACACTTTGCTAAAATAGAATTATGAGTTTCAAGAAAATATTGACTGTAAAAATTTATATGCAGAAAAACGCTCTTCATTACTCATCAAATAAATATATTTTATCAGTTGTTTATAATTCATATGCTTGAATGGAAAATTAAACAAGCCTATAAAATATTTGAGATGAATTTAATCGTATTATTGCATGAATGCATTGCTCTTTCTGGAATTTTACAACCCAAATTCAAACCAATTAAAATGTTTGCTCCAGTTGTTATTATTTTGTATCACATGGGCGTTGTGGATATGATCGTATTACTCAGCAGGTTCGTAATAATAGGTTTCAATGACATCAGGGTTAGTTGTGCTCATATAATGGGTTATATCTTTCATCTTTTTGCATGGCATGTTTTACGTAGAAAAAGAAAAGAAATAGAAGAAATTCTAAATATAATTATAAAACTGAGAAAATAGAATTTTATTTCAAGTAACCGAAACGGAAGCTATTTAAAAATTGCTTTAATATTTCTCATACTTGTATCTCCTACTGTGTTTTATATAACACTTTATCTTGCATCTGATAACGAGTTCCAAAAACAATATGCCAGCTTTCTACTTTTTGATATTCAAATAAACAACAATTCCTTCAAAAACACTTGCTTGGTAATTAATTTTATTATTCTTCATGGTATAACAATAAGTTGTAATGCCATGATGTTAATACTGTATCTGGTGTGGCCGTTATATTTCTTATTCCTTATCCAAACTGGAGATAGACTTCGAGTCATCATTTGCTAAATCATCATTCATTATTCACGAACGAAAACTCACTAAGAGATATGTTCACATTTATGATTGTTTAAGAAGAATTCAACTAACTTTTTCGAGGAGCTCGTGTTTCCAGTGCTTATCTTTAATATGTTTTGTGTCCTCTTCAACGGCTATGTTTATTGCTGGATCGCAGCCAAAAGAAATAGGAATACATTTTAATTTTTCCGTCATAATTGAGAACTTGTACCACATTCTACTTAATTTAGCGTCATTGTTTTCATTGTACTTTTTTGCTGGAGATATACCAATTAAACTACGGAAGTTTAAAGATTTGTTTAACTATGTATACTCAAAATTGCGACTCGCGGAAGAGCTTGAAGCTCAATATTTCAAGGAATCTTTCTTGAAAGAAATGATCGAATGGCCTGAATCTGAACTGTCAGGCTTAGATACTTTCTATTTTACGAAACGTAATTTGTTAGCCGTTATTGGAATTTTAATTTCTTCTGGACTCATTATTGTAAGTATCGAACGACATTTAGATTGAACTAGTATTTTATTTAAAAAGGCAAACAAACAAAAACAAAATATATCAAATTGCTTGCTTGATTACTATGTTCCTCATCCTTTATGATCTAACATTAATTTGTCATACCATGTTGTTAGTGATATATATATAACATGTTACCAATTTGTTTCTTTATCACTTTCCCAATTATTGGTTCAACTGGTTAATTATTGGTGATTAACTTTGGTTCAACATTTTTCAAATCAATCCGCAAAATTTAAAAACGAAATTCACTGAAAGATATGTTCAAGTGCATAATATTTTGAAAAAACAACTGCCTATTTTAGAAGTTCATGGTTACGGTAATTGATTTAATAGGTGATTAACTTTGGTTCAAAATTTTTCAAATCTATCCGCAAAATTTAAAAACGAAAACTCACTGAAAGGTGTGTTCAAGTCTATAATATTTTGAAAAAACAACAATCTATTCTAGAAGTTCATGGTTCCGGTGTTTATTGATAATATATATTATAATATGTGTGTTTATTGATAATATGCGCTGTGATATAATATGCTTCGGTTGTAATATGCTATATTGATAATATGCTTCTTCAGCTATATTTACAGTTAAATCGCAACCGAAAGAAACTAGATAACATTTTTAAAAAAAAATTTCCGTTTTTGATCACTCGAATTAATATTTTACTTATAGTAACATCATAATTTTCATTGTTATCTTTTGCTTGTTATATCGATACCCCATTTAGTTGAGAAAGTTTAAAAGACTCTATAATATAAGTAAAGTTACGATTCACTAAATAATTTGGCCATCAATTTTCAAGTATTCTCTCTTGAAAAACAAGATTGACTGGCCTTAAGTAGAATTGTCAAGGCTCAAATGTTTTATTTTATAGAATATTGTGTTATTGGCTGTTAATGGAATTTCTTTTGGACTCATCGACCTAAGAGTTTGAAGAACTATGCATTTAGATTAGGCTAGTGTTTCGAACACTCAAGAATATAAAGTGTATAATTAAGCACACGTATTATATTCTACTGAGCATAAATTGTGAATTTTTTTTTAGGATGGTGTTAGGCGTCTACAAAATATAATGCAATTGAGCAACAACTTGAAGCTGAGGCTTTCAAGGATTATGTCTTGAAAGAAACGATTGATTATCATGAATTTGAAATGTTAGGCCTGAATATTTTCTATTTAGTAATAAATAACTTACTGATAGTAATCAGATTTGTAATGTCTTTTGAACTTAACGACATAAAAGTCGAAAAGCAATGTATTAGCCTTCAGCTACATTTATAGTTAGATCGCAACCGAAAGAGGCCAGATAATCAGGGCTGGATTACCCATTAGGCCAGACTGGGCCATTTACCTGGGGCCCCCAATGATTAGGAGGCCCCTTAAAATAGATTTTTTGAAACTAAATTTAAAAAAATTAAGAAAAACAATGATTTTTTAAAAAAACAATCTGTTTGAAATATATATTAATAAAATACGATAATTTGTTTACATAATGTTAATCATATTTACTTATTACTTATTTTAGTTATTATTTATAAGTATTATTATTCGACTTGTTTAAACAAGAAGCAAAGAATTAAATGCTGGTAACATCACTTTTTAAGTTAAAGTTATTTAGTGCCTCAAAATTATCAGAAGTTACTTAGTGCCGTGAAATTAATTTTGATAACATTATAGATGAGTTTATAGATGAGTTTATAGATCGCAAGAGCAGAAAAAACGATTTTATGAATACCAATTTTATAGTAGCGTTGGTTTTGTAAAGTGTTAATAAATTTCAAATTTTTTCAAAATGTTATGATTTGTAATGTTATTTTTTAGTTATAATTTAACAAAATAAAGTAAAATGTAATTTATTATTTATTTTTATTTTAAATATGCTTTCTTAAATGAAAAGATAGATAAATACTTTTACATTTGAATAAATAAAAAATATACGAGAAATAAAATTGAATCTAAGGGCCCCAAAAATTTGAATGGCATAGGGCCCCGCGTACGCTTAAACCGGCACTGCAGATAATATATATATTTTTTAATTTTGATTACTCGAATTAACATTGTATTTAGAGTAACTAATTTTCATTATTCTTTTTTGCCTGTTATCGATACCATTTAGTTGAGAAAGTTAAAAAGATTATATAGGTAATGTTGCCCCTCTCTAAAGAACTTGGCCATCAATTTTCAAGTATTCGCTCTTGAAAGAAAAGATTGACTGGCCTGAAGTGGAAATGTCTAATATTTTTTATTTTATATAATATTGTGTAGTTGCTGTAATTGAAAATTCCTTTGGACTCATCGCTGCAAGAGTTGAAGAGTTATGTTACGAATCCGCCACCTCCATCTGGCGGACAGAGCCAAAAACTCTTTTTTAGCTGTAACCGTAACGTTGAGTTTATTCTTTTAGTATTAATGCTTCTTTTTCGAATACTTGGGGAGCAACCGCTCCGTTCTAAATGATTACTTCTACGCTTTAATTGTAAATTTGTAAATATCTTCATCATTAAAATTTTCCTATTATTCTTTAGTATTATTCTAGTTAGTAGTTAATTGCGTCTCCAGGTATCTATTAACAGGAAAATACGGTCAGATCCGAGGAAGAAGAAAGAACGATTTAAAGAAAGAGGTAAGCTTTTACCCATTTATTTTATTGGCTTTAAATCGTTAAAGAACTGTAATACGTTTTAACAAAAAAATTGGCGCCCGAACAGGGACCTGACCGTTCTTGAAAATAGATAAATAAATTTGAGATTGAAAGGGAATAGGAATCGAGAGTGAAACTGTTTTACTGAAACGTTTGTTTACCAAAGAGATCGTCAGAATTAGAATACTTAAACAATGGCTGACGACATGATTGCACGACTTAAAAAGCGTAGAGGAATTGTAAGAACATCGGCGACTAATAAAATGAAAACCATCGAAACTGAACTCAAAAAAGAAACTGTTTCAGATTGTTTAGAAGAGTCGTTAGAATTGTTGACGGAATTAGCAACTGAATTAGAAACTTTGGACAGTGAACTACAAAAAATTCTGGATCCTAAAGAACTTGATGCGGACATTAATTCCGCCATGGATTATCGCGAAAAAATAATTACATGGAAATTTAGAGCGAAAAAGAAAATAAACTCATCATTGTTGATTCCAAACGAAAGCGCAAAACAATCTACATCTCAAAACGAAACCACACCCGATTCAAGTTTAAAGAACACTTTAGAAAATATGTTTCAAGATAAAGTTCAAATAAATCTACCGAAATTATCAATCCAAAAATTCTATGGAGATATAAGCCAATGGCTTAGTTTTTGGAACTCGTTCGAATCAGCCATACACAACAATAATTCATTAGATAAAATTAGCAAATTCAATTATTTGAAATTTTATTTGTCGGGAACAGCGCTTCAGACTGTCGAAGGATTTGCTATAACGGCTGAAAATTATGATAATGCTATTAAAATGTTAGAAGATAGATTTGGACGCAAAGAAATTTTAATCGACACCCACATGAATAAAATTTTGAATATTTCCCCCTTAAAAAACTCCAGTGATGTGAAATCATTCCGAAAGCTTTTCGATGCGATTCAAACAGAAATTCGAAGCTTAGAATCGCTAAATATTTTATCCGATACTTATAGCGCTATGCTGTCTCCCATGTTATTGAAAATGATCCCCCCTGATTTGGTTTTTGAATTTAATAAGGAGATTAAGAATTCATCATGTAATACAAAAGATATACTAGATTTTCTTTCTAAAATTTTGATTGCTAAAGAGCGTTCATCTTTGTCAGTCATTCGAAATGAAAATCAAAAAGAAAAACCTACTATTTCTTTCACTCCGCGGTATAGAAATGAACATAAGAATCAAAAAATAATCACCGGCGCCGAAGAACTGTTTTGTTCTTCGGAAGTAAAAAATCATAAATATTCATCGGATTGCGGTTTCTGTCGTAAATCTCATCGAAGTGATCTATGCCCGCTCGCTTTAAAATTGAGTTTAGACGAAAAGAAAAATATTTTATTTAAGAATGGCGCTTGCTTTAAATGTACTTCCCTTTCTCACATTAGCCGTCAATGCAGAAATAAAAATATTTTATGTAAACATTGCGGACGTGGTCATGTTTCGATTATGTGTTATAGTTTAAATAATAAGGAAAAAGAGAAATCTAAATATGAAACAAATGATAATATGTCTGAAAATAGTGTTTTAGCTAATAATTCTAGTTATAAAGAAATTCTTTTACAGACTTTAATTGTATGCATTAATGTTAATGATGTAGATTATTATGTTAGAGGGATTCTTGACACTGGGTCACAAAAAAGTTACGTCAGTAAATTTATTGCAGAATCTTTAAAATTGAAGTGTTTAGGTGAAGAATCTGTGAATCACGGCCTTTTCGGAGGAATAGTTAAACAAGAAACCCATAAAAGATATTGTATAGAGTTAAGTAATATTGATAAGAGTTTTTCTTTAAATGTAGATGTAATGGATCAGGAGAAAATTTGTATACCATTACCGAAATTAAACGATGCTAATAGTGTTAGGGAATTGAAGAATTTTGGAATTTATATTAGTGATATTTTCATCAATGACAATGTTTGTTTGTGTGAAAAGGATCCGAAAGAATTACATTTTCTCTTGGGAGCGGATATAGCTAGCAAAATCTTGACCGGAGATATTAAACATCTCAGTAAAGGACTATTAGCAGTAAAAACAAAACTAGGGTGGACAATAATGGGCAAAATTGATAATAACGATACGAAAATTGAAAATTCTTTGTCAAGTTTATCGTTGTCTTTGCATGTTTCCGATTCTAAGTTAACAGACTTATGGCGCTTAGACACTTTAGGAATTTCTGCGCGAGAAGAAAATCAAACTAAGAGTTTATTAGAGGAAGAGACCAAAAAGCATTTTGCGAACACGATTAGAAAAGACAAAACTGGTAGATATGAAGTTTCGTTACCTTGGGTGGTAGATAGTTCCATTTTGCACAATAACCGTTTTATGGCCGAAAAATGTCTCGTTAAAACAGAAAATAAGCTAATTAGTACAAATCATAGGGACGAATATCAGAAAATTTTTGAATTTTGGGAATCTGAGAATATTATTGAGGTGGTAAATGACAATAAGATTTCGGGAACACATTACTTACCCCATAGACCCGTATTTAAAGAAAACAGTGAGACTACGAAAATCCGACCGGTTTTCAATGCGTCAGCGCACACAAGAGACAGACCATCACTTAATGATTGTTTGACTAAAGGACCTAACTTAATCGAAATTATACCCAGTATAGTGAACCGTTTTCGGAAATACCGAATAGGAATTTCGTCGGATATCGAGAAAGCATTCCTTCAGATTAATGTTAGAGAAAATGATCGCGATTTTTTGAGATTTTTGTGGTATGATAGTGAAAGAAATATTAGGGTTTATCGGCATAGGCGCGTTGTGTTCGGCCTTACATCAAGCCCCTACTTGTTAGCCGCTACATTAGAACATCACTTGAACAATGTGCCAGAACATTTCAATCAAACTGCGGAATTATTAAGATCATCTTTCTACATCGACAATTCCTTAACAAGTCTAAATGATGTGAACGAAGCTGAAAATTTCATATTAGAATCAAAATCAATTTTAGCATCCGCACATTTTAATTTGAGGTGTTGGAAGTCTAACGCACCAAATTCCATCACAGAACAAAACGAATCTGAGAAGATACCAGTGTTAGGCCTAATTTGGGATTTAGAAGAAGATAGTTTAATTTGCAAAGTAAACAAGAACTATGATTTAAATGAACCGGTAACCAAAAGAAAAGTTTTGTCCATAACTCAGAAAGTTTTTGATCCAATAGGATTTACAGCTCCTGTAACTTTAGTGCCAAAGCTAATTCTTCAGGAGACTTGGAACCAGAAAATTAAATGGGATGAAACTCTCCCCGAACTTTTGCATAAACGATTTAGAATTTGGCTAAAACAGTTAAACCTACTTTCTGAAACAAAAATACCCAGATGGCTAAATGTAGACTATGAAAATCAAGATAACGTTACAATCCATGTTTTTTCGGACGCGAGCAAACATGCCTATGCAACTTGTGTATACGTAAGAATTGAAACCACATTTGGTACAAAAGTCCAGTTAGTGAATGCTAGAAGTCGCGTAGCTCCCATAAAAGAAATGACTATACCACGTTTGGAACTACTATCGTGTTTAATTGGTGTTAGACTTGCTAAAACAGTACAAGAAGATTTAAGAATGAAAAGTAACCCTATAACGTATTGGAGTGATTCAACGACAGCAATTGGTTGGATCAAAAGGGACCAAGCTTGGGGAACCTTTGTCCACAATCGAGTTCAAGAGATAAGATCGCTAACGAACATATCTGACTGGAGACACGTTCCTGGGAATTTAAATATTGCTGACCTCCCTTCTAGAGGATGTACTCCTGAACAATTGCAAAAATCGAAATGGTGGGAGGGACCTTCTTTCCTATATCTACCTTTTGAAGAATAGCCCCAGTCAGAAGAACAACCGGTTGAAGAACTATTAAACAAATAAAAGAGGAAAACTATACTTACACTGATTGATAACGAGAATGAGGGTTACGATTGGTACTATAAATATTTCTCGTCTTATAAGAAGATAGTTAGAATGATTGCCTGGATTTTCCGATTTTACCAAAACTCAAGAAAAATAGAAAGGAATTCCTCAGAAAACCTATCTGTGTCCGAAATTGAAAAAGCTGAAAAGGCAATTTATCGTTTGATACAAAAGGACGCTTTTTCCAATAAAACTGATTCAAATTTTCGTACTCTCAGAACCATTGAAACGGAAGAAGGAATTTTAAGAGTGAAGACAAATATAGTTCAAAGGAAAGATAAAGAATGTTTTCTGTATCCTGTGCTTTTACCCTACAATCATCCAGTGGTACACCGTTTAATAATTGAAAAACACATCGAACATCAACATGCAGGAGTAACAACACTTATGTCACTTCTAAGAGAAAACTTTTGGATTTTAAAGTCAAGGAAAACCATACGTAACATCATAAGAAAGTGCATTACATGTCAAAGATTCGATAAGCGAAAAATAGAAGTATTGTCAGGGATTCCACCAGAAGATAGAGTCCGAGACGCAGCGGTATTTGAAGTCGTCGGTATTGACTTGGCAGGACCGCTGTTTCTTCGTGATGGCTCCAAGTCGTGGATTGTGTTATTTACCTGTGCTATATACCGTGCTTTACACCTGGAACTGATAACATCTCTGTCAACGGAAGCCTTCATCCAATCCCTGAGGAGGTTTATTTCAAGAAGAGGCAGACCATACATTATCTATTCTGACAATGGCACCAATTTCGTAGGAACGCAGAGAGCACTCATGAACATTGATTGGCAGACAGTACAAAATATGACAACTACTCAAAAGATACGTTGGAGATTTAACCCCCCATCCGCCGCATGGTGGGGTGGATGGTGGGAGAGACTAGTTAGAATGGTTAAACAAGTCTTAAGAAAAGTTCTGGGTCATGCTTCCCTGAACTATGAAGAACTTAACAGAATACTATGTGAGTGCGAACAGATTTTAAATTCTAGACCAATTACATATGTGTCTGAAGATGCAGAAGATCCTTCCCCTTTGACACCTATGATGTTTCTCCATGAACTACCATCATCGGGAGTCCCAGATATTGATGAAATAGATGCTAAAGAACTTAGTCGTAGAGCCAAGTACAGACAACAACTTCGTAATGATTTGAGAAACAGGTTTCGCAGCGAATATCTAGGACAGTTGAGACTCTACTCTGATAAGAACAAAAGATTTGATAAAGTGAATGTTGGAGACTTAGTGCTTTTAGAGGAGGCCAACAAAAAGCGTATCCATTGGCCCTTAGCTAAAATTGTAGAGATTCTACCCGGAAAGGACAATGTGATTCGCCTTGCTAGAGTCAAAACAGAAAACAGTGTTTTCCTCCGTCCAGTGCAAAGACTCTACCCTCTAGAACTTCAACCTCTAGAATTTGTCCCTAGAATCATCGAAAGAAAGGACCCACCTGATTCAACAATTCCTGTGAGTGACCAGAATGATGGAGCAGCCATTCAAAAGTCTGATATCCAGAGTGGCGATCGAACCAGCTACCCTATCACTTTTCCAGTGACCAGAGTTGGACGAGCTATAAGACCACCACAACGTTTGAACTTGTTGAGCTCTTCAATTATTTCAGACCTCAAGGTGGGAGAGTGTTACGAATCCGCCACCTCCATCTGGCGGACAGAGCCAAAAACTCTTTTTTAGCTGTAACCGTAACGTTGAGTTTATTCTTTTAGTATTAATGTTTCTTTTTCGAATACTTGGGGAGCAACCGCTCCGTTCTAAATGATTACTTCTACGCTTTAATTGTAAATATCTTCATCATTAAAATTTTCCTATTGTTCTTTAGTATTACTAGTTAGTAATTAATTGCGTCTCCAGGTATCTATTAACAGGAAAATACGGTCAGATCCGAGGAAAAAGAAAGAACGATTTAAAGAAAGAGGTAAGCTTTTACCCATTTATTTTATTGGCTTTAAATCGTTAAAGAACTGTAACACGTTTTAACAAGTTATGCATTTAGATTAGGCTAGTGTTTCAAACTCTGAAGTATACAGTGTATAATTAAGCACGTGTGTTATATTCTACCCAGAATAATTTATTTATTTTTTTTTCTTTTTTCTGGAGTGATTTTTAACGTGATTGCACAGAAACTTGAAGCCAAAGCTCAAGGATTCTCTCTTGAAAGAAACGATTGATTAGTATGAATTTGAAATGTTAGGCCTCAATATTTTCAGATTAATAATAGGTAATTTGCTGACGGTAATAGGATCTTTAATTTCTTTTGGACTTATCGACATAAAAGTAGAAAAACAATATATCAGCCAATTAGCCTAGTGTTTCAGGCACTCAAATTCAGAATGCATAACTGAGAACATGTCACACTTAAAATTAAACTGCCGAAAATTGAAAGAAAAAAATGCAGTTTGAAAACTGCGACGATTTGATTGATTAAAGTATGAACTTTTCTTGCAATAGATTTTATGTAGAATATAAGCCTATGCATGGTGTAATAATTCAAGAAAAATATAAGTCTTAACTACTTAACTTATAAATACTACCCTTACGAAAATTTAAGGTTGATTTGAGGTATATTTAAGGTTGCACAGAAAACAGCAATAAAAATTATACCTCGTAAAGGTTGTAATTAAGGTGTGCGAGGTTGTTTTATATACACTTCAGCTTGTTTTGAGGTTGTTTAAAATTCACTTCAAATCAACCAGACTGATAAGGTGATTTTTGAGGTATACCAAGTTGATTTTCTTACACTTGTAACAACAGAGGTATTTTTGAGGTATAAAAATTTTTACCTTGTTTCAACTAAAGAAAGTGAGGTATTTATTGAGGTATATGGAGTCATTTTATTTACACCTAAGCTTATTTTGAGGTTTTTTTAAATCCACTTCAAATCAACCAGACTGATGAGGGGATTTTTAAGTTATACGAAGTTGTTTTTCTTACACTTGTATCAAAAGAGGTATTTATGAGGTATAAAAAAAACAACCTTATTTCAACTAACGAGAATAAGGTATTTACGAGGTATAAAAAAATATATCTTTTTTCAATTAAAGAGAGTGAGGTATTTATTGAGGTATATGAAGTCATTTTATTTATACCTAAGCTTATTTTGAGGTTATTGTAAAATCACTTCATATCAACCTGACTGATGAGGTAGTTTCCAAGGTATACCAGGTTGTTTTTCTTACACTTGTAACAAAAGAGGTATTTATGAGGTATAAAAAAATCAACCTTATTTCAATTAACGAGAGTGAGGTATTTTCGAGGTATATAAAAAAAATACCTTATTTCAACTAAAGAGAGTGAAGTATTTATTGAGGTGTATGAAGTCATTTTATTATACCTAAGCTTGTTTTAAGGTTGTTTAAAGTACACTTCATATTAACTAGTTCAATTCCCAGAGTTCCGTGCGAGCCGGCAAATGGCGTGTGTGTTGACAATCGAAAGTGTATTCGAAATTCGGTAAGTGTGCTTGACATTTATTAATTTAGTTTTATCACTTTTTATCAAATATGCTTCAATTTTTAAACTTAAATTTTATTATTTTTATTTTAAAGATGCCTCCTGATCTTAAATAATTTAAGTTGGAGGATATTCTTAGAAGCTATTAGTGTAGCCTTAGCAATAAGAGAGAACAATCGAAATATTTCTCGTTGCTGTTTAGGGTAACGTTACTGGTGAACAGGCCCGGACTGGCCAGTAGGCAGACCGGGCAAATGCCCGGTGGGCCGGTCTGGCCTGTGGGCCGAGCCAACAGCAAAAAAATTTTTTTTTTTTATACATTGCATGAATTTCAAATAATATTGCGCAAATAATAATAATATTAAATAACATATATATGATATACGTAGTAATAATATTGTTTTAATATAGAGGGCGATTCAGACCATGCGTGCCACCCATTTTTTTCGAGAATGGAGCAAATAATCGATTTGAAATAAAAAAATCTAATAACTAAATCGACCCCAAAGAATTCAATAGTGATATTCTTAATTCCCGTAAGTACCAGAATTTGAACACAATTTTGATTTTTTTAAATGGAAACCTATATCTTATTTGGCATCATTGGAGAGGGTTTTCGAAAAAAAGTAGCTTTTACTTGAAATTTTCTTTTATATCTCTTACTGTTCTCAAGATAATAGATACGAAAAAATTCTGATTATTTACTTCAATTTATCATTTTTACCAAAAATAATTAACTTAAATTATCAAAATCGCTTCAATTTTTTTAAAACATGGGAAGAAAAGCACAAATGTGTTTTAATGAAAGTATACGACATTATGACGGAAAAAAATTTTTTTAGTGAATATGTCAAAATCTATTTAATATGTAATTTTTTCTTATCTATTATCTTGAAAATAGTAAGAGATATTAAAAAATATTTTAAGTAAAAGTTATTTCTTTTCAAAAACTCTCTCCAATGATGCCAAAAAGATATAGGTTTCTATTTAAAAAATCAAAGTTGTGTTAAAATTCCGGTACTTCCAGCTACTTGCGGAAATTAACAATATGCATATGTCTTAAATTTAGTTTTAGGAGATACCAGGAAGGCACCAATTGAAAGTGCATCGTTTCTCAGCCTACTAAATAGCGTCGCAGTATTTCTCCGTGAATCATACCAACGCATAAACATCTGGGAACAAAGTAACGAGCACGGAAATAAAAAAAGGCTTGCAATTATTGGAGAAACACATTGGTGGTCCAAAGATTCTGCATTAAAGAAAATTTTTGGTTCATTTTCAAACTCAGGTTCAACAATAAAGCCGTTACATGTCACATTGATTACAGGTTTAGAAACTATACAACAAAATTCAAATTTCAAGCCAAATATCCGTGCAAGGGCAAAAATATTTTTAGAATCATTTTGCAAATATGAAACAGTAATCACCGCCAAAATATTCTCAAGAATATTTGAATTAACAACACCGCTCTCCCAATATTTGCAAACCTCCGGTTTAGACATCTTAAAAGCTTTTGGAATGGTATCACAAATGTGTTCAGAACTAAAAAAAAAAATATTGAGAGATTTTGAAGGTGTACAAAAAGTTACAGGTGATTTTATTATTCGCGCAAATAAGGAATTTGAAGAAACTGAAATTCAAACAAAGTTTCCACAAAAAAGATTGAAGAAAAGAAAATTGATGCCGGGTGAGACATCGTCGAATGAAACAGTTTTTGATGATGAAACAACTGCATTTAAGATAAACGTCCGTAGCATTAGTTTTAGCACAGTTGTAGCGTCAATGGAACGCCGGTTTCCCGCAAATGGAAAATTGTGCGCCGATTTTTCCTATCTAGATCCGAAACGTTTCCCTGAAATACGTCTTAACAAGCTTCAACCTGGCGAATTAAATGAGTTAAGCAAACTCTTGCTAAAATTTGATGAAACAGCTATAGGTGAAAATTTGCGGATTGAACTAAAAAATTTAGCTTTACATTGGGAAAAACTGAAAAATTCAGACTTAGAAGATTAAAAAATAATCTGAGAAGATCATTCAAATGAAGATAATAACGACTTTACTTTGGAAACAGAAGAAAAAGTAAGTCTAAAATGTGAGACATGCAGTGCGTGCAAAAATTGTGTTATTTGTTGCTACAATATATTACAGAGATTCAATTTATTGACCAATTCTTACAATTTAATTGATCTAGCATTAAAATTTTTACTAACATTGCCAATAAGTCAGGTGGCTTGTGAAAGATCATTCTCCACATTAAAAGTAATTAAAAATCGAAGGAGGAGTACTTTATCTTCGGATAATTTGAATGCTCTCATGGTAATGGCAATAGAAAAAGATCTATTAATAAAATTAGTTAGCGGTGACATAATCTATAAAGTGGCAGAAAATAGTGAGCTTCTTCAAAAGTCATTAAATTAAATTTTAATTTAATGACTTTTGAAGAGGCACTAAATCTATTTTTACAAAAATGTTTATATAAATCGTTCATGTATGTGTAGTATAATAAATATTTTTATTTACTATTCTACACATACTTCTTCATCTTTCACCTTCTCTTTGATTTTATCAACCTATGTTTCCTCATAAGAACCATGTATTTTATACTGAAATATATTCTATAAAGGATTATTAAGCAATTTTTATCTACTTTCTTACTTCGATAAATTAACTTACATTCATGAGAATTTATGAGTAAAAAATGCTTAAAAATGATACATTAGGAGCCGATGTGAAGTAGAGGCCCGATATCTCTAAACTGCCCGGGCCGATTTTAGATCCCAGTCCGGGCCTGCTGGTGAATCGTTACAGCAGGTTATGCCCAGTATATTTTATTGTTAGTAATTTATTCAAATATAACTATTCTTTTATTTTGCTTAAATGTATGTGTTTCAACGTTGCAGTATGCAAGCTGATTAGTTGAGTAAAATGTTCATAATTTCTCTTATAAATGAATCATTGAAAATTGAAAGATCTTTAAAATAGCAATTTTGCTTTTAAATTCTACTATAGCTGTATGCTTATCGTTTGCTTGGATATCTGTTGCAAAGTTTATTATGTTGTTTATGAGTCAAAATATGTATAATAACACTGCATTTTAAATCTGATTTTTTCTTTTTTTAAATCTGATTAACGTGCAATTTCTTTTTCTTACATATATGTATATATATTTACAGAGCTTATTCACTGTTCCCTGACATTGCTGAGATGACCTAGGCTGTAAATAGCACATGTGCAGCAGCGATGAAGAAGTGACTAGCAAGTTACTGCTCAGCCTTTCCCTAGGAAATAGTTCTGAATTTATACCATAAAGAAAAAGTAATCTCTTCTAATAAACTACAGCATTTATTCAATTGTTGATAACAATAGTTTGTTAGATATTTGATAATTGAAAACTAGTAACTGTACTAGCTCACTTTTTTATGTTTGATCACACTACTATTTTCACTACGTGTTATTTTTTCTCAATTAACCCACGTTAATTATTTACTAAGCAAATTGTTATTACTTCTTAAAATATTGAATAGAATAAAATTTAACGCGATTTCAAGTTTATATGACAATTTGTTTCAAGGTTATGAGCATTTTTATGCAGCTGTTTATAGTTCACTACTTCAAAAATTAGCGACTTTCGGAAATCTTAAATGTTTTAGAAATAAGCCAGTATAGTTTCTTATGCAGTTTTAATGCTGAATTGAATAAAATCAACTGCAAATAAAGACATTTATTGTTAAAAGTAATATGCAATTTTTTGAATTTCATCTTATGGGATGTGTTTTTATATTTAAACAAATGTTTGTAACAACTAGCTATTAGTTTTATTCTGCTTGGTATTATAAATTATATAGAAGATATTGTACTCAACTTATTTTAAAAGTATTATTTCAAATCATTCTCTCTTAGACATTTTCCTCACATAAAATTACTCACAACTTTAAAATAAATGCTCCTTATCAACTTGTAATTTGTTCTATTCGATTGAGTGTAAAAAAAGAATAAAAATTGGTACATAATTTTAAAATTTAATTTATTAGACGATTGTTGATTCTTGATTACATTTATTAAAAAATATTAAAATAACTATTTTTTAAGAAACTCTTATGTGATTGACAATACGGAAGTCCTTTTCAGAATCAGCGTCTAAAATTTATAAAAAAGCTACTAGTTTCATAAAGTCTGACAAAAAGTTTAAAAATATATAGACTAGGTTTATTGAGTTTAAAGATTTGTAAGAAAAAAAAGAAAGAAAATATAATTATCAAACTTACAAGTACCATAATGATACCAATTGTATAGAAAAATACAAAGCGTTAAAATTGCATATTAAGATTGGAATTATATCTTTGAATTTCTGTAAATGTTGTTAATGGTAGTACTGACTTCAGTGTACTTTATTTTGTGGCTGTGGTACCTGTCATGCTTTTTAGCTATGAGGATTGAATAGAAATGGCAGAAGAATACTACTATTTATCTGAAAAAGAAAATTAACTTCATCCAGTTAATTTAAATCATAAAAAAAAAAAATTCTAATATTTTAATAATTTAAAACCTGCCACTATTATTGTAAATATGACTTACTTACTAATTCATTTTTTTTTCTTTTAGATTCCAATAATTACAAGTTTCAACAGGTAGACGGAAACAGTATTTAAAATAATTTTGTTGATTTGTAAAAAAATTAAATTTTAGTTTTAAATAAAAGTATTTGAATTTCAGCTGACTAATTATTTAAATTTGTAGTTTTATAGCTTAAGAAATTCAAGCACATTAGACAACTATTTTTTAAAAATATGAGTTCCCATAAATAGTTTTTACTAATTGTAGAATTTGGATAAGTGTTATTTTTAGATGATTTAATTCAATCTATTAAAATTACAGAAGAATTATGCATTTGAAACCTTCTTTTATAACCTAACAAAAGAAGCAATTACTGCCGAAGGTTTAATATTAAAAACTTCAGATTGATAAATGAAGATCTCTACTAGAGAAAAAATGTAATGACATACATTATTCTTCATATAATATAGATAATATCTTTATATATATATTATATTTTTTATATAGTGAGGTTAAAAATTAATCAACTAGGTGAACACCTCACATTCGTAAGTACTGAAAAAACAGCTTTAGGTTGAGCTACATAAGCCTGAAGTGTAAAATGTCGCACCTTTGGTTGATAAATTAATACTTCTAAAAATACAAAAATATATACTTCAGGTTACGAAATAATAACTTAAGGTAGAACATGGAACACATGACGTTAATAAAAATATAACCTTTCCAAGTGTTGAAAATACACTTCAGGTTGATTTATAACAACCAGAAGTGTAAAACGACGCACCACAGGTTGATAAATATATACCTCTACAAACATAAAATTATATACCTGAGGTTGAAAAATAATTACCTGAGGTAGAACAAAATACACCCAAGGTTGATTTATAACAACCAGAAGTGTAAAACGACACACCATTGGTTGATAAATATATACCTCTACAAGCATAAAATTATATACCTGAGGTTGAAAAATAATCACCTGAAGTAGAACAAAATACACCTGAGGTTGATTTATAACAACCAGAAGTGTAAAACGATACACCACTGGCTGATAAATATATACCTCTACAAGCATAAAATTATATACCTGAGGTTGAAAAATAATTACCTGAGGTAGAACAAAATACACCTGAGGTTGATTTATAATAACCTGAAGTGTAAAATGACACACCTTAGGTTGTTGAAAAAATACTTCCACAAATGTAAAAAAATATACTTCAGGCTGATAATTAATAACCTAAGATTGAAAATAAAACACTTTAAAGTAGTAAATATCTAACTCTCCACAGATGTAAAATTAAACACCTCAGGCTGAAACATACCTCTGGAGGTATATTTAAGGTATATTTGAGGTTGATTTTGAGGTTGATTTTGCACCCTTTTCAACCTTAACGACGTATTTAAATAACAACCTCCTTTATACCTTTCAAATATACCTCGTTTATACCTCATTTATACCTCGATTTTTTCATAAGGGTACTCTTATATATACTACTACTTATCTTACAGATTCTGCATACACTACAAGAATATACATTTTAACTACTTATATAATTAGTAATGGTGTAAATAAAAGCATGAAATAAAAATAGGGGGAAACACTTGCTAAAATATGACGTTAATCTTTCCATGAACTTCCGAAGCTAAACAAGTAGAAACAATAAACATTAGTCGAAGTTCGAAACTCGTCTGTAATTAGCTCTAAGTGCAAACTGAGAAAACTCAAAGAAAAGATCATACTCAAAAATTAGAATATGTTGTTGAAAAATTAAGGAACGACTAAAAGGCGATTAGCGTCTTTTGCGTTCGTTCAACATAATTTATAGATTTATAGTTCTTTTTAAAATTTTTAGAACCGATTTTCACAACAAGCTCTATAAATCTTATGCTCATTTATGTTCTTTTACGTCCATAACAAAGCCATATTTCAAAAAGTTTTTATTCCCTCAAAAAGTTATTGCCAAGATACAGTGACACATAATTAAAAGTATTGTAGTAATAAATTTTTTAAACAAATTTACATTAATTTATGTCAGCACTGTTAATCATTACTTAAGAATAATTACAGAGAAAAAAAACTGCAACATAAAATGATAAGCATTAGTAATGGCATATCAGGCAAGAGGATTAGTTTAATTCCGTGTATGTTACTAATTATTATGGGGTAAACATAAAGCAAGTAGTCTGTATGAATAATTTGGGGAAAAAATGTAACTATTTTATATAAATACTATATTTACTTTAAATTTACAATGTGCAAAAAGGAGTGAAGAAGTCGCTTAAATGGTTTTATGAACCTTTTAAAATTTAGAAATTCCTACTCTGAATACTTCCATTTATGTTTCAGAATTCACTGCAATTACCTTTTAGGTATAAATATTACGTTATCATTCACTTTCGATCAAACTGTAATTTATTAGATATATCATACTGAGAAATATTTTGAATAAATTTTGTTTCACTTAAAAATTCTGAATTTTACTCCAAAATACTAAAATTATAAAACAAATTTTATTTCTTCAAAGATCCATGATGTTTGAGACATGATAGCAACACTCTATCCACTATGACGTTATAAGTAAAACACGGTTTGAAAAATTCGAATACAGTGAAAAAAAAAGTATATTTATTAAAAGAAAATACATTATTTATGAAAGGTATTGTTTGCCCTAATCAGTAAACCATTAAAATTAAATGTCAGTACAAGAAAATCTAATCATTAAATCAAAAGTTATAATTATTTTCTTTTTCCACAGACAAAAATGCTTAAATATTCTTCGAAGAAAAATTTACGAATTCAGTAAAGAATTGGAAACAAGCGTAACTTGAATGCACTATAATGAAGCTTGACATTTTCAAAATATTAAACGGTCAAAATAATATTTATCATTATAAATATTTCTTTCTGAGTTAGTACCATACTATATTCTTCATTTTTCGAACTAGTTTTGGCTATATGAAAATTTCTTTTTCTGTCTAAAAACGTATTGCTGTAGCTTAACTTTATCCATATCTCTATCATATATCCATATATTAAACCATATATCTTAGTGAGCGAAAACAATGTCCAGACTTCATATAATAAAATCATTTCGTTTACACAGATTGAACCATTTACATATTTTACCAGCAATGGATATCCAAAAGAATGGTATGATATCATCAAAGAATGATATATCCAAAAGAATGACATATATCCAGGCTCAATATCGTGTGTTTCATTTTGGGTGAAAAACTACCATTCTCTTGTGCCTGGGATCAACAGGCAATACAGACATCAGTAATTGGTCGTATCTACCGTCTCTTGCATAGGGTACAGGTTTGCTGAGGCACAGAAGAGTAAGGGCTATTCCAAGCATCACGCAACCAACAAGAACCATTGTAAGTCCTATGCCGAAATTGACAGCTGCGGCACTGGCTATGGGCGTTCTGGGAACTGTGGATATTAAAACAAAAAAAACTAGAACATATATTACCGTTATTGCAGGAAATGCAGCATTGTATAGAATGCCCGAGTAGGAAATTATTACCCAGATCACAACAAAGTTTAGAAATGATTAGCAAATAAGCCATGCAAGCTTGAATTAATATGAAGCTTGAATACTAGTTTACGAACTATGAAACTTCGCATTATGTTCGCGTAAACAACCCTTTTATATAGAGAATGAATCAGCCTTTACAAAACCAGAAAAAGCTTTTGAAATCGAAGATTAATCATCATTCGTTAATAAAGAATAAAAAGGATTCTCAAACTGAGGATAAATTCAGCTTGACAAGATTTATTTTAGATTTCGTGATTATCACTGAAACAAGATTTATTTCAGCAGGCTTTTATATACTTTCTTAAACACTTTAAAAATGAAGGTTGGCCTGATCATTAAGTTTCCAACACGGACAAAATGTTACATTTGAAAGCCTGGACATAAAAAAACAGATTACAATAAAAGCTAAAAAATGATCTTTTTTTTTTTTTTTTTTTTTTTTGTTCTATGCCTTTATGTAATTTTTCGGGAAAAGAGCGTGGCATGCTAATATTTCTACGAAGTTTAAAAAAAGAGATTGAAGGTCAACCTTTCTATGCCAACCAAATGAAAATAAAAATATAACGTTAGCCACAAGGTTGCCGGCTACCTGGGATTTGTACAGATTTCCTATTCATTCTATAAAACTACTAATGACAAACCAGCAAAGTATAAAACATATAATGTTTCACATATTGCCTAGACCACTAAGCCCTCTACAGAATAACTAGTAAAAACTTAACGGGCATTCTACGCAATAACTAGTCAAAATATATAATAATCCTCATAGTTTGTTAGTTTGTAATAAAGAGCATGTGATGATATATAAAATGCCTAGATATTCCATAGAATATTGTCATTTCATACATTTTCAATATTATATAGACGCGTTCGATAATAACGTGCCCTTATTTAACGAGAGCACGGATCTAACGAAAAAATCGGAAATATATATCTAAATTCTAAAAACATAGTAAAAAAAATATTTTCTTAAAGATATGATAGAAGCTTGGTGATTAGAATTCCTGGGGATTATATTTTCTGTTTGGATAAGGAAAGTGTGTGGGTAAATGGAACATGATTTTTTTTTCTTTGAATAATACTTCTATTTTCGTTGTTTAGGTAATAGAGCTTCTACTCTTTATCAGACAATAAGTGTAGAATATAAAAATGATCTGAAACACTTTTTTCCAATCAATTAAACTGAAAATATATTGTACTAAACTGATTTTTTTTAGCAGTTTTCATTACACATAATAGACCACACATCTTTTGAAGCTCATTTGCTTGGTATACAGACACCTATACCATCTATGATTTCATTTACTTACTTTTTCCTTTGCTGTGAATTCTCTTTTTTAAAGTGTTGTCATATCCGTTTACACATTACAATTCTCGTTTCACTTTTTAGCAGGATTTTTAAATGACATGTACAATGCTTGGAGCATAATACAATGCTCATAATTAAAAGGCATAATATCTAAAGTGGAATTCCTTCTTTGCAGTTAGCTTTTTATATAGAATAGGCACATTTATTGCAAATGTATCTAAAATTAAAATTTTCTATAAAGTTGTGCTAGAAATCTCATAACGGGTAAAATTATTTATAAAACTATAAGACTAAAACTATAAGCTATTAAACTATAAACTATTTATAAAACAAATTAAAAAAACTATAAGGCTAAAACTAATTAGCACATAAATATAATGATATTTTATCTTATAACTGGTGATGAACAGCTGACCCAATTCTGAATTCACGGCTATCAATATTCAAATCCGTAACCTTGTAATTTTGAACTGATCCCAGAAGACAAAGGAGCTCCTGGAAGCCACAGTGGCTCAAGGGACAGATCGAGCGTTCGCCTTTCAATGAGGTGAACCGGGTTCGAATCCCAGAGATTACTGGTCGATACAAATTCCGCATCCGGCTCGCGCCAACCACAGTGCAGACGAAAAATATCATCAGAGTAGCCGGCAGACTAACCGTGGGAGGGTTTCGTGGTTTTTCTTTCCATGTAACACTAATGCGGGTTCGTTCTATCAAAAAGTCCCTCACGAAGGTGAAATTTCTCCCAATACTTGATCCAGGAATTCCCTTGTCTTCTAGATTGGGTTTAAAATTACAAGACTACGGAGTTCAGCATTAGTAGTCGTTAACTCAAAATTGGGTCGGTTGTTGAACGACGGTTATAAAACAAAAATGAGCTCCAGGTTCAAACATTAATAGAAAACCTTTGTGAAAGACTTTTTAATAAAACTAATCCTCATTTCCGTTAAATGGAGGAAAAAAAAGAAAAAAAAAAAAAAAACACGAGAGAGCTTAACATGGTTAGCCCGACGACAAGGGAATTCTAACTCATGATCTACCTACCAATGAGGATATTTTTCGTCAGAACCTGGTTGGTGCAAGTCGGAAGCAGAATTCATATCAACCAGCCACCGCTGAGATTCGAACTTGAGTCACCACATTGGGAAGCGAACGTTCTATCCCCTGAGGCATTGCGGCTCAATATAATCATATTTTATAACCGTCGTTGAACAACCGACCCAATTTTGAGAAATAATCAGAAAATTACACTGCATTAACTAAATAATTTTTTGAATCAGTGAATGACAAAAAGTAAAAATGCTTATATAGGCCGCCCCTCCGCCTTTCTAGTATTGAATATTAATTTGCAACCCATAATGTGTATACTTTACTTCATTTAAGACGAGGATTATAAAACTATACATTAAGGGTGGTTGTTAAGAAACGCTCTCTCACAACTGCAAGGGATTATATTTTTTTGTAATAGTATACAAACATATAGCGGGAAACGGATGGTATTATAGAACATAATAAACATTATAAGGTTTCAAAATCCTTATTAGAATTATATTTTGAAAAAAATTAAAACGTAGTTTAAAATATTTGCAATATTATTTATAACTATTTTAATTATTAGAAGTTCATAAATTATTTATTTACTTATTTATTAAAAATTTATAAAATAAAACTAAGTATTCTCTGCGGAATATATATATATATATATATATATATATATATATATATATATATATATATATATATATATATATATATATATATATATATATATATATATATATATATATATATTCTTTCCTTAAATAAACTGAATTTAAAACTTTCAAAGAGTAAAAGAATTTCTTACCCATGATTATATCTAAACTGTGGAAGGTATATGCTGCTTAATTATATACAACTATTTCACATATTTGAATTCGCTTGCTTTTTAATGCGCATGCGTGTCGTTAAATCACGTTTCTCTTTAATAATCCTAAAAGTTTTCCAGTGCGTGACTTGAAGTTAGAAGATGAGCTGGAATCAATAATTCTTCGAGGCGTAAAATGCGGTGAAATCATTTTCTAACATTTTTTTCCCCTCATTATTTGGTACAACTACACCGTCTAATTACCAAAATTGCACTATTCATTGAACAACTACTAGTGAAAAAAAATTACAAAGTCTGAAAGACAGAATATAAAATAATGAAATATTAGTTGTGAAAATGCTTTGAAAAAAAAAAGCTTTTAGTGTTCCAGAATTTCAGAAAGAATTTTAAAATCGTTTTAAAATAAAATAATTTTATTTATAATTAATATAATTTAATTTATTTAGGAGACAGTGGATCCATAAAATTGTATAAGTTGTTCTAGTTTTTATTTAAAGAATATTAAGAGACATTTTAGATAAATATATAATAGTTTCAAAGAAATTGTATAAAATTAAATCATTTTTTTAAAGTTTTTATGAATTAGGGTTCCTTTCCTGCTCGCTTCACTCACTAACCCCCACAATTGCTTCACAAATATTTCTATTTCTTGACTACAAATCAAAATTAATTATTTTTTATTTCTATACTATTCACTTAAAAAACTAAATTTTTTATTGCATTATACTTCCATTATTTACATTTCTATTTTGGATAAAATCGAATTCTAATAATTTTTTTCTGTCATCATTGCAACTGTAAAACTTGATTTTTTTTGAACTTAATTTTTGGTTGATTATTACAAAAAACCGTTAATCAATGAACCAATGAAACCGTTTTCACCAAAATGATAATTTAGCAATAGCGCTAAAAGTTAATTCTGAATAATGCTTTAAACTTTAAAATAGTTATTTTGTATTTCGAACTTTTTGTATTTTTTGGAAATCGCGAATAGGAGAATGAAATATAATATAATCGGAATGGATTAAGTTATATTCCATTCAATAATGTAATATGAACATTATGAATAATGTAAGATACAAAAAGCATAACATTAAGCTTTAATAGGAAAAGAAATAAGCTGAGAGAACAACATAACTGATGTTCGTGTTCCTAAGAACACACAACAGTTACGGTTAAGTTATAACAGAATTTTACTGGACAGCTAATCAAAT
Organism: Parasteatoda lunata; assembly: GCA_949128135.1. Lineage (NCBI taxonomy): Eukaryota > Metazoa > Arthropoda > Arachnida > Araneae > Theridiidae > Parasteatoda > Parasteatoda lunata. Next base: position 35,817,982 of record OX421979.1, read on the forward strand.
TTTCTTTTTATGACATTCTCAACCGAGCTTATAAACTCAAAACTTAAATATTATCCTCATAAAAGCCTTTTCTTTGCTCGTAATATAAACAAAAACCGCTTCTGAAGCATGCGAAGAGGTTCTCCGCTCCTCATAAAAACTCATCGCAAAACTCCTTAATAACCGGTTGAACCTCTTTCTTTGGCAAAATGAGGCAAACAAACGTTTAAAACAAAACAATTAAGAAGCTTCGCTCCATTCGCGTTGTGTATTGTGTACGTTGATAGAACTTTTAAACTCACAGAAAAATACAGCTAGATGTAAGACACATAAATAATTCACAGATAAATACCGTTATGACTTTTATTAGTTCTATATTGATAACAGCCAGAGATCTCCCTATCTTCTTTGTTTATTAATGTATGATAATATCGCGTGCTTCTTCTCCCAAATGAAATTTTACAAAATGTTAAGACTTTTATGATGTATGAGGGATTAAAAAAAGCGGGTTATTTTGTTAAAATATATATATATATATATATATATATATATATATATATATATATATATATATATATATATATACTTTTATAGTATGAGATTTGTATTTACGGCTACATAACTCCTATCCTGTGAATTTTATTTAAATAATCTCAATTTATTTTTTGATGCTAGATAATATTAAATTTTATATTTTCTGTTATTATCTTGTGTCGTCCTTTATTTTTGGAATAGACAGGGTGACATTCTCATATTCGCGATTTCCTAAAAATACAAAAATTTCGAAATACAAAATAACTATTTTAAAGTTTAAAGCATTATTCAGAATTAACTTTTAGCGCTATTGCTAAATTATCATTTTGGTGAAAACGGTTTCATTGGTTCATTGATTAACGGTTTTTTGTAATAACCAACCAAAAATTAAGTTTTAAAAAAAATCAAGTTTTACAGTTGCAATGATGACAGAAAAAAATTATTCGGCAGACAGATTTGAAGATAGTAGAAAAATTCGGTGATGTAATTTTACTTAATTTTCTGTATTGTTGTGAAGCAATAAAACGTAAAACAATAGTTTTATAATGTCATTCCATCCATTATTATAAAAAGAGTTGCTTAATTTTACTTAATTTACAGGGAAAAAATAATGCCACATACGGTTTGATGACATTTTGGCAACTAAGCGATACTTGGCAACAGTGGCGTACCTAGAACTTTTGCCGCCCGAGGCGATCTCCAGTTTGCCGCCCTTTCTATTATAAGTCAATCAAATAGTGGTTTTTATAAATTAATACACATAAATAAATTATTAAGTTATTTAATCAATATTAATTAATACACAGAGTAAATTTTTTTAGACATATTTGTATGCACTCGTAAACATATTTATATAATATCTACTCTTCTAGCTTTCATACTAGAAAAATCGTGTATAATGCTCTCAAAATTTATATTATTTGTAATTTCTTGTTCTATTGACAATATTGCAAGATTTTGTAGTCTTAATTGACTCATTGTAGAACGAAGATAATTTTTTATCAACTTCAATTTTGAGAAGCTTCTTTCGCAACTAGCGACACTGATTGAAATTGTTAAAAAAATTCTTAACAAATTTACAATGTTGGGAACAGAATTTTCCAACCTATACTGCTGAATAAATTTTAGCAGATCAAGAGGGCCCTTCTCCCCGTTTTTCCAATGTTTTGTCTCTTCTTTTAGTGTAGGTACAGCCATAAAAACCTGGATCCTTTTTCTTTCAATATGGAACTGTTCTTTATCAATGTCAATCAAGTCATTTATTTGACATTCAAATTCTTCATTTAGTAGGTTACACGGTATTATACACGAATATTTTCTTACAAGGGCATGCAACTGATCGAAGCGTTCTTTTATTTCCTTTATAATTCTGTCCATAGATGAAAACATTTCTCTTCGTACTTCTTCTTCTAAGGATAGTCCCACGTCTCGCGAATTTTCCCCACTCATATTTTTTCTCCTTCTAACTCGACGCTCAGTCGATATCTCCAACTCTTCACAAATTATTTTGGCTGCTATAACAGCGTTTTGTACTAGCGTATCTCTTTGTTCCATGAAATGTGTTTGCAAAGAATTTAGTTTTATATGGCATTGGTGGACATTTAACCCTTTTATTTGCAGGTATTTTTGAGCGTCATTAATTTCCAAAAGGACGGGTTCCCATAAATGAAGGTAACATAGAAAAGAAAAAGATTGCATAGAATTGAGTAATACTCCAGCATCTGATCTCGTATTACTATTTTCTTCTTCAGATGTCAATTTTTCCAAAGCGCTTAAAATGTAAAAAAAATGTTTTTTTACTATAGTTACCGCGGCAGCTCTAGCGCTCCAGCGAGTTTCTACACTGCGTTTAACACCTTGACCAGTGACAGAAAGTAAAACATTCCATCTATGAGTGGAAGAAGAAAACAACGAAAACAACTGTTCGATAGTTCCAAAAAATGTGATGGAATTGATAGCTGTAGAAGCTGCGTGTAAACATGCCAGGTTTAAAGAATGATTTGTACATGCTACAAATTCTGCATTTGGATTTATTTCTTTAATACGAGTTTGAACACCGCTGTGCTTTCCTGCCATGACGGCAGCATTATCGTAAGCCTGTCCTCTGCAATTTTTTATATCTAAACCGTCATTTCGTTAAAATCATATCTGTGATTTCACCAGCAGTTTTTCCTTTAGTTTCTACAAAGTCAATAAACGATTCTACAACTTTAACTTCGCTACCATCAATAACTACATATCTAATAATTTGACTGGTTTGATCTTTGTGTGAAATGTCAGGAGTGCTGTCAAATATAATACAAAAGTATTTAGCCTGCTTTATTTGATCCATAATTGTTTTTCTGACTGCGCCTCCCAATAGCTCTATAAATTCGTTCTGGATCTTCGGCGACAAATAAGAGATACTATATTTATTACCCATCTTAATTTTTACTACGTGTTCTCGTAATACTGGGTCGTACTTAGCCAATAAGTCAACAAGCTCAAGAAAATTTCCTCTATTTTCCATTGAATCGATGTTTTCCTGATGAACACTTTCACGATGTCCTCGAAACGCCAAATTTTGTTTTGCTAAGAATCTAATTATATCAAGTATTCTTGTTAGAATTTCCTTCCATTTTTTTATTTCTTTATCAATATTCTGTTGTTGTAGTTTGTCAATAGTTGCGCCACGTCCAAGTCTTATTTCTAATTCCTTCCATTTGGAATATGATCGAATGTGCAGTGGACTCACCTCATGTTGACTAATTTTGGGATTAAGTTTCCACCATTTGTTAAAACCATTTTCCGTATTAAAACCTGCTTGACAAAGATTATCAAACAGTTTGCAGCAGAAACAATAAATACTTTTCTTCGATGGTGAATATACCATCCACGATCTTAAGAGCTTTTCGCCATTAGGCAAAATTTGAAAAAACCAGTCCTGACTCAGTTTTCTTGTTTCACCTTTGGCTTTGATTGTATTATTAGGACGTTTTACTCCTTCGCTGAAGTCGGCGTCCAAATTTTGAATTGCAAAGGGACCTTGACGTACCAGAAATACTCTTGTATTGTCGTCAATTTTGTTAGGCCATAATCCAATATCTTTCATAGAAATAGACGGAATAATTTGTGCAGCAGATTCTTCATCAGAACTTGATGAACTTTCTACTTCTTCGCCAGTGTGTGAAGCAGGTCTTTCCTCTTGAACAACATTGGAAAATGTTTTTTCGCCTTAGAGGGCTGCTTCTTCGCCCGTATTTGAGGCAACAATACTAAAAGAACTAGAAGTTGACTTATGGGAGATATATTTGAGTAGTGCTCCAGTATTTTTAGTCTGTATTTCCTCCCTTCTCTTCCTTTTCTTTCTAAATGACGCACCACTTTCTTTTACTCGTTTCATTCTAGGGATATATAATAAAAATATAACTTGTCGAAATAAATAGTATATTATGTATAGAAAACGGCAAAGTCATTTTACTACTCTGAATAGCATTTAGAATAACATCTATATCTATAATACGTAATATAATATACTTACCTATAATAAACTCTCCAAATGCACTGGCACCCTAATAATTTGTTTCACTCTTCACTGTTAAAAGATTGATTCGCGAATGAACAAAATGGTTTATAAGCAATTTATCAATCCAAATACAATTCTTCAAAACGGACTGAGTATATTTATCTATTTGCGATTCCTGAAATTGTAACTTCGTCAGTATTTTTGTTTTGTTTCGTTTAGATTTTGTTGTTTGAAAAAGATAGTTCTTATGCCGGCGCCCTAATGCTTTGCAGACCTAGCAGACCGGCGGTCTGCTAGGTCTTCCGCCTTCCCGCCTAGACCGCCTGCCGCCGCTTTCAAAAGAAAAATCGATGATTTAAAAAAATATTGATACATCACTTCAAAGTAATCATATAAACTTTTCAAAAGAAATTACATTTATAAACTGATATCAAAAAATTTTAGTTAGGAAAAATTGCCGAACAAAATCGTAAAGATCCTTTTACAAATTCAACGAATTTTAATGAATACAATAAAATAAAATTATTATCTTGTTCTTGAATTAGAATTCAAAATTTACACTAAAATGCATTTATATACACCGAGGAATAATATTCGAAATCATATAGTTAATCATAATTTATATAAACCAAATATTAAACTTATAATAATCATAATAATCATTTATTATTCAAGAAAGAAAATAAATATGAAATGAATAAGTTGCTTTTTACAACTATAAGTAAATATAAAAAATGCCGCCCCAAGGTAAGTGCCGCCCGGTGCGGACCGCACCCACCGCCCCCCCCCCCTAGGTACGCCACTGCTTGGCAACTATTTTTGTGGCAAAATGATAGTTGTAGAAAACTCGAGTTTCAAAGCGTAGGACTAATATTTACGTAGTTATACGAGAAATGTTTAGAATCATGTCGAAAGTTACGGGGCTTTGTCAGTCGTCGCCAAGCCTATATAAATAATGGGAGTGTGCCTCACAGTGAAGTAGTGGTTGAGCCAAGGGCGGCGCCAGTAGGGGGTCGGGGGGGGCAATTGCACCCCTGTCGCGCATGGGCAGCCCTCCCATCGGGAAAAATTTAAAGTCTCGTCCGGAAAATAGTCTGGTCACTTTTTTTTTCTAAATAATGTCAAAAATTCATTTAAAAATGCCTAATAAAAATTTTTATAGTTGACTTTTAATTTATTTATTTTTAAGAATTAGAAACAAAAATTTTAAAAATATATTGTAAATTCAATGTAATTGTAGTTTCACTGCACTACTTTTAACTTTGCCCATACATTGTTAAACTAGAGACCGGATACGATTAGACATGGTTGAAATTGAGGACTTTTTGAAGTCTCATAGAAATCCTTTCCCATAGACATATCTTCATTTTCTTGGAAAAATATCTTTCAAACTGCTATTCTTTCTTCCACAGAACCAAGAAGGAGATAATCACACCTCTTGTTGGGGGAATATCTGACAAAAGCCTGAGGGACAAAAAGAGACACAGGTCCTCTTCTTTACAAATTCTTTCTTATGTAATATGTTTATCAATGGTTTATGGGATCACATAATTGCTTTCTGAAATTTTCAAGCAAAATGAAAGTACTATAAGAATAAAATGAAAAAATTCAGTTCAATTTTTTCATCTTATTTTTTTTTCTTTCTTTTTTTAATACTTTTAAATCAAGAAAATCATTTACTTATTCGGATTATAGGTTTATATTTTAATCAACGTGATAAATAAGAAGTCGGAAAAGAAGAAAAGCAAACAGTAACAAAATATTCTCAATTTTTTTAGGCAGATTTACTTTTTTTTTTATCATTTTCTTAGTAGTAAAACGATTGTTGATTGATTCAGAAAAACAATTAAACTGTTCGTATTCAATATCTTAAAATATATATTAATCAACGTAACAGATTATCATTGATTTATTTTATATACAGTGTATGATATGGAAAAAGGGAACACCTTGATTAACTTTTAATTTAACCGTATTTTCACGTACAAAGAGTCAATACCATATCTTAAGTTACGAAATTGAACACAAAAACGCATTTTGTTCTGGATAAATATAAATTTTTTTCTATAGTTTTAGGTTTTTAATTTTCAAAATGCGGAAATAGCCGCAATCTGGAAGATATGGTCCGAAGTTATGGTAAAGGGAGAGATGGAAAGTTTGGGTCCTTTAATTTTAACTGCACTCTTCGATTATTGCCCATTATCATGAGAACTTTTTGAGTGTATTGAAAAATGTTTGCATAAAAAAAAAAATTTTATACACAAATTTTTACGCAAAAAATTTTTTAAGTAATTATTTGTTATTTTTTATTAGTTTATTAAATAATAGTGAAATATATTGAATTGTATGTTACATCCTTTTAATTTCAAAATACAAACTTTCAGAATAATCGATAGATTAGTTTCTGAGTTATCAAATTTTAAAAAAGTTGGTTTGCTTTAAATTTTATTTATCTCAAATTATTCAACCAATTTCATTCAAATTTTGCATTTTACAGTTTAAAATTACCTTCCATTAAATTATATAGGAATTTGTATATCTTACTATTTTATTTTATTCGTCGTTGAACAGCCGACCCAATTTTCGGGTTTACGACTACTAATGTTCAACTCCGTAGCCTTGTAATTTTGAACCAATCCAGAAGACAAGGAAACTCCTGGATCAGTAGCCCCAGAGGTTTGATTTGTTAGGGGAACATGGAGGACTTTGCAACTCGAGAGATTTAACGTGCAACAGTCGCAATTTACTACACGGGGATATCAAAATTCAGGATTCAAAGTTTTTCCAACGCATATTATAAATATATAAAAATTATTACATATTTTACAACTATGTAAAACTATTTTTTTTTCGCATGGTACATATTACCTTTGGATAAACGAATTTTTTAATTGTATGAAAATTTTTTAATGCACTCAAAACGTTCTTGAGATATTACGAGATTGAGATATTATCATCATTATCATTTAACTATTATTATGAGGCTATTATTCTGAAGGAACTTTACACTACTCTCCTGATATGACTAATGGGACATGATTTATCATATTGCAGTTTTGTGTCTAATTTCTTATCTTAAAATATTGTTTGTACTAATTCATATTTAAGGCTATACCCTCCAAACATTAAGATTGATGGCTAGTACGAAAAAACCCGTTCATTAAATAATAAGTTATTCGGGTTATACAGTTTTTCATTTGAGCACTGTTATTATTATTCTTACGTTTTATACTTCAGTTACTGTATTCTATCAGTACTAAATATTACTATCGATATAAAGTTTTGTTCGAAATTTATTCGAAAAATCGCTAATAATAGTTCTTTTTTAAAATTTAAAATGAAGTACAAAGAAATCGCGAACCCATTGTATCGTATTGAACGTATTAATACCAAAATTACTTTGCTCTGATTCATTTTTAAACAACTTATTTAAATTTCCATTAAAGAAATCAAATATTTATTCATTTACGAAAAAAAAAAAAAAAGAAAGAAGAATTAAATTCCTTTGCAAATATAAAAAAATAAAAATAATGTTTCATATTTTTTAATTTCATATTTTAACTAAACTTTTATTCATTTAACATTTTTCGTTGAAAAATGAAAAGTAAGAATAATTGCCTAGCTTTGTTAAAACTTTTGGCTATTGTATGAAACAATTTTCTAATAATATAACAAGTGGAGAAAAAAAACTATTCAAAAATTTACATAAGCATAGGTTTCGAAACATATATTATTTTTATTTTGTAAACATTAGTTCAAATATTTACTTTTGTTGTTTATTAAATTATAATTACGCTTTGCATAACATTACATTTGCGTCCATTTAAACAATAGTCACTAATTTTGTTTTATTTAATTTTCATTGGAAATGTTGTTTGGACGATGTATTGGATATATTGTATATGCGTTTAAATTAAATTTCAATTTGCTGTGCGATTTACAAATAAATAAAAATAAAACTGTGTAAAAATGTAAATAACTTGATTTAATCGTGTTATTATTAAAATAAATATTTTTACTACTATTACTGATTGCTATACTAATTTTATGAATAATATTAATTATAACATTTTGAGCGAATTGAAAGGCGTGAAATGCGTTTTTTATTTGTTCAAATATCACCTTTATTTTGTTTATTTTTTTGTTTATATTTGAATCATGATAAATGTTTTATCAGAACGAAAATATGTATATCATACTAATTATTATTCGTATATTAAAAAGTATTACTTATTTTCAAAATTATCTTAGCCCCCCTGTCGGGGGATTGCTGACCCCCTGTCGGGCTAAGTCTAGCGCCACTCTTGGGTTGAGCATTAGTCTGTGACTGAGGATCAAAATTGTGATGGCATGTCTTCGGATCATCCTCAGGGATGTTTCCCAGACCGTCGCCAATAGCCCATTGTGCAGCTCTAGTGCGACGTAAATTAACTACATCTACATCCACAATATTGTTCTGATTTGCAAGTCTCTCGTGAGTTTATTGACTTGTTTGAGATTGTGAAGCTTTTGTTTTGTGTGTTGCACTGATATTTGGGACTTAAATTAATTAGAAAATTAATTCTAGTACTAAAAAATTTAGTTCTAAAAATTGCTGTATTTTCAGGAAGATTTTACTAATAAATTTTTGGAATCTTAAGGACTGTTTTATTCATCTCCAACCCACATGATCCCATGTGCTCGTAACGACATTTTCTTTTGAAAGCGATTTTATACTTTGCTCATTTTTACCATAAAAATAAAATGAAAGAACAGTTGAATCGAATCTGCTTCCTCAAAAGCACTTAATTTCTGAAAAATTTATTGCTCGTGACCCGAATTTAGAGAATGATCTAACTTTCAAAGCACAGACATAAGCAACCCAACACCGCTTTTATTTTTTTGAAGGAAAAAATAACAATAACATTCTCTGATTGGTTAATTTTATAGAATGATTCTGGCCTGTCACAACCATGTATTGCGTTATGAATTTATGACGAACTTATGGAACATATTTTAAATAAATATGAATTACTTTAATTTTAAACAATATACTTGGTTATTTTAAATTATTTTAAGGAAAATGAAGTCTCGTAGAATAATGTTACATCCAGGAATTCTAAGAACACCGACCTTTCGATTTGCTTCATTTGTTAGAAAACGCAAGTAAGAGCTCATTTTTTCTTTATTCTTTTTATTAGCAGACAGTTTTGTTGGTTTTACAAATATTATAATTCGCATCTTCGGTTACAATATTGACTTCGAATGGTACTATACCAATTTTTTTGGTTTTTACTGTTTTCTAGAAAAATTAAATAAGTTATTCACAGCTGTTAACTTTTTTGGAATTTACCAGTTTTTCCTAGTCTACTGGTTTAATAAAAATTCTCCTAGTTTTTCTGCATTTTAGAAAATTCTTCAAATTGGAGCAAGTTTTCTAAAAAGAAAATCTCTGTTTAAATAATATTTTTACGCAATCCATTGCTTGTTTGAATGTTCAAATAAGTTTTGCTTTATACATAATGAAGCGAGTCTCATTTAAAGTAATCAATTTAAACCTCTTTATTTCTTTTGTTTTTAAATTTGCAGTTTATTTTAATACGGAACTCCCTTTTTAAATTAATCAAAAAATCTTATTATTTGAATTACCTGTCATTCGTCTATTATGATTTAAATTTAAGTTATCATAATAAAAAATATGTCAAGTTCATGGTAATCATAAATAGAAAGTATTGCAGACCAATTATATTTCTTAGTGTAATAAAGTTCTTGTACTTTGACGGCAATAAAAATCCCTATATAAAAAATATTTAATATATTGTGCAACAGTTAGGGTGACCAGGGGTAATTCATGATCACTCTGTTTCTGGGGAAAATAATGATCACCTAAGTTTTATTCAGAAAAAATTATTTTTTTTAAAATTTGAGACATGGACAAGAATACTTGTACACTTTACTAAAGTATAACTACATTTATTTAATAATAGTTTTTTGTTTAATCTAACAAAATAAGTATATTTTAAACTGCTTTCTGTATTTTCCATTTCAAAGATAGGTTTCAAAATGTGCACATTTCTGCAAAGATCCCCCTCCTTCTCTTAATAATAAATATTTTGAATTACTTTCTTTTTCTTTGATATAAAAATAGTGTAAGCTTTTGTTTAATTGTTTCACATCTACTGTAAACATTATAATTGATTATTGGAAACTATATCAAATGTTGCCCCCTTCAGATGGGGTAATTATTGATCACTGGGGTAATTCCTGATCATTGCAATTTCTTCTTATAAATAGTATAATAAATAGCTAATTGCCTTTTCTTAAATAACAGTTCATATTTATTAAGTGGAACAACTAAAATATATTTTAACTGTAATCACAAAATTTGTTTTTAACTGTATACAAGACAAATGTGTTCTGATTTGCACAATTTCTGGTTTGTTTTACCTTGCTTTTATCTTAATTATATGTGCGTACATTGTTAGAATAATTTTTAAGTTTATAAATTAGCCTAATATAAATATGGTGAGAAATTATAAGCCTAAAAAGAATAATAAGCTTCTAGAAAGCAAAATTAGTTAATTTCTTTTAATGATTGAAAATGAAAATTTCAGTGTGAGAGCTGCTGCCAGAGCAGTTGACATACCGTACTTAACTTTACACTCTCACTTAATGAAGTTAAGATATCCAGCAAAAGTTACCCATGTGGGAACTCTTTCTTATATTCCAGCAGAACATGAGAATGCTTGCCTAAAATGTATGGCACGATGCAAAGAATTTTGGAAAATTTAAAGTTTTAATCTTTATTATTGCTTTTAAATAAATAGTTTTATTATCTGCTTAAACATATCTTTTATAGTCCAACCTCCTCGGAGGCAATGGCAACCAATATTCCATGGGGGATCATTCAGGAAAATAGAGACCTTACCAAAACTATCATCCGCCTTAGAACTGATCACTATAGAGGTAAGAAGATGCTGGGAGATGGCAATAGTAGAACCTACCGTTTCTGCAGTAACTGTGATGATATTCCACTAACACCAAAACATATTTTTGACTGCCCTGCCATTTTAAGATCCCTGGCTCTGCTTGGAGAATTCTCTCCCTTTGACATCAAGAGTCTGTACTCCGACAATATCAAGGAGTTAGCCGGCTGTGTTTTGCGCACTCGTGGATATCTATAGTTCTCCCGATTGACACGACACCAACCAACCAACATGTCTTTTAGGTTTATTTGTTTGATCTTGATGTCTTATTTGTTAATTACCATTTTTTAATTATTTTTAAACAGCCCCTTTACCATAAAAACTGGTGATCAGTAATTACCCCAGAAATTATCAAGAGAAGGGGTAATTCCTGATCAGGGTTGGAGTTTTTGCCGGCAAAAAGGGGTTTTTGCCAGGACAGTGGCAAAAAACTAGCAAAAACCAAATTATTTAAATTGCTGATTAAATATTATTACAAATTACTTGAAGCAAATTTAAATCAATCATAAGAAATAATAATTTTGATACATTACATGAAAAAATTATTTTAAAAATATTAATAATTAATATAAGGGTAATAATTTTTAAAGGATTGAAAGTTTTTGACCTCTTTTCATTTTAGAATCCTTAAATAAATGTTTTTGTAACAAATTGTATTTTGTTTTACTTCTTCATAATAACTTTTGATATGTATTATTTTACATATCACTCTTACACTATATTTAAAGAGAGACATAAGAAAGCTAAGATGGATGTTTTATTAGATAGATTTTGATAATCACCTCATTTCTCAATATTATTTCAAAATGCAAACAAAACTACACAATTTAAATTCTTGTAAAATTTCCAGTGAATTTTGGGAATTAATGTCTCATTTACACTCATGTCCTTCTAGTAGTACTGCCATTAAAAGAGTGTTTTTGAATTTTTCATTTGTACAATCTAAAATTCGGAATAAGTTTACTCTTAATAATGTTTCAAAACTAGTGTTCTGTTATGCTATGTTGAGACAGCACAAATTGTATTGTGTGGATAATAAAGTATTGAATTTGGGCAAATTTAAAAAATTGCAATGATACTTGTATATTTTTATTAACTACATATGTTGATAGATATTTTATGTTTTAAATTATAGTTATATTAATTTAAAATAAGTTCATTTCACTGGAAAAAAAAGAGAATAATCACTAATTTTCTGATCAATTATGTTTTAAACTACTAAAATGATATATTAATGCATTATGATTTAATTATGGAATAATAATTTTGTTAATTTTTTTAAAATTATATATATTTATAGTATATATTTCAATTTTAGAAATAATTTTTTATCAAAAATGTGTTTTTGTCCTCTCATTCTGGAAAATATAGGTTTTTGCCACTTTGCTTGGCAAACACCTGTTTTTGCCAGGACGGTTTTTACCATGGTTTTTTCCACCCGCGGCAAAATCTTGCCAACCCTGTTCCTGATCACGAAAAATTTAAAATCTTTTAAATTCTAATTAGATTTTTAAACAAAAGAAGGTAGCATATGATTCATCTCATATAGCCTCAAACTTCCAGTAATATTAAAATTCTATCTTGAATAGTTTTTTCACAAAATAGATGTTTGCAGTTTTTGATCAGGAATTACCCCAGGTCACCCTATGAAATTTATAGTTCGTAAAATCTACTGGATTTTTTCCTATACAGGTTGTCAGCTATGTTTATTTTATTTACATATATGTGAACAGTAGTTTAAAGTTATATTTTTTAGAAGTTAGCTCTAATTGTAGTTGTAAAACATAAGTTGATTCATTTTCTTTATTAAAAATAAGAATGTATTATTTTGTTAAAAAGATGTCATTTCTAACTAATTTCTTTAGATAGTGCTAGTTTTTTTTAAATCTGCTCTTGTAAAACTTTATAATGAAACATTAGTCTTTTAAATAAATCATGCATGTCATTGATTTAATCCCATACATTATAAATCCTGATGTCCCATTAGTCCCCATTTGCTGATATTTTAAGTCTCATGTAGAAAATTTGCAAATTTCTTTCATTTTTCTAGTTTTAATCTTGATTTTCTCCATGCACTCTTTCAATCATCAGCAAATAGCAATGTTCTTGTTATTAAAGATAGCTGCTTTGTCATGCTATTTATACACTTTCTTTAAAGTAAAATTTTTTTTAAAAATTCCATTGTCCTCTTAACCCTTGGAATATCAGCCACTTTCCCCTAGGCTTATAAAATTTGTCTTGTAATATTTTATTTTTGTCTCTCATTCCAAGAACAAGTATAAGGTGTTTTGTAATTCAGTTTTATGTATAAGAATAAGACATAACTGAAAAATTAATAAATGCATGCAACTGATTGGAAAAATTGTGAGAATTCAGTAAAAAATCCATCTGAAAGAGAGTTTTTTTCAGAATGTTTTTTTACCACCTTTTACTTTAAACAAAAATTATGATCTTTAATGTGCTATTGAAGCTAATTATTTTGCTATTTTTTTCTGTTTCATTTTCTTAGAACTGTTGAAATTTATTTTATATTTTCAGTTATACTTTAGTAGTAAGCATTGCCATTTACTAAAACTTTGTTTTTAGCAGTTAGTGCTAAAAAAACATTTCCAAAAACCTGTTCATAATTTATAAATATATTAAAAGTGGTAATGTGTACTACTATTAGTTTATTTGTGTCCCTGTCCTCTTAACAGTATATTGGTAGTGGTTTACTTCACAAATCAGCAAGAATTAGCATCATTGCATAACAAACTGTCTTACCATTTGACAGCAGTGGCAAACCTTTATTTTTTTAACTCATTGTAGGTTAAGTAGACTCTTGTGCATCTTACTTAGTGTTATTTTTTTTTTTAAATCTATTTTGAAACTGTGTAATATTTTTTATTTTATTAATTCTGTTTTATTTCATGTCTTGCAATTTTGACTTTCATTCTTTTGTTAACTAAATAATTTGCATGTGATATTTACTATCTATACTTAATATCTTATATTTTATTTCAGAAACTTTCTGCTAAAATATCAGTATGGTACATCTTCAAAGCAAGGAGCAACTAAATTAAATATCTTAAATTCTGTAAAAAATTTGAGCTATAATTTCCTGCCAGCGGTATTAAAATCAGTTACTATTGCCTCATCACTATTCGGGAGTTTTAATTTCAAATTCCGGAAATCCTCAACAGATTTTCAAGACACTACAAAAGATTCTACTAATATAAATCATTCTGAAAATAATAAAAACAATAATTTGACTTCAAAAGAATCATCTATATTGACTACAGAAAAAATTGAATCTTCAGCTGCTCAACATAACTCTGTTGTTTTAACAGGGAAAGATGTAATAAAAAAGGTCGAAGGAAATCAAGAATTAGAACAAACATTTTTTGAATGGCTCACTGGAAGTGATTTCCATTCTAAACGAAAAGAATTCTTGGGCAAAGACGAAAAACCTAATGAAAAATACAATAAGATTTCAATATCAAAAGTAAATGTTTTTCTGTTTATCTGTTGATTGTAGGATTTGTTGCTAAAATAGATATCTCAAAATTTTAATGTTTTTTAAAAAAAACTTAGAGAAGCATTTAACTGAGTTACAAAAGAAGATAATCTTTTTTTTTTTTCTTCTTAATGGTCATATCATTATATGTGCAAATGCAAGTACAAATATTTTTAACTATAATTTATTTGCTTGGGACATTAAAAAGCCCATGTCTACTAAAAAATCATTGATTAAAGATTAATATGCAACAAAAAAGGACCATTTTGGTCAAAAACATGCCAAATTCATATAGGGAATTTTCAAATTTATGTTCACATAATTATTATTATAATTTTTTTTTAAATAGATAAAATATAAAAATCGCTAGCAAAAATGTGAAAATACGTAACTATTTATTTATGTAACTATATAAAATATTAGAGTTAATTGATTACTTTACCATTTTTTTTCCTCTTTAAATTTCTCCTGTCAACTTAATAGTATTTTAATATTCATTTTCTTTTTGATATGCTTTACAATACTATTTGTAATTTGTGTGTTTATTTAAAAAAAATTGTATATCCTAGTGTATAAATAGACTTATCAAACCCTCAAAATTTTACAAAAAATCAAGTGATCAGCTTTATCACCTGTGATTAAAATCAAACATTTGTTTATCCTAAAATATTGTTTCATTATTAACAGATAAACATATATGTATAACTCTCCATCAATTTACCCTTTTCAATAACTGTTTTTAATATGTTATATACAGTTAATTTTGCGTTTCCCTCTTTTCAAATCAATACTTTAACTTACTTTCAGGAAGAAAAAAAAAGTCCCACAAATTTATGTTCACCCCCATCCAAGGAAAGAATTCTAAATTCCACCCTTTTTAAAAGATTTTACATTCAAATAGAATTTTTTTTTCTTCAGATATTTGACAAAAAAATTTTACTATCAGCATTAAACCATGATATTCTCTCTTTCAGTCGAGTCTCCAACAACGCAGTAGATTTTTAGTTTCATCTTTAAATGAAGCAACGTCATCTGCATCACAACTTTTGAGATTAGAAGAAGTTTGTAAACATCTCATTTTGTATCCTGACCAGAAATCTGTAATGTGTAAGGTAATTTTTTCTATACATCTACTTTAACATTCCTGTAAATATTTATTTACTGATTGAAGAACTCAACTTTAAAATTTACTTTATGATCTAAAATGACTTGTTTATTGGCTTCTTTACTTGATGTTTTGTTTCCTTCCTTTTCAACTATGTTTTTATAGATGGTGGTTTGAAACTAGATTGTTTGAGTTTCTCTATGCTGAAGTTAATGAAAATATTTAATCTAGCTGAACTATGTTTTAACTATACCTTTTCAATTTAGTTGTAAAATTTACAAATAAATTGATGGCCAGGCAATGAACAATCTCTTGTTGTCACTATGAGATTTACATCACATTATTTTTTAATTAAATTACAATCTGTATTGAAAATTACTATCAGATTTAACTTATCATTGAAATTAAAAAATGTCAACATGCTTCCTTTCCTTCGTGTTCTTGTTGCAAAAATGCATGAAATATGATGAATGAACTGGCTATGAATGTCAATAAAAAAAGATAAAGAAATAAATTAGTCATGATAAAACCTTGTAATACATTTTCAAATAATTAAAATTAATCTTTAATACTAATTTATTCTTTATTAACTTATCGAAATAATTAGTGTGATTGTATATTTTTATAAACATATGTAACTAGTTTTCGCTTATATATGGATGTGTGTGTATATGTATGAAAGAATGTTAATTGACTTTTACCCTTGAAGAAACCATTAATTTCCTCATTCACCGGCACCTGAGAGACAAGAATGGAAAATTCCTGGCCTTTATTTTTCATTAACTTTTTATTGCTACTTTCATTCGTAATCCAGCTGTGCTGTGTGTAGACAGCTTCCAGCTATTGATGTCACTTACATGAACTGTTATACTTTTTTTCATTAAATTTGTTAAGTTAGTTATCTTTTTAAGTTTCTATAAAATTTAATATTGTGAATTTATACTCAGGCAGGACTTATGAGGATTGCATTACGTCTCAAATATAACCAACATGATCAAGCTGTTCAAGCCCAAGCCAGGTGTGTTCTCGCTTTAATAGGTTTTCAAAATCCTCCTAGAGGAAATGGTATAAGGATACTCAGCATTGATGGTGGAGGAACCAGGTATTAATTGTTTTAAATATTTAGTTTCTATCCCTTTTAATAATTGCTTCAATTTTTTGGTGATAGTGATACTGAATAAATTAGTATAAAAGCTAATAAATATTATTCCTTTTGTTTTAACCCAAGAAAATTTTTTAACGTGGGCCCCAGTTGGGCTCGATAAGTGTGCACCGAGGTACCAATATTACGGTGTCTAGTTTTTTAATATTGGTCTTTTATAGGGCCAATATCCGCCTTCATGGGGCCAATATATGGCCCATATTGGCTGAATAATGAATATTAAATATCAGATGAATCTGACAATTCTATATAGGGCCGATATCGGAAAATAACAGCCCTTTGAATCCTTGTTGGGCCAAGATTCGTAACTATTGGTCCGTTGAGAGCCCAAGTTATTTTGTAATAGTTATCCTTTAAGAGTTTTTTTTATGTGTCTAAATCTTGTGTAAAAATTTTGATGCAATTTCTTAATTTTATATTATCTATTCTTTAAGAGTTTATGTTTTAAAATATTTTTAAGAGTCTATTTTATTTTTAAAAAAATGTTAATTAGTGTAACTCGAAACACTTTTAGAAAACTTTAAAGGTCTTTTATTATTTATAAATCTTAATTTGAAAAAAAAAAAAAAAAAACAATTTTATTTGTATGAGCTTTTTAACACTGGCATATTATCTCAAGTACCCATTCTTATATTGTGTAGTGTTGCTATAACCTGCTTTTTTATTTAAATTTTGCTAATATTTTTATATTTAGTTTATCCTGGCTGTGTTGCTATTCCTACTTCTCGCCCAAAGTTATGAACTACTTTGTTTACTTAAATCATTTTCTTTAATAAAGTTCACTTATATAGTCATCGTTATTTTGTATTAGTCTGTATCATTTTGTATATGTTTACTTTTACATTTTATTTACCTTTTTTTTAAAATTTCCTACCTTAGGGGCATCTTGGCTATAGAAATACTACGACAATTAGAGGCGAAAACAAATAAAAAAATATATCAACTGTTTGACTATTTCTGTGGGGTGAGCTCTGGTGCAATTTTGGGACTGCTCTTAGGAGGACTTCGTCTTTCTCTAGATGAATGTGAATCTCTGTATAGAACATTGAGTGATAAAGTGTTTAGTCAAAGTACGTTTTGGGGTACAAGTCGGCTGATGTGGAGTCATGCGTACTATGATACCACTATGTGGGTCGATGTTTTGAAGTAAGTTGCTTTTTTGTAAGAAAATGCAAATTTAACTAAAAAATGTAATGGTCAGTAATGTGATTGCTGTTACTATTTGCTTTAATTATATTCAATACAAGTTACTCAAAACCAGAGACCTCAAAACTTCATTGCCATATTGCCACTTTCACTCTAGTAAGTCTCAAAATCTTACCAACAAAGATATTATTTAAGAAGGAGGTAGTCATCTTGTTGTGCCTTTATAAATTTAAGAAAAATAGCTAATTTTTCATAATTTTTGAACAATTTAAAGCATTTTCCTAGTTAAATAGTTCCTTGCAATGTTCAAGCAGTTTTAAAAAATTTGTTGCAATCTGATTTATTTTGTCATTAAACAGTATTTTTTCTGAAAAGAAATAAAATTTCTTAGAAGAAATTTTTTAATTAAGATATATTTAATATTTGTATTTTGAATATTTTGTTTAACTTATAAAATGTTATTAGCTTGTTTAAGTATTCACATTGATATTATAATAGTATAATACTGTAATTTCGTGGAGACACACCCTCGACGTTATTGATTTAAAACTTGAAAATTTAATAGGAAGGCGTATCTGAGGAGGCGGCCTATGTAGCATTACTTTTTCTTTTCTTTTTTTTTCCTTCAGAAAATTTTGCCTTTTAGAAACCTCGCTAGAAATTTCGTCATCGTTTTTTCCAGGAAATATGTCTCTTCCACTTGTCATAGTTTTTGTCAGTAAGCATGGATGCCTCTTCACTCCCCTTTTTTTCAGCTGCTTGTTAAAAATACATAAATGTTTGATGAATGAATGGTGCTGATGAGCTTGGTATGACCTCGTATATTCTTACAATTAAATTGTTCAAGAAGAATTTCTAACTTGAAGGTCAGTGAAGAGGGTAAAAAGCAATGTTGGAGAATTTTACACCCTCCTAGGCAGAGTCAGTAAAAAAAAAAGAGCTGTTTTCTGAAGTCTGATTTGAGAAGAGAAAAAGGGGAATATAGACACTTGTTTTTAATGCTTGGGAGAGGAGCGCTCTTTCTTGGTTTTTTTGCTATTTTTTTATTGCTCGTATTTCTGTCTTAAGAAGAGTTCGGTCATCTTCTTCCTTAGCTTATTTTTTTTTATCGTTTAATCTTCAATTCTGATCTTCTGTTGTGTTTTCGTTCTGTTAATATTTTTGTTGTTTTAATTTTTGTTTTATTTAAATTTTAATATAACTTGTTTTTAGGTTATACATTTCAAATGTTTCCCATTAACAGGAAAAGTTATACGACTGCGTTTAAGCTCTCAGCAATTAAAAGGGCTAAAGAAATCGGGGTGCTGCTCGAGAATTCGATTGTATGCGATATGTATTCGATCGTATTCATGAACGGTGCATCTGGAGGTAGAAGTCGGGAAAGGAAATATTGTCTCAACTACCCAAGACTAAGCGTGCTCGGCGCTGTTGGGTAGCCAGTGCTATAGTATAACCTGGTGGCATTGATAAAGGAGTAGAGGGCCAAAGGGTTGTCCCTCTCTACAGTGCGGATTCACATACAAGCGAAATTGATTGCCTGCGAGACAGGTATTCCAGATTTCAAAGGAGGACCGAATTGATGTTTCAGATTCATGAAGCAACAGAACTTGTCTGTGTGCCAAAAAACCACAGTAGGTCAGATTGCCTACTGATTGGATAGAAAAAAAGGCTTCTTTTTTAACTTTTGTTTCTAAAAATATGGAGGAACATGGACTGAATCACAGACAAATAATAAACATGTACGAGGTTCCACTTTCCTTCGACTGCCCTCCCAACAGGACTGTGGAAGAAACAGGGATAAAATCCATAACCATAGTGACCACAGGCCACATAAAAGTCACTTAAAATTTTATTTTTGTATTCCTTAAGAAACGATCGATCCATATTTTTGTGTTGATTTTTTTATATAATTTTTAATTTTTCACAAATTATGTCTAAATTTTCACAAAATAGGTACCTCTCAGAAAAACCTAGACAGACCCCTGTCAGCTGAAAAGTTTTATTAATTTGAATTTTTATTAATTTGAACTGAAACTTTAATGTGACATATTTTACTCTAAGGGCAGATGTGATGGTTAATTTGAACCCTATCCAAGGTTTTCATCCATGCTCTTTCATTTTAGCTTAATTTTGTTTTTATATGAATTTTATATATTGGTTATTCCCTTGTTAGGAATAAAAAAAAAGCATGGCGCTTCCACACAGAATACTTTGTGAATACAGTGTACAACTCTGCACTTTGAGATTTGAAAGTGGACTTACCACTTAAGATATGTCAAAATGTGTCATGTAATAACTAAATTTAATCCTAACAATTTTTAAATTACCTTACAATATTTTATATATTTTAAAAAAGGAATTCTTACTCATTATCAAAATAACAGAATTTTTTAAAGCTTTCAAAAAATGATTTTATGTATGCTAAATGAAAATCTTTGTAATTGAAATCTTTCAAAAAATTTATTAATTGGCTAACGCAAATTGATTTTGTAAAACCTTTTTTATGAATTTTGTTAGAAAGAAGTTTAAAATGCTGGTGAACATGTTTTAAAAGCGATACACACAAACATGTTTAAGATTAAATTGTTTGTATCACGAAAAGCTCCAAGTTGTCCAGTTAAATAAAATTGCAAAACTAGCTCTCAAAAAGAAAAATTTCAAAACATACTGTTGAAAAAAATAAAATAAAAATCAATAAAAAAATGATGACTGGGGCTGTTAAGTAAAAAAATAGAATCTTACAAGGAAGTGATAAAATAAGCTGTGTATATTAAGGAGAACAAATGAATACATTTAGCTTATGAGATTTATTTCAGAAAAAGATTGAAGTAGATATTTTAGAATTTTAAACAGCAAGAAACTGTTCAGCTTTTATGTTAGCAGTAATTTATATTTTTACAATGCCTGATAATGTGCTTCTTAATGAAATCGAATTTGTTTTACTGAACAAAAGGGAAAAAAAGTCTTAAATAATGAACTTGAAAATTTTCTTTTAAAAACAAAAGTAATTCTCTATTTCATGGTAATTAAAATAAACATATTTTATGCTGAACACTTAGCTTGTCTTTAGTTATAAAGTACTGAACCTAGTTTCAGCCTAATTACAGCCTAGGTTTCTTATTTTCTAATAGTTCTTTGTGATGTCTTCAACTGTTGCTTAACAGCATTTAAAAAAAAAAAATCAACATAATCATATCTTAAAAATCAAAGTGTTTGAAGCTAAATTCAAACTGAGAACTGTAAAGTGCAAAAACTTCTGTTACAAAAAAATAAGGCATGTGCATAGTGTGGTCTTTTATTGGCTGACATCAAGAGGGTTGAAATTTGATAAGAACAGCAATTTGTATGCCCCCCACCCATTTTCTCCCTTAGTGCCAAATTGTTTTGCCTTATTTCTTATTATTTAAGGTTCTAAATGTAAGTCCAATATAGTAATAGATAATGTTTATTTAGAATAAGTATAATTTTGTGCCCCCCCCCCATTTGAACTTAACCTGTAGATAGCTCTAATAAATTGATATACATTACCTATAAATGTGCATGTTTGTCCTTTTTTTCTGTGCTAACTGTATTATCTGATAAAATAATATGTACAAAAGCAATTAATGTAAGATTGACAAGCGTCAGGGAAAAGTAGTGAAGTTGTGTGTCAAAAATTTTTGCACATCTTAGCTTACTGTCAATAATTTATATTGTATTATTTTGTTGGATTACTAATGCTTTATATACATATATTTATTATGTCTTCGTCCCAAATTTATCTCATTATATTCACAGTCGTTGATTCGAATTTATCCAAGACCATGATTTCTATGATATCAGAATTTAGTGTATAACCACTTTATAAATGATTCCATTAAAATTTTTATTGAACATTTAAGAGAAAAAAGACTAAAGAAATTTAACTACTATTTACAAATGTACATGGAGCAGAATCTCCTAGAAACTTTTGAAGATTTATTTTCAAAAGACAAGTGCACACTCTTTTCACGGACAGCATATAGTTATTATTTCTGTCATGTCATGTGATCCATAATATCCAGACTTTTTTGTTAGTGTTGACGCCATAATAAGTAATCATAAATGACTGGATAAAGATGCATTAAAATCTTAAAATATTTATTAAAATAAATGATATTTTGGGTTTCTTAAAGACATTTTACTGCATAGTGTGGATTCATTTTATAAATAAAGTTACATTTCTAACTAATTTGCGATAATATATACGCGAAGTGATTCTTTTATGTGAAAGAGACGATTGAATGTTCTCATCCGTTAAGAAGAGCTAATCTACAATTAAAATTTAATTCTTTTTAGCTTTAGGTTTAAAATCCCTTAATTTTATTTAGCTACTATTTTAGATGTTACATGTATATGTATGTATTGAAGTCTCATGTATAAAAGTCTCAATTGCAGTTATTTCCCTTTAGAAAATTGAAATTTAAGTAATTTTTTTTGTAAAAAAATGTTTATTTTGAAATTTTTTTCAAGGAAAACATTTGGTGAAAGATTGCTTATTGATACCGTGAAAGAACCTGATTCTCCAAAGGTATATATATATTTATATATATATATATTTACATATATATTATCATTTGTTTTAAAATACGCAAATTCTAAATTAATAGGAATTACATAGGCATTATAGAAATCAATAACACTTGAAAATCAGTATGTTTTAAAAGTATTTAAACAATTAAAAAGATTTGATATGTACCTTAATATCCTACTACCTGCCTGGTCCGGTGGCACATAAGGCTCTTATCTTCTTATGCAAGCTCACTCGAGTCTTTCGCTCAAGATCTGATCTCGTCTCGACCCAGCTCGTCCATCCCGCCTGTCCTCTTCTTCCACCTTTCTTCTCCATGTTAATAATAATTGTTTATTGCCAATTTATGGTTTAGAAAGAAGTAAAAAAATTAAAACATCATTATTCAGTGCATACCAATTGAGCAATGTCCTTAAAAATTAGGAATGATATCAAATTCTTCAAGTTTCTCACCATTTACCATCAAGCCGTAGTTTTCCATATTGGATAAGAGATGTGTCATATTAAGGTGAGAAAGAATGTAGTGTGTTTAATCATAGCTTCTTTAAGGAGGTTTTCTACAGTCTTGAAACATTAAGAGTTTTGACATGTCTCATGTCTTTGTCTTTCAAATTTTTCATGGCATTTATTAATCTTTTTCTTTTACTGATGCCTTGAAGTTTTCTTGTGTTTAATCCTTTTTTTAATTTCAAATAAATATATTTAAGCTGATTATCTAATATAAATTTTGTATAGATTAATAGATAGTTTTTTAAGTTTCTTTTTTTTTTTATTAGCTAGCAGTTGTTTCGGCAATAATGAATCTCCCTCATCTCCAGCCATTTGTGTTTCGTAATTATGATGTCCCTCCCGGTGTTCAGTCTTATCACAGAGGTAGCTGTAGGTATAGAATGTGGGAGTCTATACGCGCATCAGGTGCAGCCCCTGGTTATTTTGAAGAGTATTGCCTAGATGAATTTCTTCATCAGGTTTGTAAACACATGCTTTTCCTGTCTAATTGCACGTATTTTGGACTCCTTAATTTACTATAAATTACGTCACTTATTGGTAATAGGGACCATGTATTGACAACTACTTTTCTGAGTTGTAGCTAACGCACACATTGGTCTCTATAAACAATAATTTACAAATTTCAATATTGTTGTGTTCATTCAATATTTTTATTACCCTAATAATATTTATCTGCATTCACAATAATATCGTATTTAACTATCATTATGTTTAATATCCCCAATGGTGTTACTATTGTATTTGATTACTATAGTTATCAATAATGATCACAATATTTTTATATTCAATGTGTATTGCTATCATGGTTCTTACGATACTCTTGGCTTCATGGAGTATCTAAATTACTTATTGTAATATTAAAATCTAGATTAATCACTTTATCAAATAGACAAATGATATGAAAATACTTCTTTCCTATGCCTTTTTCCTTACTGAGGGAAATTTATATAAGTTAACCAGTTGCAATGCATTGCATTGGTGGTCAACCGAGACAGATGGAGATGGTGAGCTTACAAAAGGGGATGAATTTTTGTCTGTTACCAATCAAAATATAGATTGTTTCTTTTTTTATATAACTTTAAAATTTCATTCCATGTATTCCCGTTAGATATTCCCAATGGATTAATAAAAAATAATTTCTTAAAATATAAGTTTACCTGAACATCTATAATTATATTCATTTCAACGTTTAAAAAATATATTTTGATTTACTGTTTTGGAGCCATTTTGTATGTAGAAATGAATTACCATTAGTATTTTCATATGGAGAACTCACAAAGGGATTTAGTTTTTATTTTAAAACCATTTCCCCAGTACGATGAAATTCTTATGCACACACAATGAAAATTTTCTGAAAAAGAAAGTTTTTTTCCCTATGGTCTACTGTAGTGAAGGGTTTAGAATAGTATACAATAACAACACTAGTAATTTCAGTGAACTACATACAAGACATAATATGTCATCTCTTGAAACTTCAAATTTAAAAATATGTTTCAAAAAAATCATAATAAAAGAACTAGTGAGTGGTTAACTATTTAAAGATATATACAGGGTCATTCATAATTCCCTCTGTTTACTACAACCTTATTTTTACTACAGCTGGCTTCAGTGGTACATGTTACTGCCCTCTACCGGCAACTGCTTAAATTGAAACTTGAATATTTTCGGAACAATTTCATATGTTCTTTTTTGCCATATTCATCTTCGTTTTTTTATTATAACGCTTCGAAACCCCGGAGGGAATTATGAATAACCCTGTATATATATATATATATATATTTGATTTTTATGATTCAAAAATTTTGGTAAGTTTATTTTGGGAATTTTTCATTCTTTATTGAACTTCAGTATTAGCATTTTAAATCATGTTCCTAATTATATTTTAAACTAATACCATAAGTACTTTAATAATTTTTTTAAAGAAACGACTAAACTTTATGTAAAATATTCATCATAGTTAAAATCTGTTGGAATAAAAATATTTCTTACAATGAAAATGAATTAATTTTCTTAAATGCTGTAAAAATTTAATTCCTGAAACAAACTGATTTTCAGAGAATTATATAAGAAATCTTACCTTTTTTTTGTACTATCTTTTCACTCTTAAAAGGTGTAAATACATATGTGTACAAAGGTGTTCATGAAAAAATTGAAAATTCTCTAAAAGAGTTATTTCTTTTTCATTGACATAAATAGTAAAATAATTACCAAACGAATTTAATATGCTTATAACAATCATGGCAAATAATTTGATTAAATTTCTCATTTTAATTATTTATATTAAAACTTTCAAAACCCTCTTTAAGGGAAAGGGGATTTTTCATTAAAAAATTATGTGCAGAGAAAACTTTTCAAATAAGTGTAAGAAATTTATTTAAAAAAAAAAAGTTTTAATAAGTTATATGAATGTTATTCTATGATTGCATAATTCATTAACATACATATTCCTCTTTACTCCTAATTGGAGCATAGGGCTTCTGTCATTGCTTTCGATCTTATCTTATTTGTGGCCAGATATTTTGCTTCTTTCCATATCTTTCCTATTATTTTCAATTCGCTTTAAATTGACCTGTGCCAAGTCTTTTTTGATCTTCCTCTTTTTCTTTTGCCATGATGGTTCCAATCTAAAACTTGTTTTACTTTAAATTTTTCAGGTTTGCGTAAAACAGGACAATAAATTTTCATTTACGTTTTTTTTTAAATTTCCAGGTCAATTGGTTTCTGTTTTACTTTTCTAAGGATTTCTGCATTACAAATTTACAAGATTCTTAGTAAACAGTTGTTAAGAAATGCCTAAATTTTTTTCATGTTATTTTTGTTGCAATGTCATGTCTCAGATCCATACAGCAGGACCAATTTAACATCAGTATTGAAAATTCTAAATTTTGTCAAATATAATTCATTAACATCAATAATAAATTATATTATCTGGCATGAAAAATTATTACGTAAAGATAGTCTTAATTCTCAAACTTCATAAAATTTCAGGATGGTGGAGTCATGATCAATAATCCAACTGCTCTGGCTATTCATGAAGCCAGATTACTGTGGCCTTCAGAATCTATACAATGTGTCATGTCATTGGGATCAGGTCGCTACATTCCTGCTATATCTCCAAATTTTACTTCTACTAGTCTCAAAACTAAAGTGCTAAAAATAATTGACAGTGCAACTGACACAGAAGGTATAATTTTTTTCTTCATTTTAAATTACCCTAACGCAGCTAAGAACTTCAAAATTTTTAATTATGTACAAAAGAAACAGCGAAAGTTTTAATAAATGGTTATAAACTTGGGTCAGGTGGGATAAAGTGGGTATATGTTAAAAAAACATCTATTTTCTCTTTATATACTGAGGTAATTTTAGAGACATTTACTGGGATTGCAGCAAGCATTTTTATTTCAGTTTTAGAAACTGATAAAAAAAATTCCAAGTTTCAAACTATTGGTTTATGATCAACCTATACAGTATGTTAGTTTAAGCTGTTGAGAAACTTTTTTCTAATATCATTAAAAATTAGCAAAAAATTATTAATTTTAATTCAAACTGGTAGAGGGACATCTAAAAAACAGATATATATAGAAATTAAAAAAGAAATTTTAAAATTCTATTTATTGTGTGTTTTTTAAGGTGGGGTAAATAGGTATATGGTTAGGCTTAGCTAAGTGTTTTTTGTTTTTTTTATCTGTCTCTGCTTCTGTGTTAGCTTAAGTATCCAGTGATTTATGTTTAATAATTAAACGGCTAAAAAAATAACTTATTTGTTTGATTATTGCCGTACATAGTAATTTTAACACTGTAAACAGAATTTCTCTTAAATTTTATTTTTTAAGGAGAAGAGTTATAGGGGATAAATAACAATATATTAGACTTATAATTAAAAAATTTACCAAAATAGCATAATGGCACAACTTAGATGTTTAAACTATATCTTTAGCTCATCTATATCATATCTATATTTAAACATGTTGACAACTTAGATGTTGTTAACATGTTTATAAAGATATAGCTGAGTTTTCACACAAGTGTCTGCCTTCATATGTCAATTTTTTAATGGAAAAGAAAACAATTCCTTAAAAATAACTAAATTGATTAATGTCTGCTATAAATGGTAAAAACATTTTGAGTTACCACTATAGATATTAATTTTTACACTTGCATTTAATTATATTTCAAATAAACCATAAACTATTACAGATTTTTTTTTTTTGTTCTTGATGAAATGGTGTAGAAAATATACTGCATCCAGAGTGAAACCTAATTTTGATAGCCATAAACATACCTGCCAACTTTTAATCCCTTTTAACCCCTAAAAAATACGTTGTAATTGGAGAAGCTTAAGCTGACAGCTATGATAGTTACGCATATTAGTATATATGCTTAATTTTTTTAAGAATAGTGGTGGTCAAAACCATTTAAAAATTAAGTTTATAAAAGAAAAAATAGTATATATTTACTACCACTTTAAATATGAAAATAAAATTTTACGCCAAATGCGTAAAAGTTGGTAGATATGCCATAAATATTAACTCTTTAATTTAATAATTCCAAAAAAAAAAAAAATAATAATAATTATATATATATTTTTAAATATAATCATGATACATTAATTTAGGAGCATTTTTATTTCTAAAACAATATTTGCATATGTTTTTTAGTGAAATCTATACTAATTTTAGAGCTATGGTAAATCAAAACATGTTCTTTTGAATTTCTCACTGTAAGAAAGCTATAAAAAAATAGATTATTTATGATTCATATTTAGCTATATAAACCCAATGTATATAAAATGCATAAAAACTTTTCCGAAAAATAAATTTTTTATTTGGTTATCATGCCTTATTTTCAAAAAAAACTTTATTTTATACCCACTTCAACCCACCTAACCCTACTAGATCTACTAATGTAATTAACATAAGAATTTTTTCTTATCTATTCAGGGTTCCCACTGTACTTGAAAAACCTAGAGTTTGGTTGAAATAAAATCAGGGAATCACCTGAAAAGTTCTTGAATCTGCCATAGGGTACTTGAAAAGTACTTGATTTTTTAGGAATTAAAATACTACTAATTTTTCTTACAAAAAAGTAGTAAAAATATAATAAATAAATTCAAAGGAAAATTATAGAAATTCTGATTGATGCAATTTTTTATGCTTGAAGTGAAAAGGGGTTAAAGAAGATGCAAAACTTTTCTCTCCTACATTTTACAGACCAGATTATTGTTTATCTCTCTGATGTTTTTAAGCTGAAATTTGTATCTAATTTTAGGTTTTTTAGTCATAGTTTTTGAATGATATATAGTGAATTGATTTAAAAATATGTTCAATGTGTTAACTTCATTATTATGACAGGTTAATATTGTTTTCCTATTTGTTCTTTTAATTTATGTACGAAGGATAATTGATTTTTTATCATTTATGATCAAATTTTTACACTTAGTTTTTATTGCTAAAAAATAAAATTTAGTTCTACAGGTTTCATTGATTATGAATAAACATCGTGATTCACATTTAACTGATTCTTGATTTACCAATCGGAATTTATATAAAATGTTCTACGAATTGCGGTTTAACTGAAAGTGATTAATGAACGTTCAATATTATTTCAAAGTGATTTGCAAATTACTCATCAGAATTCATATTAAGGTATTTTATAAATCACACATCATGATTCACATAGATTATTTATCAATCACACAGTGATTTCATTTAAAGTTATTTCTGAATCGTGTAACGTGGTACGTATTTAAATAATTTCAGAATCATGCCTTACAATTCTCATTCTGGTAGTTTACAAATAACGCATTGTGATTCTCAAGAGAGATTTAAGAATTACCACCCACAATTCTCATCAAAATGATTTAAGAATCACACATAGCTGTTCTATATTAAGCACCTTTCGAATCACAAATTGCAATTTGCATCATAATGATCACTATTCACATAAAAACTATTAGCTAATCACGGTACAGAATTCACATTAAAGTGATTTATGTATCTCACATTGGGATTTATGTCTTGTTAGTTCGTGCGTTTTTTATCATTAGCTATTCATATTATTCCGATTTAAGAAACATACACCGCAATTCAATTTAAATTTACAAATAACACATTGTGATACGTGATTTACGCTATCTTCGAGACTTACTTCACCTTTCTTATAATTTAGATTTCATATAGTATATCTAGATTCGTATAAATGGATTTAAGAATTACGCTTAGTGAAAATTACGCATATTCGCAAAATTTTAAAAATCACGCTTCTCATTTTATGGATATATTTTAAAGAAAATAAAGCTCTGTAAGTCTTAGTTAGTTATCTGTAAAATATTGTTCTACAATAGATTTTATTATGTTCAAAATATATTACTGATACTCTGAAGTAACAAAATAGAAAGTTTGATATTAAAATTGAATCAGATATGTTAAATGGATATATTTTGATAATTTATCTAATTATATAAATTTCCTTTGACCTAAAATTTGATCTAGCATATTAAAAAAAAGTATTTATATTTTAATAACTGTGCAATTATATTAACATTATCAATTATTTACTATGCTTGTTTAACCCTTTAATGGGCCATTTATTTCTACTAAAGGTAAATTAAAGTATTTTTGGAATTGAAATTGATATAAGAATAGTAATTGATATAAGAAACGAAAAAACTCATTTACAGGGTTGCCACAGACTACTAAAATGCGACTATTTGCTACTATTTTCAGCCTTAGGCGACTATGGCAACTTTTTTGACTGAAAAGGCTAAAATAGCAACTATTTTCAGGAATAGGTGACTATTGGGAGACTTTTATACTCTTAGCGAAGTTTTTTTTCGGAAAAAATGAACGTTACTTTTCAGTCTCCTCGCTAACACGTATGTAGTGCCGCCTACCATGTGCATAGTGATCAGTAATAATTAGAGCATAGTTGGGGCTGGGCGATAAATCGATGTATCGCGAAATATCGATTTAACGCATATATAGGTAGGCCGATATGGTGACTTTCGTTTTAGGCAATGCATCAGAAATTTAATTTAATCTGCCGGTATAAGACTACAATCACGGTTTAATGATTTAATATACAAAGATCGGTAACGCTGTTACCGCACTGACAGAAACGATTTTGATTTCGTCTAGCTGCAGAGATGTAGATAGCGTTTAGCTACAAAGACTATGTTAATTTTGTTATTTTAAATTACAAAGAGCGAATTGAATCAGAACTCCCGGTTTCGTGCGAGTATCAGCATTGTAATAATATAGAACGCAATGCATAGTTTCTTTATGGCCATTTTTGTCTTTGGGATTTTGTGTGTTTTGAAGATTATTTTCAATGGGACTTAAGCCATTTTGCGATCGTTGTGCATTTTATTTCGTCAGGAATAATTGCCGGGTTTCTTGTAAATTATTTTCAGTGAGACTTTTGCTACTTGGCGATCATTTTGTTCTGCATTATTTCATACCAAATTTCTTTTCTGTCTGTATTTAACGATTCTTGACAATTATTTTTAGTAGACCTACTGTTACTTTGCAATTGCTGCACAATCACTGTTATCTCAAATTTTCGTTCTAAACTCAATTGATCAATGAATATAAAATAAAAATAAATAAGAATATTCTTCATTGATTTTTTTCAATCATATTTTATTTTAAGCTATACAATTTAATAGGGGTATTTTGCATTTAACTTTGTTATAAAAAGTTATTTTTTTTAAAAATTTATTTAATGTAGATAAGTATAATAATTTGATTATTTTTAAACCAATAAATGTTCCTTCGTTTTTAATTATAAAAAAATTAAAACAAAGCTTACCTTTATTTAATTTCCTTTTTTAAAAAAAAATTTTTTTTTGGCTATTAGTTAAAATAATTTTTTTTTTTAATTGAGTTTAGTAATGTTTTGACGCTTTTTAATAATTTAACATTAGTACATAAAGTATTTTTTTTTAAATTTTTATTAAAATTCTTTCAATACTTGTTTGTTTTATAATTTGTTAAGATAGTCAGTATCATTTTTAAACAAATTAATCTTTAGTCGATTTTATTTTCATAAAAGAAAATAATAATAAATAAGTAAAAATATTTTTACATTTATTAAGTAAAGAATTCGACCATTAGTTAATACTACTTTTTATTATTTTAAATAATTAAATAAAAAGGGGTCTAATGATATTTCAAAAGCTTTTTTTTTTTTTTCAACAAATAATTTAAATTTTTTTTTTTTTTTCTAAAGTGATTATTTCTTTATTTTGTTTTCTACTTTCGTTTTTCTTTCTTTTAATTTTTAATGCATGTATGTAAAATATTTTGTTACAGTATTAGGTTTAAACAAATAAATCTTAAATCTTTTTTAATTTAAGAAGAATGAAACAAAGCTTGGTTTTGTTTTTACTTTGACTTCTTTATTATTTTAATTGGAAAAAATTAAGGAATGATATTAATGTCATAGTAGAATATGTTTAGAATTAATATTTTCTTTTGTAATAGATTTTTTCTTTTTTATTTATTTTTTATTAATTTAAAGATTTCGCATTGGTAATTTTTGAACATATGCTATATCGCGATGTCTAACGGATGATGTATTTTAAAATTTCTGACATCACCCGATCCTAATCATAGTAATTTGACAATTGAGCTATAACTTTAGTTATTTGGCTACTATTTTTGATAAATTTTTGTTCTTGTTCAGGCAACTATTTTCATAGTTTTAGGCAACTATTTTCATGCTTAAGGCTACTAAAAGCAACTATTTTTGTTCATTTTTTACTGTGGCAACCCTGCATTTAGTTTATAAAAAACAAAATCTAAATTTTAATGCCTTTTTTTCTTTGGTGGTAAGTATATTTACCACGGCCTATTAGGAACTTATTGACTTTTATTTTTCGTTATTTATAAAATAAATTTTGTAAATGCTACAAACTTATACTTTTATATGTTTTCTTAAACTACCACTTTTATTCAAACGCACTTCAAGAAAGCTGAAGTTATTAACAAATGGAAACCTAAATTAAAAGGGGTAAAACAGCTCACCACCACAGCCTTCGAAAGGGTTAATGTAATAGTCATTATACATTCATTCAGTTTCATTAATTCTAATTCACTTCATTAAATTTTTCAGGAAAAGTTTCACTAATGCTAGTTTTAAATGTTGGCTAGTATCCTATGTCAATTGGAGGTTTTTTTTTTTTTTTTTGTTAATTGAAATTTTTCAAAGTGATTTGAAACAGGAATTTAACTATCAATCAATAGCTGATAAATTTAATAAATAAATTTTTTTGTTGTCAAATAAGCATTGTGATTTTAAAGTATACAATTTCTGCTTCTACATAATTGTAAAATCTGGTCGACATGTACTTTAGCATATAACAATAATACCGAATAGGTCCTTGAAAGTTATTGAAAAGTTCTTGAATTTTTTTTAAAAAATTTAGTAGGAACCCTGCTATTGCAACTTAGACAAAAATTCTAATTAATTCTAATAAATCTAAAATTGTTATTTGGCTATTATCTTTTTGCAACTGATTTTCATACTTTAACTGTGTAATAGGAAGCAAATTTTACAAACCTAAACTTTAAAATTCCACCTTTTTTTATTTTTAATTAAATGCTTAAAAAGTATAATGATAATAAATAAATAAAGTAAAATTAAAAAAAACTCTACTTATATTTGTCAAATAAAATGTGCTCAAGAAATTCCGGCAAAAAATTTCAGGGAATTACCAATATCAAGTTGAGCATTAAATTTTGAAAGAAAAATATTCTGTTATTTTGTTCCCTTAAAATAATTGAAATATTAAAGTATGCATTAATAAAAAAATTTCATAAAGTATGCATTAATAAAAAAATAATTATTTAAGATTTTTAAAATATGTACCTGTACCACTGATATAATATGTTCGCTTCATTTTTCATTAACCTTATGGAATATCCTGTTTTTTCTACAGCTGTGCATGTGGCCTTAAACGATCTCCTCTTACCAAATACCTACTTCAGAATGAATCCCTATTTAACAGAATTCTTCACTTTGGATGAAAATAGAACAGATAAACTTGACCAGATGAAATCTGATGCTCAGATGTATTTAAGAAGAAATGAGTATAAATTTACAAATGCTGCACAAACTCTCACTGCGCCCAGAAGTCTTTATAAAAAGACAAGTGATTGGTTAACCATTCAAAAAAATCTTTATTTATGATTTTCATCTTTAAATTTTTTGCGCTAGGATTGTGTGAGAAGTTTCCATCTCTTATGAAGCTTCAATGTATACATTTTTCATCAGGCTCTAATTTATTTAATTTCTTAAATTCTGTTTAAGAAAGTTCGATTCAAGAGAAATAAGTAATTAAGTTCAAGATATTCATTTTGCTTTGAAATCTATTTTGATAAAAATTACTTCATGCCTAAAAATAAAAATAATTTTTTATAAATAAATATAAAATTTTACAGACCTTAATTGTATTAAAATTTCAAAAATAATTCTTTTAATATATATATGAGAAAAAATATTTACTTTGTGTTGAATCTGGCCAAATAGGTATTTCTTCCAAGGTAAAAAAAAATTATCTTACGTCATAAGTAAAACGAAAGCTGTATAAATTCAAATAATCAACAGTTACCATTATTTAAATATTTTTAAAAAAAATTAATTTTGAAATGTTGTATAAAAAAAAAAACTTTTTATATAATATAAATTTTCTTGTGAAGAAATTAATTTAAAAGAATCATTATACTTATTTAATTTTTTAAAATTTAAGGGCTTATAAAGAACAAAACGAACTGTTTATACAGCCTCCAAAAAAGTAACTGTGATTTATATATTTCTTTAAGAATCATATTTTACTATAGAATATGAAAAACCAACATTACTAAATGACTAATTTTTGCTTTCACAGATTTTCAAAAATTGATAACTTACATTAATTATTAGCAATTTCTGATGAAGAGGAATTTTTCACAGCTATGCATTTCTGTCAATTATGCAAAATTTTAGATTTTAATCCATATTGAAACATGTATTAAAATATTATGCTCTTTGAAGCATTAGTATTTAAATAATACACACTTTTGTACAGTTTGTTTCTAAAAATGCTTTTCAATCTTTGTGATATAAGACATTTTAAAATAATTACTCTACTAATCATATTTCTAGTCATACTGGTGTGAACTCTATATGTTATACAGCATTAGAATATGTTGATATTTATTTTAGCATATTGTAAAGTTTACTATTTGTTTTGTTTTATTTTGAAGAATTTATCTTTGTTATGATGTAAATTATATTTAGTGTGTAATATAGTTTATTGTATACTATTAGGAAAATAAATATTCCATAAATGTTATTGTTATATTTTAATATTCTTTTGTATAAAACAACTTATTGTTTTCTTAGTGCTAAACACTGAAATAACACAGTTCTCTTAAAATACTAAATTTTTTATTGTTAAAAAGTGTACCTTAAAGAAAATCAGATTAAAATGTTGAATAAATCTATAAATACTAATTGTTTATTCAGGACAAATTAATGGGTTGACACTGATAATAAAATTTGAAAGAATGTTTATTTTGCATAAATGTTTTTACTTAGGAATCTGTTTACCTAACAATGCAACTGGGTCCAGTTAGCAGCGTTCTATTTTAAAAATTTCTTAAAAGCTAAATGAAGCAAATTTTTCAAAGAAAAAATTATAAGAAACCTGTTTGTTGGTTAAATTTGGAAAGAGATGATAATTGTAATATTGCTCACAAGTTCTGCACGTGATGTGAAAGTACTTAAGTGACTATTATCTGTGTAACAGCTTAAAAAGAAAGAATTGCAAGCACTTCATGAAAGCTATTTTTATGTATTTGCATTTGATGCAAATGTGTTTTAAGTTACCATTGCTAAAAGTTTTTTAAAAAGATAAAAATTAATTTTCACTTGTCCTGCATAGCCAAATGGTGGAATTGCTCTTGATGCTGAAACCTATCTACCACATATTGTCTGTGTTTTTAAAAATGAAGTTTTCTATCTTTATTCTCACTAGGTTTTTTTTCCTGAAAACTTATGTACATTATATTGGGTAATTTATAGCAATTTTCTTTTCTCTATGTGTTAAGAAACAGGTAGTGTGATATGAAATTTAACTTATTTCAAGCCATTTGGTCTCCTTTTAGCTCAAAACTTGTGTTGTGGATATCTTGCAAATTAAATAAATATCTCACATTTATCTCAATTCAATAAATATCTCACTAGATAACTTTAATTGACGCCTGGTGGCTGAATGGTAGCGCTCCGCGCTCCCGTGCCACAGGTCCTGGGTTCCATCCTCGGGCCAGGCAAGGTTGACCCAGCCTTTCATCCCTTCAGTGGGTCGATAAATGAGTACCAAGCATGCTTGGGAACTAAACACTGGGGGTCTCGCGTTTGGCTGACCACCTAACCAGAACATCTGCTCCTGCACCCCAGAGCCCAAGGTCAAGAAAACTGAGATGGGCACAGTGGGTCTTGGCCCTCTATGGGCTGTCGCGCCGCTGAGTTTAGTTTAGATAACTTTAAATACTCTGTAGTTCTATAAGTTTAAATATCTTTTTAGATAATACTTTATACATAATTATGTATAAAGTATTAGTATCTAAAAAGATAAAGCTTATAAGAGCCTGTAAAAAGCACACCATGGTCTACTATATTTTTATGTATTATGCTTGAACATTTACGAGTTTTCTTTTTTATGTAGTCGCTTTTGTTTACCTCATTAAAACTTGCTAATTTGCTTTCCATATTTTTAGTACTTGTTTTACATTGTATATTTAAAGGAGGCCCTAAAATAATAATAAGACTTGCAACTTAATGGTTGACCTAATCTTTACCAGTATAAAATGAGCATTCACTATTTTCAAATGATAGAATAAACTTTTTTTATTTTCCTCAGGGGATTTACCTTCTTTAGGTAAACACGGGATCCACGACCCCGAGGTACCCCAGTGATCTATATTTCTCTTTTTTATCGGCTTGCTTGCAAATTTGTATTATCGATTTGCTGAACCAAGGTTCTGCTTTGCTAGACAAGAGTATTCTTTTACTCAATTTTTACCAAAGCTTCACTAAATTGCAATTATATTGGACCTAGTTAATGAAACAATTAAAAAAATTAATTTAATTTTGAAAAATAATCTTGACAACAGTTTAAGTATGAAATAATAGATTTAATACATAACCTCCATGTCACACAATATCAGAAATTCTGACGAAAAATGTTCTGCTGTTTTTTTTTTAAATTTTTAATATACGCATTATGAGCATTTTACAACTATTTTAATAGAGAATAAACAAACTAAACACTTGTGAAATTGCTACAAACGCTCAAATATATGTCTATAATTGAAATATTTTCTAAGCCTCTAAATGTCATGCCAATAATATTTTCTTACTACACTTTCATGATGTGTTATATCATAATTTGTTAGTTAATTAAATTCAGAATTGCTGTGAATTATGTAAGAGAAATTACAAAAATTTTTGAAATTACAAAAATACATATCGCTGGTTCAAAACTAAAACGACACTTCTGCACTCACTTTTCATTCAAATAACAGGAGTGCAGAAGTGTCGTTTTAGTTTTGAACCAGCGATATGTTACCATACTTACAATATTTTGAAAACACAACTAAATATTTTTGAGTGACTTCAGTAACTGAACAAGTAATAATTAGTAACTTTAGTCAAAATCTCCTCCCTCAGGGGGTTTGCCTTTATTAGGTAAACACTGGTCTCACAACCCCGAGGTACCTCAGTGATTTTTTTTATTTTTAAATTGTACTTAATTACTGTACTGTTTGATAAGTTTATCTAAATTATGCTATACTGTGCAGAATTCAGTAATATACCTGTGCAGGCTCTTGTATCAATTAAATTTCACTTTCGATTCATTCAAGGAGGAAAAAATAGCACACTGACCTGGAAATTTTAGGATTTTTACTGGAAAAATCGGGGAAATTTTAAACCTCATTTGAGTGGCCACTGTGAAAAATGTAGATGTAGGCTTTTTCATAGACACTTCATAAGAAGAGAAATAGGATGTTGTGATCAATTTGGGTCCTTTTTTTTCCAGAAGCCTTTTGCAAACTTGTTGCGGTGGCACGTTTTTCTTATTAAGAAGTTTATATAGCTCTCAAATTTAAAAGCACTGAGTGATTCCAGTGCATGAAACTTCACAATATCATTACATAAGTGAATGAATACATTTACATAGTACACCATTTGATCAAATCCATAAAGTTTTGCAAACTGTCTCACAAGAGACTTTAAATATGAGGTCTTCACATACATTGAAAGAACAAAGTATAAAGATCGTACAAGAAAATTTAAAAAAGTGTTTGTGAAAGTAGACTTCAGGCACACTGGCCCAATGTAAGTAACAATTATCTAAATTCTGTGGCTTTCCAACTACCTACATCTTTATAGACTTTCTGTTTAGCATATATTTTTAAGTCTAACAAATAGCCATTTATAGAAGAATTGAAGAACTTGGATAGTTGAACTACGTGAGATTCTGAGGTTTTCCCCGGCCAAATCTTCATCAGCTTCGCATAACTCCAAGACTCGCCAGTTGCTTGTAGTCCTGCAAAAACAGTATCATGCCTATTTCTGAATCAACAAGAGTTCTTTCACTTTTTTGGTGGTCCATATCCTTCCTCCACGTTCTTAAAAGAACTGTCTATACGAAGGGAGTGGCTAACAGAGGGAAAAATAACTCGGCTTTCTCATTTATCTTTTTTGGACACAGCCATGATAAGCATTAAATAATTTAGTGCATTCATTGAAAGATTTTGCTGAAGATACACATATAAGGGATTTTATCTTCACATAAATTAGCTAACAGTTAATTATTAAGGCTGAATTTAGTATTGTTTCACTTCATCTACAGTGTACTGCTACTGGAAAAGGATCTTTAGACATATCTTCAATCGTGCTCCGTATGTGCCAAAATTTCATATTGTTGCTTTTGTACGAGGGAAAACCATCGAAATAGAGAGACGAAGTAAAATTATTGATGCAACTGCTTTAATCAAATTTATCCAGCGTCTCATTTTCTGTACCAAAATAAATAATCTCAAACTATTTCCCATACGTTGTAAGCCTAGTTTTCTTGTTTTTAAGAGTATTCTAGCATCACTTGGAAGTTCTGGATTAGTTGGTTTTATCAATTTCAATAATCCTATAAAGCCTTTAATTTTAGTGCTGGGATTTTCATTAAACCGCTTATAGCACGTGCGTGGTTTTAAGTTAATTAACACATGCCATATTTCTAAATTGAATGGAAAAAAAAGTAATTAAATTATATATTTAGCAAATAACAGGAAATAAAGAAAAAAAGCTTAAAGTACAATAAAATAGATAGTTTACATAATTAAAAGCTTACATTGTAAAAATAAAATAATCCAGATAAACATGAGAGAGAATGAAAATGCATGCTCTCTCCACAACCGGTTTACCCGGGTGAGTTTTAATCGCTTCAGTTCGTTTGGAGGAGAATCGGTGGTTGCCGAGGCACACCACACCGCTTAATATATTGCATCCCTATATCATTAACTTCTGCATTAGTGTAAATCTATGTTATTCGCTTCTTCAAATTCCGTTACTGAAGATTTTGAGGGGCTTTCAGATTTTGAAGAGCCATCGTCGGCAAACTTGTAGTCACTCTCCGAGGATTCTGAAATACTTTCTAGGCTGAGAACTGTAGAAAAATTATTACTCGTGTCATTAAATACTGAACTGAAATTTTCTAATGTTTTTTTTTGTTGCGACTTTTATTCTGCTTGGAAATTATGTTAACCCCCTAACGAACTTATTTTCAAGAAAACTGTCATTGAAGTGTAACAGCATAACCTTTTCTATCGAGAGACAAGTGTCTAAAATTTACTCTCTCTCCGTACCACAAAATTTTGCAAGAAGTCCAGGAAGAGAGGAAAAGATAATACAAAAGTAAATAATTTTCAAAAAACCTACTTAAAAACATATTCCTTGCCAAAACAAAAACACACTACATTCTGGAAATTGTATACCAAATTGAAATTCACGAAGAAACTATGCCCCTACTTAATCAATGAGCAGAAAGAAGAAATAAAAGGAAAGTGAGAATGTTGTTGCCATTTGTTGGTAGAAAAGCTTAACTGGGGCAATTTAGTTAAGTCTCGATCCAGCCCTATTAAAAGACAACAAAAAGTTAATACTTTTTAATTATTTCTTTAATTTAACCTTCAATATTAAAAGGAAAACCATTACTTACAAGATTATTTAAAAAATTACTGGTAGCAGCCTCTTCCAATATATACGGCGCTTAGTTATTTGAATGCCTAACTTCTTTAACTAACTTTTTCAAAATATTTCTGTATTTCAAAATAAATTAATATTCAAATAATTTAATTTTTTAATATTGGTCTCCCGACAAATTTTAAGTAAAGTTCGGCTATTCCGAGGAAATTCAGGATGATCTTTCAAAATGTTCAGCAAAGCTGTAAGGCCATTGTGCTTTATATTAAAGCGAACAGCCCAAACTCTGAGTTTATCACTTAACAACTTCTCCGAAGTATCAGGAACATCCTTAATATGCTCTATAGGTTCTTGCCCTGAAATAAAATCAAGAGAACTTCGATCCTCACAGGACAAATTAAATTCTGGCTCAAGTAACTAAAGACTTAACCCAATAATTTATGCATGGAGGCCACAAGAAATATAACATACCTGGATAAAGGCTGAAACTGGACTAAATATTTTATTATAGATAAGAGGTTATATTAATGAAAACACTGCTGCCATCTATGTACAACAATATAAACTAACTCATTCAACACGCCCACTTTAGTTTAAATTTTTTTGGGGGGGAATACTAAATGAAAATCACAAATGTGCAGAAAAGAATTAAAAAAATTTATTTAGTCCCATTGATTTTACACAATGTTCATGCTTAGTTCTATTAACAGTTTTTGTTAAATAGTCCGCAATCATTTGTGACGTTTCCACACCTTCTATTGTAACATGGCCAAGCTTCACGGCCTCACGTACAAAATGATGCTGCACAACGATGTGCTTTGTCCGTCCGTGAAATTGACTATTTTTAGTCAAACTTATCGCTCCAATTTTATCATTGAAAATGACTAATGGTTTTTCTGGTGAAAGACACAGATCCGCCACAATCTTCCTGAACCAAATGGCTTCTTTCGATACTGCAGATATCGATATATACTCTCAGAATGCAACGGAATTCTTGCAGAAAGGCAAAAAGATTTTTTTTGTTTGGGAAGTGATTAATATTGGTTTTCTTTTCGTCTGAATGTTTTATTTCTTGTCTGCTGATGCTTACCAAAGATACTTCTCTTGCACCTCGTGGCAGAATCGCCGTTTGAAAAGTATAACATTTTGCTTTTTTTTTTCTACAGAAATTTACATTGTAATCTTTGTAAAATTACCTAATCAAGTAATATTTGAATCATGCATTTAGATAATCACTTTAGGACGCGCTCAATTTAAGCCGATAGCATCGTAAATCAATGTAATGTTTAAATCGTATTTTTGGCAGTAGTTAATAGTGATTTTCGCATGGTTTTTAAATATCCCGATATATTTCAAACAATATGAAAAATTCGAATCGTGAATTTGAGTGTTTACTTTTTAAAGGCAATAATTCTATCAATTTTTTAGCAGTTATTTATATTGATTTTTCCCTAGTTTTTAAATCTGGTATTTTTTATGATATTATTTATTACAACATCCTAAACTCGAAACGAAACACGCATTTGAGTAGTCCGATTCGCGTTATATAGCTGTCGATTGTTTTTTCGGCAGTTACTACCATGGATTTCATGATTTTTAATTATGTTTTTTATTGTGAGGATTATTTACAAAATGCCAAGAAGGGAATAATATGTGCGTTCCCCCCTTAACAAAAGTATATATAATATTACCCATAATATTAAAATAAAACTTATTACATGTTTAATTAAAAAAAATTATACTTTTTTTGTGAATACAGCACTTTTATTATTATAAATTTTTAACATATATGTTTGTTATTATCAAAAGTATTTTGCAGGAAGATAATAGTTCAAGGGAGTTTTGTCACATGTTGTTGTTGTAGTTCATTTACGTCGCACTAGAGCTGCACAATGGGTGGGTTATTGGCGACGGTCTGGGAAGCATCCCTGTGGATGATCCGAAGACATGCCATCACTATTTTGATCCTCTGCAGAGTAGATGGCACCCCCGCTTCGGTAGCCCGACGACCTGCACGCGAAGTCGAGCATTTTACGGTAGAACAGTTTAACGAGGACCAATACCGCACACCCTCGGTCCCTACGCAGACTGATCCAAGTGGTCACCCACCCGCACACTGACCGCAGCCAGTGATGCTTGACTTCTGTGATCTGCTGGGAACCGTGTCTTAACGATCAGTCCACTGCGAGACTTTGTCGCATATTGCTCGAAAAAATTCTGCCACATGGCTCTTATGCATCCATCGGAAAGGAAAGAAATGCAAGTGAGTTTTTTTATTCTCATGTGAGAAGAAAAAACATATTCGGCAATGACTAGGGTGCATCACCTGGAATTTCAAATTTATAAAATAAAGAATACAAAATTTAATATCATAACTAAATGTATACTTCATAATTAACTAGATGTAAAGAATTATAAAAAAATACTTAGTACCGATTTAATTAACAATAAAAACTTGATAGTTGTTATGAAAAACTCTAAACAAATTGGATATGCTTATTTGCATTCCACTTCATATAAATACCCTAATTTTGTAATTTTTTAACGGAAAAATTAGGCTTGAAAATAACGAAAACTGAAAAGCTAATAAATTTTAAATTATCTTACATTAAAAGGATTATTTCTTGCATAAAAAACATGTGTATAAAAATTACAAGTAATATATATAATAAAAACTAACATACTTGCAAACATGGACGACTTTACTAACTTCTACAAGTTCGTGCAATTCAATGGATTTCATAATCCAATATAATTTTCTTTTTTTAAATTTATAATCTCTATGTTTATGCTTACCGTCCATGATTCCTCTAGGCCTAAACTATTCTTAATCCTAAAAGAAGCACAATCAGAAATTTCAGATAACTAACTAATACACGACAAACTAAATACACGAACAAGCTAAGATTCACAGTCACGTGACAAGCGTTCATAGATATCATTCATATCGATAGACTTCGTCGATTAGAATATCGAGTTTCTCATACATATCCATATCGTTTTCACTAATATGTGCAAGTATAAAGAAATTTTACTCATATTTATCTTTCTGATAATTATTTTGAACTTCAGAACTAAAATATATTCAATGTGAAGTGTTTTAAGAAAAATACTTTTAAAGTTTCATTGACGGAATTCATTCAATAACTTGCCCCCGCAGTATCTGTATTCCTCCGCGTTCAAAATATTGATAGGAACGGCCGCGATATAGATCGATTTTTCGTGTCGAAAATTGGTTCCAACAAATCTATAAAAGATTAAACTGAATAGTGTCTTTCGATCCACCTTGTCGGGCAAAAATTGTTTTGATTTTTAAATTAACCTCATATTTCTCGATTTGTCTTTTTCAATTTCCTAGTCTTTTGGGGAAATTTATTTGATTTTCTTTTTAATTATTGCCGAACAATTCCTAATTGGGGAAATATTGCATCCACTTGAGGCAGTGAGCACTACAATGCACGTATAGTGCTTTTGGGTAAGTTTCCCGAATGATAGTCTGCGCACACAAGCACACATTGCTTCACAGCAATACAGAAAATTAAGTAAAATTATATCGCCGAATTATTCTACTACCATCCAAATCCTGCAGAAAATACAAAATCTAATATTATAAAGCGTTAAAACTTATGCAAAATAATACTATGGCGAACGCTAGATAATCTTAGTTTGCATAGAATCTAATATTATACGATGCTGAGCAAACAGCGACCTCTCGTATCTTTCTAATAATAGAAGTTGTGCAAGATAACGTTAGATTTTACCGATTTTCTGATAATATCAAGTGCTACTTGGGAAAGTTTCCCCGAAATTACAATCTTCGGCCAGCTTTCTTAACTCGGTAACATAAGCATTCACAGATTCTAACTTGGATTGAAATCTTTTATGAAACTATTTCTGAAGATTTAGGACAAAAATGTTCTTTTAAAAGTTTAATTAAAGCTTGAAATTTAAATTCTATAACTTCCTTTGGTGAAACTAAAGTCCGAATTATAGACAATGTTTTAATTCCACAAACAGCTAAAAGAGTCGCACGCTTTTTACTATCATCTACGATAGAAAAGCCTCCAAAAAGTAAGTAATTTGATCCGCATATAACTCGAATGAATTTGGATTTGAAGTGTCAAATTCCTGAATAGAGTCTACCGTCGCCATCTTAGTGCTAATTTTAACTTAAGCCAGACGAAAAT
Source organism: Parasteatoda lunata (assembly GCA_949128135.1). NCBI lineage: Eukaryota > Metazoa > Arthropoda > Arachnida > Araneae > Theridiidae > Parasteatoda > Parasteatoda lunata. The sequence goes on from OX421979.1 coordinate 35,861,365, forward strand.
ATCGCAAATAGAAAAAAAACGCAGTTAAACATTTAAAACACCTACCGGAAACATAAACTAATACCGGTATTGGATCTCATCAACAACTCATGGCCAGCAGTCTTCTTCACAGAAATCCAATTGAAGTTGAACTTCGTCATGCCGTGCGGTAAGATTCCAATTTTCGTGGAGTAAGATCAGTGGAATACGATCCCATTATTCGTCGCCACGTGTTGGTTTACATTTGTTTTTCTATTCTGTAATATGTGATAATTAAACCAGAAATTATAAGGAGCGATTTCCTATATTTTGCCAATCGCATCTGTTTTCCTACTTGTATATATTCTTTTACAACTATACGGTCCCGCAGTGGACTGATCGTTAAGACACGGTTCCCAGCAGATCACCGAAGTCAAGCATCACTGGCTGCGGGTGGGTGACCACTTGGATCAGTCTGCGTAGGGACCGAGGGTGTGCGGTATTGGTCCTCGTTAAACTGTTCTACCGTAAAGTGCTCGACTTCGCGTCCAGGTCGTCGGGCTACTGAAGCGGGAGTGCCATCCCCTCTGTGGAGGATCAAAATTGTGATGGCATGTCTTCGGATCATCCTCAGGGATGTTTCCCAGACCGTCGCCAATAGCCCATTGTGCAGCTCTAGTGCGACGTAAATGAACTACAACAATTTACAACTATACAAATTTAATTTTCTCAACCATTATTAAAACAATTATAAAATTTATGGACACTAAAGGAACCACAACATATATGAGATTGCTTTTATTCAATCAATTATATGCTTTAAAAAGTTTTAGACAAATTTGCTTCTGATGGAAACTTCAAAGGCATCATAATCATCTTGCAATACATTTCTGGATCTCGGATTCGTCAACATCTGAATTGCTGCCTCAAGGGCCTCTAACAAAATAATTACCTGACTTCTAGATGGACAGTCAATGGTATTTTGTGTTAATAAGCGAAATAGATGATTTCCGAGTGAACAGTAGTTGAATCTGTAATTTTGTAGACTTTCTTGAATCACTTCAATTAAAAAGGATACTCTTCTGAACTCTGGTGTGATACATAAGCCATTTATAGGTGCATTTTGTGTTCCAAAAGGTGGTATAGATCAGGGCTTCTTAAACTTTTTTATATAGCGACCCCCTTCAAGCTTAGGAAATTTTAAACGACCCCCTCCTCCATATAATGAAATATATATTAACCGTAGATGTAGATGTAATATCGCACTATTTTACAATGTAAATAAAATGAGGATTAAAGAATACGTACCCATTCATTTCACATATATATAATTGGAAACGTTGACGGGATATCGGTCGTAATAAAACACAATAAATAGAATGACATAAAACTATATATATATTTATTCAATAGAAAAAATAAACTTTTGTAACAATTTTTTTAATAAAAACATATTATTAACATCAAACAATATTAATGTGACGGATGTGATTGTTTATTTTTACACAAATAATTAAATCTAGGCTCAATTTGAGTTAGTGCAGATCGTAATAAATTTTCAACGTTTATTAAAGTTGAACGGTATTTTGATTTTATGTAAGTTAATGTGGAAAAGGCTGATTCTCATAAATATGTTGTACAAAATGGCAGTAATTTGTTCATTGCCATTTCCGATAGTAGGGGATATTCTGATTTGATTTCTATCCAAAATTCATGCACAGGCACTTGAGAAAATCTAAGTCGCAAGGTAGTATCACTTGTTAATTCGGCAAATTCTTCTTGTGCTTTTAAGTTTAAAAAATTAATTTCTTCCATTTCAATTGAAAATGGATTGCAAATCCATTGTTGTGTATCGATATCATTGGGAAAATACCTATGCATGTAAACTTCCATATCCTTCAAATGATTAACTATAATTTTTGTTATAGGAGTATCTTTTTTTGAAATATTGTTACTAATTATATACTCGTCAGTAAATGGAAACATTTCGCGCGATCCACTTTCCACTCTGTTCTTCCATATAAGAATTTTTTTAACAAAGGCCTCAAGTTTATTTTTTAACTAAACATATTAACGCAGACTCCCTGCATTGATAAATTCATATCATTGATTTTATCAAAAATATCTGCCAAATAGCATAGCTTGAGAAGCCATAAATTATCTTGAAAATAATCGGCCAAATTAGAATTTTGCTCTGTTAGAAATATAAGAACTTCATCTTTTAAAGTTAATAATCGTTTCAAACTTCGACCTCTTGATAGCCACCTAACTTCAGCATGTAGCAATAAACTTGTATAATCCGAATCCATATCAATGCACAAATTTTTAAACAATCGACTATTAAGTGCTCGACTTTTAATAAAGTTAATGATTTTGACTGCATCAAAAAACACAGTGTTTAATTCTGGTGCAATTTTTTTTAACAATAAGTGCCTCTCGGTGAATCATACAATGTGTAAATGTAATATGATCATTTCCAGCTTTAACAAATGCTGTAAAACCAAGATCTTGTCCGGTCATTGCTGCAGCACCGTCCGTGCACACACCAACACAATTTTTCCAATTTAATCCTTCTTTTTCAAAAAACTCATTTACTTTTTTATATATTTCTTTTCCACGAGTATGACCTTCCAGAGGACGACAAAACAGTATATCTTCATGAATGCTTCCCTCATAAATATATCTTACAAAAAGTAACAACTGTGCCATTTTTGAAATGTCTGTCGACTCGTTCAGTTGTATTGCAAACTTTGAGCTGTCTTTAAGCCTCATAAGAAGCTGTTGAAATTGATCATTGCTAATGTCTGAAATTCTTTTGGACACAGTGTCATTTGATAATGGAATTTTACTAATTTCAGCAGCATACTGTTTTCCATGAACAATTTCAGACATTCTTATAGCTGCAGGTAGTAAAAGTTGCTCTCCAATAGTAAAAGGCTTTTTCGTTTTTGCTATCAAATACGAAACTTCATACGATGCCAATAGATATTTATCATTCAAAGTAACATACTTCTCCAAAGTGTTCTTTTCTTTATTTGATGTTTGCAAAAGACGCTCAAAATATTCTATTGGCTTTTTTGATAACGTTGCATGTTTAGTATTCAAATGTCGTTGCAGTTTTGACGGTTTCATGCTTTCTGCAGCCAAAACTTCTTTGCAAATTAAGCACACTGGTTGTTCTTCATTGTTGTGTGAAGAGCATGTGAAGCCATACTGCAAATATGATTCGTCATATTTTCTTTTTTTTGTTTTGCTAGAAGTCGGATTTTAAGCACCGCAACTTGGTTGTGACGGCGTGGCAGACTTATTAGTTGGAATTTTAATTAGCCATTTATCCATGATGGTTAAATAATAATAAATAATTAAACAAAATGTAGTTGAACTTTAACGTAATAATTAAAAACACCAACTGAAAATTACACAGTAAATACACACATGTCACTACGAAGACAAAGCTGAGTCCAAACTGAAGTACAAACAGAAAAATAACTACACTCGAATCTTTACCAGTGCAATGACAACAAATTACGATCAGATCAACCGCGACGCATGGCGTGTTCAAAGTACGCAGCGCACAAAGGCACCGTATCACAAAGACGCCGAAAAAGAAGTTTTCATTTAATTTTTTTAATTATTCTTTTATAAAAATAATATGCCGATTCGCCTAGCCTAGCTTTATTATGCTTCCGTATTGTATGTGTAAGCTGTAAGGCGACGCGGCGTCTGGGTACTTATAATCACTAAGTTATCTTGCAAACACTGACGCCGGCGGCCAGACATCAATGTCGAACGTTCAGTTGAAAATCGAGGAGCGCGTTGTATTTATTATTTTAAATGCTACTTCCATATTTTCATTTATAGGCCCTACATAACAGTTTTGCATTGCCACTTGTTTCAAAAAATAGTTATAATAAAACTACAATAGTATTTTGTATGATTTTTATTTGTATTTATATTTGTACGTAGTGTGTATACTAATTTTAAAATTTTATTTATAATGATTGAAAAGTATCAGATCTTTGCGACCCCCTTTCAGTAGTCTCGCGACCCCCCTGGGGGTCGCGACCCACAGTTTAAGAAGCCCTGGTATAGATAATTCATTCCCGTATGGGTGTCCCGGTCTTCCCAATTTACATGGTTGTACAGGTGCATACGCTGTAGTAAAGGTTGCTTTGGGGAATTACTTTCCTCAAAATCTCTCTAAATTGTATTAAGGCGGTCTCCTCTAGTGGAAAAGCCACATTATGAATCTGAAAGAAAATTACAATGCGAAAATGTAAACAATACTAGGGTAAAACAAGTTAAAATTGAAAGGAAGCTAACCTCAAATTCTTCACTTGAAAAATATTTGTTGAATTCTTGAATTGATTATGCAAATATTGTTTGAAGCTTATCTTCATTTTGACCAAATTTACCCCAGAAAGAATTTAACATTAATTTTGAAAGAGCACTTAACCCTTGATTTTTCTGATTATTGTCGGCAGTATTCCTTTTTTCAAATAATCAGTAATGTATGCTTCTCTCTTCTCTTTTGGTTCGATACGGGCCAATCCAACGTTTCCTGCTTAATTTTTAGAAATAAATAGATATAAGGTTTAAACAAGCTATCGCTCCTCTCATCAAAATGGTATAATTCATATCAATTGCTTTATTTTCTTCTTCGATAGTTGCCCAAGAACCTGTTAAAGCTCGTTCATTTTGCGTATGATTACAGGGAGGGGTTTCTATGCAGGTCTGGCATAGACCAAATATCACTTTCCCTCTTTCAAATGATACAATATCAATTGTTTAAAAAGATTGGTAGATCACAGGCAGGTAATGAGGTCTATCGTAATATTGACTTATTACATCACCATCTTGGGCTTTGACTCTGACTAACCTTATGTTGTACATTTCCAACTATTTGAGGAGAAACAATATCCGTGTAGACGTAAAAAAGAATATGCGGATCTGCTGGATATTCACTTTTAATATTTCCGCAAACAATTGTATTTTAGGAAAAGCCTAACAAAACAATTAGATTTTCTTAGGTGCTGCTCCTTAAACTACATTGATTTTTTTAACTCGTTTTGTAACTGTTATACGTCAAAGTAAATTAACTTGGTTTTTTTGCTAATATTAACTGCAGATACAAGGTCGTACATAGATTCGTAATATGTGCTTTCGATTTTCCGCTTATGTATGTCCTGTATTATAGTAAAATGTATTATTTGAGTGATTCACTTTAAGGGGACACGGGACCTTCGTATGAAGATTTAAAAAAAACTCTTTTTTTACTCTAATTTAACTTATTTTAGCATTATTTACATATATCTTTGTTAAATTTTAAATATTAAGCTAATTTGAATATTTTTGACCATAATTTTTTTAAAAAAATAGGAAAATATGAAAAAACACAAAAATTTAACGTCGCGCCTGAATTTTCACCCAAATATTATTAAAAATTTTCTTGAAACATATAATGATAATATAAACACTTATATGCAAACAGTTATTGTTTAACCTTAGTAGTTTTTAAAAAAAAATTCTTTTTACTATTGATAATTTTTTTTCAAAAATTTTTGCTTCTCGCTATAACTAAACCACTAAAAAATTTTTTTTAAAGATAGTTTCATTAAAAGTCATGCACAACATTATTTATAATACGTATATGAGACAGTAGAAAAAGTTTCAAGCAAATCAGTCAAAAATTCAGGCGCGGCCTTCAAACTAAAGACGGAAAATACACAAAAAAAGTTATCTGAGAAAAACGAATTTATTTGTGTAAATGAACCATACATTCCTCAAAGAGTGATAAAATTATACAAAAAACATTAACACCATCCTGTATGTTTCTTATAGAGATAAATACTATATTATTACCAGGAAATGTATAATTCTTGCCTTTTTACGAGAAAAGAGTTTTCATTATGCATTTTATCAACGTATTGACATGTAGACAATTTTTGCTTCTAGCTGCAATTAAACCAGTGCAAAAGATGTTTTAATTATAGTTTCATGAGAAGTATTGATACAAATTCTTTATGATACACATATAAAACAGAAGAAAAAATTTGAAGCAAATTCCTCACAAATTCAGTCTCTGATTACGAAGAAAATGAGGAATCTTACTGACAAGTTTACTGGAAAAAATTTAATTTTTGTGTGTAAACGAGTCAAATATTGTTCAAAGAGATAATATCATACATATAACATAACAATACCTTCCTGTTTGTTTCTTATAGTAATAAATACTATATTATTACCAGCACAAATGCATAATAAAAATAATTCAATTTAATACATGCTGTAAAATGTTTTGTAGTTTCAAATGTAAGCAAAAAGCAAAAGACAGTATAAAAAAAACTATTATAGTAAATACAAACTATAATAACAAAAAATAATAAACAGATAAAATTTTACAATTTCTTGCTTTTCAATAAAAATATGTGGCATGATGCGTAGTGAGTACACTACACATCACCCATAACAAATATATATGCCCATATCCAGCATAAAGGGTAAGAAAAAATTTTGTACATAGATGTAAATGTTCTATACATCAAAATGCTCCACGGCTGTATGTTACACCTTCAGTCTTTTTTATTTTACTATCGGCATTTCTTTTGTTGTATTTTTTTTCTTTGGCAGCCTTTTTGTAGGCACTAGATTGCCGCCTGACACTTTGCTTGATCCTACGAGCATCTATTTTGTGGGCAACCTTAAAAAATGAAGTATTACTTTTTATTGCTGCGGTTTCCACACTTCCCACATTATACTGGCTAATTGCATTTGTTACAGCTATTTCTAGCCGACGTTTCGAGACGAACACATCTTTTGAGCATAGTTGCCATATCACACTATGCAAACTTTCGTTTGCATTCTGTGTTTGCCCTGAGGTGCAGCGCTTCAACAAGTCGTCACAAGCTAATCGCTGATAGACAGGCAGAATTTTAGCAACAATACTATCGTTGAGGGGAGCCTTCATTTTGGAGTGACTTGGTGCTTTCTCACCAAGAGCTTTAGCTCGGTTGAAGAAACACCATGAAGTTTCACCTTGTGGGCACTTGGAAGTGTTTCGGTTTACTGTCGGTGGAAGAGCAATGATATAAGGAAGCGAAAATGGAAGTTTTCATGTCATCAATGTCAGGGACATTTGAAGTTATTGCCTTGATATCAATGCATCGGTCAAATGCCCTTTTCGCTTGCCCCCCAAAGTTACACCTTTCACTTTAAACTCCTTTACTTTGTTGCGAAGCGCTGTACCAAATCTCTTTGCAACATGGTTTACACACTCTTCTTTTTCTATATCATAGCCTTCATAAATGTTCAACCCTTTCAAATGTGAAAAGGTTTTAGAATCACCATCTGAGAGAAGAGTGGTGTAACGCACGCTGCAGTTTTCCACAGAGCGACGCCACAAAATGCCAGCTGCGTGCATTTCCATGGCATCTGATGAGCCATAAGAGTTCTTATCACATAAACCGGAAGTTTTATGAGCTTGAAACCAGATATGAAACTCAGGAGAAGAAGCATAGAGTTCCATTTTAGTAACTTCACACAAGTGACAGTACTTCGACACAACTTCAAAGTCTAATACGATTCCAGTAGGAATATCGATGACGCAGCCAATGCCGTATAATGAGCTATGCCCACGTTTTTACCAGGTGCCGTCGAAGGACACCACAATGTTGATTACTTTATCAACGTTTTCTTCCTCTTCGTTCAATTTTGCGTATTCTTCTCTCCCTTTTGACCTGCATTTCTCTAGAACATTATTTTTGAAAATTTTATTTTCTTCGGCCAAGCACGATACATATGAATCGAATGTCTTTCGATCCATTGGGTTGAGGCCCATCTTTCCGGAAAATTTTTCAATAGCCGTGTGACCTTTACCAAAACTTAGAAAAGCTGTCACAGCACTTTTGTTCGCAGAAAATTTCCTCTCGTTCTCCAATCGTGGACTGGAGTACGTGCTGGAATATTCTTTTCTGCATGCTTCACAGAAAATGTTTAGCTTTGCAGCGAACCCATATTCGGTTGTCTTTCTGACATTTAGGCTGTGCTGATCACAGTTACCACATTTCAGATCTTTCAGCAGAAGGGACCACATTTCATCATATATCAATGTAGTGGTAGATGATGGCAAATCACTAGTACATGTAGTATCATCAGAAAAAAAATTTTAAATTTTTTTTTATTCTGGAGTCATTGAGTTCAGTAGATTTACCAGTGTCATCTACTGAGCTCAAAAGAACAGTAGATGGTTTATTCCATCTTTTTCTAGCATTTTCAATAGCCCTTTTATGCTTTTTACTTTGGTGAGGTTTCGGTCTGTGCCATCTTGAATTGATTTTATCCATGGTTTTTCAAAGAAAACTCAACAGTAAAAACAAAGAGATAACAATAAAAAACGAAAATGAAACAATAAAAACGAAAATAAATCAACAAAAATTAAAATATAACGAAAAGAAATCAACGATTAGAGTATTTTTGCAGGAGTTCAAAATTATAGCAAACGTCGCGAAAAAAAACATAAAAGAATGCAAAGATGTAAACAAAAGCACGGTTAAAGTTAAATGATATATTGCCAGACTGTTAAAATATAGTAATTAAAATATTTATAATAATAATTATTAAAATCTAGACAAAAAAATAGAAATATGCTTGAAAACTAGAATGTAAACAAACTTGACAGCTTCTGAACTGTCAAAATGGCCACGCCCACTTTTTCGAAAATTCGCCATAAAATCGTTAAAAATCATCGTATCGAAAAAATTTCAACACCATATGATAAAGCATCATTTTCTTCACAATTTAAAAAAAAAAAAATTCCGGAAATTTGATGATTTGAAGGTCCCGTGTCCCCTTAAGCTACGAATTAAGAAAAATAAAATGAACAAAAATCAGTTTTTGCAAGCATTATCAATTCAAATATATTAACAGTATTCAGACATTGTTTCTATAGTCAAAGAACTTAGAAGGAAAAAATATTTCCTTTTTTAACGCCTTTTCAAAGTCCGTAGTTATACTTACTGTGTTCAGATTTAAGTATAGTTTTTATTCCTTTTTTCTAGAGATGTTATTGTTCACAATATTATTTAGGTTAAGAGTCATGGCGGAAGAGGCTATTCTTTTCCTGTTTTCGTTCAGACACATTTTTTAGAACACTTCATGACGTGTGTTGTTTGAACACTTCCTTAAACTTTATGGCATTATATTTTAAGTTAATATACTTATAATTCACTGTGTCGCATACTTGACAGAGTTGTGACCATTGCATAAAATCTATTTCTACAGTTGATTTATAAATTCGACACTGATACTCGTGAAATATTCATCTTGCATATCTCTTGTTGAGCAGTAGGTATCTCTTTCTTGTTGATCTGAAACATCCACATAGCTGCCAACTTGTACGGTCGTTAAAAAAAGATTTTACAAAGTGGTAGTAAAACAACAAATAAATATGGCAGAATTTTTCTAAAAACTAAACTATTAAGACATATATAAGCATACTTAGCCAAGAAATATATCTTATCTATGAACTTTTTTAAATTATTGATTCGTCTTGGTAGCTTAAAATTTTTTTTTTGAAACTTTAAACTTCAAGATTTAAGCCAAAACGCTAATGTTGCTACCAATAAAAAAATTATTTCTCAACAGCGGTACAAGTTGTCAGTTATGCTTATTTTATGTTAAAAATATCAAATACTGACATTGGAGGCACGTGTGTTTTTCTCAGCACATTAAACTCTATTATTTCTAGTCAGTAAATTAAATTTAATGTCAATCAATCAATGAAGCTATCTTTTAATTCTATGATCTTATCGGTCTACGTTAGTAGCAATAATTTTCATGAAAAAATATTACTATTTTCATTTCAAAAATACGTTTATTAATTCATTCTTTAAGAGTAATAGTAATCGAAGTAAAGGACGTCGATTTTTTCTATTGTTATCTCCGTTAAAGTTTAAAAGAAAATAAATCTTTTTATAAGCCTTAAATTTCTTAGCTTTTCAAAACTTCATCACTGAAAACAAAAGAATGCAAGTTATATAATAGAAAGAATAAGTTAAATTAGACCTTGAACGTGCGACGATCGAAACAGGAAGACATCGTTACACATCAAATCACTTCCAATCAACCCCGGAAAATACTGCTCCTGAAAGTTTCGCAACCATGTAAGAAATTGGATGGGGGGGGGGGGATAAGTCTTTCAGGCGACTTCTTGTGATGCGTGTTGGGCACGAAAAAGCACGTAAGCTATAGAAAAAAAAATTGACTGTCGACCGGAAGCAAACCATATTAAGCAGTTCATTCCAATATTCAGAAGGCATAAACTTTCGGAAAAGCTAAATCTAATTTTTTAAAGTTATCGTTCGAAATTCGCTACAAAAACGGAACTCTTCCGAAGGAAAACTTTTTTTACTGAACTAAAAGAGGAATTCCAGTTGAATTTTTAAGAAGAAAATAAATTATATATAAGACTTTATTAATAAGGCACGTTATCGAAAACGGAATTGATTAAACAAAATATTTTAAATGATACGGTAATTTTTTAATGCAGGCTGGATGTATTAAAAAAATGGGCTAATTATATTAGCCAGTTATGGCTATGATTATTTAGTTGCCCTGCGTTGTATTTCTTAAATACTAACTTTTAATTTTCAAATGATGACTTGTCTTTATGTTTAAAAAAAAGTAGCTCCACGGAAATTACTGCTAAAAATTTTAGGAAAGTTTCAAATTTTGCAAACTACCCTACAAGCACCCGAATTTTTGATTGTAAAGGGACAATGCTGACACATGTACCGTTACCCCTCAAGCTGTGATCTCTTAATTTAACTTTAGTAACGGTTACCCAGGTTCTTCAATAGACAAATAACTAATGAATTACAGGAAACTCTTAACATTGAAAACTCATTTTTATTGCAACTCTAAATCTCCAAAAAACATAACTCCACTCATTTCCAAATGCTAACATGGGCATAAACACTTCCCATTATGCACTACTTCCAATTCTAGATTTTTCTACAAAAGCTTAACCTATTCAATAACATATAATTCTAAAATTCTCAAGCATAACATTCAATGTATACAGTTCAAAAAAGACATTTATGAAATAAAAAGCACTCACATTCTAAAACTATTAAAATCACTTAAAACTTAGATGATGATATCACGTAATCAAGCCTAAATACAAATGGCTCTACTTAAAGTAAAAACACAGTATAAACGGTTCAAAATTTAGGGTAAATGATTTCTCTAAAATGGTATTCAAATTAATATTAAAGTTTTATAAGTACCCAAAAAAATTTACTGTTCACCTTCTGGAACCGCCCACCGGAATTGCAGATGAGCTCGTGGACAAACAAACTCCTCGTCTAGGATATCAAAATTACTCCAGCTATTCTATCTTCTTTAGGATTATGCAGGCACAAGGGAAACACCGGACTTCCAGCATGGGTACATTCGGATTTGGCCCACCGTCTCGAATGTATCGGCCTTCGGCTAATCACGGTCGTTCATCCTGCTAGAGACTTCAGTTTAGCTTTTTTCACGATAACGATCCACTATCTCCGCGGTGCTGTCACGGATCAACTATCCAGCGGGCAAGCTCCGACCTCTCCGTGGTACTGCTCTTCCAGCCACTCTTCACGTCTCTTTTATCCTCCTTTCAGCAAGGCGAAAGAATCTAGATTGACCTGTTTACCAACTCCAGAGCCATCCCGCATCCGGCGGACGTCAGAACAAAAAAAAAAAGATCCCTGAGAAAAATCAGTCATGAACCCACCAATACACTATATAAGTGATAATACCATCCTCATTAAATCTTAATAAATTTAACTACCCAGATTTCACCCCAAAAATCCCATTTTAAAAGACTAATTAAAAAAAAAAAAATATTATTATGATTGAATTTAAACTTTATCATAGTGGTGCCATCTATAGAAAAATAACCTATCTTTAAAAGTAGTGACAAAAAAATATATATATATATATATAATAAATTTCTATTTATTACACACACCGAAAATTCAAATCAAGGTGATTTGATGATTGTCGCTTCGATTCCTTTAATAAAGCGGCAATTTGGGGTACTGCACAGCATTGACAAATTTTACGTCTGCTGTTTTTCCAGCATAATTTCAGCATCAAATAAATATTTCCTAACTCAACGTATATTTAAAAAACACGACAATTTCAAAATTCGATTTCTCGGGAACTATTCAACCGATTTCGTTCCATCTAAAATTGTAATCTTTAAAATGATGTAAAAAATTGCATAACTTAACATTCAAAATTGTTCGACTTTTAATAAATAAAATTATAAATAATAATATTTACTAAAAGTTATATTTTGCAAGGAGTTATCTTTGGATAAATGAGTATTATAATTGTGTGCAAGAAGTTTTTCAATTCGCTTAAAATGTTCTCGAGATATCGTGAAAAGTAAAATCAACATTAAAGGCTCCAAAATTTGGATTACTCTCCTGACCAAACTATTAAGACCATATAGATGGCGGCTACCTTTCTATATTTTGGGGGTCCTATATCTGTTTTTTCAGAGAAAGTTCGTTTTTGTGTAATTTCTAATTAACAACTTTGAGGTCACCTCCTCTAACCTCTAAGATTGAATCCTAAAACGTGCATTCATGATATCAAATATTATTCAGGGTGGCCCGTTTCTCATTTTGCGGACTGTACAGTAAATTTAATTTAATTTTTTTGTAGTAAATTTAAATTTTTCATTTATTAGCAACTATTTACTTCTTATAGTCACCAATACTCTGAGAACGCGCTTGTTTTAATTAAAGGTTCAAAAACTTTTGGATTCGTTGGTTGTGGTATCGTTATCGCACACGCTACTTTATAGTTACAAAATCCCTCACCATCCTCTTGGTACTGCGACTGATCTCTTCATGCTCTACACGGAAATTTTACATATATTCCGATAGTAAGAGCGTTTTGAACTTGTAAAATTTTAAATATACTCAATGAATCAATAATACATCTTAATTAAAGGTAAAATTACCGTACCTGTAATTTCTGTTGACTTTTCTTTAATTTTCTATTTCCCGGGGAGAAAACGGAAAGCTTTTCTTTCGCTTTTAAAAGATTGCTACTGTTTCAAAAATAAGAAGGTCTGCCATTGAAAGAATTAACTATTTTTTGAAAACATTTAATACTTAAAACAAAACGTAACAGACATAATTAAAACGAAACATCAAGCTTCTTAAAAATGAACAGAACATTTTAACCTCTTCACTCTGAGGCGATCATTCCACTTATTTTTCAAACTGTGATCACGCCATAGTTACGGTTAAAAATTTTTAAAGTCAGATAGTTCTTCGCAGTATCTGGACACTCCCCTTTTGAGTTTTAGAGATGTAGATCACTAAAACTCAACACATATTATTGTCCAAAACTTTGAGGCACTCTCACAACCCTACCAGCTCGAGTGGTCACAGAATCAGGTTTCCTGTAGTTACCATCAGTCACTGAAGAAAGAGTTAAGTTTTTTCCTGCATGATTAGGGTTGATACAATCATTTGGAGTAGTATTATTTGCAATAACATCACTACCACCCAGTTCCATACGGCACAGTTTTTGGTCAGGGTGAATAAAGAAACCAGATTTTGCTAAATGAACAAGTCCATCTTGACTGGGATAAGTTTCTAAAATTCTTGCCATCGGCTAGTTAAGTCTCTTGATGTTATCACTCCATACAACTACACTGGTTATCATAAATTAAGGAAAATTCACAAAAATCGCGATAACTCAAGAAATTACACATGGAATTTTATGAAACTTACCCACAATATACAACACATAGTAAGGTATTAAACAACATAAAAAGAAATTATCAGACATTAATAGTAGTATAGAAATTAGCACATGTATAAAATAAACAAATTGGAAGTATCGGTTTGCAATAGAAAAAGTACCTTTAATATGGAATATGATTGCCTCTAGAAGCAATACAGCACAAACAGCGATGTGTGATGCTTTCAATTATGCGGTCTATCAGTTCAATAGGAAGTGAGAGCCATTGCTCTTGTAAAGCAGTTGCAAGCGTGGCAAGGGTCTGAGGGGGCGGATTGATGGCAGATACACGCCTCCCTAGAGCATCCCAAACGTGCTCGATAGGATTCAAGTCCGGGGATCGAGCTGGCCACTCCATGCGAGTAATTGTTTCCTGTTGAAGATAATCATCAACAATGCGAGCTCTGTGTGGTCTTGCATTATCGTCCTGTAACAGGAAGCAATCACCAATTGCCCCGGCATATGGGCGCACATAAGCATCAAGGATGTTGTCTCGATAAACCTGAGCATTCACGGTTCCCCTTGGAAAGACATGGAGGTATGTGCGCCCTCCTAAGGATATGCCTCCCCAAACACAGACACTGCCTCTTCCGTATGCATCTCTTTCACGGATGTTTGATGGATGATAACGGGTCCCAGGTTCTCTCCATATCAAATAACGTCTACTGTCACTTTCTAGACTAAACCTGGACTCATCCGTAAAGAGAACAGGCCTCCATTGATCTGACTTTTGAAAGAGTTATCGCTATTTTTGTGATTTTTCCTTAATTTATGATAACCAGTGTACTATATCACCTACTTTAGGAACACGGACTTTATCTATCTTTTTGTAATTTTTGTCGTAATTGGGCTTGATATTCAACTCGAATATCTTGAACGTAGATCTTTTATATCTGAATATACATTTTTATTTTAGATTTTATTATACTTTTATAATAAATCTGGGGGTAATATTTTAAGCAACATAGGACACAATACGCTTCTATAATTTTCCGGTTATAATTCTAATGATTCCAAACTACCTATATGTGTCATGCAATTATCATAAAATTTTCTGAAAGCGTGAATATCGCTTGAACTTTTTAATGGTTGCATATTTAAAATAGCGCTCATATGTGTGTGAATAAGTAAAAGTAAGTCTTTCTTAGCAAATCTATCTTTTAATAATTCAATTGCGGAATCATACGATGCGTTTGAAATTGAAAAACCCTCAACCGTATTTAAAGCAGACCTAACTTAATGTGCCTTCAAATAGTTACATTTATCTAAACTGCTGTTTGTAGAAAATGCAACACCATGAAAGAATCATCAGAATCAAATGAAATTTAATGCAGAAACGACTTGTACTGATACAAATAAATGATTAAATTTTCAAAACAAAAGAAACAAATTAAGCGGCCGAAATCAGTATTTGGTGCAGCCACCACGCGCTGCAATAAGTGCTGCTATACGACGTGGCATGGAGTCAAACAGATGTTGAATATCTGCTTGAGGAAGAGAATTCCATATCGCTTGTATGCGCAACCACAGTTCGTCTTTGGAAACTGCAGGACGCGGATCACGAGTGAGACGCCGACCAACCATATCCCACACGTGCTCAATAGGCGACATATCCGGCGAATAAGCAGGCCAAGGAAGAAGTTGCATGCGTTGTGCTGAACAGAAGTCTCTAACAGTCCGCGCAACATGTGGGCGTGCATTATCCTGCTGAAAGATAGCTCCAGGGATGCCTTGAAGGAAAGGAACGACTTCGGGCTGTAGCACTTCACGGACGTATCTGTTGCTATTGAGATTACCCTCAATTCGTATCAAATTGGATCGTCCATGATACGAAATCGCACCCCAGACCATAACTCCGGGTGTTCGACCACTATGTCGTTCAATAATACACTCAGGAAGGCAGCGTTGACCGGCATAACGTCTAACACGAACACGGCCATCATGGGTCCACAAATTGAAGCGTGATTCATCTGAAAAGACAACTTGGTGCCAATCAGCTCGCCAGTCTCTGTGCTCAAGAGCCCACTGCCGACGCAGCCGTCGATGATCCGCCGTGAGGGGAATCCTGTATAATGGCACCCTTGCACGCAATCCACGGCGCAGCAGACGACGACGAATTGACGAAGCCGACAATTGTACACCTGTAGCAGTAGACCAATGTGCTGCCAGCTGCCTGGAGGAAGCTGTGCGATCATTCACCGCCATGCGGAGCAGGTGTCGATCATCGCGCTCTGACGTCACCTTCTGTCGTCCAGTGCCTGTTTTTCGAGTTGTTCGGTGCTCGTCGGTCCACTGCTTCCAAACTCGCATCACTGTGGAACTGTTCCGCTGCATACGAGCTGCTATTGCGCGATAGGAAAATCCTCCTTCTCGAAGGCCGATTATCCTCCCTCGTTCAAACTCCGTAAGTTGCTTGAATTTCTTATTCTTCCGTCGTGGAGGCATACTCAGGTCTCACTAAACGTTTGCCACTAACAAATAATCATAGACTATTTTCAACGTCCCGCTACAGCACTTTATTTATACGCTTTCAGCATCAATTCAGAGGGCGCTGCGCGCGCCACGCACGCGCGATGGCTCTGAAACTTTATTAATTTGCATAATATCCTATAATTGACATTTGCTGCGAATTTCATTTGATTCTGATGATTCCTTCATGGTGTTGCATTTTCTACAAACAGCAGTTTACTTTATCTAATGATTCATTACTGTGTATCTTTGTTTCGAAACTATTCCAGAAAGTTAGCCATTGGCTGACATCACCATAAAATTTTGCAATACTTAGTTTCGTGAGTTGAATGCGCATCTTTTCTGCTGCTATTTCGTTTATTTCTGTTTTATTTACTATACGTTGTAAGCTTATATTTTCGCTTTCCATACTCTTTACAGACATTTGCATTTGATTTATTTTCTTTTTTGCTCGAAGTTTAGAAATAACAACCTTATCTTGATACTCTTCGGTGCTTTAAATTTTGATAGATATTCATCATCGTCGAGGAGGGGTTCTAGTTCTTTATCAGCAGAGCTCAAAGAATCAAATTTATTTGTTAATGTTTCGATTATTTCTTCTATTCCACTGACATTTATATCTATCGTTTTCGAAAGTTTTGCATCTAATTTAGTCAGTGAATTAGTTGCGCTTGTTCTTAATGAACCTCGTTTTCTTTTTAACTTTCTTATCTGGCGACATCTTTTTAAATTATAAACCAATTCGATTAATAAGACAAACTAATCGGTCTTCTCATCCTGGCAGGGATGCTATGTAAAATTTTAAATATACTCAATAAATCAATAATTCTTCTTAATTAAAGGTAAAGGTAAAATTACTTTACCTGTAATTTCTGTTGACTTTTCTTCAATTTTCTATTTCTCGGGGAAAAGACGGAAAGCTTTTCTTTCGCTATTAAAAGATCGCTACTCTTGTAAAAATAAGATATCAATGATAAAAATAACAAGGTCTGCCATTGAAGGAATTAACTATTTTTTGAGCACATTTAATACTTAAAAGCAAAATGTGACAGACATACTTAAAACGAAACATCAAGCTTGGTAAAATGAACAGAACATTTTAACCTCTTCACTCTGAGGCGATCATTCCACTTATACTTCCTAATTGCGGTCACGCTACAGTTACGGTTAAATTTTTTAAAGTCAGATGGTTCCTTGCAGTGATACTCATCTTATTTTATGTTTCATTAATTATAAGCTAAACACCATTCATAAGAATAGATTTGACATTTTATTTTGTATGGTATCGCGTCACCATTTGTCTTACCCAACATCGTCATACCTTTTTTAGTAGCACTATTTTATGGGTGAAATTGGTCATCCGAACACTTTCGCATTTCTTCGAGCTATTCGTATTTTATATTGTATATAACTGTTTTGTCTGATTTTATTTACTACCTATGTAACTTTTTCGCTTATTTTATTAATTACGCCTTTCATCGAATTCGTTAAACCGATTTGTTATCTTCATGTATTTTATAAAGAAAAAATTGTAGTGTTGCATTTCACTTTGCTTTAACGTACTGTTTGGCGCAACATATCCTCCTTTGGATTTTGTGCCATTAAATCCTATATTCAATTCAACTCACTTATTTTACTAGAAACATAATAAGACTGAAAACAAAAATTTCATCAAAACATTCAAGACGTTGCAAATGAAGATATTTTCCCTCTATCATAATAATTATATACTTATTGCCAGTATAACTAATAGTTGCTGGAAAAAAAAGTATTCTATTTACATTTTTCTTAAGATTCCTTTTTTTAAGCACAATTTGTTATATTCACATTTTCTAATTGAAGTATTTAATTTTTACGATATTTTACATATCACGTAATGTCTGAAAATTAAATCAGGAAAAAAAGTTATCGCCTACTAAAATCAAATCTCAAGAGGAAATTATGTATACAGCGACACAAGTTTGTAAAACATAAAATAGGCTTAAATTTTCAAAGGTTTTCTTCTCACAATTGGTGTGAACACAACAATATGTAATTAATGTACTTACTGAATAAAAACATACAACAACACAATATTAAAACCTTTAAACATTGAATATGACATAATTTAAACTTTGTCTTATACTATAAGAATTACAATTACTAAATTTATATAAACATTACCATGGTAGTCTAAAAAACTATTCATCTTTTTATAATCAAATGAAATAAATTTTGTCATATTTTAGTAATTCCTATAACTTGAAGTAACTGAAAAGCACGTTTAGTATACTTGTGTGTGACTTTAAAAATATATCTTTCAAATGGTTGATTGATTCATATAGTTAAATGATCTTGCTTGATTTGATTTTTAACATATTTATTTTTAACATATTTATTTTTCACAAACGCAACAGTCGCTTGCAGGCTTTAGCTGTGTCAACCACACTTTCCAACAGTCAATTTTCGAGTTTCTTCGATGTCATCCAACCATCTAGTTCGTGGTTTTCTAGTTGCTCAGGATCCCTTAAATTTTTCTTTAATGTAAACCTCTTAGAATTATCTTTCAAGCTTCTCAAAATAAAAGCAGGCAGCAATGTCTTTATTTAAAGCGCATAATATAAACAAAATTTAAATAAATAGAAAGTGTAGACTAAACAACGATTTTAAAAGTGTCATTTTTGACATTGTATGCTTTATCTTTTTATGAAATATTTACCCCGACCTGCTCCAATTTGGGGCATACGGGTAAATGTTTATTAAAACCAAGTAAAAACAGGTTACATTAAAAGTTACACGGCAACAGCCCGACAATCTGGTTACAAAAATAAAATTAAAACACATGCCACAAGGGATAATGATAATTAATCAGACAAAAGAGCAACAAGAGTTAAAATTTAGGTCAAAAGACCCTCATGAAACTAGTTAAAAAATAGGTCAACGGACCCTTATAGCATCATGCAAACCCTTAGAATTTAGCAATGCGTTATAGAATTATCCATAAAAATATAACAGTAATAAAACAAGAGAAAATCATTAAAAATACAAAATACAGTAAGTTAAAAGGTACAAAAGTACACATTAAAAGTTAAGTAAGTTAAAAAGTACACATTAAAAATAAAGGTACAGTGAGTCTTAAGAGGATAAATATAATAAAATCCAGGAAAGCAGTTGTTTAAAATCAGAAGTGTATAAATAAAAGAGGTAAATAAAAGCACAGTTAATACCAATAAAAGCCAGAGATAAAATGAGACACCAAAGTTGGCAAGCAGAGTTCCGGTAAAACCTCAAGTGCATCCTCAAGTGTTTGTTTAATAATAGTTATAATGATCTTCCTGCAGGTCAAATCAGAAAAACACTGATGTTGATTAAAACCATTAAAATGATAACCCCGAAGTGTCCGGAAATGAACACAATTTAAAATCAGGTGGTCGATAGTTTGTTGCTCACCGCAGTATCCACACTGAATATTTTTGTTAAAAAATCTGTTTTGTTGTTTGTGCGTTTCGATTACTTCTGAATCGAGTCATTGTGTTTGAAATAATTCTAAATAAGAATAGAGGACTGTAACGATAAACTTAATATTTAATTTGTATGAAGAAATTACATGGACCAGCAAGGGTCGATCAATCAATGTTTTTACATGGAACGTAGGTACGTCATGCACTTACAATAACTATGTTTTTTTACTACTACAGCAGTTCTTGATCACATGATCAAGAACCGCTGCGCGCGACAATCCCAACATGCCGCCCCATGTTGCAATGTATTTAGTACATTCAATATTTTTAGAAAATTGCATGAAATTTCAATATTAACAATCTTTTAAATGAAATAATTAACAATTGACACTTACATATTTGGTTATACATTCAAATTCAATAATTAATAAACAAATCAAAGAAATTTATAAGTTTTAAACAGACACAAATGAACATTTCAATTCAACTCAAAATTATCTACATAGGCAAAATGCAAATTTTTGAAATTGCCCTTCGAAAATTTGCTTTTGCTGTGCGAATATCTGCTACTCTCACGTTGCCATCTGAACCTGAAATTACTCTAATGATTCGACCTAAAGGCCACTGATAAGTTGGATGTCCTTCACAAGAACTAGCATCCCAGGGCATAAATTTTGCTTTTTGAGCAGCCACTTTGAACGTTGTTGTAGATGGCTCAAATAACTGTTTTGCCAATGTCTCCAAATAGTTTGAACTAAATTTTGAACCCTTTGCCATCTATTAAGAAGATTGTCTCTTCTGTCAACGAAGTTAGGTTCTGGTATCGAATTTATAGGTTTTCCTATAAGGAAATGGCCCGGTGTTAAAACTTGAAATTCGTCAGTATCAGTGGGTAGGGGAGTGAGAGGTCGCGAATTGAGGATGCCCTCTATTTGAGTGATTACTGTTAAAAACTCTTCAAGCGTTAGTCTTGCGGAGCCTACCACTCTCTTAAAATGGTATTTAAAAGATTTCACGCCCGCCTCCCAAAGACCGCCAAAGTTGGGAGCCCTAGGAGGCAAAAATTTCCATCTGATGCCTTCGGAGGAAAGCATATTCGAAACGTCTTCGCTACCTAACATTAGTTTGTATAAGCGTTTAAGTTCTGCGGAAGCTCCTGTAAAATTAGTCGCGTTGTCGCTAAAAATCATGGAGCTTTTGCCACGACGCGCAAAAAATCTTTTTAAGGTTGCGATTAGAGCTTCGGACGTTAAATCCGAGACAAACTCTATGTGTACAGCTTTGGTTGCCATACATATAAATAAAGCAACATATATTTTCTGAAAAGTACCCTTTCTTTGTCCCTTATATTTAATTTCGAACGGCCCACATAAATCAATTCCTGCATTTAAGAATGCTGAACTAGGTGTAACTCTTTCTGCAGGAAGGTCCACCATAATTTGATTTGCGACAACTGGTTTGTTTCTGAAGCATTCGACACACTCGTGAACGACTTTGCGTGCTGCGTTCCTGCCACCAATGGGCCAATATTTTAAACGTACAGAATTTAGAAGGGCTTGAGGGCCTACATGGAAATCTCGTTTATGATAGTACTGAAATATGAGCTTAACAAATTTATTTCCTGCCGGAAGAATTACTGGATGTTTCTGATTGAAATTTAAATTA
This sequence comes from Parasteatoda lunata, assembly GCA_949128135.1. Taxonomy (NCBI): domain Eukaryota; kingdom Metazoa; phylum Arthropoda; class Arachnida; order Araneae; family Theridiidae; genus Parasteatoda; species Parasteatoda lunata. The sequence goes on from OX421979.1 coordinate 35,882,703, forward strand.
GAATGCGCAAGTCTGCCACCTACCCTAATTAGTCCATCGGATGGATCTATGAAGGGATTAAGAAATTTTAACTTACTGGTAGATGGAACTGGCAATCGTTTTTCTAAAGCAGAGATCTCAGAAGAAAAATACTTCACCTGTACAATTTTTAAGAGCGCCTTTTCCGCGTTCGTGTATTCCTCCTGTGTGAGGAATCCTTTTACCCTTTCAGGAAATTTGCAGTTATGGGCAAACCTAAAAATAAATGCTAGAATTCTGATTAATTTGTGAAAGTCATTAGTGATAACTAGAAAATCATCTAAAAATTTAGAGTCCTTAATTAAAGTCAAAGTTATTTTGGAAACTGGCTTCAACTCATCAATATTAAGTTTATCGTTACAGTCCTCTATTCTTATTTTGGATTATTTCAAACACACTGACTCGATTCAGATGTAATCGAAACGCACATAATGGTCCACGCCTAGCCGGAACTTTGAACAAATAAAAATGGATATTAAAACAGCGAATCGTCAGTGTGGCGCTTTGAAAGCTAAATTAACAAATTTAGAACATTATGTTACGTCAATTAAAGCAATGTCTGCGGTGGAAGAGAAACCAACGCTCATTGAATTAAATCATAAACTGGATAATCTTAAGAAATTTGAAACTGATTTGGAAAATCTACGGCTACAATACTGCAAAAGATAAAGATATAGAAGAAATCGATTCATCCCTGTTGGAGATTGAAGAAAGAATAAACAAAACACAGATAAGTCTCCTTTTATTAATTCAAAGTGTATCTAACTGTACTGGTATAAAAGATAAAAACATTAATGAAGATAAACCAAAGCTATTTAACTCTTTTTTACCTACTATTCCTTTACCTATGTTTAATGATGATTATGAAGAATTTAATAACTTTAAGACAGCTTTTGAAAACTTAATCAATTGTCATAGTTATTTATCAGATGCACAAAAGTTATTTTATTTGCGCTCATGCTTACAAGGTAAAGTAAAACTAATTGAAACCAGTGAAGATACTTATGTTTCATTAATGAAAGCTTTAACTGAACGATTTGAAAATAAACGTGTTTTAATTGATACACATATAAACAATATAATTAATTATGCTTCTATGATTAATAAATATGCAAAGAGTTTACGGGATCTTTTAGACAGTGTAAACAAAAATATCAGATCTTTGAAATTGCTTAATTTTGAAAGAAATAGCCTTTCGGATGCATTGTTTCAGGTATCATACAAGATGATTTATTTTCTATTATACAAGACTACAAAGGAGGTATCATACAAGATGATTTATTTTCTATTATGCTCAGGTTTCGAAAGCACTCTTATGCTTTTTCCGTGGACATAAAGAAAATGTTCCGCCAGATAGAAATTAACCCATCACAGACTCACTTGCAGAAAATTCTTTGGAAGAAAGGAAAAGATGAACCAGTTCGTGTTTATGAATTGAAAACGATTACGTACGGGACTGCTTGTGCTCCTTATCTTGCTCAAAAAACTCTCCGACAAATTGGGATCGATGAAAAAAGCAAATTTCCTCTTGCAGCTTCTGTAATACAAGATTTTTATATGGACGATTGTCTTTCGCGATCATCGAATCTACAAGAAGCTAAAGATATTCAACGAGAATTGACACTAATGCTATCTTGCGGTGGAATGGAGCTCCACAAGTGGTGTTCAAATCATCCTGATCTGCAACGAGGGGATACGGAAATGTATCCATTTGATGATACACCAGAAGAAAAAAGTGTAAAGACTCTTGGAATGCAGTGGTTCACTTCTAGCGACTTCTTTGCCTACAAAGTTTCAGGGAATCCAAACCCATCCTATACGAAAAGATCTGTTTTGTCCGAAATAGCTCGCATTTTTGACCCTCTAGGATTGGTTGGCCCTGTGATTTCAAAGGCAAAGACTGTAATATTTACTGGACATTTAGAGCTAACAGATAAAAAAATATATAACTACTATAAACTACTCTATAAATATATGAATAAAAAAGTAACACTGTTTACACTTAACACTATTTAAATAATTTCATATATGTAATGAAAATTCAAAAATTTAAAATGTCAGATTTATAGATCTTTTTCACATTTCGTGAAAAACATTTATTTAAATTTTTACTTAGTTATGTACATACATTTCATTTGTAAATATTTAATTCCGACCAAAAAAGATAAACGCACTTATGGAATTATACAGAATTTAAAAATTAAATTAAAACCAAACACTATTAATTAGTCACACATTTAGTTACAATTCTAAGTCAGTCTAATCTAATAGGTTCATATAATCAATCATTGGAAAATAATATACTGAAATCTTCGAAAATGCTTAACTATTTACTTACATTTCGATATTTTGAGGAAAGTAAAACTATTTCAAATTTGATAACCCGCTCTGTTTACATTGCCGTAAGCACATCTATCATAATTCTTTGCTTTACGCACAGAAGAATCACTGAAAAATATTGAAAGAAAAAAAGAGGATTACAATCTTTATCAAAACTTTAAACAAGGAGAAAAAAAATCAACAGAAAATATGCTATACAAAGCGTACTTGTTAGGGATAATTGTCAAATTATCGTCCGCCATTGATTGATTTCTCATGTGCTTCTCTCTCCAAACTCTCCTTCCAAAACTAAGGATGATATTGCGCATGCGCTGCGCTCCTGGAAACAAACTTCTCCGCCGTACACGAAGCGCTGGCATTGTGCCAGATTTTCTTACGAGTTTCCCATCTTCTCCCTTATACAATCTTTGGTCGGTGTCTGCCTCTCTTTCTAACTCCAGTTGGCCTTGCCAAAAAGATTCTCTTAGTTGTTCTGTCATCGTTCATTCTTACAATGTGTCCGGCCTGTTTCAGGCGCTGGATCTTATGGTACTTCAGAATGTCCTGTTCTCTGAATATCCTGTAAAGTTCAGAGTTAGTTCTCCACACTCCCTTGCCACACACACCACCCAAGATGGATCTCCCTAGTATATAAGACATGTTAAATTGTTCCAGACTGTGTGTCTAAATTTTCTAATTATAAAAAAGGATGAAAGAACTATAAATTGATTTCTACATTATATTTTAAATTTACTTGAAGTTTTTTTCAAAAATATTCAGGCTTGAAATTTATTCTAGAAATCTTAGCTGAAGAAAACCACCTTTTCAGGTAAAGAATATTCATCATGTGACGCTAAGAAAGCACACGGGGAAGGAATAATATTTTATCGGTTACAGTAAAACAAAAGATTCATGCTAAAAAGATCTGTTGTATTGATTGATCAATTTAAAGGTTGAAATGCCCTCGCGGTTTAGAGAACTAAAATAAAAGAATTCGTTGTTATAAAAGATTTTCATTGTGAACTATAAATAATGAGACCGTTATAAAGTAATTGTGATGCAGCAACATCACATCCACCAACGTAATTCATCATCTTCAACGCATTTCAACACTAACGAAATTCATCAGTATGTTTGAAACCTGGTAACCGAATTTCCAGTTTGGTGCCATACCGAATTTCAAATATGGTTATTGGTACCGGTATCGTTTATATTGGTTTCAGTATCATTTTGATTCTGGTATTTTAAATTTTTAAAAGGGCGATTAAGAAATAGCAAAATCTTAAACCAAGAACTTTTGGAAAAAATTAATTAAACTTGAAAAGTATTCTGTTAGAAATTGTATTGCATATTTGATATATTTTACGCGAAAATTTTGACATATTTCACAATGTAAATGAAATATTAATTATAACAATAATCGGAAGATAATGTTTGGTTTAATCGAAACTTTCTACAAATTTAAGAGCATTGCATATATGTCTGAGTATTCATTGACGATGAGTATAAGATTTTCCAACGCCTGACTGCCAGTACTTTTTCTCCCATAAAATTCAACATAACACTGTTTTGAAAATAAGTAACTATGTATTTTAAAAAAAAACGCATCTTGCTTCTAACTGCTTCTGTTTCCTTTTAAAAGTAATTTTAATTCACCTATTATGAAATCTTTTTATTATTATGTTTTTGAGTTTAAAATCAATCTTGAAAATAAGGGCTCTAAGTAAATCCTTTATAAATTGAAAGAAAAATGATTGCTTTATAATAAATTGTATAATAAAATATTCAATATTTCATATTAGTAATTAACTTTCAGAATATCTTAATGAATGACTTTTGAGGCTTGGTTTAAAAGCTACTTTTCTTTTTGTTGTACTTAGTAGAAAAAGTTACTTTCACTTATTAGATTTTCTTTATATTATAGAAGGATCAAAACATTTTCTTTGAACTTCTAAAACAACTATTTTGCCAACAACAAATACATTCTGTCTCATAAGTTTCTATTCACTTTCTACTAGTAAGTAAAGGGATTATGTAGACCTCTCTTATTTCTTTTTTAGTCTAAAAGACGGAAAAGCTCTACACAAAGAATAGTTTGTTGCAGAAGGTTCATAAATATTTTCGCGATGCTAGGTCCAACAAGTTTATAATATATTTTGATATTTTATGAAGCAATGAAATCCAGATCTGAATTTTAGATGTCTAAACGTCGCAATATATATGCATCGTTGCGATGTATCTGCTCCTGATCAAATAAAAATATCTTTTTATTATTAAAATCTTATATCTTGAATAACAGATATGCTTATAGATATTGTAGTTCACTGGATCTATTTATAGCACCAACCATGTTTCGCAGCTACTAAATTCTTGGATATTTATATTTTAATATAGTTGTTAGTTCATTTCTATCTGTAATTGTCGAAATATAAAATTTTATTTAAAAAATTAATAAACATTTTTTAAAGGTATGTTTGTAAATACTAACTTTGCCTTTCTATACTAAACTATGCTCTATACTAAAGTTATCGACTTTACGATTCGGCCCTGATTTCAAACTAATTATTTTCATTATTAATATTTGTTTCTACTATTAGAATTTTCGTCTAGTTTTAGACTCTGTTACAACATGGCTCTAGAAACAAAATTTTACATCACTCGCACTCATTTTTATTTCACAATCGTAATTCTTTTTATTAAGTTTATGTTCATCTGGTCAACAAACTTGAATGGAGAAGTTTGTGCAGGAGCACTTAATATTAATATTTAATTTAATATTAACTGATTGAATTCAGTTTATTTCTAGCCCTGTTGATGCATCTATCTAGCTTTCAAATCACAACCTAGCTATTTTATTAAAACCAAGTGATAGGTTGCGATATAGCCGCAACTGGCTCTGCGCCGCCAATACTTGAAAACTAACTAATTTTGGCTATGTGGTTCGTTCATGAAACAATGAACTTACTAAACTTTATTAGATTCATTTGAACGAACTTTAAGACACAATTAGGAATTTAAATAGGATTTAAGCGTTTTATTTTTATTAAAATGGCAATTTTGAAAAAAAAGCAGATTAATGTGAATGAAAATGGTAACTCTAGCACCAATAATTCCAAATTCACCAACTCACTCAAAGCATTTGTTTTCTTAATCTCATCCAATTTTAATTAATAACAGCATTTTTAACAACAAAAAATAATTGTGTGGTGTAGCCAAATCTGTCTCTAGCGCCTAAAACTCTAAACTAAGTGTTAAAATTTTTTTTTTTAACGATTTAATGATTATTCAACAAAAACATACCACTAATTAGTTTTTCGTTTTAAAACATTTCATTATCTTTAATGCATTATTTATTCAAAAAAATTTTTACGTTAATTAAACAGACATTTTTTTAATCAATTTTAAGGGAGTGAAACATTGAATATCAAGGATACATTATAAGCTCACACTACAACTCCTCTGGCTGAAATATGATAAGAAAGAATTAAAAATAATTCACCGTAAATAATGTGATTTGTTATTATTAACGTTAATAGGATTATATTTCAATCATTTTCCTTTTATGAACTTACGAATTTACTTAAAATATATTATTATGTAAATAAATGAAATCTTATCGGAGGATGACACGTATAAATAAATCTCTTATGAATACATTCATAAATTGAATCTTAAAGAAAACATCTTAAAATACCATTTGTCTTTGAATTTTTATTTATTAGTAAAAAAACTTGTATGGAAATTTTAAAAAAATATGCTACTAATTGTTTGAATTTTATAATAATAAATATGTATTGAATATTAAGTATAAGTGTTTTTGGAAATTAAGTAAAATAATATTCTGAAAGAATTGTTTTAAGAAATGTATTCAAAATGTTAGGTTTGTATTTTACGATAATTCTTTGCGGTTCTAAGTGCTATTGTATTAGTTGTTTTGATAACTAATGACTTTTTTATATTTGGAATTATGTACTTCTTCGTTCAATCCATTTTAAAACCGTTTGAATCTCACACCTAATTGATGCAAATCATCAGTAAATTAAAATTTTACAGTTCTAAATTTCAAAATGAGCGAAACAGTCCTCATTATTGAGTTAAAAATACTTAAAAAGTTTATTTATTTCACAGATTCGGTTTCAAAATATGTAAACAACAATTGTGTGATTTTATATCATGCTATAAATTTCTTAAATATATAATGAGTTACATTAAAAATCTACATAATTTTTGTATCATATTTATATATAAAAGTTTCCGAACACTTCACACGAGATTATGATGTTAACAATTCACTGTCAGGTAGGTATAAATAAATTGAAAACCACCCACCAGAAATATGTAAAACTTTTTTTTTCTGATCTAAAAAATGAATCTTTTTTTTTTTACTTCGGTATATTTCTGGGCAAGTCTTCGTTCCAATGAAGCTGAACTTTAATTTGAGTTTTGGTTGCATTTATAATTGTTGCATTACTTTGTCTATTGTACAGTCCTCAAAAAAAAAAAAATAAAGAAATCACCCTGAATAACTTTCGTTCTGATGGTCGGACTTTCACGAACTAAATGTCAATTTTAATGGTTCTCAGGGGGTGACCTCCAATATGCTAATTAATTAGTGCTAACTATTAAGTTACGAAATCAGACACAAAAACGTACTTTCTCTGAATAAACATATATTTTTTTAACATATTTGGATTCTTAACCTTCAAAATATAGGGGGTAGCCGCAATCTGGGAAATGTGGTCCCCATAGTTTGGTCAGGATGGCGATTCAAAGTTCGGACCCCTAATGTGAATTTCACTTTTTGCGTTTTTAGTCTTATTTTTAAAACTAATTAAGCAATTCAAAGAAAATTGCTCTCACTTATAAAACCCATTTACCTAACGATAATTTCATGCAAAAAATAATTATTTATTATTATTTAATTTCATTGTGGATGAAAAATTTTTTAATTGTGAACATCAACTCTTTTTACTGCAAAACCAAGTTTACTTAATATCACTTGCAAATTTTATAAAGTGTAAATTCTTGACCTGTTCCTTAAAATTAAGTTTTATTTTAATCGTAGTTAAAGGAGGTACGTTACATTTGGAGAAAAAAGTCGTGTGCTAGAGATATTTTTAAACAGAACGAATTAGTTCTTTTGGTTGAAATACCGACAATATCATTACAGTACCTTGGTTAACAAAGGCCATGTAAGAAGGTTCTGAACTTAAAATATGGATTTTAATATAAATAAACTCATTTTCCTATTTACATACCTCCTTGATCTCCGCACCGTTTTTAATATTCTGTAATGCATAAAATGAAATAATATTGAATAAAAAAAAGAGATTTCAAATGAAATATTTTATTTTGCCTACTAAAATAATAATTGACTAGGGAGCTCCGCTCCCTGCCCAATACGCTCGCCAACCCCCAGAACTGCTTCGCAGTTCCATTGCATATTGCTTCGCAATCTTATAAAAAAATTTTAACAAATTTTAAAATAAAAATGCCAGATATTGAAATCAATTACTTAATGAAATTTATACACTTCTCTGCCCCCTTCACAATTTGATTATCTTTTCTTCATGTAGCTGTAGCAGAGAATATATCTCAATAAGATCACCAAATGAACCATTGCCAATTTTATTTAGAAATTTAATACAATCCCATTAACTTTGCAAGGTTCGCATGTTTTGGGTAAGCGTCATTTTTATGAGGATTTGTTTATTGTCATTGCGAAAAATAGAATCACCGGATATTGAATTATGTCAAAAATAAATGGCAGTAGTGTCCCTGAACTTTTGAAATGTATTCTTTGTATCAAAATTTGTTGTCCACACGTAACACCAGTTAAAACTACGCAAACTAAACTGTTCCGATGAAAATTTTCGACACAATGGCGTTTTCTTTCAATATGAGTTTGTGAGGAGGTAAGTCACTCACAGAAAGACTATTTAAAAATTCAGAGGGATAAAGCGTTTGCTCGTGATCATTGTCTGTAACCACCAAATCATAACTGATGTATAGTCTCTCTTCATCGGGCATCAATCTTTTAAAAGTTTGGATTTGATTTCTTCGCAATCTTCATTCATCGGAGGCAATATTGCTCGATTTGTTATCAGAAGTTTGAGCAATTTCTGGAATATAACGATAAATTTCATCAATGATGGCTTTAAGATCACCAGAGGTATCATTGTCAATTTTGTGAAGAAATTCAGTAAATTTATGTTCACTTGGCAAGGCTCAAGTGTTTTGGGTGAATATCATTTTAATGATTTGAGTCCATTTTGAATAAAATGTGTTATACCTAATTGTTAAATTTAAATGTATGGCTGTTAGCATTACCCGAGAAATACCGCGAGGAGGTCGCCATATCTCATTTCTCATGGGGAGTTTTGATTCTGGAAGGTCCCCTTGCCTACTTCAGATGGGTATTAAACATAAAACAAAATAGTTTTGTTCACAAAAGTTCTTTATAAACTATATTTTTTGTAAAGACTCTCTGATCATTTTTTAAATGTCCTTGCTCATCTGTATCAACAATAAAAAACTTTAAGCCATCAAATGATCGGGCTCGACTGGCAGCCACATACAACTGTCCATGTGCAAAAACTGGTTGCGGTAAGTAAATACCAACCTTATTAATTGATTGTCCTTGTGATTTGTTTATTGTCATAGCAAAAGCAAGAATCACCGGAAATTGAATTCTGTTTAAAATAAATGGTAGTAGTGTTCCAGAGCTTCTCAAATTTATACTTGAAATCGAAATTCGCTGTCCAGATGAAGCACCTGTTAAAACTTCGCTATCTAAACAGTTCCGGTGCAACCTTTTGACGCGCATTCTCGTACCATTAATAAGTGCCTTTGAAGTGTTAAGGTTACGTATCAGTAAAACAATGGCATTTTCTTTCAATGTGAGTTTGTGAGGAGGTAAGCCACTCACTGAAAGGCTATTTAAAAATTCAGTGGGATAGAGAGTCTGTTCATGTTCGTTGTCAGTAACCACTGAGTCACAACTGATGTAAGTTCTTTCTTCATCTGGCATCATTCTTAAAACTTGGTGATTAATCTCCTCGCAATCTTCATTCTTCGGAGCCAATATTGCTCGATTTGTTATCTCAGGAGTTTGAACAATTTCCGGAATATTACCGTAAATTTCATCAATGATAGAAGCAGAGCTGATCAGAAAGTTTGGTATCTCAATAAGATCATCAGGGGTACCATTGCCAATTTCCTTAATAAATTCACGTTCACTTGGCAAGGCTCGCATGTTTTGAGTTAGCGTCATTTTTATGATTTGAGACCAAAATGGCCAGGATTTCACACAGCTCTCAACTATTCCTGCGCAACCAGAGTGGGGTACAACTGGCAAAGTTTGCTGAAAATCTCCACAAAGCAAGACAGTTTTTCCACCAAATAACTTTTCTTTGTCACCATTGGAGGCGATATCTCGAAGTAATCTGTCAATTACTTGTATGGCATAGACCGGACACATGGAAACTTCAATAATTATTAAAGATGATTGGAGGAGCCGTATAGAATGTCTGCTGTTCGCTGTGATGCCAGATACAGAATTTTCTAAAAGTGGGATGGGCAATTTAAAAACATTATGGAGAGTTCTTCCTCCTTCAAGCAAACTGGCAGCTATACCACTAAAGGCACATGAAATGCAATCATGCTGCATTGATCGCAATTTACTTAAAATGGCTTTTTGAACAAATGTTTTCCCCCATCCAGCGTGTGCAGTTCAGCAAAACACTTTCTCATTTGATTCTTTATCTTCATCACATAGCACAGTTTTTAATACTGTATCAATGACGAAACGTTGCTCTTCATTTGCTGCTTTGTACATTTCTTCAAATAAACTATCTTGTTTAAGTAGATCAAATAGATTATCATCATTGTCGTATTGTAAATTGAGTGGAATGGGCAATCCAAGTGACTCACATGATGTATTGTGAGTAATTAGAATTTCTTCTATTTCTAACAGACACATGTTGAATGAATTCACCTCATTATTAGATTTAAGGAAATCTTCACACGGAAAAGTTTTAAAGTCATTCCAAAGTGCAAGAGCATTAGGTGGAACATTGATGCCACAAATAAAGCCAAACAGTTGCCTCAATTGTTTTGGATGTTGAAAATCCTTAGCCTCGGTTAAGCATTCACGCCATTCCTCGTCATTTGGTGCAATTCCACGGGAATAAGCTGCTTCAAAAAAAGTTGGAAAAACAACTCCATCATGCAGCCTTAAATCTTCAAAGGATTTAGGTCCTCGTACATGCAGTAAAAGGAGACGCAAATGAAATAGCTCAACATTCTTTGGGTTAACTGTGTACAAACTTCGAGATTAATGTGGCAGTCAAATTTGGCCAATAAGTATGGATTGTAAGGAACAATAAATCTGTTGTCTACAGTGTGGCCTCGTACCTCAACAGTTCGACTATCATCACGCCGCTTGTAAATTGCATACCCATTGACATTATCATTTGTTGCTTCATTAAAATCTTTTGGAAAGTTTTTTTTTGCGCTTTCCCTTCTCCATGCATACAGAATGAGGATTAAGTACACCACATGGACCATGAGTCATGTAATTCCCAACTTTTTCATAAAGTTTAGGATGAGTATTTTTGTCTGGAATTTCAGCAGAAACAAATTTGTCAATATCAGCCACACTTCTGATTTTATCATGGTCATCAAGAGTTAATAACATGTGGGCATGTGGCAGACCACGTTTTTGAAATTCGATTGTGTATATCAAAGCAGCAATTTTGCCACACTTGTTTTTTTACTATGCAGGCCAGAAGTTCTTTCAACTTACAATGAAATACACGCACAACAATATCTGGTCGATAATGAGAGGATTCCCGTGACGCTAAGTTTTCACTGATCTCTGGCCAACGTGGATTGCATGTCATTGTTAAGAATAGAGAAGGTTTGCCAAACCTTTGAACAATGGACATTGCATCTAAATAGTTTTGATGCATATTACGGGGAGAACCAATGAAAGAAGAGGGAAGAATGACTTGACGCCCAACTCTCAAATTGTTTTCAGCTGCACGCTGGTGTATGTAATCAGCTACATTTAAATACATATCTGCACGCAAATTACTTTGATTGTGCCTTATAAAATTTAAGCGTGTGCCTTCAATTCGAACATACATATCCACAACCCACCGAAGATACAGTTTTTGTGAACGATGCAATAAACTGAAAGTTTCTCTGATGGAAAGACGATAGGCAGCATACTGTCTCATTGTTGTTTTGTTTCGTTGATTATTTGTAACAGTGTGCGAAATATTAATATGCCATCCAGGATCACCATGGGGAAACAGTAGCGGATAAGCCAATGGGTCTAACGATGAGTCTAAAACAGAAACTGTGCGAATGCCACCAGACTTTGACATCACCACCAGGTTTCGTTCCCCAGGAGGTACTCCATCTACGCATCTAAAGATTGCTGCAACATCTGTACTTGTGGCATCATTGTACCGTCGTTGATCAGACGACGCGTTGACAGTGATGTGCATGCATATTTCCTTTTCATTTCCATCACTGGAATTCCTACAGAGATCACCCATTGTTTGAAAAGATTGGACATATGAATTCACTCTGTTCAGATATACAGCTATTTCATGCATAATGTTCGCATCACATTTGACATTAGCTTGTTCACGCATTCTGTGTTCAACTGCTGTATCTACATCATAAAAGTAATTCTGAGCGTACTTTGGCTGACAACCTTCACTTGGTATAAGTGAACCAACACGATGGTAAAATGTGTCATGGATTTTAAAATGATTCATTCCACCGGTTACACTTTCATCTAAGTGTGTCTCAGAACTTATCATGGCAAATGCAGAATTATAGGAGCGAATATTGTCCAAATAATTTTGGGATCGTTTCTTTGCAGTATGGTCTAAAGATGTTACACCAGTAATCAAATTCTCAAAATATTGTGAATGCGACAATAAAGGAAGATCAACCTTGCCTTTCTGACAGCAAATACCATATTCATTGCTACTTCCTGTCTTCTCTAACATAAAATGCTTAGCATGACAAAAGTTACAAATAAAAGTCATAGATCCAATAGTAAAGGGGTCACAATCGTCATGAACAGTCAATGCAGATTTGTAAAAATCTCGATTTTGTAGAGGTGGCGATTCCCTTCGTCGAGAAATGCTTTCCCGTTTAGAATTCCGCCATTCATTTCTCTGACGTCTGCCAGAGATATTTCGACGCCTGATAGCAGGCATTTTATTTAGGCAGCAGGCACTAAATAAATAAAAATAGAACTAAATAACTAAGATATCGTTTTAAATCTCAAATCAAAATAATTGTTTGTAGAAAGTTTGTTTTGGTTTGAATATTCGCACGATGCCATTGCCATTCTATTGTAACGAAACAAAAAATTTATCATGAAACTAAAAATTTATCAAAGGAACTAAAGATATTGAATTCTTTTTTTAAGAAATTCTGTTCCGTTTTTTTTATCCACTCTTATTTTTGTTTATCAATCTATTAATTCAGAAATGCTTTAAATCAAACGGTGCTTACGGAAACAATGCTTATGCGAACCACCCGAAAAATGATTTGCTGAATTCTCATTGGTTGAAACTAAATTATTAATTTTATTAATTAATTAAAGGAAATTTTCATAATTTAAGACCTTATTGCACATCTACATAACAATACCTTTAAAACGACACCTTATTTGTTGAATTCTGTTGCGTAGTTTGGGAGTTTTTAGCGAGACAAAATATTGCTAGCCTATTAATATATAGATATAGGTCATGAGGCCTTGGAGGCGGACGACTTCGGTAATTTTATTTGGTATGCTGTTGATCAGCTTAGGAGCAAATTGTCGATCTTTCTTTAGCTCCTCCCAAGCTTCCAGGACTTTGCCCCACAATTAATCACATGATGAAGTGCTAGTGAGAATGAGTTTCTTTTTTAAACTCATGAGAGTTTAAAAAAGAATTCATGACTTTCCAAGTGCGCGGATACCCTTTTAATATTTTGTCATGAGGCCTTGGCGGCGGACGACTTCGTTCATTTGATTTGGCATGCTGTTGATAAGCTTGGCAGCAAATTAGAGCTAAGCTAATCGAGAGGAGCTAAATCGTTCTTTAGCTCCTCTCAAGCTTCCAGGACTTTGTCCCACAATTCATCACAGGATGGAATGCTGGTGAGAATTAGCTTTTTTTTTATTTTTAACTCAGACCATACATTTTCAATGCGATTCAAGTCCGGAGAATTACTTGCTCATGCCATGGTTTCAAATGCCTGCTGGTTTAACCAGTTTTTACGATCTTGCTACGATGTATCCCAGAGTTATCTTGCTGGAAAACAAAGCAGCCATCGTTAAAATGATTATACAAGATATCTGAAATCTGAACCCCACACAGGTATCGAAACACGGCCACTTCGACGTATATTCTGGAAATATAAGGGGTCATCACGCATTCCAGCAGGTCGCGAAATCCTTATTGGATACAGCTTTCGTCCGTGAAAAGGGCTCTAAATTTAAGAGTGAAACTCTACTTCGTAAGGTTTGAATTTTTAAGATAAAATACTAAAAAAAATCCAGAAAATAACACTTTTTTTTAAAAAAAAATATAGCCCCTTAAATTACTTTTTACCGTCGTATTTTCTAGCGCAAATTTATTAAAGGGTTATTGGGGCGAACAAAAAATGTATTTTTTAATTAAAAACACACTTTTTTTCTAAAAAATATAGCCTCTTCATATTTTACAGCGCACCCTACATTTAAGAGTGAAACTCTGCTTCGTAAGGGTTTTGAATTTTTAAGAGAAAATAACAACAAAAGTTTTTTTTTGAAATTAAACTTTTTTAATGAACTTATTCAATAATACATTTTAACACAGGCTTTCAAAGATTTTGTAAAAAAATTCAAGATTTTGTAAAAAGCAAACTAGCAGAAAAACAGATTTCTTTCTTCCAAATTAATTCCAGATGGAGCCGAAGGAAACATACGATCTATTAAATTTAATATCTCATGCTCAGTTTTTTTAATAACAGGAATGTGTTGACAATATTGCAAACGATCCAAAAATGATCTTGCGGCTTTTGACGAACAATTAGACCAGTCCGGTTGGATTTTATCAAACAAAAGTAATTCGATATGTCGTCCCATTTCCAAAGAGTGAGTGTTGTGGGAAAACTGAGTCAACTTGACGATTTTCCTGTAAATTATCCCCGAACTGAAATGAACTGGAGTTTTTCATTTGAAGTCGAACCAAGTAATGACTGCATACGTGGGCTGCAAGAGTAACAAGATCAGCTTGATTATTACGTGTTCCTATAGGTCCAGCCATTGCCCAAGTGCAGATCAAAATGCCATCTGTAAGACAAGCTCCACGTTAGCTACTCAAAGGTCTAAACTTCATGACAGAATAAATTTTCATATTACTAATCTCTTTATGCAACTCTGTAACACATAGGCTGTTAAGTTTTAGCAGTCAGTGCTAAAAGCAGATAACATGGGTGGGCTAAGCAAAGCATTTTGTACTTAGAGTAAAATTCTGTTTTAGGCCATCGTCATGAAGTCTGTTTCTCACTGTCTGAGATGACATCTAAAATATGAAGAAAAAAAAAGCTTTTAAACAATTTAAAATATAAATAAGTATAGCTCACGCGATCAGCAATCATTATACCATAGGCAGTTTTTGATTTCCTTTAATGTTCAAAATGGTTATATGCTTTGTTTAAGGTGTCCCAAAATGAGACCTACAAATTTAGAGGAGTTATAAGGAACATCAAGAGAATGAAAATTTACCATATTGCATACGTCTTCAATCAAGTTGAGAGGGTGAAAATCGTAAAAATTCATTTAGGTTTCGGGGACGCTCTGGAAAACAAAACTATGAAAGATATTACAAACTTGCTAACTACTTAAACATTTATTTTGCTAATAGTTACAAAGGTTACTCGAAGTTCGCTCTATGATGTCATTGCACAGTCTACAATGACGTAAAAAATGATTTCGGGTGCTCTTGAAGATAAGTTTAATATGACTAACATCGACTGGTCTCTACTGCTCGCATCTTATAGATTCAGAGCCTGCATACGTTTACCCTCTCAACATGTTTTGCAATCTCCATGTTCTGTAGTAAGTTTTCATCTGGTTGATGACGTTTTTCCCATTCCTGATTCGTTCGTCGTATTTTTTCAATACCAAGTCTGTCAGTGATATCCAATTTTTGTTCGGTTGTGGAACACGAAATCAACTCTCTTATGGCGGAATACCAATTTTAAAAATAAAGTATATAGACAGTTCTGAGAGTCTTAACCTTTGAAAGACTACTTATTTTTGGAAATACTTAATAAGAGGAATGAAATTTTTTCATCTTTAATTATTAATAAGCTCAAATGAAAATGAAGTGTTCAGGAGTAACACTTAAATTCTCAGTCTTGAGCTGTATCTAGTCTAATTTATGAATTTATTTTTGGCGTATGTTGGAATAGTTGAAAATGAACAAAATAAGCCGAATTATGGTTTTCTTTTAAAGGGAAACAAAAATAGAACTGCTTTAAAAGTCAAAATGGCTATAAGGAAATTGATTGCTTTCTTAACGAATTTTGTTATTTTTATTTAGATTTGAAAAGCGCGATGGGATATATATTAATACAATTTATTATAAATAAATATCTTCTCCATAATTTACTAAGTATATATTAATATTAAAAATATTATTTTTTTATAAGAAAATATCACTTCTTTTCCATTGGCATATTTTCCTTTAAACAATTTTGTTAAGGCAACCAAAATGAATTGAATTATTGATTGTATCTAAATATAATTAGAGATTTTCAAACAACATAACTGGTTAAAACAAGGTCCATTTCTTGAAATCCCTTTAACTCTTGCACGGAGCCTCTAAGGTTCTGCGGAACACAATTTGGGAACTACTTTTGTTTATGATTCCAACATTTTGCTTAACATATTTATCTAACAAGCTATGATTTCCAAAACCTATAAATTAAAAAATTAGTTTCAAATGTTTCCCAACCTCGATTTATCTAATGTTATAAGAATTCATAAATTTTAAAATTCGACCGCTCAGAGACAGCGAGGACCATGAATCTTGTTAAGGAAAATATCCACTTTGTTACTTCAGAGTCACCTGTGTTACTGACATGTATTTTTTACCTCAAAGAAGACAAAAACACTTTCATTTAAATGATAACAAGAAATATCCAATAACTAGTAGGTATCAGTAATGAATTCTATAAATTTCTCAAATGAATGTATTTTTAATGAAATTTTGCAAACTTTTAAGTTGTAAAATTATTAAAATAGGGGACATAATTTGCTTATTTAATGTCAGATATAATTGCATAAATAGAAAAAAACCTGTGCGTTGAAAAGAACATGCACGTCTAAGTGTTACCAGTGCAAAATTGCTTATTTATTTTTCCTTTTTAAAAATGGGATGATACTTTTAATTTTGTTAACACAAGAAACATTTTTCAGTTTGTGCATCTAAGTTTTAAAGTATAGTGATTAATAATATCTTAAAAGTTCGCTGCTGAAGCTTAATTTTAATTTTTGAATAAGTAATTAACTACAACCAGCTTAAATGCATTTTGGTTTTAAAAAAATGTTTTTTTTTTTTTTTTTTCAATTTCCTATTTATCAAAAGTGATCTGTATTTTTGGAATTTCCCACATACGAACCATCAAGGTTTGTAAATATGTATACAGTTTCAGATAATGTTTGATTCGTTAATACGTTTTTTTAACATCATTTTTAAACCTAAAAAAAACACACGAGATAGTTTGATGCTTACCGTGGCATCCGCTGGGTACAACCGTATAACGGCAAAAGCGTGCAATATGGCATTTATTTTCTAAACATCTGAAACAAATCCCCTTCTTTAATAAAATATATTTTTTCTTTTAAATGGATTAACTATTAGCATATTCACAAACAGAACTCTCATGTTTTGAGGAATTGCAAAAACCGCATAATTTTTTATTCATATTTTCATTTATTTCGGAAGAGATCAATTCTGGAGCTTAAACGATTTTTTTTTTAATTTCATGATTTATTATGCTTGAATCGAGAGTCGGGAATGTTTTCTACTGCTAGTAGAAAATGAATCCGAAAGGGGCTGGAGGTCATTTGTAAAATTTATTATTGCAGATCGTTATCTAGAATTTAACTTTTTGGAACGAAATCTCATAAGTTCTTTTATATCAGATTCGGTTTCACTTTCACATATGTTATATTCTAAAACTAAATCAGAAGGCAAAATTGTAATGAGAATTTAGCATGAAACATTTCCGTTATTTTTACAGGCTAATCCTTAAGGATTTTAAACTTCTTAGTTGAGTATTTATGTTATCATAAAATTTTCGGAAATAAATGGACACCATGTGAGTTCTTTAATGTATATATAATATTTATTTTGTAATATTATTCATGTGAACGTTAATAAGAATATCAATAAAGTTTGCAGGTTCTTTTCGTAAATTTTCATTATGTGAATTGACTTCACACTAAACTCTTTCAGTGGCTGAAATGACTTTATTAGAACACATAACTATGCCACACAAACAAAAACAATAATATTAAAATAAGGAAATAATAGTAAATCAAATCGTAATCATTAGCTCCACTACTACCAACGTTCTCTTTTCATCCTAATCCCTATTAATTGTCACCAGAGTCCTATTCCTGAAATGAATATCTAATCTCTAGTTGAAGAATGCACTATAGTTAACGGGTTTAGACATAAAAATTATACATTAATAACAAATTTGTAATATCAGTCACTAACACCTTTCAGACAACATGTGTAATACACAAGGAACTGGGGGAAGAATGTCTATTTCTGATAGTGTTCAGATGTAGATGTTTGCTTTTCAACCTCACTTCTTAACTGCATTAAGTCAATTTATAGGTGGCGCTACAGCACAGAAGTGGTTGCAAGTGCTGCCGCCACAGGACCTCCATTCCAGTGATAACGAAAGAGTTTACAAGAAACGGGTATTCAATTTTACTCTTCGCCCAGACCTTGTGAAATAAGGCTGTCTAGGAGGAAGTGCATGGGATTGCGATGTAGGGTCTGGAGGAGTGACAGGTGTAGAAATAAGCATGGTCGGTGTAGCTATCTTGCTCTCATCAGGAGCAACATCTAAGAAAGCTGGTTTTAAACGATCGATCTTGACCGTCATATTTCGCGAACCTAGTTGGATGACAAATGTTTTGTAGTTTCTTGAAATAACACGATATGGTCCATATCGTGTAAGCAGGCGTAAGGGTGGTGCGTGCCGCATCTCGACGCAGGAACACGTGGGTACAAGAAGCCAAGGCACTGTGAAAAGAGGCTTTTGATCACCTAAGGCAAGATCCTGTAAAAGAGCCTTAGTGTTTTAGGCAGCAGAATGCTCAAAAATGCCGAGCAGTCTCTGCTTTAATTGAGTGAATGGCAAATCTGTTGGAATGTTAAAAACTAAGTCACTAACTGAGGAAAGTATTTCTGAATCTAATATATTTACAAGATAATTATATTTGGTTGGCTCATCGTTGATAATGTTTAAGGTAAATGCAGCATCTAGTTGAGTAAAAAATAGTTTGTTTTGCTTAGATAAAGTAGGCATTGTACCATGTGATGTAGCCATGCTTACAATTTTTTAAAAAAAATTTGAGGATATTACTGCACAATTAAAATGAAATTAAATGAACTACTAGATAAAATTCAGCAACAATAAGATTAGTATACCATTTGGGCCACGTGGGGTCTTTTCCATACCTGAATGAATATTTTTCCAGCTATAGATTTGATGTCTTTGAAGAAATTTTAGTTCCAGAAAAAGATTAGCAACTTATTCAGATGTTTTGGGCATTTCCAGAAGACTTTAAGCAATTTTCCCCAGTCCGTTATTTGGTTTTCAGAAGGTAGCATGTTAACGTCGGTCGCCACTGTCGAGTGTCTTATATTACCAATACACTTATTTATTTTCGAACACACATTTATTTATAGTTACGGGTTTAGACATAAATATTATACATTTATAACATAGTATTTGTAATATCAGTCACTAACACCTTTCATACAACATGTGTCATACGAAAGAAACTCGGGGAAGAATGTTTATTTCTGATAGTGTTCAGATGTAGATGTTTGCTCTTCAACCTCACTCTCTAGCTGCGTCAAGTCAATTTATAGGTGGCGCTACAGCACAGAGGGCGTTGCAAGTGCTGACGCCACACCACGGTGAGCTCCCTTTCGGTATATGATACGTAATATCGAGCTAATTTTGTACCATGAGGTAATCCTTTTTTCAGATATGTTAGTGGGTTGTGATCAGATACAACCTGTATCAAAAAATCCAACAGTCAAACTTTTTTAATGTACTTAACACAGCATAAGCTTCCCGCTCTATCGTAGACCAGTTTATTTGGCACGGTGTTAACTTTTTTCTGAAGAAAGCAATTGGATGGATGCTCTGTTCCATTCTCGTCATTTTGTGCAAGGCACGCTCCAACTATATTAACCGAAGCATCTATATGCAGCTGAAATGGGCGATTCTTCACAGGGGTATATAGAGTAGGTCAACTAAGTTTTTCTTCAACAACTGAAGAGATTTTTCGGCTTTATTGTCCCAAGTAATCTTATTGGTGATCTTCTTTTTAGTTAAATTTGTTAAGGGTAAAACAATAGAAGTTTTTTTTTATGTAGTCACGATAATAACTCGCTAAACTAATCAATCATCGAAATTTTTTTTAGTTGTAGGTCTTAACAATTTTGTCATAGTTTCCATATTTTGTGGATCAGGAGCATGCTTTCCAGAACCAATCACATGACCCAGGAACTTTGCTTCGTTTTTCCCAAAATCACACTTCTCTAAATTGATGGTTAGTTCAACTTCTCTCAAGGTCTTAAAAACGTTTTTTAAGTGTTGCATGTGATCTGATTATGTTTCTGTAAACACTGCCATATCGTCTATGTAAGATCGACACTTGATCCATAGATTTTTGAAATGTGCTACCTGCATTCTTCATTGCGAATGGTAGAATTTTCCACTGATAATGTCCAGTATGGGTAACGAAAGCTGTAAAGTGTTTTGAGTGTTCTTTTAATAGGGATTTGCCATAGGGGTCAATTGTAACAGGGTACGATTGTAACAGAGCAAAAGTTTCGAGTGTTGGGTAATATATTTGATTCCTAGGTGGCGCACAAGGTGTATTTAATAAATCTACATGTACACCCCTGTTGGCAACCATTTTTATGTACTTTTGAAACAGTTACATCACAAAAGATATTTTCACGCTACGTAAGTACTTTTTTTGGTATTAGAATATTATATTGTACCAAAGTAATTCTGTTTAAACAAATAAAAATTATTAACCGAATATGTAAGTAGACACCTTAATTGACATTTCAAAAAAAAAAAAAAAATGAAAAAGATTAGTTTTGTAATTAACAAGCATTGTTTCTAACAAATGAAACTGAAATGGTGTCTTGGGGACGATTGTAACAATAAGTAAAGGGACGAATGTAACAGCTGAAAATAAATAATCTTATGTTTACAAACCATTACATTAACTCTTTAAGAACTACCAATAGTTTCCTATATCATTTATATTATGTTGCATGTGCATTATTTTATTTGTCACCTTTCACAGCATAAATTAAAATTTTTAACCCCTTGAAGTTAAAAGTTTAACCCTTTATGTCTCTGCTCATTATTAATTTTTTCCTAAAATATCACTACTATTTTGATCAATAAAAAAATATATCACAACTATGATAATATGTATAATTAACTATGTTTTAGTTGAATTTATGAACTGTTACAATTGACCCCGTAAGTAGGGACAATTGTAACAAGTGCACGACTGTCAAAAATGGTTAATAACTAATATAATAACATTTAAAATAAGGTATTTTTTTTCTAGTAGAGGATAGTGTACTTTACTCGTCTGTCAATTAATACTAATAATATATTGGATTTTTTGTTAGTTAAAAATAGTTAAGTAAAAAATGTTAGAATTGACCCCACTCTCCCCTACCCTTTTGTGAGGTCTAAGACTAATATAAAATGAGCTTTGCCTATCCCATTTTCTTTCCTTTTTTTTACACCCTTTCAATTGTTTTGTTTTTTAGCTCGCCCCTGGCGCCATTTAGATGTGGCAAACCTTACAATATCTGTTCAAGCAAATCTTTCTTTTTATAGTTTTACTGCCTTTTCATATGTTTATTCGGTAATTAAAAAAAACCCTATTGTATTCAGGGTATTTCCGCCTAAATGAGCCTTTAATTAATTAAACTTATCTATTTTATCTAGACTGTTAATGTTATGAATGGCCGATTCAAAACTGTTACAAAATGTCAGTCATTGTTCAAAATCGCCGAAAAATTTAGGGAGTTTAATACGAATACAATCTTTTTGTTCACTTTTATAATTTGTAGACTTTTCAAGTCCAAAGGATCCTTTATTTTTTAGATTTTTCATCCGAAATAATTTCTTATAATTCCTGAATTTTCTTGGTAGCGCAGAATTTACAAGGAACGACATTTTCACTGTACTCTTCTGCTTTTGAAAATTCGGCTTCAAACTCTTCTGGTGTAAAAAAAACTTCTAATTCTTTGTTAACGGATTAAAGTGATTCATTTTTGTTCAGAAGAAAATGTAAGCACTCTTCTAAGACACTGATATCTAACTCTTCTGTTTTAAGTTCATTTTCTAACACATTCCGTGCTTTAGTAACAGACGATTTTAAAAAAAACATTTTTTTCTTTAAAATTGCTATTATTGTTTATTTCTCAATTCAGTGCTAATTTATATTTTTCTGTTCAGTTTAATAAGTGTTCAAATTAAAAAAGTTAACTGCTTCCCGGCAGGGATGCCATATATCGATATCAAATGAAGACTTCTAAAATTCAATATATATATATTAATTAAAATTCAATATATATAATACTACTACAAGGAATCTTACCTTGTTTCGGTTCTATTTTATCAGTCTTTATCCAGTACTCTTTTTCAGGCCTTTTGTTGCAGATAACTAATTCAGCACCTATACTGAAAAATACTTTAAACAAAGAAATTTAAAAATTATATTTAATTATCATAATTAAGTGAAAATGTAAAAATCGGTACGTTGTTCTGAACAAATTCTAGACTGGGGAGAAAGAGTTCGTGAATGTAAGTTTCAGTATTTGTCCACTAGGGGGATCGGGATTCTCAACAGTGTAGCTTTTGCATTGTAGATATGCTACGAAGAAGTGTTGCTAATATCTTTCATCCGTTACTCATCACCTTTATTTTTTCTTAAAGCATTGCTATTGAAGAGAATAAAGTTTTTGAGCATCTTCTCCTTTAAGCAACTTTTCCACCAAATGTTTCTCCTTTGCTACGCCTATCCTTCACGCTAGAGACTTGCACTTTTATCATCTGTGCTGCCATATTCAGTTTTTGCTCATTTTGTACGTTGCGATTTGATATCAATAGATGTTAAGAGAATCTCCGTGCATTTATTAAATATTCTGTTCAACATTATTTTAAATGCAAGGGGAAATTTTTCTAAAGCAGAAAAGTTTTGGGGGGAAATTTAAGAAAGACTGTATGGGTCTAACATTAATGTTAAAGAGCTTATGGTTGTTTTCGTTAAGTGTTTTAAAGTTTTCAATATTGACTTTAGCTTCTGAGCAAAATTTACACTTCACCTGGATGTTTTCGGATGAGCTGCAAGATAACCAATCACAAATAATGCGCCGAAAGAAAAAGCCCGGGGAAAACGTCCGTTAGACTTTTATCTCTTAGAAACGATAGAACTACGAGAAAAACACTTTCATTTTCTTGGAGACTCTTTAAAGCAAATAATGAACAGAATAAACAAAATAGAAAGAAAATAAAAAAAATTAACCAATTTATCAAAAGCGGAATAAATCTAAGTTGAAATTCAAAACAAATACGAAGGCGTTCAAATAAACTGATATTTAAAAAATTTCTTCACTTATATTAATTGATACTGCTAAAAGGCTGTTCCAATAGTGCTAATCAGTTTAAAATGTCTGGGTGGCTTCAAAGTAAGTAAAATTGATATGAGCGAAGAAAAACGAGCAACAAATGAGAGAATAGCATGTCTTAACATATCGCTTATGGGCTGCAATAGTGTCACAACTAAAAAAACACGCGTTCTGGACTAAGAACAGGTGTAAATATGAAAATACGCGTTCTTTCAACAGCAATACTAGCACAACTCATAATTCAACTTTCAGGTAATCTTCGTTTAAGCAAACTAAATCATTTCTTATGCATTTTGCTTATCAATGAAAACTTTAAAACCACTTATCTCACAACTTTATTTTTTGAGTTGTGCCGCTATTGCAGCCAATGTTAGGAATTTTGAAATTTTAGGATGTAACACAGAAGCATCAAATCTATATAATGAACCCAAACATTTTTTTAATTTTTTTAGTATTGTATCCTCCTCTTGAAAAATTAAAACTAAGTAAAAATGAATTAGAAAATAATGTATGTAATTATGAACAGGTTAATCAAGTTCGCAAATATTTTACTGCTACAGTTTACAACAAATAGGTTAAATTATATATTAAATGAAATAGCAAAATACCAAACATCAAAAAACAATCAGACCAGAATTAAAATAATTTAAAGAAGCTGTTGTGTCTGTAAATGAATTGATTATGTAAACGTATGTTAAAATTAAGATATAAAATATCAAAATTAAAACAATGTGTTTACAGTGTAATTACTTTTTTACACCTGGATGCATATTTTTATTTGAACCTAAATATATCAAACCAAGAAAAAACATTTTTTACGCAATATATTTTTTTTTAATTTAGAATGAACCGTATTTTGAATAATAGAGCCATTTTGCTAAATTTTATTTTTGAAAGGTAGATTTAAATCTTACACTTATAATTTAAAGAGTATTTCTTACGACCCATTTAATCTTTACCTTTCTATAGAAATCAAATGAAGCAATCCAATTTATGTTTCTGTGATGCTGTCATCTGCAGGGAAAGAAACATTAAGATGAGTGTTTCAGACGTTGAGCTTTTAAGCCAATTTCACTTGTTCTCCAAAACTAATTATATTTGGATGGAAAATACTCCATCACATACATCTTTAGATACAACAAAAGCAAGTTTATTTTTATTGTAATGAACAAACCAGTTGGGAAAGCTTTCCTTTTAACGACTATAAAATTTTCTAAATTGGTAAATTTGCAATTGTTTTTCAGAATTTTTTTTTAACCTGGCATCTCCTGGCTGAAAAAAATGAAATGAGTGATTTAGTATGCGATAAAATTCTATGTCCTTTTATTACGCTCTTAACGACGAACATTGGCTCAAAAAAGTATTACGGTGAAAAATACTAACAAACATTCAGGGATAAAAATTAATCTATTATTCTAAAATTAAATTTTTCATGTTACTAATATTATTTATCATTCGAAACCGCTTCCACTTTGTTCTACTCGTTAAAATATAATTGAAATGTTAAATTAATTTTATTAAAGGACAATTTTATTAATTTAAGTTGCAGCTCAATACTATTTATTAAACGTGTTACTCTCCTATCTATATCGTTTAATTATTCTATTTTTTAGATTTTCAGAATGTGTCGTGAAACTTCGAACTTTTCAAATAATCATGTTTATCGATTAATTCATTTTAACCCTTTCCGGTGATGTATAGCCAGTCTGATAACCCTAGTTTAATAAATGTTACAAACCACTCGAATAATTGCGTTTAAATGTTTTAGCTACCTGTATTTTTTAAAAAGCTAAAGTATGTCGTTTCACTTAGAATGCTCTCAGACATGCTAACTTTCAGGAAGGTTTGTCAGGAGCAATTATCGCGATTAGATTACACCATAAATCAATACACTGAGCTTAAATTTGTACTTTTAAAATAATTAAATGCATGCATTTTTAAATATCTTAAAAATTAAAAGTACAATTAAAATAATAAAAATTTCACAGTTTAAATGGTCAATATATTTTTTTTTTAATTACATATGCTGATACTAAACTTATACATCTCCAAAAAAATTATAAAATGAAATCAAGTTTTTAAAACTCTCATAATTTAATTACAACCAACTCTTCTTTTCACTGATCAACTTCAACTTTGTATACATTGAAATTATAAAACTGCAAATTGATAGTATGCAAATTTAAAAAAAAAAAACACTCAAGCACAAATTTTCTTTTTAATAAAAAAGGTTTCAAAATTTAAAACAACTTAGGATTTTGAAAAAAAAAAATGAAGCAAACAAAATAATTTGAATCTGAATCCTAAAGAATTTGTGGGGGGGGGGGCAAAGTTATCGACTATGCCAACCTTCACCTGTCAAAAGGTACCTCGTGATTGAATCAAGTTAGCATGTCTTATATACCAGTGAATTGATGTTTAATTTTCGTAGTGGTAGTTACGCCATAAATTAAATAAAAAATTACAAGAACATAATTTATAGAATATAAAAATAAGAAACACAGCAATGCTGCTTGTCAGAGAATTTTCAGCACAATAAGAAAAATCAAAATGAACAATACCTAAAACTGAGTAGTTGAAAAGATATGTAAAAAAAATTATTATGAACTGAAATACCAAACAAAATATTACTGAAACTGAGTTCTTTAAAAATGTAAATAAAATATATATATATATTTTAAAAAAGCAAAATAAAGAAAACAATAAAAATGGTGTGATATTTTAAAGATAAGTACAGAAAACAGTTTAAGTCGAAAATTAACATAAGAAAGCTCAAGATTTCAAAGAAGAATAAATTGATTTCTTAGCTTTAACTATTTCTTTGTCAGAAAACTGCTGCTTGTAACATTGTGAGTCATCATTAAAATATTTACATTTTTGAATCATTAAAGATTCTAGTATTACAACTTATGTTAGACCTAAATTCAGATTTTTTTTTTTTTTTTTTTTTTTGTGCTGAAAATTCTCTCACAAGCAGCATTGCTGTGTGGCAAAAGAAGAATACACAACATTATTTTTGGCAGAATGGTATATTTATAGGCTTGATTATGATGCTTTAAAGTTTTTAATCTTGCACCAAGCAGTGCCTTCCCTTTCACTAAGTAGTATCTCATCATTTTGCTCAACTATTTGAAAAGAGGCTAATTCAGTTTCACATTTACAAATATCTTCTTAAGTAAAAAAACTACTGAACATACCAAAAAAATATATTAAAGAATCAAATTTTGCTTCTTTTCCAAGACTAACGTCAGCAACCATTGCATTTTTTAGAGTCAAATCCTGAATTGAAAACTTTTTTCAACATATAAGTACATGCCTTAACATAAAATGCACGAACACAAGTAAGAAAGTTTTTTTTTTGTCTGATAATTCAGTTTTCATTAAATATTGCTTAGTTATGTAGCCAATCACCAAATGTTCTTTAGATTTCTGTAATTTTCTAAGCGAAATATCATCTTCAAAATAATAATAGAACTTTGAATGGAGGAAGGTTTAATAAATCTTAATAAACTTTATAATAAGCTTTATAATTTTATAAACTTTAATAATACGGTCTAATAAAAACATTCTGAGTACAAGGACAGAAGTTTTCCTTGCAGATTGTGAATAAGGGTTGCCTCCATTTGCCGTAAAACATTAGTTTTATTAAATAGGGGTAGAGCACTCTGCAAAAAGAGCAAGTATAATTGAGTCAGAGGATTCTCTATGCATTTTTTTATGCGCAACAAAGCATCAGACTCATTATCTTCTTCTTCTTTTTTTTTTTTTTTTTTTTTATTTTTTATTAAGAGCACATTTGTGAAGCTTCCCACTGCTCAAGGATTCTATTTACAACTTTTTCTAAAGATAACCACCTTGTTGTTCCATACTTCAATATTTTGTGAAGTTCTACTTCACAAAGTTGTTGGCATAACTTTAAGGAATCTTGTTTTTTGGAGTTTTTCTTTAAATAATAATGTAATAGACATCTACTAGGAAGTCTTCAAATGGGAACTTTAATTCCCTTGCAGAATGTTGAGCTGCCAAATTAATTAAGTGGCAAGTGCAACCATCCAGAAACATGTCAGAATTGTTTTCTTTCAAAAACTTAAAGACCCCTTTAAACTCTCTTGTCATGATTGACGCATTATCACAGCAAAATGATGCACAGTTTTCTCAAGGTATTCCATAACGTTCCTATTCTGTGTCTAATAATTTATAAATATTCTCTCCTGTGGTTTCTCCAGTAAGCTTCTTCAAAGACAATAACATCGTGACATTTTTTTGCACCGTTGGATCCAAATAAGTCACTACGACACAAAAACTGACAGATTGTTTCAATGATAGAATTCGAAAAACATTGCATTATTGAACTAGTTTTGGTTCTAGCACAGTCATATTTAGCCGCTATTTCCGAATCAGGGAACATTTCTCGAAACAACGGCCCGGCATGGTCTGATGCTGTAATAGGGCAATTGTGCTGTATTAAAAAGCTCGTTCGATTGATTGAATGTAGAGTTTAGTGGCACAAGGTCCAGATGAGGACATGCTGCGCCTAACAGTATGGTGAAACAATTCAAAAGCCTAAGTGCTTAAAAAATTTTAATTGTAGCACAACTGATAAAACTGTACTAAGTGAATAAAACAAGATAAATTGTATCAGTAAAATAATTTAAAAAGTATGAATATAGTATAAAATGCACGAAATAAGTAAAATGTACGACGGTGATATGATATTTACAAAAGTGTATGAAACAGTAGATGTGTTAAAACTTTTATATGCAGTTAAAAATACCAACGACACGTAAAAATGTTAGGATGGTGAATGTCATCCGACAAATCTTGCATGCATAAAATGGAACTCCCAAAGAACTTTAAACGATGTTGATTAAAACATGGACTTGTTATTAAAACATGATGAGAGGAATGTTACAATTACTGTATTCCGGAGAAGGCTCTCCAAACAGTAAACGGAGGTGTGTTAACCGAGTGTGACCCATTCGGAGGCGGGTGAGCTTTACGTCAGCACTGGGTCAATTGTCTAAATCATATTTAATGCTATGCATTAAAAAGCTCGTAAATAATGCTTCAGCTTTAATTACACTTAAGTACTCTCGACTTATAAAAAGCGATCGTATATCCCGATGTGATTCTTTAGCTTTGCATTTATCAATTATTCGACGGCACTCAACGTGTCACCGGCAATCATTTCGACCGCCATGTGATATATTAAAATCTAAATCACATTCTTGGCAAAATACGTGATTTAACGATACTTTAGATTTTTTTAGAATAGGCCATGTCTCAGATTAAGCTTCTATATACTGCTGATCATGTTTTCGCTTTACCGATTTCGCCATTTCAGATGAACTTTAACTCGAAACTATAACAACTAACTGATAAAAATGAAGCATAAACAACTTAGCCAAGCAAATGCTAAGAACGAATGATGGCCTCGATTGATAATAAATAAGTCTTTGTGAGTGGAAAATGCGCTAAGACAGCTGATTGGTCATCCATGTCATTTGATTCAAAAGACTAATTACAAGCAAGAATGTCGTTGGAACATTCGGACAGACGCGTGTAAGGACTTTTTAAGACGTTTTTTTTACCAGAGAAAATGCTTGTTAAATCGGAGCAATCAATTTTGTTTATTTTACCGGAGAATCCGGAGCAGTTGGCATGTCTGTGCACTGTCTATATTCGCACTTGCTATTTTGCTCCTGCCTAATGAAACTTTTCAATCGAAATTTACTGCTTCGGAAAGAGTTAATGTATGTGTTTAGATTATACTTATGAAACATTATTTAAAATACAATTCTTGAAAAAAAAAATCTAAGTTTTATGCGCATTTTAACTTTTTTATAAAAAAATCTGTGTGTGAATTATTTTTGAGAAAATGGAATGACTTATTCTTTTATTTCAATACATCTTACTCAAGGAAAACTTGACTATTGGTATTGTAGGTACGGTACGTTACTCAACTGAAATTAGATGTTTGTGGTGATTAGGTTAAATATATTAAATAAATTAATTCAATAAAAATTAACTATCAACACAGTTTAATAATAATAAAACATAAAAGAAATTATATTAAGTTACAAGTAGAAAGACGAATAGGATTAGCGACAGCAGCATTTCAAAAAATGGTGTAAGTTCATCAGTCAGCAAGATGGAATGAATGTTAGACAATTCCTGTTGCCATTTCTTGAAACTAAGGTTTTAACTCAGAGATGTTGCCATCTTATAGAAAAGTCATTTCCTTGAGGGGAAAGTTTTGTACTGCCACCTGGTGAGCAAAGTTCATCGCCATCTGGTGAGAAGGTGGTTCACCACAGTACTCCCCCCAAGTGGTGAAGGCACTGATGTCAGAGGTAACGAGGGTTAAAGCGAACATGCCTTCCAGAGCGTGTGATGGTCTGGGGTTGGATCACAGGGTCCTTGTCTTCTGGAGTAGGATCCAGAGAATCACTGATGTTTACACTAGGGGTTGCTTTTTGTCCTGTCAACACCTCGTCTGATGCTGTCGAGAAACATGGCTTAAGGCGATCAATGCCAATTGTGCATCTTTTGCCTTGTATGAGCACAGTGAAGTGTTTTGGGGAGCGCTCAAGTACTTGGTAGGGTCCATCATAGGGAGGTTGGAGAGACCTTTTAATTCCACCATGACGCACTAGAACCTGACTGCAATCAGATAATGAACGGTGCACAAATGCTCCTGGTTCACAGTGGGCAGAACCTGGAGTCAGAGTTTGCATAGCTTTTTTTAGTTGCTGTACAAAATCTTCTGGCAAGTCTTTTTTGGTAGTTGTTGATGGAGCGATGAAGTCTGCTGGAAGCCTTATGGTTGTACCATAGACTAATTCTGAAAATGTACACTTCAAGTCCTCTTTAAAAGCGGAGCGGAGACCCAAGAGTACTATCGGTAGGGTTTCAGTCCATCTCTTGTTGCTGTGGCACATCAAGGCTTGTTTTAGGGAGCGGTGGAAGCGCTCGACCATTCCATTGCTGGCTGGGTGGTACGGAGATGTGCGAATTTGTTGAGTGCCCAATATTTGAGCTAATGACGTGAAAAGCGATGACTGAAATTGTCTTCCTTGGTCTGTGGTGATTCTTGAAGGCACACCAAATCGAGAAATCCAATGCTCAACAAAAGCTCGAGCTACAGTTTCAGCTGTAATATCCGCCAGTGGTACTGCTTCTGCCCATCTGGTGTATCTGTCGATGCACGTAAACAAGTAGCTGTTACCATTGGAGGGTGGCAGGGGTCCGACCAGGTCATGGTGTATATGGTCGAACCTTGCTGAAGGTGGTTTGAATGGCTGGATAGGACTACGAGTGTGTCGGGTGACTTTGGATCTCTGGCAGTCTAGGCAGCTTCTGGTCCATTCGACTATATCTTTGGCGATAGCAGGCCAAACGTATCTGTCCATGACAAGTTTTTTGGTGGCTCTTATACCAGGATGGGATAGGTTATGGAAAGCAAAGAAAATAGGTTTCCTAAACTGAACAGGGACATATGGTCTAACTTTTTTCTTTCTAGAGTCACAAATTATGTGCAGTCCATCCGTCAGATGTAATGACTGGAAGTTTAGCGAGCACTTTTTATCACTCAGAAGAGCTTGAAGTTCAGTGTCACTTTTTTGAGCTATAGCCAGTTCATCAAAGTTTACAGGTGGCTCACTACCAATTTGCTGAATTCTGGATAACGTGTCAGCAACTACATTGTTCTCACCAGAGACATGCCTGATGTCGGTACTGAATTGAGATATGAAGTCCAGATGCCTGAGTTGGCGCGGGGAACATGTGTCAGAATTTTTGGTAAAAGCATATGTTAAAGGACGATGATCAGTGTAAATAATGAAGCATTGCCCTTCCAGAAGATGTCTAAAATGTTTTACGCCCGCGTATATTGCAAGGAGCTCTTTATCATAAGTACTATAATTAGTTTCGGTTTTCGTTAACTTACGAGAAAAGAAAGCAAGAGGTTTAGGACCTTTAGGAAAATGCGAATGGACAACAGCACCGATAGAAAAAGTGGAAGCATCAACCATTAGAGAAATTTTATTATCGGGTGTATGATGCGTTAAAGTTGTTGCGTTAATCAACTCTTTTTTGCATTTTTCGAAGGCTAGTAAAGAATTCTCATCCCAGGGAACGGGATGTTTGTCGTTTTTTTTTTCGAATCCCTTAAAAACTCATTTAAGAGGGCCTGTGTTTCAGCAGTTTTTGGTATAAACCGCCTATAGAAGTTAATCATTGCTAAAAAACGTCTTAGTTGAGAGATTGTTTCGGGTTTGGGAAATTTGGAAATTACCTCGACTTTGTCAGGAAGTGGCTTAACGCCTTCAGTAGTTATCAAACAGCCTAAGAACTTTACGGAGGATTTACCCAATATACATTTATCAGGGTTTAGCTTAAGGCCAAAGTCCCGCAAGCGTGAAAATATTTTGTGTAAATGTTCTACGTGTTCTTCTTCTGAAGTAGAAGAAATTAATATGTCATCAAAATAAGGGATGCAAAAGTCAAACAGAGCTAATACTTGATGTATGAATCTTTGAAACGTCTGACCTGTGTTCCGGAGTCCGAACGGCATTGCTGTATATTCAAAGAGGCCAAAAGGTGTCGTTACAGCTGTTTTGGGTATATCTGGGGGATTGATTGCAATTTGGTGGTAAGCTCGGGCAAGGTCTAGGGTTGAGAAAACCTTTTTTCCAAAAAGATTTTGGGTGCAGTCCTGGATGTGAGGGACAGGGTAGCGATCAGGAACAGTGATCGAATTTAGACGACGGTAATCGCCGCACGGTCAATAATCACCGTTTGATTTCCTTACAACATGAAGAGGACTAGCCCAAGGACTTTTCGACGGCCGAAGAATACCTTGAGAAATCAGGTATTCAAACTCTTTCCGGACAGCGTTTAAAATGTTAGGTGCCAGACGACGAGGTTTCGAGAAAACTGGCGGGCCTTTGGTCTCAATGTAATGATATGTTTTGTTTGGGAGGTCAACATTATTGTTTTGCGATGGGTTAATTAACTCTGGATACTGGCGCAAGATATCGTCGAATTTTGAATCGCCCAAAAGAATTGAAATATTGGTGAAAAGTGGAGAATCCGAAGGCAAATGTCCACGAGAAGACAATTTTGTTTCGGCATCAATCAAACAATTATTTTTAACATCAACCAATAGATTAAATTTTTTTAGAAAATCAGCACCTATAATAGGCTGATTGACGTCAGCAATGATGAACTGCCATGTAAAATTGCGGCGCAAATTTAAGTCTAATTTTAACAATTTAGTGCCATACGTTTTTATGACTGTGCCGTTGGCGGCATACAATGTCAAAGTTTCGCGAGTAGTGAGAAGGGTTGTTTTGCTTTTTGGCAAAACGCTGACGTCTGCACCAGTATCGATGAGAAATTTAAATTTAGAAGAAGGATCGGCCAAGAGAATTCGATTTATGAGGCGGTCGCCTGTGTGGCCATCACACGATCGCCTAACTAGTTTGTTGAAAAATTACATGGCTGAGTACACTTTTTGGCATTTTTGCCGAAGTTAGTGTGATAAAAGCATTTGCCATTAGCAGGATCTTTAAATTTTTTAAAACGGGTTCTAGAGCTGCTCCGATTTCGAAAATGATTTGGAGCTGGGCTACGCGATCTTTTGACAAAAGCAGTTAACTAATTAACTTGCTGTGTCAATTGAGCAACTTGTTGTTCTAATCGAGAGGTGTGGGAATTAGAAGTAGCGGCGACAGAATTAACTCCCTGGTGAATAGAGAGATCATTAATCTTGTCTGCCACAGTGGATAACTGATCTAAATCTTCGCTGAGAGCGGCCAAAATTGTTTGTGTCCCATTAGGTAGCCGACCAAGCCACAATGATTTTAAAAGAGTATCGCCTACGTTGTCACCTGCGAGTGAACGCATTCTCGTTAAAAGCTGGGATGGTCGTTGGTCCCCTAACTCTAAACCTTGGAGTAAAGTTCTTATTTTAGATGCTTCGCTTTCAGAGTGTAACTCTACTAAACGTTTTTGAAGTGCTTCATATTTATCATTCTCAGGGGGCTTTAACACTAAATCACTAACGGAATTTAACATGTCCGATTCAACAGCAGAAAGCACATGGTTAAATTTGGTTATATCAGCTGTTATTTTAGCCAAATCGAATTACGCCACAATACTCCCCCACCAGAATTCTATCAGGGATAGAATTCGATGAACAGATACCACTAGTTGCTGTACTTTGTGACAGACCGGGAAAGCGGTCACCGGATTTTTGAGTGCTGAATGTGAGAGGTGTATTAACTTCACAGTAGTAGTCGCTCCTGTGTTGCCATTAGTAGTCGAGAGTATGCGGGCAGACGTTGTGTTGAATCGAGACGAGAATGAGTAGCAACAGCGCAGGAAGGTGATGATGCAATCACAAATAGCAAGTCAATTTCCAATGTGGTCTATCCATCGAAGTAGGCGTTACTGTTAGGAATTTTGCGAAGTGGGCGTTACTGCGTGATCAAATCACGTCCGGAGGTCACCAATGTGGGGGGCGGAGCTATCGACCATGCCAACCGTCATCTATCAAAAGGTACCTCAAGATGGATTCAAGTTAGCATGCTTAGCAGACCATAAAAAAAATAAATAAATAAATAAATAAAAAAAAAATGGTGTAAGTTCATCAGTCAGCAAGATGGAATGAATGTTAGACAATTCCTGTTGCCATTTCTTGAAACTAAGATTTTAACTCAGAGATGTTGCCATCTTATAGAAAAGTCATTTCCTTGAGGGGAAAGTTTTGTACTGCCACCTGGCGAGCAAAGTTCATCGCCATCTGGTGAGAAGGTGGTTCGCCACAGTTTATATCAAACAAAATAAGTCAAACGTTTTGCAAATAAACAATTAACAAAAATATTAATATTGTTACCCACATATTACATGAAAAATAACTATATTCAATAATAACATCCTTTATAAACATTATAATAATTAAGATTAGCTCGTTAAGCCGTTTAACTAATTACATTTTATTAAGAGGAATTAAACATACAGGGTTTCAGCAAAATCTCCAGATCGTGTTGTCTATATTCTTGCTATCTTTATTTGTTTTTATTATTATTATTTTTTTTTTTTTTGCTTTAAGTTTAATTATTTCATCTGGTGCATTTTAAGGCTCTAATTTTTCTTTCAAACTATTGTACTTTTTTTCTGAACGAAGTTCGATCATCCATTAAGGAGGCTTGGAATCTTTAATTTAAAACCACTTTAGGAATATATTCTTAGTCACCAAACTGAGTTAACTATCAAAAAATCACGGTTACTAGAGTGAGTATGCAAGGAAATTACCCATTTTTTTTCACTCCAAATTACTTTATTTTACAAATTGAGAAAAAAACAACTTCAAAATCAAAATATAAAGCTAATAGAATCTAATAGATTTAAGCAAGTGCAATACAGTATTTGTAACATGTTTATGCTATCCTGCTTTAAGGATATTAATTTTTACTATCAAAACGCAACTACTGTGATTTGACTTCAAATTATAATGAAAAACAAATACTAAAAAATTTATAAAAGCCTACTTCTTGCTTTTTATTTCCTTTTTGCATTTCGCTATCACAACGAACTATAGGGGGCGTTGTTGTATGAGACAAGTACCTACGATTTCTATATGAGCAGTCATTCAGTTACTCTGGAGACGTCTTTAATGTAGCGTGTAGCATTGTAACGTACCTTCTTTATTGTTGCTTATTAAATTTAAAAAAGAAAAATGTTTGATATTCTTTCTTATGCAAACGAAAACAAAATGGTATCTCTTTTTTTAGAGAAGGAACATCCGAAACACAACGGAAAAATATTTGTAAGTAAACAGGGAAAAAAATATGTATCTTCTGATTAGAGTTAAAACCTACAGCCTGAGAAATAGTTTTACTAATTTAATTAACATAAAAAGCCTATTTAAACTTTACATTCCGTAGTTTTAAGAATCATATTACTTCAAACATTTAAATAAGCAAAAAGTATACATAAGCCTCATAATTTTATGTAATTTAATTTTGTAAAAAAAGTTTTTTGACAACAATTTGTATCAAAAAATTTTAATTTTCAATAAAAATCATTATTTAGAAACGAAAAAACGTAAAATAAAGAATGCTTACGAAGAAAGAAAAAAAAAAAACTCTTAAAATTCCTCAGATTAAAACAAGAAACTTTCCTGTTTTTTTTTTATTCATAATCGCACGTAGAAAACCATTCTATAGAAAATTATCATCAAATAATCCTGGATATTATCTTTTGGATTCCTTACTGCCTTGTTGTTTGCTGATTTTTGACGACATTTTGTTAGTGCTACCAAAATGAGTCTTTGGGATTTGCCAAAAACAGAACGAGATGCAATTTTATTTTTTGAGGAGCGAAATATTTTTCCAAAAAAACGAAAATGTACCAATTCCCATGACATGAAACTTTATCATAGTAAAGTACGTTTTGGAAATGTTATTTCACGTGGAATCTTATTTATTAGAGTTCATATGGCGACAGCATCAGGTGAAAAAAAAATAGAGATTGTTTTGAATCTATATTAAACTCTATATCGGCTCATTTTCCACTGAAATCTGATTGACTACTTTGATTTTAAATAAAGTGTATTATTTTATGATTTGTCACAAAAATTGTAGGTGTAGGTTGGCGGCACTTAAAAACCGCCAAATCTGTTGCGGCGGTGGCGTTAAAGCGACAAGGGACGTTAAAAAATAAATTTTTAAATTTTTATTCATTTGTTTTGAAAATTTGTCAGTTAATTGATACAGACCAGCTTATGACACCAAGCCAAATTTCAATAAAAAAAGTTTAAAACTTAAAATTTTATTTAAAAATTAATATTTTAAAAAATATTTTCAAAAAATGCTCCGAGCGCAACAATTTTTTAAAAATTGCTTTGAAATTTTTTGTCGCAGTAGTTTTAAGTGACTGTAACAAAATGCACCCTACATCAGTTACGCTACGCAAAGATTTTTTTTAAAAATTGACAAATTTTGACCTTGTTAATGGGCATTTTTGATATAATAATGCCAATTTTACTACTCAATAACTTAGTTAGATAGTACAAAACAATCCTAATTATTTTGGGGAAAAAATTGAACGAAAAGTAAACCGCCTGGAACTTTTCGAAATCAGTAAAACACCGAAAAACAGTAAGCTGAGAAAAAATCAATTTTAGCTATTATTTTTTTACTTATTTATTGCAAGCATTGTACAAATTTTGCTAATTTATGATAAAAGTTTGATTATTGTTGCAAAATAAGAGTAATTAGGGAATATTTTCTGAATTAATTTATTAGCAACTATTAGCTATTTGTTCAGTTAGTATTGGATATTTTTTTACTTCTAAGAAATTTTTTTGCATCAATGACTGAAAGTTTCCTTACACAGAAATATGGTTATTTTAGACTTCATAATTTTTCTGTTTATATTTGTAATTTTAAAAATATTAAAAATTTATATTTTACTAAATTTAAATTATGATAAAACACCGAGAAACTAAAAACCAAAAAATTTTGGCTACCAAAAAGACATGCAAATAAATGAAGAGCTGGTTACAAACCTGCCTCTACTACGTAGCATGGTATAATAACGTATAATTTTTTGCAGTTTTTTCTCAAACACATTAGTTATATCTATTCCCAATTATGCACGTGTCAAAGTTTAGATTATAAACAATACAAACACTCCTAATTATACGGATTACAATCCAAATTTTTCTAAAATTTTCAACAATATATTTGACACTAGAAACATTTTCCATGTTATATGTCGTGAAACAATTTTATAATAAAAAAGGTACATCTATGCACACAATGTCATAAAATACAATTTTCATTCGACATATGGATAATTATGGTAAAATAAAAATATAATGAAAAGTTAAAAGTTTTAAAATGAGACTCAATCAACAAATCAATCAGTACTCGGTTAAAATTAGTTTTTTTTTTTTTTTTCAAAATTGCCCTTTCCCATACGTTGAACCTTCCTTCTTCAAAATTTTTGAATTTTTGGCCGATGACTTTTGTCGTTTCACATTTCTTTTTCGTTTATATTCAGTCCTTGTTTGTCCAGTTTATATTCGTTCCTTGTCGTTTGCTGAGTTGGCCTTTCTGTCTTTTATCTCTTTTTGTTGCCACACACATTGCAAAATCATTTACCTCAACGGTAGCAAACTTTTCCAACGAGCCAACACAGCCAACGTTGAATT
Source organism: Parasteatoda lunata (assembly GCA_949128135.1). Taxonomy (NCBI): domain Eukaryota; kingdom Metazoa; phylum Arthropoda; class Arachnida; order Araneae; family Theridiidae; genus Parasteatoda; species Parasteatoda lunata. The sequence continues at coordinate 35,920,254 of OX421979.1, forward strand.
CGCGAACGGCTGTAAGAACAGCCAGTTCAAGCCGTCTCCTTGAAACAAATATCTCCTTAGGGCATTTGCTCTAGACGACACTGTGCAGACACTTATTTGAGTTCTGCGTTCTTGCAGAAGCACATTTAATCAAAATGTCATCTGAAGCCAGTCGCTGACAAACAGGCATTATTTTCTCTACCACCGTTTCAGACAAAACGGTTTTCATAGAAGAATGGCTTTTTGGTGTTTCCCCGTTCGCAAGAGTAAAAACACCATGATGTTTGACCAACAGGACACTTATTGTGCATCGGTTTATTGTTCGTAGACATGCAGTGATAGAGCGATGCGAAGATTGCCGACTTCATTTCAGATAGATACATCAGGAGCGTTGTCTTTTATAGCATTTTTATAATAGCTTTGAAGACGTTGTATAGTGTCGTCCTTCAACGCTCCTTTCTTTTTGGCGCCAAGAGTGACCCCTTTCACTTTCCATTCTTGAACCTTGTTTCGCAATCCCGTTCCTAATCTCTTGGAAACGTGATTTAGACATTCCTCTTTTTTAATTGTAATATCCCCATCACAAAGCATTGTGGTATATCTCATATTATAGTCCATTGATCTTGACCATAGTATTAATGCCGCTGCCATCTCCATACTATTTGATGAGCCATCATAATTGTTTTGACAATCGTGTGAAGAGTACCAAATATTAAACTCTGCGCTGTTTGCACCCAAATCATTCCTCGTCATAACGCAGTCATGGCAGTATTTACTAAGAATCTCGTAATCGACAACTAATCCAGTTACATTGTCTATTACGAACCCTAAGCCATATTGGGAGCAGTGTCCACGCTTCTGCCAGGTGCCATCGAAGGAGGCACATATGTCAAGGATGTCTGGCTGGGTATTTGAAGCATAATTATAATTCTGTCGTACAATGTCACGAGACACTTGTAATATATTCTCTTTTGCCTGTTTGTTTGTAGACACCAGATTATCCAGGCATCTTGAAAATGTTTTTCTATCCATGCAAGGTATACCAAGTATCATGGGAAATACTTCTAATGCACCGTAGCCTCTACCAATTGACAAAAAACCACTCACTAGTTTATTGTTCACTGAAAATCTTCTACTGTCAGGTTCTCTTGAACAAGAAAATGTTGAACCATAAGCATAGCTGCACGATTTACATATTAGTTCAATTTGGGCAGACAAACCATATGCTTTGTGTGTTGTTACATCTAACTGATTCATCCCACAGTGGTACATTTGACATGAGTGAACTCCACATCCATTACTGTGTATGCAGGTTGGCTTGAATCTACCACATCATCAAAATTGTTGGGAACTTCTTCAGATTCTAAATCTAAACTAACCTTTGGAGCAGATGTCTTCTCCAAAGATTTTTGGTAGTTAGCTAAGCCAATGGCTAGTCTTTTTGACGGCCTGCCTTTAGACTTCCTCCACTTAGAACTGATGGCGTGCATTATAAACACAACGAAATAAATAAAGGAAATCTAATTGAATGATAAATCTATATAAATAAAATAAAACTAATAAAAAAAACCAACTCAATAGCGACAACTGAAGAAAATTGACGATTCAAATTAAAATAGCAAATCGAAATCTAAAGCAGAATAGCAAAATAGTAAACATAAACAAATGTCAGAATAAGCGGTGCAGTTAACAGTTAAGCAACAAGTCAAAAATTCTTGAAAAAATAATGATATAATTTCAAGTCTTGACAGAAATAACAAAGAGTTTTGGTTTGTTTACTTTTTACCACCTGTCAAAGGGGCGTGGCACTTTGTTACAAAATTTTAATTACCAATAACTTCACAAAAAATGAACCAAAACGAAACTTTTTTTTTAATCGATAGCAAACGATATCGATTATTAAATGCAAGTTAAAACGAAAAATCGATACTTTTGTCATTTTTATCGAATTTGAAGGTCCCTAGTCGCCTTAATACGTGAGTACCGAATTTTTATTCCATACTTTTCTGAATCATATTACTTCAAACATTAGAATATTAAAGAAATATACATAAGCACATAATGTTATACCATATAATTTTTCACAAAAAGTCTTTTGACAACAATTTTTATAAAAAATTATAAACTAAAAAACGTAAAATAAAGAATTCTTAGAATAAAAAAAAACGATTTTAAAAATTCCTCATATTGAAATAAAAACTTTCATTGTTTATTTTTTTTATTCTTATAGTTCTTAATCAGACATAAAAAAAACCATTCTGTAGAGAGCTATCATCAAATAAGAAAAAAAATTATTTTCAAGCAAATTTTTTATTATAAAAATCATAACACTCACCTGTTTTATATATATCCGCAGAATTCGAAATGAAATGAATTTATTCAATTATTGAAAATTTTATTCACATAATATATACATAGATTATCCCTTCATTACTTTTAGATAACATACCACGCAGCAAAATTGTATGATCTCGATATGAATTTCAATATGTAACTTGAAAACAGAATAGCTGAATTCTAGTTGAAATTATTCTTAAAAAATACTTTAAAATTACTAAAAAATACTTACTAAGAAAACGATAAAAATTTATTAATAATCAGCACAAATGATACTATTTCAAGTAATTCGGATGATTCTTTATTGTTGTTTTCCGAATTATATAGGTACAAAAATATACTATACTATTCTATAAAGAAGAAGAGTATTCTATAATTATTACAGTTCTGTATGTTCTGAATTCACATTTATTCATTTGAATGACGAAAGCAATGTTGACTTCACTTTAATTTGTAATAAATTGAAGACAGAAAAAATTATTTTACCGTAATACACACATATGTAACAGCAAGCGATCATGAAATCGGTTGTTATGTTGTTCGTAATTGAAAAGTAAAAATCATTGAGAAAATGTTCTTCAAATGCTTGGCGTGTTCTGGTTAGTTTTTTCAAGTTCTTCTACCTTTTCTTTAGGGAAATTTTGCTTCTTATTTGCTGCTAAGAAAATGGCGTCCGTCTTTGCCAGTGGTTATGATAGAATTAATGCCCGATATTTTCAGGCTCCCGCTAGAGGCCGTACTCAAGCGTTGCGATCGCGATTTGCAAAACAACTTCATCTTCGGTGGTGAAAAATTCTTCCTAGTGTATAATTGGAATTGCCGGTCTCTTTTGTTTTAAGTTCTCAAGAAGTGAATCTAAAAATAAAAAAAACGATGGGACAGATTATAACTGCATAGATTTGATATTATCTATTGTTTATCACGTTTCTATCGTAAAACACATTCATACATTTACCTTCTATGCGTAAAATCTGGTCAAAGTAGTATGTTTCATCTTGAGCATTTTTCCGTGAAGCTTTGAGTAGTCTCCGCGAGGCTCACGAAGACTTCAAGTTTAGAGATGCTTTTCTCGTCATTTTGGTTTTGGATAATGATTACATTTACTCCAAAAGACTTTATAAGTATTCGCTACTATGTATTTATCTTTTTCGAATATTTTAATAAAGCCCACAGGAACTTTGGAAATTCAAGTTTAGAGATGCTTTTCTCGTCATTTTGGTTTTGGATAATGATTACATTTACTCCAAAAGACTTTATAAGTATTCGCTACTATGTATTTATCTTTTTCGAATATTTTAATAAAGCCCACAGGAACTTTGGAAAATTGTTTATCGTTTACATAATAAATCCTCGCTTGAAACAACGTGTTATATTCATAAGTTCCATAAAATTAATTTAGAGAGCAAATAACTCGTTATCGCAATAGCGTGGTGCACATTCTTGAAAAGTTTGAAATCGCTCTCCTGAAAAACTTGCTTTTTTGAGTTATTACGGTTTAGTTTCAAAGCGACGAAATGTACGCGATAATTTGTTTTATCAGGTTCTAATTAAGCATGAATTGTGACGACAGCCTCCTGAGTCACGCAAGCAACCGTTTAGATTTTTTTTTTTTTTTTTTGGTAAATCTATAATAAAAAAAGTCAGTTTTTGTGTTCTATAAATCCTTTTCTTGAATTAAAAAAAGTTAAGTTTTTGACGCTCGATTGTATGTCGTTTATTTATTGAGCTTTATTCTTTGGTGTTCGTTCTATTTAACTAGATTGGATTTTACATTTTTTGTCGTCCACGACAGGACCAGTTGTTTTAATGCAAGTTTGCAACGGTTAAAGGTTTTAAGAAAGAAGATTTGTTACTGGTTGCAGAAGAAATTGGTGAAGTAATACCAGAAAAGGCAACAATTCCTGACTTTAAAGAATATAATTCTCAAAAACGATGAGTTTGAAAAAGATTCTGACTTCATGTCTGTTATTAATTACGACTGTCCCAGAACTGAAATCAATTGATATAGTTATCGGATCCAATATTATGGGGGGAAAGTTAACCGGCAGAAAAAAGATGCTGAAATCTGGTCTGGTAGCAGTTGAAATTCACTTAAAGAAATGTATCTAATGTAATCAATGTTATAACAGAAAAAGAAAGAAAGATAAAAAAAACCTGAAGAAAACTCAACTTAGGCGATGACGGTTACTTAATTTTTTTTAAATGATCTTTATATCTAACTTATGGCGGTTACATTTAAATGAAATTAATGATCCTATTGAAAAGAAATCCCAGCAAGAAATTGACATCCAAACAACAACAACAAAAAAAAAAAAAAAAAAAATTTTAGAGACCATGAAAATTAACTGTGGTGGGCGATACAAAAATTGTTTACCTTGTGCAGATAACAAATAACTTTTACCCGATAATCAACACTCAGCTCAGACACGACTGGTATACATCACTTCAAAACTAAAAAATATGAAATACGAAGATATTTTTACAAGTTTGCTCTATGATATAAGATGTTCCACTAACGGTATTATATAAATACTTGCTTCATTGATTCTGTTACTTCTTCTTAAACACTAATTCTTATTCCAGAATTCCGGATTCGATAGAGAAATAATATTTTAAAAATTAGTTCAAAATTCTTCGAGTTCAAATCAAATATCACGAAAGTATTTGTTTACATTCTAAGTCTCGAAACTTTAAAAAAAAATAATAAAAATAAATAATGCCTGTGGAATATGTGAACTGTTTTGCCCTCTTTTCTAGTCCTTTACCGTTCGTTATTTTATTAATTTTATATCGACACATATATTGATTTTATAATTACAATTAGTCTTTTATTGCGATATTTCGTAGTGTACGCTCTATTTGGAATTGTATGAGTATTAAAAGAGAAAAGGTGTTTCGGAAAATAAAACTTGATTTAGTATGTTGGCCGGAAACATACGAAACTATGTCTATGCAGTCTAACATAACTGCGCTAATGCTTGGAGACGAATCCCAAAGGTGATGTAAGTTTAATGAAGAAGAATTACTTCAACATTTGTCCTGAGTGACAAACGGATCTCAGTGACTGTCAGTTACAATCAGTATTTATTACCGGACTTTTATCTAACTCGAAAATTTTGTTGGTATAATTTATTTTCCTTCTTACAAATTTATGTAGCTCCATTCTCAGGGATGGACTTGGAATCCCTTGAAAAACCAGTGGACGTTATTTTAAGTTCATGAGCTATTTATATATATATATATAAAGCTGGTTCAAAGTTAAAACGACACTTCTGCGCTCACTTCTCATTCAAATAACATGAGAAGTGAGTGCAGAAGTGTCGTTTTAACTTTGAACCAGATATATATACAGCAAAATAAATAAATACAAAAAAACCAGAAAAAATTAAGAAAAACAATAAGTTTTTATTATTAATTCTTTTTCTTTCCCCAGTTGTTTGTTATTGTTATTATCCCCCCCCCCTTTTTTTTTTCATTAGTCTGTAATTTACCTTCATTTTGAACATATATAATATATAAATTGGGAAATTTAATCTTGAATTCCTCTAATAGATTTGCAATTTTTAAATTATTTCGAATCATTTAATTTTCGAAATAAATTAATTAAAAATAAATAAATAATAGATTAGAATTGAAATTGTAACGAAAGAAGCGCAATAGTTTAGATAATATTTTCAAATAATTACGAACACACTAATCTACAAAAAAGTTACGCGACTCAGAACTGCGGGTTTCAACATTGACATAAAATAATTAAATAGCCAATGACTACAACAACAAGTATATTTGATGACAGAATATAGTTTAATATTTAGTATATAATTTAATAAATTTCTCTGTAAATGTGTAGCATTTCATATAATAATTTTTGAGTTATGACAGAAAATACGCTCGATGAAAATTTTCTGAAACGGTGAGATAAAACATATTTCTCTAGTTATACACAAGTACCCTACTAATACTTCACATTTACTTCATTCAAAACATCGATAAACTTATGTTTTACGCTAGATAAAGTTATAACGGTAAAATAGGTCTATTACAGAGGGGGGGGGGGAGAATCCGTCCCAGATCTTTAAACGATCTGCTGTGAACTGTGAGCAATCGGCAAATCAGACGAATTCCAGTTGCTTGAAAGCAATTGAGAGCAGGGACATTTATACTACTTTTATTGGTCTAAAAGATAATAGAGTATAAAAATTTGTGTATTGAACAATAGTTAAGCGAGCGACAGCTATTTGAAATTAGCAGTTAGTGAAGAGATATATTTTGCCTATATACTGAAAAAGACAAATGCGTCTTAAAAATAACTTTTGACGCAATTATATTGCATAGCTGATGGAATCTCTTAATTTTCCTTTGAGATTTCTTTTTATACTTATTTTAAGTATTCATGAAATTTATACTTATTTACTATTTTTTATAAATATATAATATTTTTCTTGATTTATGAAAGTTAATTAATAATAATTTTGTCCACTGTTAAACATAAATACTTTCAATAAATATGTAGAAGCATTAACATTATGCTATTAAAAATAAGTGTTTGCGAAGATAAAATAATTCTTGCTTACAATTGTAAATTCAACTTTTATTTCACTACCATACGATCCTTTGGTAACATTTAAAGCAGGTAATTTCCTTATATTTACCGATCTTTCATTATATAGTTTACGCAAACCTCTAACATAAGATGAGTTTCTAACCGGCTTCAAATTCAGTCATATATGAATTTATAATGAAATCAGTTCTACCATAAAGTTGTTTTAATCGTTCAAAGCATGAATCGTAATTTTTATCATTTAATTCAAATCTTGCAATAACATTCAAGGCGGGAGATTCAGATTTTAGGTACTGAAATTTTTCAATTTTAGAAAAGGAATCATTTGCAACTATCGCGCTATTAAAGCAGTAAAGGAATTCCGCGAAATTGGAATATCCAGAAAAACGGGGAATTTCTAATTTAGGTAATTTAAAGGTCGAAAAGGTGTGTTCTGAAGTTTCAGTCAAAGTGTTGTGACTTGATTCGGCTAAGTGATGTATTTCATTATTCATTTCTTTAAATTTACTTTTTAACTTAATTATATATTATTTATACGATCTAAACTTGACTATGGGAGTCACGTATATTCCTCAGATCGTCAGTCAGTCTTAAATTATCTTGATACCATCCATTATCAAGAACTAAAAATATAGGCTGTATTCGGGGCTTCACGGTATGCGTTGTGTTCCGAACCATCTCTTCATCTTCGTACCTCTAAATTGTCTCTGAACTATTTCTCTTTTATATAATCGAATCTCGTCATCCACATTACAAAATACAACTCTAATCAAATCATATCTGCCATCTACTTAGCAAGTTCTAAAAATCATCAATTAAAAGAAATATAAAAGTAATACGTTTCTTTTTCGTTATCAAAATTATTATTTATTAGCTTATATAACTCCTAACATTATTTTATTTGTTACATAAAAAATATTAAACTGTTAACATAATTATAAATGTCAACAAATAACGTGTTAATATAATTTTTATATAGAACACTTTTTCACCTTTAGAACCTGATGGAATAGAAATATCCTTTAAAAAAACAGTATTTTTATCATAAAGTAAACAGCAACGATGTGCTTTGTCCACAAAATTTTTATTTTCTTTCTTCCCCGTAGTAAAAGGATTAAGGAGACTTCTTTTGGACCTTTTCTAGAAAAATGGACTTTTTTGAAAGTATTGTTTATTTCGATAAGACTATAAATCTAGTAAAATGTTACATTTATTTTTTTTAAATGAAAACCATATCTACCATTAAGTTAAAAATAAAAAATAAGATTTTTATTTATAATACTTCTATCGTCACGGAAACAAATGGACTAGTCTGTTCCACAAGATTAAGAAAAATATTTAAAAGTGTTTCTACAAATAGGATAAGATTTAATGTTATATATAATTATTTATTATTTTTAAATATAAAGTAAAGTTGTTGAAGTTTGTTTTGAAGTCTGGTAAATTCTGTGCATGACATTGGATATGTCCCAATAAGATAAAATGTATTCAAAGTTAATTAACATTAAATAGAATTTATATTTATTTGTACAATGTAGTTGGCTAAACAATGTAGCAAAATGGAATAGAGGTACTGTTTAGTCACTAAAAATTTCTAATAAAAAAAACTGTTAGTTATTGTTATTGAAAGTTTTAAGCAATAAATTACGTTCATCGAATTTATGATGATTAGAGTTTAAAACGGATATTAATTTTTTCCAGTACCTATTAAATCATTTTTCAAGTATTTAAACTGCAACTGTTAAAATTTCAAAGAATAAAAAAAACTGAATGCATACATTATTTTACTACTTTTATTTCAAAAGTCTGCAGTTGTCCCTTGCATAACAAAATGAGTCAGACATTTTTGCAATCTCATACATATTCATCATTATGATCAACTAATTATAGCTATTTTATTCTTTGAAAAAAAAAACATCGCTATTTGCTCTTGGATGCATTAAGAAATAAAATAATTTCATTGATATTGTTACTAATTAAGTTTTTACGTCAGGTTTATAAAGATTTTTAACTAGCTTTGAACGATAAACTCGAAGGATCCTGCTTTAAAAGAGAAATAAATGGATAAGCTGCTTAAAGTAAAAATAATGCCAGCAATAAAATTATCTTAAATTTCGAAAGACAATTTGCTTTTTTTTTCCCTTTAAATAATTCTCGTGACTAACTATAACAATAATAACTGTCCTTGGATGTGGAACGCTTCAAAACAATTCATCCAGATAGTTATCAAAAGACGTTAATTAACTCAGGTTATGACATAAAAATTCCCTCAACTATAGGTGGGGCATGACACTAATTGATCGTGTTGTCTCAGCTCTTTCACTATTTAATAAACACAATTTCGGAGTTTATGCCATCTTGAGCAATGTTTATTAAAGCGAGATTTTAAAAAATGGTCTCTCAGCGTAGCAATCAGAAGAATTGCCTGGCAGAAGAAGCATTATTGGCGATGATATTAATTGTACTAACAATTTATCTAATTAAAATAATTTTCTTGTTGACAACTAGCAATCATAGAAAATTAATAATGTTTCGTTGTTATTTGCTTTATTTCTTTCATGTTTTTCATTACTGTTTTTGAAATTGCTAAGCTTGATAAATTTTTTGTGTGTATGTTTAGTTCTTCTATCTATATTTTAAGATTAACGCCATTAAATTCTGCATTCAGTTTAATCTTGTGTTAAGAATTAAATTGTTTTTTTTCCCTTGTAAATAACTTTTTTTGTACCTTAGAAAATTAACACATCGTATATGAGATACTGCTATTTTTTATTTATTTTTTTAAATACAAAACAAAGCTTCTGATCTTCTAATTAACTTGTCTAACTAACTAACTTGAGATTCTAACTTGAATTTGATGAATTAAAATTTTCTTAGAACAGAATATTTCGAAAGTATAGTTTTGATTTATTAAACGTCAAAATACAAGTAAATAATTTCGATGCATATTTGGCACGAATTAAATCTAACAAATCTACGTGGAGGGCTTCTTGGTGAATTTATTAAAATTTAGTTGCAGCTATCGTCACGCAATAAAACGTTAATGTTGTTTTGTAATTTGTCAGTTCACGTCGCATATGACAATAATCACATCAGACATAACTGAATAAGTAGAACTTATGAAATTTCGCGTGACCAAAGTTTATAACACGAACATTGAATACGGCGAAAGGAGACAGAATAAGTTAAGTTGTTCTAATTTAATTTACTAAAGATTGTTAGTTTATAATTATTTAAGAACTAAATATGAGAAAATCTGGACAGATTTTGACATTTATATATCGCGCGACTATTAATTTGCAAAACAAATATTAAGTAATTTGTTTATTTTCAAACTCCTACTCCTTTTTTTTTAGACTAAACTTATATGAAATCAAATGTTCATGGGATGTTTTGGTTGAAACATACCATCCTAATATATTGGATTTCCTACTCGCTATTCCTAATTTTAAATTGTATAAAACTGCTTTGTTGTTTTTTAAAATTTTTTGTTATTTTTTATAGCTTCATGAATTTTTAGAGATAAATACGTTGTGTAATACTATATACCTTGTGATCAGTTTTAAAACCTGTCCTCCCACCCATTTTTTATTGGACCTTTAATCAAATCGATTTAAGGAGCAAAACTTGTTAAATATTAAACTTGATTTAATGAGAGGAACTTGTTGATTATTTTAAAGATTCTGGATGCTTGAATTTCATATTTAAGGGACTTTTAACCTACGCAAGGTATAGGCTTTTTTGGCTTTTGTACCGAAAACTAACACTTTAATGCGATTTAATAGACATTTACCTTTCCAATCTGCCTTGATTTTGAATAAACTGCACCGATAATCTTATCTTTATCTGTTTTTATTCATATTTTTATCCATTTCTTGTATTTTATTAAGACTGGCTGCAATAGCGGCACAACTCAAAAAATCTTGTTTTGAGATAAGTGGGTTTAAAGTTTTAATTGCTAAGGAAAATACATAAGAAATGCTTTAGTTTGCTTAAACGTAGATTACGTTTGAATCAGAAATACTGCGTTTATTCGGATAGTATGAACGTATTGCGCCAACTCAAACATTTTGACAATGAAACTCATCCCATTTTGTGTTTTATGCAGCATTTAATAATTAAACTTCATAAGAATGGTTTAGATATTTTGTTTTTGCTGGGTTCCATGTCACGTTGGAATCCCAGGCAATGATTTAGTCGATACAGCATTACGATCTGCTACTACTGCCCTAAACTTATCTATACCATTCTCAGATATAAAAATACATATTAAAAAGTATATAAAATCTTTATGGAAGCAACAGTGGAATAACCAAGTGAATAATAAATTGCACGCTACTAAATCAAATTTGGAACCCTTTCCTGCGTTGCGACTACGTAGTGCAGATGTTAAACTTACTCGGCTGCGAATCGGACATACCAGACTGACCCATCTGCATTTGTTGTTTGGTTGTGATGTTTTACTATCGATTCACCATATTTTAATCATTTTCCCGTGTTTTAACAGATATAGTCTTACCTTTTTTGGTAGTTCTATTTTATCTATGGAAGATTTGTTAGGTGACTTTCATCATCCTAACATTTTTGCATTTTTATGTGCTATTGGTGGCATTTTAAATTGTATATAAATTTTACTTTATTCATGATTTTATTCACTTTTTACCATTTTACTTGTCTCACAAATTTTACTGAGTTTTAACTTTGACATGATTTCAGCATTTTTACGTGTTGTTGGTATTTTTAACTGCATATAAAAGTTTTAACACGGCTACTGTTTTACACACTTTTGAAAATATCTTATCACCTTCGTACATTTTACTTACGGCGTGTGTATCTGTACTCATACTTTATATCTGATTTTATTCATACCTTTTATCTGATTTTATTTAAATCATTAATCTTGTCTTATTCACCTGCTAGTACTGTTTTATCAGTTATAATTGTACTACAATTAATTTGTATGCACTTAGACGTTCAAACTATTTTACCGTACTGTTTGACGCAGCATGTCCTCATTTGGACCTTTTGCCACTGAACCCTACATTCAATCAATAAACGTAGATTACCTTCAAGTTGAATTATGAGCTGTTGAGTATTTCTGCTGAAAAGAATGTGTATTTTCCTATTTACATCTGTTCTTAGTCCAAAACGCGTGTTTTTTAAGTTGTGCCAACATTGCTGCCCATGAGCGAAATTTTATTTTGTATTATGTATTTAACCTTTTGATTTGCTTTAAAACCGTTTGTTGTGCAGCAAATCCTTTCATGGATATGATGCTATTAAACACTAGATTGAATTAAATGATTCTCTCTCTCTTTTTGTAATATCTGCAGTTCTTAATATTGTTGAAGTTTGCCAGTTCTTGTGCTATCATACTTTAAACCCAATAAGTTATATTAAAATATTCTTAGTATGTATTTTTTTTAAAAAAAAGAACAGTGACGTTGCAATTTTTTTATACCGGTGTAAATTTTTTTTCCTGATAAAAAAATATAAATATAGTTTATTTTTAAACTTACTATTTTCTGCCTACGAATTTTTAAATGTGTCTAATATTTAGAATGTTTATAAAATTATTTTAAAGCTGAATTACAAATTATTGTTCGCCATGATGAATTCATTAACAAATTGTTTCCATTAAAAGAAACGTGTAGTACAAGGTATAAAAGCCCCTTTTCAAAGCATGGCCTATAATTTCATAAATAGAATAATTTTCATCACGCACGAACATAATTTTCATCGAACGAAGTTGACTCACTAATTCATTTATGGGTGATTAGGTGCAAAATCTTAAATGTATGTGAAATGAAATGAGTTATAGCTCTAAGTAAATATAGTGAAAAATATTTACATGAAAAAAGAATCTGTAGCCGTCAAAATGTTGAAAGTGGATATTTTGCTCTTTCAGCGTACGAATTTTTTTACTTGTTTTTATATATTTACTATTCGCATTTTATCTGTTTTTATTCATTTTGAAAGCATCAGTTTAAAAATAGCTGTAATTTGCAAGCAAGTTTTGAAAATAATTTTACAAATAAGTCTAATGTTTGTTGTTTTTATTTAATTAAACTCTAAGAAACTTCTCCTCTTAACTCTAAGAAACTTCCTAATTGCTTTGTTAGATGTTTTTTTTAAGAAATTAGTTTTTGTGCGCCCGCACGTCACATAAAAGATGCGTTTTTTAAACCCAAAAAAGAGAGGATTTATTTTGAGCGTTTAAACTTTCTAAAGCACAATACCGACATTTTATAACGATTTCCCTTTCAAGTTATGTAGTTATTAAGAGAAATTTCTTAAAATATTATAGTCCCGAACGTGACGCGACATTTAAGAATGCTAAAAAAAACTTTCTGGCAATATGGTTTAAATATTTGGATGATTATTATGATTTTATAAATATTAAAAGGCATGGGATCTCTTTCGATTTTTTCATTAATCTCCAGAAAACTACCACGAACTTGTAAACTGTTTATTTTCAGGCCACGGAAGTTTATGTAGAAAACAGAAAGTCACTAATAAGTTTTAGAGGTGGTTTTTTTCTCCAGGATTTCTGATTTACGCATGCGTCGATAAGTTTAATCACTCTTAAAATCTACCAACAAATTGAGAAATGAACCTTCAGGCTTCTTAGATTCATCCATTAGTTTTCAGAATCATAACTTAGAAACTCCAACGTCAAGTGAAGCATAACTTCGAAACTTAGTTTTGAGCTTTCGGCAATTAAGAAAATCTAGTTCTTTGACTTGATGTCTTAATTTTATTTCATTAAGGCAGCAAACGATTTGCTGCAAAATTCATTTTAGAAATATCAAAACGCAACCTTACCTAAAGTATTTTATCTCATTTGATATTATTTTTTTAAATGTAAATCTTACATGTTTGCTTTTCTACGCGTTACTGGTATTTTATAATGTCAATTATTTCATCGTGTTGATAGTTTTTATCGGAATCTATTCACTTTTAAATCTACTAAAACTAGAGTGCCAACTCAAACAAGTGAAATACTTTGCTTTATTATTGCTGGTATCGATCCCATTTTTCTTGTGCTACAAATCGATTTTTTTTGTTTTTATATTATAACCAGTGTTAAACAGCCGATACAAATAAATGTATGACTGTCCTTGTGCAAGCAACTCCGTTAACTTGTAATGTTTAACCCAACCCAGAAGACAAGGAAAGTCCTGGATCAATCATTCAGACAAACTAGTCTTCGTGGAAGACTTTTTGATAAAACTAACCCACAATCCGTCTCATACTCATATGTGGTGGTTATCTTAGCATCAGCCCCGCTAGGGGCTCTAACTAATTCATCTGAGTGAGAATAAATAATAAATCGCCGAAGCGCAACTGAAAGGTGAAGGTTCAGTAACATTTACTGAGAGAAAATTAAAATTAAACAGAGAGATTAACCATACAAATTTAAGATAGAGAAGAGGTTTTTGTGGCATACTGCCTCGCCTCCCCTGGAGGTATTACCCCCGAGCTTCATAGGTGCACAGCAGCCACATAGCCTCAGAGATATAGGACAGATACATAGTAAATGCGCAAAATATATACAAGTATTTATAACTATTTACAAAATTTACGGGACAAGACTCCATCGGATAGAAAAAAGGCGGTTGCCGGGCTGTCTTTTATGTTGTCTTTGATTAGTTAAAAATCAAAGTTTTTAAAGTAGTTGCACGTATGACAAGTGATTGCATCTCTGAAGAAACTTGCACATAGTTCAGCTATGTGTTCGTCTATTTTGTTGATTTTTAAATCTCTTCTTAGATCTTTCATTCTCATGGATCTGGGGGCTCCAATGATGTATCTGAGAAATTTGTTTTGAGTTCTCTCCAGTTTCTTCTTTTGAGTAGCAGTGGTTGTGCTCCACGCAGGGGCTGCGTAGCTGATGATCGGTCGAATGCATTGGAGGTATAGGGTTCGTTTTGTTTTGAGTGCAAGTTTTGAGTTATAGACAATCCGTCTACAGTTGACGATATTTTATATAAGCTTTGTGGTCCTCGCCAGCAGGGAGCAGAATTCGTATCAACCTATTTATTATTCGCTAGGATTCGAACTTTGGTTACCTCATTGGGAGGCGATTGTTTTGTGCCTTCATACATTACGTCTCGCTATGAAACGATTGTTAATTTAATTTAAGATAAATGTGGAGTATGTTATGTAGTATGTCTTTTGGTCTGTAGCAAAAACGTTTATTTAGCCAAGTGTGATTTTTTTTTCTCTTTAAAAAAAATGAACAAATTATTTAAAAAGAAAATGTTTTATCAACCTATTGGTGGATATGTATTTTATTATAGTAGAACTATATTAGTATAAGTAATTGGTGATTAAATTTTAAAAACTAAAACCTAATTTTCTAGGTTTAAAAAAAATTTCTATTTATAATTGTATTGACATATTATATGGTTTTTATTCATGCAAAAATATTGAAATTTATTTTTCTTTGTCATAAATATATAAGAAATCATGATTTTTCGGTACAATAAATAAATAGAGACACCTAATTTCATCACATAATATTTTACTCTCTGATCAAATAAGACGTCTCCGTTTATTTTGTAGTATTTACTAACATTTAAATCGAATTCCCATGAAAATTTTCGTTACTTTTTTATTTTTTTTAGAATAGTGCTTTAGATATCTTCTCCAAAACAAAACATCTTATGCTCTCTGATCTTTTACCAGTTGAATCAAAGACTTAAAAAAACTTCAAAGATATTTTTTTTCTTTCTGGTGTTTTGAATGATCCCAAAGAAAGTAGTTTATGGAATAACCTAAAACCCTCGCCGGCGTTCCAAAGGATTAAACTTGATTTTTCCAACGAACGAACAACGATACAACCATAAATTCTCGAAATCCAATCAGTGAGAACTTTAAATGGAGAAGATTTTGTGTAAAAAAATTACTTTAAAAAAATAAATAAATAAAATAAAAATAAATCTGCTTTTTAGAAACATAGATTATAAAATTCGTTTTATCCAAATCAAATATTAGAGAACTGTATATCACAATGAATATTTATTTACTCATTATAATCTTATGCATTATATTAAACCTAGTTTGCAATTTGTAAATATTTTTTAAAAAATTTATAGTTACTATGATTAGGAAACTATTTTGTTTTCACGTAAAATTGAATTTTTGAGCTTGATATTTTGCCACCGAACCTACTGATTCGGCTGTACGATTTGCTACCTCTGTTTTAACTCTATCTGTTTCGTTTCACGAACGAGGCCTAAATTATAAACAATGAAGGCGAAATTAATAAATAAATCCACGCAAAGAAGTGCTTAATTCTCAGTTATAAAACAAAACAAGCTTTCTTTATTTTTCATTACGTTAGTTTGTATTTTCGTTGTTGCGCTTGATAACTTAATTACCGGTCTGTGTGGTAGGTAGTAGACTGGATTCTTTATTTTTGATAACTTAACCTCTTCAATAATTCCTTCTTTTTGCCAATTCAAAAAAACTTCGTTATATGCGTTAAACGTGTTTTCTTTTACTAAATGCTTCGTAACAAAACGGCTATAGGACTATATTCTCTGATTTTAAATAATACAGTAGTTTGCCCTAGAAACCAACTTTTAACTTAGGGCCTGGCGCAGTATAGCCATTTCTGGCTCTTGTGCCAATAAAATCCAACCAACCAACCATCGTTACAGAACGGAGTCGAGATACGGCTACTTCACGATTGTTGTATAAGGGAAGTTGTCCAACCGACCAAGGGAGTGTAACTTCATAACGCTTTTCATTATTACACTTCAGGGTTTCTTGAAAATGGATCAGTGTGTCTTCTTCTAGCATTCTTTTCTCGTGTACTGTTGGATCAGTTATTCTCAAAACCTTCAAATCCCAAATGTTATGCAACTCGAAGTTATTCAAAGCCAACGATACCATATTAAGAACTTTCTTTTTCTTTCCAAGACCCATGATGGTCCAACCAACTGTAGTTTCTATGGCTGTTATCCCTGTTTTGAAAACCTCTACTCTGCCTGTTAAAATACTGCCAAGGACATCTGCATCCAGTAGGATTCTTATAGGCAACGCATTTCTACCTTCATCAGATTGAATTATCCCACGGGAAGATAGTTCGGAAATAAGTTTTTCATCTTGAATTCTAGGCAATGCCGTACAAATTTTTGACTGATCAAGGAATGTAACTGGTATAGAACATTTTCCGTCTAAACCTTCTATAGTCAATTTATGTTTTTTATGCTTAGCAGCAGGTGTTGTTCCTCCACCAAACAAACCTTGCGAAAGTATTTCGGTACCTGAAGATTGAAGATGTAATTCTTTAACTAAACTAGTTTCGATATATGAACGGTGTGATCCATCATCTAATAAAGATCGAACACAAACCTCTTTACCATCATTACGAAGTCTTAACATAACAGTCTTAAGATAAATTTCTCTTTGCGACGTTGAGAAGAAAGCAGTGCTGTGGCATTTTCTTCTTCATGCCCTTGTTCCTTGTCAGGGGAATTCATGGATCCTTTGCTAAATTTAGGGCACAATATCACATAATGTCGTTGACTGCACAATAAACACCTTACTTTACTTCTACAATCTCGGAAAAAATGTCCCTTTTTTAAACATAATAAGCAACATTTTGCTTGTTTAACTGCATTTTTCCTTTCTTCCAAACTCAAAGCAGAAGCTTTTCGACAATCTTGGTTATTGTGAGGTTTATGACAAAACATGCAATCAGTTTTTCGAAACGATTTATCAGGAAGTGACGATATTAAAGCAGCGGCTGTTGGATCGTCCTGTTGAAATGGTTTATTTACTTCTCGTTTGTATTTTTGTCTCCTAAAACCATTTTCTGCTAAAACCCTATGTTCTTCGCCATCTACTTCATGAGAGAGAAAGGGCATTAACGCTCCCAACAAATTTCTTTAGTTAGATTTATCATTTCTTCTTCGCCAATTTTGGCATTTAATCTGTATCTATCCCACGCCTTCAAAACTTCAACGGGTAAGCATGATTCTATAACCGGGTACAGCATTGCTGCGTAATTTTTTGTGGTCACCCCCAATGTTTTCAGCGATCGCAAATTCGAACCTAATTTATTATAAAGTTCAGCAAGCCGTACATTTTGGCGATTTAGCACGAAGCTGAAAGATCTCTAATGTAAACTTCTATCAATAAATTTGTTCTTCCGAAACGAGACTTTAAGTGTTCTATTACTTTCAAATAATTTTCTTTGAATGGTGGATAGCTGTCCATGATATCTCTTGCTTTCGTATTTGACTTAATAGAAGCCAATAGATATTGGAATTTTTCTTCTTCTTTTAAATTATTATCATTTTGAATGCGAGAAAACTGTCCCCAAAATGCTACCCAAGTTTTCGGACCAACTTATTCTTTCAAAACTATTTTTGGCAGCTTTAAATTCCCGCCAACCTATGAGTGAAAATCGTATGACTTGGCATCGAAATCCTTCTGAACATAAGATTCGTAATATACTTTCACTTCAATAAATTTTTCTCTATAAGATTCGACTAAATCAAATTCTTCGTCAGAAATATTACTTAACAAACTTATTTGAGAATCCAAATCAAACAGCCTAGTTGATTTATCAACTATCTTATTATAAATAGTAAATATTTCCTTACTGTCAATATTTTCGGATTCTTCTAACTTAGCAAATTGATTGCAAGCAGTAGTAAAAGCACGACGTAACTGTGTGTTCTTTTTTTTAAAAAATCTTCTACGTTACTTGCAATGTCGTTTTCTTTTTCTTCGGCCATTGTAAGTTTTAAATTCCAAAGTTGGCTTAACACAAATCGTTATATTAACAATGCAATATTCCCAATCTTAATCGCAGAAATTCTTTTTTTTAATCACGGACACCATGTTTCGTTTCACGAACGAGGCCTAAATTATAAAACAAAACAACCTTTCTTTATTTTTCATACATAAGTTCCAATAGCCAGATTCAGGTTATTATTATTATTAACAAATATTCATAACGAGTACGATTAAAAACTATTAAATCGATTTTCTACACTATCTGTACCTTTCTCGGGAACAAAAACTTGTTTTTGACAGTTCATCACATCTCTATGGCAATAACAATGGAATCTTAAAATTTATAACAAATTGCATCAGTAAAAACAGATTTTAACCCTTATCCTGTATTGCGGCATGCTGATATTTAAGTTAGACTGTCTCCGAATCGGCCAAACTTGGCTGACCCACCCACATTTGTTGTTTGGGAAACCTCCTCCTCCTCAATGCAACGTTTTACTCACTGTTCTTCATATCCTAATCATTTTCTCATGTTTTAACCGTCATCGTCTTACTTT
Organism: Parasteatoda lunata; assembly: GCA_949128135.1. NCBI lineage: Eukaryota > Metazoa > Arthropoda > Arachnida > Araneae > Theridiidae > Parasteatoda > Parasteatoda lunata. The sequence continues at coordinate 35,939,445 of OX421979.1, forward strand.
TTTCGTTAGTTCAGCTATTTTAACTCTGAAGATAGGTTAAGTGACCCCAATCATCCTAACATTTTTGTGTTTCAACGCGCAATTGGTCTTTTATACTGCATGTTTTATCCTATTTACAATTTTATCTGATTTTATTCACTTTTGAATACGTCTGTTTTGTTGTATTTAGTTTTATAAATTCCATGTGATTCTAGTAAAAAAAATTTCTAGTATGCTTTTACGTAAAATTTATTTTAAAGCCGTTTGTTTGGCGCAGCATGTCCTTTTGTGGACTTGGTGCCATTAAACCCTACATTCAATTCAGTTCAGTTTTTGCCACCGAATCCTACTTCATTTCAAGCCGCGATGGCTCAGGGGATAGAACATTCGCCTTCCAATAAGGTGAACCAGGTTCGAATCCCCATGATGGCTGATCGATACGAATCCGCATCCGGCTTGCACCGACCACAGTGCTGACGTGTAATATCCTCAGTGGTAGACGGATTATGGGTTAGTCCTTTTGCCGTAAGGCTAACCATGGGAGGTTCTCTTGGTCCTACTCTCCATGTAACGCAAATGCGGGTTAGTTCCATCAAAAAGTCCTCAACGAAGGCAAATTTCTCCCAATACTTAATCCAGGAGATCCGTTGTCTTTTGAACTGGGTTCTAAATTATAAGGCTACAGAGTGGAGCATTGGGTCAATTGTTCAACGACGGCTATAAAATATAATAAAAAAATCCAATTTTCTTTTTGATCGCATAGTTTATTCACTTTTCAAAAAATTTCAAAAGCTTTATTACACTCCTTAATTCATCTGTCCTTTCTTCTTATATATTAATATAAAGCCTATTTAAATCCCGCCGAAAGATAAAATTTTTTAAAAAAAAATTGATGTAACCATTCTATAAATAATAATTTGTTTAATCTTTAATCCAATCTAAATTATTTCTTAATTTCACTTCACAAAATAGTCTATTTCATTATTACTTTAAGTTATGATAAATAAACATTTTTAACCTTCAATCAACGAAAATATATTTTAAAAGAAAAGATTAAAATAAAATAATTTATTCATGTATAATTTTTTTTTTTTTAAATAGGTTAAGAAAATTTATATGATAAAGCAATATGTTTCTGTTTTTCTCAACGTTTTTCTGTGGGTTGAACGTTATCCTAAGTTATTAATTTATGTTGTGAATAAAAAAGAAATGTTTAAAATACTTGTAAATTCTCAGTTCACCATGTACCGTATTTTCTTAGCAAATATTTTTGCATTGGAAGTTGAAATAGTGAAAATCAGACATTATAATTCTACCGAATCTCTAGAAATAAACTCTATGTAGAAAGAAGTAGTTTTGATAAGAAACAAGTATGGTTGTGAAAGAAAACTTAGGCAAATTAAACATTTCCCCCCCCCCTTTTTTATTTTTTATTTTCTCCTCTTCCGAACTTTTCTTTCGCAGATATCCAAATGAAGAAAACTATTTGCGAAAAGTAACTACTCAGCCAGTTAGAAACTCTTATTCAACGGCCGATTTTTTTGATTCTCAATTTAAGGTTGTTTTTTTCTTCTTCTAAATTCGTTTATGTTAAAATATATTTCTAGTTTTTTAAAAGTTTATTAAGTCTAGACTATTCTTGATAACAAAAAAAAAAAAACTATTGACACAAATCTAAGCAGTAGATTCTACTAATTGGTAAATTTAAGAAATATGGCAAAAGAAATAAAATATAAATCTTTTAGAAAATCGGAATAGAAAACTCACTTAGTGAGTGGAATTATCTTCTTTAATTTTACACAAGTCTCAAAACCCTGAGATGTCCCAGTTTCCTTTCTTTATATTTTAGCGTCAGACTTAGTTTATAATACCCTACAAGTTTGATTATTTCCTACAAGTTTAATTTTAAACAGTATAAGAAAATCAAAATTTAAAAAATAAAAAGATTTTATATTTTTAAATTTTTTTTATAAGAAGTTGTAGATAATTATATTGCAGAAAAGACTTTAGCATGTTTTTAGACAAACACTTTTAATAATGAAAATACACCAAAACAAGAAGAAATACACAATTAAGCTTCAATCATTTTTTACATAGTAAAGATCCTCGATCTGCTATTGACTTTAGAGAGATCTTAATATCAACTGTCTTGCTGGTGGCGCTGCAGACGCAGCGAAACAGCATGCGCCGGACAGCTATTGCGGGAATTCTCGATAACAGGCATGATGTTTCAATATGTGTGTGGAGACATTTTTAAAAACTCATATATGATATGCGATAATTGCAAATTACAGAATTTATAAAAGAATATTTACATAATTAACAAAAAAAATCGTTTCTAATTTATGTTCTTTGAGTTAAAAAATATTAAATGCACATCAAATTCCCTGCATCACTACCTCCCCCGGATTGGGATTGTACCAGGAATTTCATTCTCTTGAAGCAGTTACTCTAATCACGACTCTCTTGCTCAATAGACATAATTTAATTTTTGTTATGTCTATTTACGTTATTATGTTTGTTGCATATAAAGTTGTAGCAGAATTTTTATTTAATACAGTGTCTTAGAAGTTCTTTTATTTCGCGCATGGTTCAATTTCGTTCTTTAATTCGCTCATGGGCTGCAATAGCGGCACAACTCAAAAAATCAAGTTTTGAGATAAGTGGGTTTAAAGTTTTCATTGCTAAGCAAAATGCATAAGAAATGCTTTCGTTTGCTTAAACGAAGATTACCTTCAAGTTGAATTATGAGTTGTGCAAGTATTGCTGCTGAAAGAATGTGTATTTTCCTATTTACACCTGTTTTTAGTCCGAAACGCGTGTTATGCTTAATTGGAACTTAGAAGTTTCTCGTCCATGAGAGGCTGTTTTGAGTTGATATTAACATGATTACTAAATTCAAAGAGGTATGTTCATAGGAGAAAATCAGAAATTTCTTAGTATATTTTCCAACTGTTGTGCTTTTTTTTTCAGTGAGTGTTGTTGAATATTCACAACCTACTTTACACAATTAAATCATAATTAAATTAAATTTAACCCGGTTAAATAGTGTCAAACATGTCAACAAAGATTCTCATTAAAGATATTATTCTTTGCACTAAATTAATAGCACATCTATAGCATAACTACCATCTCTTGCATGGGATTTGAATTATTACCATGAGTAAAATAAATTTCTCTTCGCTGAAAAACTTACTAAGTTAAAATTTCTGTCAATTTCTCTAATGTCAAGATTATAGTAGAAGCTCTCCTTCAAGCTAGCTTTCTTTGTTTTTTCCTATATTCTCGTTTCAACTTCGTTTGAAATAGTATTTTCTTTTCTTTTTAGTTTTATTCCATTCAACCTTGCATTCAATTAAATTATTCGAAATTTCGTGTTCTGAAAGTCTCATATTAATTACCCACTTAACATTTTAAAATCACTTCCCACTTTTAAAGGGTTGCACGAATGAAATTCTGCCTTCCCGCGGTGTTAACATACAAAAAAATAAAAGTTTTAGAAAGTCGGTATTATTTCGAAGATATATTTTGCTGATTTTAATTAAAGTAGTAATTGCTTCACAAAAAAATAAAATCAGTGTTTTGCTGTCTATTCATTAACTTGAGCCTGCTTAAAATTGTAAATGTGATTCGTTTTGTTAAAAGCAAGTAAATTTAGGAAAAAGCAAAAGGACACAGTCTTTTAAATTATTTTTTTATGACTCTTAGACGACACTATAAAACAAGGCAAAAAAGTAACTAAGTGAATTAACGTAATTTTTTTAACATTAGATGTAAAACCTGTATTCCGAGTTATCCAACATTATTATTTTAATTGAGCTACTTAGTATCTTTGTTTTGTTCTAAGTGATCGTATTTTTTTCATCCTCGTGTAATTAAGGTTGAAGTTATTCATATTGATTAGTGCTGGAAAACATACAATTGAATTATGAATTCGATTAAGTAAAATTAGTTTTATTGTATTTAGAAAATATTTAGCAGAAAATATCATTCAGAATTACTATCAAAATTTAGAATATTTAAATGAATAAATCTGCGTAACACAATCAAAATTTGTATAACTGTGTGTGATACATAATCACTCATGTCACAAATGGTAGTTAAATATTTCTTTTAAATGTAATGGCACAATAACCATACCTTTTTATGTATATGTTACCGAAAAAGTACGAAACGTCGGTTTTAGAGGTATTTACGAAGTTAATTTTATGGTGTAATTGAGATTAAAATATAATAGTGGTTATTTTTGATGCAAGATGCAACCTCATTTTCAACCTCAGGTGTAGTTTTTTACACTTGTCTGACGTTCAACCTTTGGTGAAACCTGTCCGATATTAGCCTCTGCTGTGTATTTTTACACACTTTTTTGGAAATAAACGTCTTAGCATTTATTTTTACACCTTAATTTTTTTTAGAATGTGATGTGAAACACCTCTGGTTGGATTTCTATCATCCTCAATACAAGCTTGAGTATGAATAAGAAAATTTTTTCTCACATTTAACCTCACATCAATAGTTTTAGTCGAAATCAGGGGAAAATTTTCAAATATCAAATCTACTTACTTGAAGTGTACAAAAAATAACCTGCTTACCTCAAAAACAACCTATATAAGCTGGTTGTTCTAATGTAGACTTCTATTAACCTCGAGTAGCAAATCTAAAATTCAGAGACAACGCCTATTTGATAGTTTAATCCATCATTGATTTTATTAACTGGAAACAGTCCCCACGACATTTTTTAATACCTCAAAACCATTGATTTTGATACATCAATCTAGATATTTTATAAAAACCAAGTTGGGGTGCGATATAGCCCCAACTGGCTCTTGTTCCAATAGCTCCTAGCTAATTTTCAAGTCAAGTGTGAATAAAACAACTTCATATACCTAGATCAGTGTTTCCCAAAGTGTGGTACGCGTACCCCCTGGGGTACGGGAATAGTTTAGCGGGGTTACGCGTTGTTATGCAAAATATCTTGCAACAAACGAAAATAAAAAAAAAAATTTTAAAAACAAAGCTAGCCATGAAAATTTACGATTACGTATTTTTCTATTGGCTATTTTTTGCAGAGTAACAGTTAATAATTAGTGGTATCAACAGCCAGTTGTGATTTTAAATTTTTGTGTAATTTTTTTATAGTAAAAAATACATTCATTTTTTAATTAGTGGTACACAGCGTTACGAAAATTTTAGAAAGGGTACACAAAAGTCATAAGTTTGGGAAACACTGACCTAGATTATAAACCATGGGAGACTGATTTTTCAAAGTTGTTTCTAAAGTCAACTGCAACCTTAGCATATCAACACTACCACAAAAGCATCTTAAATTTTTCTAATGATGTATATAATGCCGAACGTTTATTGGCAGATAAAGATATATGACTTAATCATAGCTAGTTTAATAGAAATTTTTTTTTCGCTCTAACTTTGATTCAGATATAAATAATTATTTTTTATGTTGAATTAAGTAGTGGTGAATTTAAAAAAAAAATCAAACTTATCAGCCCACACACAAATTAATTGCTAAAGAATTGTCGTAGCTACCAGATTTATATTTTTTTAACCTGATTGAGAACTTTTCATGCTGGCTTTTATACGTGACTATCAAACGCGAAAGGCTTAAATTTAATTTTTGTGGAGTCTATTAAAGAACCTCAATATACCAAATGTCAGTCTCAATATTTCTTTTGTAGTTTATTGAAACTAACTCTTCATTAAATTAGAAAATTGATTATCTTATTAACATTTTAATTTGCAGTATCGATGTTAGTAACAAGGTGTTCTATCTCTATTCCTTTTATTACAAATGAAATAAAAATGATAGGCAAAAGAAGTTCTGCATAAACTAAAGTGAAATATCCTTTCAGTCAACTTTTTGTATCTAACACCACCACATATCATAAAAATCGTTAGATTTCGTAGTGGATTACTACGATCATTGAATATGAAAGATATTGATTTCTTGGTCCACAATCACTACCGTTTTATCGGCGTTTTTATGGCTCTTTCTTTGACATTTAGAAAACGGCGAATGAAGTTTACATCTGAATGATATTTTTTTTTGTCTTTCGGAAGATATCAATATTTCGAACCCAGTTAAAATTAAAAATTTAAAAGAAAACATACAAAAATGAGTGAAAGAGGTATTGTTGCATATCTTTCAAAATTTGAAGAAAGAAAATTCGAAATGTGCGCTTTTCAAAATCTTATTTTTATAAAATAGAGATTACGATGCTATAATGATTCTGTTTCTGCAGATTTAATTTCAATAACCGGCTGATTTTATAATGCTTTGATTTAATTTGTGACCGTCAATACCTTTAAGGTTTTCTCAGAGTTATATATATATATATATATATATATATATATATATATATATATATATATATATATATATATATATATATATATATATATATATATATATATATATATATATATATATATATTTGAAGGATTCAGAACTTACTCAGCATTACTTACAAAAGAGTCCCGCCAGTAATTTAAACCAAAATATGATGACGATAATGAGGTCCGTATTGCATAAAAATTTTGAAAGGAAAATTAGGATGACTTAGGATGAAATTCTCCATGTATTTATTTAAAAGGAAAATCTACAATTTATAGAAAGATTTCTGATGTAAAACTTGGGGTAATTTTAAGTATGGGCACACTATTTTCATTGCAATTTCGCAGGAAAATTTGATCTCGCAAAATCTTCAAAATATTTTAAAAAACGTATCAGAATTTTTTTGTAATTTGTAGGGGAGTCGGGTACCCCCGCCCACTTAAGGAGTATTGCTTATATTTTTGTATAATATTGAGTAATAATCAATATTTTTGTATGTTTCTATTGTTTTATCATCTAATTAAATAATGCAAAAAGAATAAACCAAAAAAAAGAATAGTTTAACTTAGAAAAATAGAAATTTGAAAAATTTGACTACTGTATTCAACATATTTTCAAAACTATTGTTTACCATGTTACCAGCTGCATAAATACTTGAAACTTTGAAAATAATCTTTTTTTAATATAACAATTAATGTCCGCTGGCCCATTGACTTAAAAAAATATTCTATACATATGAAATTGACAGTGGGCGGGGGTACCCGACACTCCCCTATATTATTTCAATGCAAAATGTTAATTATTTGATTAAACTATAAAATAAAATTTTAAAACCAAATTAATTTAACGACTTAATCGAATTTAATATAATAAAATATATTTAAGTTAATAATATATTTAATCTAATGTAATAAAAAAAATTTCAAAAGCATTAACATTCAACAATTAATGTAAGATGAAGAGTAAGAAACATTTAATACTTTTTATCGAATACATTACATGCATCAATTACATATTTAAAGGTGTGCCATATTAAAATTTTAGGTAGTATATTTCACATTAAAAAAATATCAATTATAGATGAAGAAAGAAAGGAAATCGAGATTTTTGCGGGATTTTATAAGATATTATGTAACCCCCCCCAAATGTGGGTATGCGGGTAAGACTTGGTCGACTCGTCACCGTGACCGCCCTCCCCCTCAGGAGTGGAGGGGCGATTCGATCACCGGTGCACGCACTGGTCGAAGGGCCCGGCGAAGCCCCCCTCCCCTTGGCATTTATTAAAACCAAAAAAAAACAAAAACATTTACATAAAAATCATGATGGCAACAGGCCAAAACAAAACAGTTTAAAATACATTAAAATCAGAAAGACGACAATGAGGGTCAACAGACCCCTAAATAATGCTCGTAGTGTTTTTCAGGTCAACAGACCCTTATAAAAACAGGTCAACAGACCCTTATACATTTAGGTAATGAGCAAAACAGGTAAAAGGGTACAAACCTTGACAACAAATCATCAGTGGTGAAACAACAAAATTGGTTAGAAAATTAACGAAGAGTTATGAGCTGGAGCGAATGGATATAAAGCAACAAGTTAAAATAATAAAAGGTATGAGAATAAACATTACATGAGTAGAGGTAAAAAAAACAGTAAAAGGTAAAAACACTCCCCAAGACAACCAGGAGCTGAAAACAGTATCTAAAGCATTTGCCAAAAAGGCCATGTTAAAAAACAAGAGGGTAGGTAAAACAAACGCCAAAAGGGCAAGTATAAAATTTGAGAAATGCGGTAAATACATTAAAAGAGAAAGGCAGAAACCCAATTGATAAAAATCACCAAAAAGTAAGATAAAAATTAGTAAAACCAAAAATACATGAAATCACTAAGATAAAATAGTAAGGGTTTAAAATACATATATAAAATGGGGTGTGGCAAAGTGGTCCAGAAGGGAAGAATTTGGCAAGGTGGTGGTATAAAAATTTAAAAATCATTGTCGTTATTTTGGGCCAGCAGTTCCTCGAGTGTGGTTTTAACAATTTGTTTAATAATTTCTCTACATATGTTACTAGTAAAAATTTGTTGGTCATTTTTCTCGAGGAAATAGTTTTGTCGGAGTGTCCGGAATCGTACACAATGGTATAGTAAGTGCTCAACTGTCTGACGTTGGTTGCAGTTATTGCATGTGTCTGCTTTGTTAAAAAAACTTGTTTTGATAGAACGGGAACACCCCATGCTCCGTCAAGAATTGATGAGGGATTTTATAAGTTCTACTTGATAAAACATAAAATAGAAAAAGGCCAGTGTAAAATGGAAGTACAATTGGAGTAGTCTTTTTTTTCTCTCCACAAAACTGTATTTGTCATTAAAGCATCTACTTTACTATATTACATTTAATAAAACCTATGAATTTTAAAATTGAGGATACAGCCTGCACTTAACTTTCATTGGGGTTTGATCTATTGGGTTACACTGATTACGTAACTATAGAAAACAAAAGAAGCAAATCTATTTATAATAATTTCTTTATTAAAACTTGCCCATGGCATCAACCTTCAACAGGTAGAGAGAATAGTCTGGAGGCGTCAGGTAGTACAGGCAGAAGAAAGAACCATTTGACGCAACAATATCCTTATTCGGGCTGGAACCATGACGTAGCTGGAAAAATTTTTAATGCTGCTGCAGCTACAAAAACACTTTATAAGAATGAGCGGAAGAATCATCTTAGGCAATTATTTTTTGCTGCTGGAGCTCCAAAAAAAAAATAATAATAATAATAAAAGCAAGGGTAGCAGGATTATCTTCGTAGGTTTAAATAGGGTATCTTTATTAAAGAGAAGATCCTCAAACTTAATTTTTAAACTCCTGTTAATTTTTAGTTACTATAAAAACTCCTTAAAAATTTTTCGGAAAATTTATTATTTAGGAATAGTGCAAAAAGTTAATACTGCTATATAATTTTAAATATTTTGTATTCATTATTTTAATTGTAAACTGTGACTAAACACAATTTACACGAAATTTATTTTAAATGTTAGCACATAACTTATAAATGTAAATTGGTAACTTAATATATTGAACTTGAAATGTTGCATATTGAAGTAATATTATGTGATTATATTATCTTAAAACTAGTGGTGGGTAATAACGGGTATTTTCAGATAACACGTTACAGCTATAACGATACAAAATAATACCTATTCCAAAGTAACAGGTCGTAAGAAAAAATAGTTCAGAGTGGCAAGTATTTTTATGAGAGATACATATTTTTCTATTAATTTGGCTATGTTGTTAGGAAAAGTATTTTTTCTTTATGTAGGTTAAAAAATATCGTAAAGTTTTTTTCTAATTAATTTTTTAAACAATATGGAAGCAATTACATATTAATTTCAATTTTATTTAGCTTGAAGAAAAAACTATAAGTTCTTTCTTATATAAAATTTTTTCTTTTCATGATTATGCGTTGCGAGAGTTCGAAAGACATACTGCATAAGTAATTTATTATGGTCGAAAAGATTTTCGTTATTGTAATCAGATATAATGGAATAATAATCGAAACAAATTTTCGTTACAAAATGTAGCTCTATTCAATGCATTTTTAGGAGAAATGAGTGACATTGAAAAAATTCATTTACAAAATTTGCATCTTCTTAACAAGCATTAAATAATTTAGAAAGCTTAGAGAATTAAAAACGTTTTGCAATATGGCAATGTATTGTTTTGAAATAAAAAGAATTTAGGAGTTCCATTTTACATTCTGTTTGGCGATTTAACCAGAGGTTTTTAATTTCATGATTATAACCGAATATATTTCATATATTTGTTTAACCGAAGGAAATCTATTTTTTTTCATTATTCGTTATTAATTTGTTTAATAAAGGTCGAAACAATTTTGAATACCAAGACACATAAACTCGTGTATCTTTTTAAACTATGTAATTTTGAATGACCCAATACGAAATTTGAAAGAAATCGATTGAAGAGTTCATGAGAAATGCAAACTTATAAGTGTAGCTTTTTGAAAATTTTAAATCAGACACTGTTTGATCAATGATGTTCGAATTTTGTATTTTAAAATTACAGTTTAGAATGATGTAAAGTATATACAATATCTTACAATTTATCTTTTTCTAATTATAAATAACAAACAATAATAGATCATTATTAAAACTTAATTTTTACAATCCAATTTCTTTGGATGAACAAATTTTATAATTAGGTGCTAAATGTTTCCGTTCCGCTTTAAAATTTCGTAAGATATGGCGAAATACACAAAAAATAATGCCAACAAGTATCTAAACTTTGAAACTGTTGGGGCCATACTTTTCAAATTGTGTCTCAACCCTCTCCCCCTAATCGAAATTCGTTGAATTTAAGGGTATTACTATTCATGTAAAATAGAGTTTGTGTCTAATAAATAAATTATTTTCCATTAATAGCATTAATAATTAATTTTTATTATTGTAACTTTTATCAATTTTAAGCTGACAATCGCCTCAGATTCTTAGATCTCTGAATTAAAGAACATCTTATGAAGTGTTTCTGTGTCCAATGAGAATTCTTGAAACGGTTTACGGCAATTATCTTTTTATAAACGGTTTTCGAAACAAAAAGGGTAAAAAATATAAAATATGCTAAAAGGAAATTCTATTGAAACACTCGACTTTAAAATTAATGCTTCTTTCTAAGCGAAGGAACATTTGTTAACTGTCCTATTCATTTTTTTATGCAACGTATAATTTCACCATTGTGTTGCTAATAAAACATGAACGCATTTAAAGTTTATAACAAAAGTTATTATACTCAGAAAATAAGAGTATTTAAGTCATTTCTTAAATAAAGTTAATTACTATTTTTTTAAACCGAAACCATTTCTTTGTTTATACCTTAAAAATATTATATTCAAGCAAGTTTAGCCATTTGGAAGTTTTAAAAAAATTTTAACGTTCCAATTTTTTGTATCTAACGTATGTTGCAAACCACAATATATCATCGAAACAATAATTTATCTCGTATTCAAATTTTATGTTTCTTAAACAATCAACTTTCTTTCTTCTAATAATTTTAACATTTTTTGTGAATTAGTTTTTGGTACATATATTCTGAAAACTTTGGTATATATTTGCCATCATTTTTGGTGTTGAAGTAAACTAAATCTTTTTAAAGTTCATTTAGCCACATTTTTCATTTACTTTTTTACTGTTATAGTTTTTTTTTTTAATTAATCATTTTTTTGTTTGTTGACAACAAATTTTTTCATGTGCATTTGAATCAATTTAATGGCTTCTTTGCAAAAACATTTTTTTAAAGGAAAACTAGCACATTTTTAGCAGTATATTCGCACCAATTCTTTCAATCAATTTTTATAATGTCGATTTTATAAACCTTTTTGCAAAACAAATTCAGTCTTAAAACTATATTTAGTGTGCCTCAACGCCAAAAGTTGTTGCGTATGTGTGTACATCTCATTACGATTATTTTATATTAATGTTAGCGAAGAAAATCTTACTAAAATTTCTAGTATTATTAGATATTTAGGTTTTTAAACCAATTGTTTACAAAACATTTTAAAAACGTGGTTTAAATTGTATGCGTAATCTTTATGTAAATACAAATATATATTTTTTAATGAAGTTATTACTTGATGGGGAAAAAACTTATAATTTGGTAAATGAAAGGGAAATATGAAAATAAAAAGCGTTCTTTCATTACAAATACTACAGAAATTATTAATTTTTCCAATGTCTCTCATATTGTAATTCTTTAGAGTTGAGGAATCAAAGTCTAAAACGCAGGACTCCAAAAACACTAGCTCGACTCTGACTTCTGCTACCTATAAGTTAGTTTCCATATATTAAAAGTTAAATATGACTCTGTTGATCTTAAAAATTATTTCGAAAAACATAATCAGTATATGAATTAAATATTACTTACACGAATATTGTGATAGTAATTATTTAAATCATAACTTTAAATTTAATTTTTGAGCCTAATTTAAATTTTTAAAACTATTGAAATAATCATAAATTCCAAAAACAAATTTATATAGTTCAGTTAAAAACTTATATTTGCAATTAGTTTCCTAGTTTCAAAATATTCTCCAAAGAATCTTTTCCTGGAAGCCCTAACTTATTATTCTGTTCTCCTCCCTAATACCTTTCTAATCAAACTTACTAAAATAGAATCTTTCACTAACAACTTTGTGTCTCAATGCGTACATTAACTCTCAAAACCCCAATTTAAATTTTTTGATTTTTTGACATCTATTAGTTTAATTACAGTTATAATGTTTCAAGTAATAGCATTTTTATAAGATTACAAGTAAAAGTATTTTTTAAATTTATTTTGTTTTTTCTTCGAGGGTTTCAAGTAATTGCTTTTTAATAAGGTATAAAATAATACTTTTTAATAAGATATTATTCTATCTTTTTTAACAAGGTACATCCAAGATATAGTTATAGTTAGAGCAAATGGATAGATGTCTTTCGAAGGGCGAGTGGAAAAAAGAATAATATTTTTAGCTCGTCCCTCCGGTCATGACCATATTCCCAATAGATGCTACCTTCTGTGGGGCATGCATGCGCTGGCGTTGTTGGTAATGAGGCAGAAACATACGGTATTTAAACCAATTTCATATGGTTTCCGTTCATTTGATAACGATTTTTCGGAAATTACGGTTTTTATTTTTATAGTTCTTATTACTACACGTTTAATAAAAATACGAAACTGAAAAGTAAATTTAACCGAATAAATTGATTTGAGATGCTCTAAGGCTAAGGCAATTACCAAGTTTTACATTTACCATATTTTAAAGCAATATTTAAACGTTAATTTTACCAAGATTGCATGAAATTAAACCATTAATCACCCCTTTTAATAATTATCAATTGCAGGAATAATATTTAAATTAAAGTACTAATAAACAGATTACGAATTGGCCCCACACGATTAACTCATAAACGCCTTCTACTAAACGAGCCAGCACCTGTTTGCTCCACTTGAAGCAACCACTAAACATATCTTAACCCAGTGTATTAAATTAAAAACTGAGCGGCGTAGGTAATTTAATTGCGATTTTCCTAATTTTTCTATCCCACTTGGGGAAATTCTACACAGAAATCTTACTGACATTTTAAAAAAGCATCTGTTCCATATGAATTCGTTTTTTCTTCTGAATATTATGCAATTATTTTAGCCCTGGAACACATTTCTTCCCTGAATTGCAAAAAACGATTGATATATTACTGACTCAAAAAGTTTTGTCTATGCATTGAGTCATGGAGTGAATAAACCTCGTACCATTTTAGCCCATATACTATTGTAAATTTTTACAATAAACCTCGTACCATTTTAGCAATAATTTTATGAATGAAATCTCTGGTCATGTTGGAATTTCAGGAAATGAAAAAGCACATGAAGTGGCAAAATCTACTTAGAACATTTCAAACCGACCAATGACATACGCAGATATTTAAAATGGTATAAACAGTACATTAACTAAAACATAGGCGGCAACATGGACTAGAGAAATTAATAATAAACTGTTTCAAATAAAACCATCAATAGTCTCTTTTAAACCTCTAAATATGCCTAGAAAATTAAAAGTAACTATAAATAGGACACACTCGTTTCATCCGCAAACATTATTTGATGAACGAACTCCCGTATGTTCAAGAACCTTTAACAGTGACACAAGGGTACTTTAACTATGAATTTCCTACAGATTTTAATTGGAGATACTCCTCACAAAAATGTTATATTTTATCTTAGCGACATAGGTTTTACTCAATGATTTAAATAGACTATTACACTTTGACATTACAACTGAATTCTTCTCTTTATTATAAATCATGGTTTTATATTGTCCAAGTTGGCATATCCTTTTTTTCGATAGGAAACATAAACTAAACTAAACCAAATTATAACCAAAGTGCTTCGGTAAAAAGTATTGGGCTTTTAAGGATTTTCATAGAATCATAATAACGGTAAATTTTACCAGATCCTAGTAGTTTTGACAATACGTTTTTTCCCAGTGTTAATATCAGCTCTCTTCTTATAAATGTTTTGCATTGTTTCAATATTTTGGATTAAATATATTTTTATTATTTATTTTTTCAGCACTTATGTTGTAATATAAAATTTTATTTTATGTATATTTTTTAATCTTCAGACTTGCGTGAGAACAAAATGTGTGCTATTGGTGTAAAATCAATGGATTAGTCACTACTATTTTTCATATATTTATAATATTAGTATGTTGAAAAAGTTTAAAGAGATACGCATATTCTTTTTTCTTCCGAAAAAGGATCTCTCCTAAAAGATTTTATCACTCTACCGTATGCTGTATATTTTATGAAGAATAATAAGAAATCAAAATTACTTCTAGCGTAAATTTTAAAACATCTTGTAAAAATCTGAGGATGTAAAGTCTTTTTTATATTAGTTGTTAAACCGTGTCAGTATTATTTTCAAGTAGTTAAAATAAAAATTTTATCGCAAACTATAACATTCGCTTTTAAGGCTAATAACAAGATTATCTAATAGCTTTATACAAACATCTTACTTTCCAGGTGCATAAAAATGCTCTAAACATCTTACCTATTCGACGGTAGGGGGAAATGCTTTTTCAGACTTTAATTTAAAGCAACAGTGTTAAAAAAAGCTTTTTAGTCAATCTTTTTCACTAAAAAACTTTTTTTATTCGGATATTGCACAGGAGAATTTTTTTTCACTAGTTTATAACACGAAACATTTGTTACTAGTGGTTTTGCATGAATAATGAACGTTTTTAGCGTCCAAAGCCATAAAAATAAATAATTATATTTGTTTAAGTTATCGACAGTTTTAAGCAAAAATATAGTAAAGTTGCCTTTGGAGAATAAATGATTTAGTTATTTATAACTTTTACCGATATTTTAAAAATCGTTACTTTTGGAAAATATGAATTACTAAAACATCAATGGTTAATTTTTTTAAAAAGACTGTTCTAAACTATGTATTTTTTTTTCTGATAGGTCAAAAAAAGTTCTTTTTCATATTAAATTAGATTTTGTTTCATCAAAGTATCTTGAAAATTCGAGATTTTTTCCCCTTGCTTTATCCCTGTTCTTTTTTGATCTTCCGAATTGTTTATTTTATAAACATTTTCCGTTGAATTTATTAGGCGTTTTTTTTTTAAATAAACAGTGTATAATTATTATTATCTTTTTTTAAAAAAATTTTTTTTTTAATTTTTAGGTTGTTACTTTTGCAAACAAAGCCATTAAAAATTCTAATATTTCAATAAATATTTTTATTGGAGTATTAGGATTTTGCGAGACCTTTGAAACCTGTAAAAGTAAACAATGACGGAATAAAAATAAATGTATAAGTTTTTTTTTTTCATTAACTTTCTTAATAATTCAAATAATTGAGAGAAAATTATTGACTGAAACTTGAGAAATTCGTTTCTGATATAAATCGTTTGAAGGCTTGTTATAACTATTTGTGAACAGGATTTTAACTAAAATCATCAAAATCGGTCTCATTAGAGATGGCCTAAAGAGACTTGTAAAACAATGTTTTCTAAAATAAATTCTTATAATAAAGTGATAGAAGATATTATTCTTGCTATTTTGTCAGAAATGGTTGGTCATGATAATAATAAATTGTATCAATTTTCATTTTGTTCAAACTGTAACCATGCTTAGAAATTGAGTACTTAGAACCACAATAACGTTTAAATTTGCTTGCAACCGTAATTCGATGCAAGTTAAAACATCTAAGAATTGATTACGAGATATTCTAGTTTAACATAATAAGATGTTAAATTAATTCATTTTTATAGTAACTGTGGCTCGATTGATAATCTCTCTGAAGAATCTTCAAAATAAAACTTCATTTTTATTACAAAATAGAAAAACGTATCTGGTACCGTAAAATTTTCTAGATTTTGGATGGTTTTAACATTCTCTGAATCTGGTTGGTATTTTCTCCTTTAAAACTGAAAAAGTGTTGTTCAATAAACCAAATAATTTATTGAGAAGGATTTAATTTTAAATTTCGTGTATAGCTAGAAATATTAACATTCAATAAATAATCCACTAATATATAATTATTTCATTAAATAACAATCATAAAATAGGAAATGGTTAAAACTCTTCGTAAACACATTTTCTTTGGAGCGCAATAATTAAAAAAGGAATATTTCGTTCTTAACTTCGCTATGCAATGTGTACTTAATTTAGCTCAAGCATTTTCCATTAACTTCTTTGTGCAATTCCACATTGAAGAACTAATCATGAGTTCAAGGTTCTTTTCTTTTGGTACATTGATTCTTAGCAACTGCATAATTTACTCAAATTTTTATTGTTGACAGTTTTCTTTCCCGCGAAGTGACATACATTTTTTAGTAAAGAAAATATACTAAGAAGTTCGGTTGTGATGTGGGCGACTTAATTTGTATTGAAATTCTGAACACATTTGAGTGGGAAAAAGGTAGGATGTATCCAGACATTAAATTTTTTGAAATGTCTCCTCAGAGAAAACTGTTCTGGCTATATCACAACTGCAATAAGATTTAATTAAATTAAGATTATAAATTTAATTAAAATTTATAAATTTAATTAAGCTGTTTATTTTGAAAATCGGGCAAGTTCATTCTTTGATATTGCGAGTTTTGCATTTCAATAAAATTTAAAAATATTGGTAAGTATTAATAGATATTTATATTTTTTTTGTATTTTGTGGTACCAGATAATATAAGTTTATAGTCCAATAGTGTTTACAGTGCTGACTAAAAAAAGTAAAATTTTCATTATAGTTAAATGGACTTATCTCACTTTCAAAATTAATAAGTTATTGTAATCTTTCATTTAATTGGGAGATATTTCAATTTTCTTTTTTAATAATAAAATAATTTTTTAATAATCAGTCTTTTTTAATAATAAAAACAAATACTATTTCAAATTTTTATAAATCTATATTCATTTAATAAAATGAGAAACAGAACAAAGAGTATTCTAGCAGAAAGTATTATTTAATTTTATCAGGAATGTCAATCATTTTAAGTTTATACGTTATAATTAAATTGAATTTTATTCAGTATTTAACATTTTGACATAATTTTGAATTGTGACAATGTTAACAGCATATTCAATAACTGGTCTGCTACGATTTGCTATAAAAGATAAGCATTATATAATTTTACGATTAGAAAATTTCTTCATTATTTGATTTTTAATAACTTCATTTACTTTAAAATAATTTAAAACATACTTTAATTGGTAACGTAACGTGAATGTTAGGTAATTGATTAAATCGTTTACATTATTTTTCAATTAAGTTTTCTGACGTAACTACAAATTACCGTTTTTATCTCAAAATTAACACCTAACAAATATTTGATTTTTCCCAAATTTTGAATATCAAGTTTTATCTTAATCAACTTAATAGTTTCATTTAAAATAGTTTTAGTCTTACAAAATAACACCATGTCATCAATATAAAATGATGTTATTCATTTTATATACGCAATTATAACATTTGACTTTTTCAAAACCAATCGATATTAATATAAGTATCCAATTCCGAATTTCATGCTCTACCTGATTGTTTAAGTCCATATATAGACTTCTTAAGTAATCACACTTTATTCGTTTACGTCCGCCTATCAACGTTTATACGTCCGCCTATTAACCTACCGTCCTGGTTTTCTGTGTTCCTAAAAACTTAGTCAAAGAAGAAAATATTTCAGATTCGAACTGACGACCTTAATCAGTTGTGACAATCTCTGGTACGCCAAATCTGGCTATCCAACCAGCAAAGAACGTTTCTGCAACTGAGTCAGCTGTCTGATTCTGCAATGGAAATGCCTCAAGCCACCTAGAAAAACGGTCAATACATGTAAGCATGTACCTGTAATCTCTTGACGCTGGTAAAGGACCCACGATGTCTATATGAACATGCGAAAATCTGGCACTAGGAAATCCATATAGGGGATTTCGTGTGACGTCCAACTTTAGATTTTTGGCATGAGAGGCAAGTCTTGCACCAAAGCTTTATGTCTTTAGCCATGGATTTCCATACGAATCTCTTCCTGATGAGGTCTAAAGTTACTCTTCCTCCGGGTTGAGATAAGCCATGAAAAGTCTGAAAAATACTCCAACGAGTATTAAGGAATGTATGTTCTTATATCACCAGTAGAAACGACACAAAAAATTATTTTTGAATTTGGGAGATTCATAGATTTTAGTTCGAGACCGGAATTAGATTCAAGTAAAGAGTGAAGTTCCGTGTCATTAACCTGTGCCTCCGCAATCTCTTCAAAATTAATATCACTTGAATTATTAAAACTAAGGGAAGAAATTCTTGAAAAAGTGTCAGCAACTATGTTTTGACTACCGGGAATATGTCTTAAATCTGTAGTGTACTGACTAATAAACTCTAAATGTCGCATTTGTCTTGGAGAGCATTTCTCACTTTTTTGTTGAATTGCGTAAATGAGAGGCTTGTGATCAGTGTACACTAGAAAATTTCGACCTTCAAGCATGTGCCGAAAATGTTTGATTGCTGAATAAATTGCAAGCAATTCCCTATCATAAGTGCTGTATTTTTGCTCTGCAGCATTAAGTTTACGAAAATAAAAACTCAAAGGCTGTAATTCATTATTTACTTTTTGTTGCAAAACTGCACCCATAGCAAAATCTGAAGAATCTACAGCAAGAGATAAATTTGCATTTGGTTAGGGATGTGCTAGCAAAACAACATTTGCAATCGCATCTTTAACTGCCTCAAAAGCAGAAATTTCCCTATCAGTCCAAACTAGAGGTGTTTTATCTTTTTTAGCTTTACCCTTAGTTAAATCATGTAAACAAGATTGGATTTTAGCTGCATTTTTAAAAAATCTTTAATAGAAATTTACCATAGCTAAAAATCTGCGTAATTGTTCTACAAATTTAGGTAAAAGAAAGTCTCTTAAAACTTTTACTTTTTCAGGTATAGACTGAATACCATCCTTTGAAACTAAATATCCCAAACAATTAACTTCATTAACACCAAAAACGCATTTTTCTAAGTTAATTATTAAATTGAAATCGTTTAAACGTTTAAGAACTTTGTCTAAATCAAATTTATGCCTTTCTTCGGTTTCAGAGAAAATGAAAATATCATCCAAATATGCTATACAGCAATCTATGTCTCTTAAAACATTATCAACAAAGCGTTGAAATGTTTGTGCAGCATTTCTTAAACCAAAAGGCATAAATATATATTCAAAAAGTCCAATTGGTGTGATAACTGCTGTTTTAGGTACATCGGAACTCTTATTTGGTTATATGCTTTTACTAAATCTAATTTAGAAAATACAGTTTTTCCATTTAAATTATGCGAAAAATCCTGGATATGAGGTATCGGATATCTATCAGGAATAGTTTTGGCATTTAAACGACGAAAATTACCACATATTCGAAATTCTCCATTTTTCTTTGGAACTAAATGTATCGGGCTTGCCCACGGGCTTTTAGATGGGCGAACATTACCTTGCTTTATTAAATCGGCAAATTCTTTACGAACAATTTTTAATTTCTCAGGCGATAAACGTCTTGCTTTCGAAAAACATGGAGGTCCAAATGTTTCAATGCAATGTGTCACACCGTAGTCTTGGCGCGGTGAATTTTGATTGAAACTTAAAATATTCGGATACTTAATCAACAAATCATGATAACGGTTTTCTGATGACACCAAAGTTAATCCAAATGATGATGAGATAGGACATGAAATGCCCTTAGAAAAAACTGTTGTCAAACTGTCAAGTAATCGACGATTTTTAACATCAACCAACAGTCCGAAACGTTCTAAAAAATCCGCACCAATAATAGGGTTTGATGCATCTGCAATAATATAATTGAAGTCGAACCTTCTACGCAACCCAAAATCTAGTTCTAAGCGCTTATTGCTGTAAGTTGAGATCTTAGAGCCGTTTGCAGCATACAAATTTAATTCCTGAATTATGTTATTTCTTGTTAAATTTTTAGGAAAACAGCCAACTGCTGCTCCGCTGTCTACGAGAAATCTGAAACCAGATATTTTATCATATACAAAAAGGCGACTGTGAGACTGGCTAACAGCTGCCGTCGCTACATCAGACGAGCCGTTTAGTTTTCCGAAAATTGACATGGTTGTGTGCTTTATTACCAAAACGATTATGGTACCAACGTAATTTACACGTGCGTAGAGTGTCAGGAGTACGACTACGTGAATTTGAATGTCTGTATCGACGATTGCGACTTCTATCACGATTACGTTGTCCAAAAGATCTAGATAATTTCTCAGCGTTAGCGCTAAGAATTGAAATTTCTTCACGCAATGATTGAAGAGCTAAATTATCCTGTGAATTTTTAACTTCAGATACCGATTGGAAACAAGGTATTTCGCATATCTTGTCGGCAATTAAAGCTAGTTCATTAATTGGATCTTTACACACAGATAAAATTTGCTGCACATGAACTGGCAAACGCTGTTGCCATAAAGTACGCAATATGTCGTTGTTAAGCTTTTGGCAAGAGATATTTTGCATCTCTAACAGACGCTGTGACGGTCGTTTATCACCCAATTGCAAATCCTGCAGAAGCAATTTTAACTGAGCAGATTCTGATTAAGAAAAGGTTTCAATAATTTTGGATTTTAAATTCTCATATGCATTAGATTTGAGAGGGTTACGAGTTATATATCGAACAAAAGATAGAGCCTTACTGTCCAAAGCAGAAACTAAACAATGGTATTTAGTTTCATCAGTTGTTATTCCTGCTATAACAAATTGAGAATCCAACTGGTGGAACCAAAGCTCAGGCTCTGCTTCCCAAAAAATAGGTGCTTTAATAGCAACACGAGAAAGTTCTAAATTTTTAGTGTCCTTTTTCTCAACAGACATCATAAATGTCTATGTAAGAATTTTCCATTCACCATTATGTAAGAACTAGTATAACGTTCCTACATTTGTGGAAATCAAAGACAACATGATTGAAATCAGAGGATAAAAAATAAAAGATTTATTTTCCGGAAAAAGGTACAGTCACAAAACTGAGTGACTTTCACAGAGTTATATATGCTGGGGAAAATGGGCGATAACAAAAATAACATCTGTATCTTGCAGTCGGTTACAACTGATTTCATGCGACAGGAAGAAAATCAGGATGTGCTCGATGACAGGTTGCAGGCTCGGTATTACCTTCGATCTAGCGAAGTGGAACTCTACATACCTTTAATTTCAAAACCTGGAGGTTTTTTCATATAAATTTCCTCACTAAGATTTCCGTATAAATATGCAGCTTTGACATCTAGCTGTGCATATTTCAAACATCACATAGACGCAAGAATAATTAATAATAATCTAATAACAGAAAAATTCACAACAGGAGAAAATACATCAAGAAAGTCTATACCACATTGTTATGTAAAACCTTGTGCTACAAGTCTAGCTTTGTATTGTTTAACTTAATTGTGTTTATCTCTTCTTAGCATATAAAACCGCCTATTACTTTAACGCTATGTGATTTATCTACTATTTCCCATACCTTTCTTTCGTTAATAATATTTAACTCTTTTTTCCATTGCTTTATTCCACTCATTTCTTTCTGGTAGTGTTTGTGCATCGGTGTTTCTACATTATGTACCTCACCTTTACTATCACTTTTCTGATTATTTACAAAAGAATTGGAAGGAGAATCTTCATTTTCGCTATTAGTGTCACTATGGGAAGTAGAAGTTAAATTTTGAGTTGTGCTTAAAACTTTGAAATTAAATTTAGATTCATCATTTGGTTTTTGTCACAATATTCTTTACATTAATTGTTTGATCTTTATCTAGTTTTATCGCCTGGTGGGTAATAGTATACATATATTCTGTTACTTTTATTATGCGGTCTCTAAACTCTAATCCATTCTGCTATTTAAGTTTTTAATTTTAAATCAGGATATTTAGCTTGAACTTTATATTATTTTCAATATTATCATCAAAACTGATATCTGAATTCAGATTTATAAATGAAAAGTTTTCTTTACTAGGTTTACCAAATAGTGTTTTAACTCCGTTTTTACTTTCAACAATTTTTACTTGTATAGTTTTCCCATCTTTAGGCAAATAAATTCGATAACCTTCACTATTGACTGCATATCCAGTTACAATTTCTACTTTTAAATTTGGTTGTAGTTTGTTTATCTGAACTTTATGGATATGAGCATACGCTAATGATCAAAATACTTTGAAATGTTTAACTGACGGTTTATAACCATAGAGAATCTCAAACGGTGTTTTGCCTTCCAGTAGTTTGTGTTCACTACGATTCTTTACGTGAAAAAAAACAATGCAGTGCTTCTGCCCAAAATCTTCCTTTTAAACCACTATCGGCTAACATTGAGAGTATTCCCTCTGCAGCTGTTATAAGATTTCATTTTAAAACATCAAACCCGAAAAAAATCTCAAAGAAACAACTATCTGCGGGCCTATTGCTTTAACCAGCTGACTTTGCCCTCTTCTTGAGAAAATACAGAATCGACTGAATTATGTTTTTACTTGAAACTCAGAATCATCTTTCTAAACATTAAAATGATTTCCGCAGAGGTCGTAGTATTGTCTAAAATTTACTTAAACTTTATTTCCGTCATGCCTTTCTAAAAAAACTAATATCTGATTTTAAATTTCTTCGACATTTAGAAGGCTTATAATAGAACATGGCAGTATGGTATATTTGGATCGATTGTGGAATTGGTGGCATCATGTTTTATTTTATCAAATAGAACATTAAGGGTTAAAATTAATTCCTTTTTACATAAAATTTTTATTTATCCAAGAATAGGACGTTCCTCGGGGTATTGTTCTAAGTGTGACGCTTTTCATTGTGAAAATAAACGGCATTTTTCTTCAACTTCTTGCATAAGTTTATGGTGACTGAAAATTTTTTGCAGATCGACCAATATTGAATGATAAATCAATGCAGCTAGTTGTTAATAAAATGTTGAAATGGTAGACTGAAAAAGGTTTTACATTATCTCCCCAAAAAACTCACCTTATGCATTTGTTTGCGTAATTTGAGAACCGCTCAAATAGAAGATGCTCAACTTTTAATTTTAAATTGAAAATTTTAGATCTGGACTTTTATTTTAATTAAAGTTAGTTTAATCCTTTTATTTTTTAATAAGGTTTCCTGTATATCAGATCAGAAATAAAATATTTCAAGTTACCTACATGAAACCATTACTGAATTGCTCAGTTATTATAACATCCTGAATAGTAGCAAACATACATATTACCTGATGGCCGTGTGAGAGGAAATAAGAAGTGAAAACGAAAAAAAAAAGGAAGGCACTTCCAAGATAGATACATTATCAAATAGAATCACCATTAATTAATAAAATACAGAGTTGACAGTTAAAATCGAATTCAATAAAATATGTTTATTGACAAGTTATCCAAAACGTGGATATGCTCCTCCAAATCGTTTTTAAAAACATGCCAAAAGAGTGCGATAAATAATTTTAAAAAGGACAAAGTTTTGGAATTGAATGGCACAAGGTCTATACATTTAGGACTCAAACGGTTAGATACAGAACAGAATGTAAAAAGCATCACCAAACACACTGAAATAAAATAAAAATAAATCGCGAACTGCGTCAAAAAAGGGACTCTAGTATTAATCTCAAGAAGAATTCTTTAAACATTGCATGCAAATGTTACCCTTATGTTTTGGGGCTATTTACGTTGCATGGGTAAATGCTAGCTTTCAACTACGTAACGAATTAGACGAGCAAGCCTTTTATTTGTAGAATAATGAAAGAAACAATATCTTCCTGTTCTCAAAAGAAAGAGAGTACTTTGTTGTAGAAGCGAAAGAAAAAACTACTGGCATGAAGTATGTTTAGAAAAGAAAGAAAAAAAAAAAACGTAAGATTCTTTATCAAACTAGAAAATAAACTACGTTATTTATTCGCAACAATACAACGACAAAATCATTGCTTTGAACAATATTACGTTTCTAATAGCATGGATGTAAATTAAATAAAAATATACATTCAAGCCCAAAACATCTAAATTCTTTATCGTCTTAAGATTAAATTACTTATACTTTGGAATAATACGAAATTATGATAAATAAATATTTAAGATTAAGAGCATATAATAAGGATGCGTTTTTATCCTTTATGCTTGCCATGCAAATTAAAAATAACATTTTCTGTGAAAAATGATAAAAGAGGAAAACTTCATTAACCAGATGTGAATTTCACACAACGAAATCTAAAATTCTATTAAAATATGATCTTTTTAAGTTTAAAATACTTCTTTTTTTTATATTATTCTGATAGTTAAAATTAGTATCATTAGGATTAATTTGATTTAAAATCGACTTCACTTCTTCTGCAGTAAAGCCATAATATTTTTGTAAATTATTAGTTGGACTTAAGAATTTATGGCGGGCTACATTATTTTACCTAGAGTCTGCTGATGCTCTTACTATTCCAGAAACACAAAAGTAATAATTTCATAAAAAATAATTGCTTTAAAAGAGCCATTATAAACATTAATCAACGCACTAATAATAATTATGAGTTTTTTCCACAATGTATGAGTTGTATAATTGTTTTTAACAATTACTACCAAATCTTTTTTTTATAAATTCATTACGAAATCATAAATTGCTTAAATTACCATTTTAAAACGTCTATCGGAGACCATTAAAAATACCCAATTAATTAACTAATTCACAATTAACTAATTAACTTTAGTGTTAAAATGGCTGAAGTAGAAGACATCACGCTCATTGTGGATGAACAGGAGCGACAATACTTGCATCAATTTCAAAACAAATCTACTGAAGGTAAGTCTTTCATTTCCGAAATCAACTTCATTAATGTGAAATTTTCTTTTATTATTTAACTGACTTCAGCATCCGACTCTAATCAAAGCTCATTATTTATCTTGCATAAGATTTAGTTGCAAATGAGGAAAAAAAACCTCAAGAACAGCTCTATTTCCAGGGCCTGATTACCGCTGTAGGACTGTCTCTGGACCATAATATTTGTAAAAACTCAGAAATTAGAAGGAAAAAATCATCAGAGTTAATATAAACAGCGTACTGCAGTGTTCTGAAAAACTGTATTTTTCATAATAGTTAAAATTAGTATCTTTAGAATTATTTTGATTTAAAATCGACTTCACTTCTTCTGCAGTAAAGCCATAATATATTTGTAAATTATTGGTTGGATTTATGGTGGGTTACATTATTTAACCTAGAGTCTGCTGATGATCTTACTATTCCAAATAGTCCTGTCATTATTCCTGGTAGCACACAACATCATATCATAAAATTCTTGGATTTTTTTAATCTCTGCTGCACTTATTGTATGACTGGCAATAGCATAATTAATAGGTGCGTCATATTCATCCATCAATATAACCACTTTGTCGGTATATACCTTGTTTTTGTCCTGTATACTACAATAATATTTTTGTAACGATCCACTTAAAAAGAGTAAACTTTCTTTCAAATGTGACTCTACTTCATCCGGAGCTGCCTTTGTTATTATTGTAGAACAATATTTTTCAAATAATATAAGATCTCGCTCAGCTTGCCTCCGTGTATGATAATCAGAATTAAATTGTTTGTTTGATTATACAACCAGTTTTCGATATAACCATGCTGCCCAAATATAGTTGATAGTAAGGTTTTTTTTCCCTCTGTACCAAGTGCTCTTCGGCCTAGGCCCATAAGCAGTATATTTTCAAATGTTCTGCAACAGGACTTATTAATTTATACAAATGTTCTGCAAGCATTTCACAGCGAAAAAAAGTCAACTTTACGTTAAAATACTATATTTTCATTTATACAGATGCAATATAGGATCATACACAGATACACTACTTTTTAAACTAAGGCAAACATTCTTGCTTTGTTACTTTTCGAATCACTTTTGAAGTACAAAATTTTGTTAATGACGGTGATGAATTATTAATAAAATGCCTATGATATGAAGGTCCGAACATTAAAATAAGGACTGCCTTAAAAATCTTAAGGGACATCTTTCGAATCGTATCGTATTTTAAAATCTTTCGAAGGGACAGGTGTCCAGATGATGCACCACTAGCAAACAGAAACATTCGCTGATCTGTTGTTCCAAAAACTTATTCATCTCCATTAAAAGCATTTGGTCTTTTAGAGACAATTCTGTCAATCGTGGATCCCTATAATTGACAAATTGCTTCTGAAATGGGAATAGAAAATATAAAAGTCATAAACTTGAAATTAGAAATTTCTGAATTTAATTCTTTTACTGCTCGCTTTAGAAGCTCTCTTGATAAAAATAGTGATCAATTTCTCGCAGGGGTTCGCAGGAAAACGTTGTCACTTATTCAAGATAAAAATTGTTCTGCA
Organism: Parasteatoda lunata; assembly: GCA_949128135.1. Classification (NCBI taxonomy): domain Eukaryota; kingdom Metazoa; phylum Arthropoda; class Arachnida; order Araneae; family Theridiidae; genus Parasteatoda; species Parasteatoda lunata. Next base: position 35,966,174 of record OX421979.1, read on the forward strand.
GGACTTTGTTTGTTCTGCGACGTACGTCACAGTTTTTGGCATTTCCTGAACATCTACTGGACTACCTCGGTCTCTTAAAACATAAAAAAGATAACTAAGCACAGATCGGTGGTTCAAATTAATTAACGAAGCACATTATTTTAAAAACAAAACAACTTTAATAGATTATGATATGAAGATACGAAAATAGCCAGTATTATAAGGGCTGACAGTTCGCCTTCAACATTCATCTAATCAAATCCAAATCATAATGACACTTAAAGAAAAATATGTAATTAAATTAATAAGAGAGCGCCATCTGGTGGCATTTCGCGACACTCCCCACCAAATTTAAGTAATTTAAATTTACAAAATAGTAAACAATTTACCAGACTTGACAATTCAGCTTCTCTGGAATGAAATCTACTAAATATAAAATAATCATTAATAAAAAATACAACATAAGAAATAATTACTAAGATATATTAAAAGCTGAATAGGCCTTCTAATAATTCCAGTTCGAGTTTTTATTGAACAAGAACGGACCTTGCCATCCCTTCCGTGAAAAACTTCAGTTATTCTGCCCAATGACCACATGTTTCTAGGATAGAGTTTCTCGTGAATTAACACTATGTCATTGGGTTTAAACTCTTTCACATTCGAGACCCTTTGGCTCGTGTTAGCTGACCTTAAATTTAATAAGTAGCCTTTTCGCCAACATTTCCAAAAACATATTATCATAACATATATCAACATATTCTGTTGATGTTTAAATTTTTTCACAATTGATTCTCTGGATCCCAATAGATCAACCTTAGAAATTCTGGTAGGAGGGAGGGATAGCAAGCGTTTACCTATTAAAAAATGAGCTGGAGTGAGTGGAGATGGTTCTGAGAGGTCACTATATAAATAAGTGATGGGTCTGGAATTTATCATGGCTTCAATCTTGACAAATACTGTTTCGAGTTCGACGAGAGAGAGAGATGATCGACCAACAATTTTTCTGAGCGTAATTTTGATAGTTTTTATCATCCTCTCCCAGAATCCTCCCCACCATGCTCCACGCTCAATAATAAATTTCCACTGAATGTTGTAAGCAGAAAATAAGTTTTTAACAGAAGGATCAGAAATACACTTCCATAATTTTCGAAGTTCAATATCTGCTCGTTTGAATGATTTTCCATTATCAGAATATATTGTTGAGCATAATCCTCGACGAGATATAAATCGCCGAAAGACTAGCAAAAATGATTCTGTGTTTAGGGAATGTACAAGTTCTAAATGTGCAGCCCTTGTGACGGCGCAGGTGAACAAAAGTAAATAATGTTTATTCTTGTTTTCGTTGGAGAAAAAGGGACCTGCATAGTCACAACCCGTTATAGCAAACGGTGGCGATTCCAGAATGCGATCTGGAGGAAGTGGAGCCATATCTTGTTCTCCAGGACGAGCACTATATCTCTTGCAAATGATACATCTACCAAGTAGAGATTTGATTCTTTGTCTCTTTTATAATCCAAAATTTTTCCCGTACTTGAGGTATCGACTACCTTCGGAACAAAAAATTTCAGGAAACAATATTTTTAACAATATTATTGTTTTTTATTACATATATTGATGTAAATAGAAATAGTTAATAGCAAAAATTTTAAAAATACCAAAAATATTTTATTTGAGAGAGGTTTTATGATGTTTTTTAGTGAAAATTAATCGTTTGCGGAAAACACTCTATATTAAAAACTATCAAAGAGAAGGCAATCAAAATTTTTATCAATACTTTAAAGCTATCAGTTAGTGTAGTGAACCACAGATTAAGAGATATCTTAACTAGAAAAAAAATTATGTTACATTAATCATGTTTTTTCAAAAATTTTAATTTTTTTTCACTTTATGTAAAAGAAAAAATCCTATAAAACAAAATCTATCACAAGTTATCTGAATTTTAGAGGTTAGTTACACAAACATATATGTAAGAAACATTCACTGAAAATTTGAAGACAAAATTACAAAATTTGTTGGAGTTATCTTGTTTTTCGTAAGTGAAAAATCGAAAAAACTCATTTTGAGAAAAATGCAATTGAAGTTTATAATTGCACTTTACATAAAATTTATGACTGTTTGATAGCTAAATATTATGATGTTTTATAGGCACTACTCTTCTTAAGATATATGCACGGTTTTACACTTTTATTTAATGCCTGGAGTTTTCTGTGCACACATTTTATATTAGTCAGTTTTACTGCGTGAGCATTCGCATAATGTTATAATACATAAAAATGCATGTATGACAATTAATAATTATACTTTATAGTAATAACAAAAAATTTATTAAGAATTTTGATATTATGAATATGAGCAATTTTTAACACAAACAGGACAGATATTACAAATAACGAATAAGGCGCTAAAACCTTGAAATTAAAAAAAGAAACTATATGCACTATTATATCGGATAGCTTTTAAAAAAACAAGTGATATTTTAAATTTGAAATTTAAAATTCGCTTTTCTTATACGTGGGACCTTCTTTCTTCTCATGTCTAGACACTTTTCTTTTTTTGAAGACTCTGAGTTTTCTGCGTTTTAACTTACTATCTGCCGAGGAATGTCTTTCACAGTCGACAATTCTCTCAGCATCCAGAGTATATTGTCCTGCTAACGTATATCGACCAGGAGAGATTTTTAACTCTGAGAATATCGAAAGTATCCCACGATAACCTTCATTAAACTGTATGACTGCAATGTTTGCACTCTTTTTCAAAGTTGTCAGTTCAACAAAAGTTTCTTTTGGGGCAATTTGCCACAAAACACCATTGAATGCCTCATTGGCATTTTGAGTTTTACCATCCCCTGAGGGGGTTTACCTTCTTTAGGTAAACACAGGAGTCACGCCCCGGGGTACCCTAGTGATCTGTCCTCCCTTCGGTTTCCTCTCCCTTTTCTCCTACTTTTTTCCTTTCTTTTCCCCCTTGTCGTGGTTGCCGAATTTACTGGTAAGGGCTTTTTGTCTGTGTTCGAGTACCACCCTGTTGTACAGAACCCAGATGGGAAGAAACCACCCGCGTGTTTTCCGTGCGTGGAGACCTGTGTCCCTGGAAAAGGGGATCCTGGCAGTTGAGGGGCATCCTGGTACCCCAATACACTGCTTTGGCCCGTGCTTCAGGTAAACGGGAGGTGCACATTGGCCTGTGTGCATCAATCGGCTTGTCACAAACGTCATCTGTTGGCTAGGGTCAAGTCCGGGGTCACTTACTGGGCACCTCGTTAAGGGTGGAGGCTGCTTCAGGAGTGACTCGCGGACGTATAACTATTAGTTAGCACCGATGTTCAGGTAGCGGATTGGTCTCAGTACCTATCAGTTATTTGCGTCCCCTCGTTGGACTCCGTGGTGGGTGGTGCCGCTAGTAGTGGAAGCGTTTGAAATTTTTTATGGCTGAAAATAGCATGGTGTTATGTTCTGCACACCATAGTAAAAACAGCGGAACAACCTCTTCACCGAATGATAACGCTCAGTATTTTCTAGTAAAGCTGAATAACCCTCCTATACCAAAAACGTCATTTAGCAAAGTGTCTCCCTTCTTAATACATAAGGCTCTTCTTTCCGTACTGGGAGAAGTTGCATCCGTGAAAAAGTTAAGATCAGGTGACCTCTTAATACAAGTCTCTACTTTAAAACAAGCCGGTATATTATCCAAATGTAATAAGATATGCTCTTTCGACGTAACAGTCACTCCCCACAATACCCTCAATTCCTCTCGAGGTGTAATTTCGGAATCGGAATTTATAAATGATACCGAGGAAATGATACTTGAAGAACTAAAAGAACAAAACGTGACAGCAGTCAGAAGGATTAAGATTCGCAGGGATGGTAATCTCATCCCTACGAAACATTTAATCCTTACTTTCAATAAACCTAAGTTACCATCTTCAATAAAAATGGCTTGGCATAACTGCCCTGTGCGACCTTATGTCCCAAACCCTTTGAGGTGTTTTCAATGCCAAAGGTTTGGGCATTCCAAAACATCATGTAGAGGTCGTCCTGTCTGTGCTCGTTGTTCCGGTACTGACCAATCTGATACATCCTGTGAGTTGCCGCTCCTTTGTATTAATTGCAAAGGTGATCATGCTGCATACTCCAGGAATTGCCCAAAATGGTCCCAGGAAAAAGAGATTCAATCTGTAAAAGTTTTGCAAAACCTGACCTTTAATGAAGCTCGCCGAATCGTCACTGCTCGCACACCTCGTCCGGGCGTGTCGTATTCCACGGCTGCTAAGACTTCTTATTGCTCTGTCGGTACGCAAACTGAATCTCCTGCGCAAACATCTACTTCCAACAAACAGAACAAGCCATCTGCTCAAATACCCAACTTTAACTTCACTGCACCTTCCACATCCAATAGAACTACATCACCTCCTCCTACAAAAACTTCGAAAACTGACAACGCTGATAAATCCCGGCCTGCTCCAAAGCAGCGACCGAATATAAAATTTCCACCCAGTCTAAAGCCAGGTGTTCCTCGTAAGAAAAAAGACACTAAATATAATCAGTATATGAATCAATCCGCATCCGCTACTCTGCAGAATATGGATTGTGATTTCGAAATCTCACTGCATCCTTCCGATGAGGAAGAGTTACTCGAATGCCCTCCAACTATTGATGTTCGTTCCAACTCATTTTCATCATAATGTCCGTACAGTTTATCTCTTGGAACTGTCGTGGAATTCGAAACAAGACTTCTGATATCAAAGATATAATTCTAAAACACCAACCTTCAGCCCTTGCTCTGCAAGAGACGCACTTAACGTAATCAGATAATTTTAAATTACGTGACTACTCTTGCTCCCGTCATGATTTCGACAATGGAAGTCGACCTCATGGCGGTGTTGCAGTTTTGACTTCAAATGTTTTTCCATCTACTCACCTTTCACTTTCAACCTCATTACAGGCTACCGCTGTTCAAGTTCAAATTAATTTTCTCCTTACAATCTGTTCTGTCTACTTACCACCTCATGCATCCATTTCCCAAACAGATTTGAACTCACTGGTTTATCAGTTACCAACGCCTTTTGTTGTGCTTGGAGATTTTAATGGTCACAGTGAATTGTGGGGTAGTTCCACCTCCAATGAACGGGGGCGTAGAATTGAACAACTTATCCTGGATCATAATCTCTGTTTGCTCAATAGGGGCGAAGAAACTTATTTCCATACACCTACGCGAACTTTTCATGCCATTGATTTAGCTATGTGTTCACCGGTTCTCTTACCTTTTCTTGATTTCACTGTGAGTGATGATCTCCATAACAGCGATCACTTTCCTCTCATAATTTCATATTCTGCATCTGTTCCCATGAACCGAAGACCCTCAACTTTCATATACCATCGCGCTAATTGGCCACTATTTGCTCATCTAGCTCAGATCACGGATGATATGGTTTCACATGATACTATAAGTGCAGCAGTTGATCAGGTTACGTCTGTAATTCTACAAGCGGCAGAAGATAGTATACCCAAGTCGTCAAGTTCGCTTCCTCGCCATCGCAAGCCGTGGTGGAATGAGGAATGCGCTACTGCTTATAAAAAGCAGAGACGCTTGTGGAACATCTTCCGCCGTTACCCTAACACTGCTAACCTTTTAGCCTTTAAACAGGCTAAAGCAATGGCACGAAAAATTAGGCGCAACAGTCAGAGAAATTCTTGGTGCCGTTACGTCTCTTCTATAACATCTTCAACTTCTCCCAGACAAGTCTGGTCGAGAGTCAAAAGAGCTAACGGCATATACCGTGAATTTAAATTTCCAGTATTCAAGCGAAACGGTACCATTTACTCATCTCCTGTCGATGCCTGTAATATGCTTGGTGAGGCGTTTGCTGCTGTCTCTAGTCTAGAGAGTTACAGTTCAGCATTTCAATACCATAAGCAGATAGCCGAAAGAAATAACATTAACTTTGATACACGCCGTCTCTTCCACTATAACAGTAATTTTAATTTCGTAGAATTACAGCGAGCACTTTATCGGTCTCATAATACAAGCCCCGGTCCTGATGGTATCACATATCACATGCTTCGCCACTTAGATCGGACGTCGTTGTTGAATGTCCTCGTTCTGTTCAATAGAATCTGGACGGAACAAACGTATCCATCTGGTTGGCGTGAAGCAAGTGTGATACCCATATTAAAACCAGGTAAAGACACTGAAGACCCTGTTAACTATCGCCCTATAGCTTTAACCAGCTGTCTTGGGAAAACGTTTGAGCGGATGGTAAACTCTCGCCTGGTATACTACCTCGAAAAAAAATCATCTGATACCTGACTTCCAGAGTGGTTTTCGTAAGGGAAGATCCACGATTGATAACATCGTTGCTCTTGAGTCAAGAATTCGTAACGCCTTTGTCCGTCGTAATCATTATGTCTCTATCTTCTTTGATATTGAGAAGGCGTACGATCGGACATGGCGATATGGAATTCTTAAGACACTCTACGACATGGGACTTCGTGGAAATCTACCTATTTTCCTGAAAAACTTCCTGTCGAAACGGTATTTTAGGGTAAAATTAGGTACTTCAATTTCCGACCTTTTTATTCAGGCTGAAGGGGTTCCTCAAGGCAGTGTTTTAAGCGTCATACTTTTCATTGTTCATGTTTCGCTCATTTTACACGTGTTACCACCTACCGTATTTGGTTCACTTTATGTTGATGATTTTAATGTGTCATGCACGGGATCAGATATGCGCGTTATCGAACGTCAACTGCAGCTTGCTGTTTATAAGATTTTAGAATGGTGTGATCGAAACGGGCATACTCTCTCACCCAATAAATGTTCTTGTATTCACTTTTGTCGGTTGCGTAACATTCATCTTCATCCTGTAATCTCCATTAATAATATTGTCATACCAGTTGTGTCAGAAACAAAATTCTTAGGTGTAATTTTTGATGAAAAACTCACCTTCTTACCTCATATTCTACATTTGAGAAAACGATGTGAGAAAACCTTAAATATGTTGAGAGTACTTTCTAATACCTTATGGGGTGCGGATCGTTTAGTTTTACTTCGTTTGTATCAAGCATTAATACTTTCACGCTTGGATTACGCTTGCGCAGCCTATGGAACGGCTTCTGCTTCTAACTTAAAACGTCTAGATACGGTGCATCATACGGCGTTACGCATATGTAGTGGAGCGTTTCGCACTTCTCCTGTTGAGAGTTTGTATGCTGTGTGTCATCAACCCTCTCTGGGTTTCAGACGCATGCAGCTCTCTCTGATATTTTACTTTCGCGTCATGTCATCTTCATCGAACCCTCTTCGACGTGAGATTATTCCACTAAGTTTACAACGATTATATGATGCACGATCCTCATATATACCACCTTTTAACTCTCGCATGCGATCACTCATTCAGACATTTGATTTTTGTGATATATCATCGCAATCTGTAAATTATTTTCTCATCCAACCATGGACTATTTCATCATATTATCTTGATTCTTCATTTGTGTCATACAGTAAGTCTAATGTATCACCAAGCATTTTTCAACAGCTGTTCACTTCCCACCGTCATCAGTATATTCAATATATAGCAGTTTTTACAGATGGCTCTAAGTCCCCTGGACATGTTGGTTGTGGGATTGTTGTGGCTGATCTTACTTACAGCTACAACATTCCTGAAATTTCCTCTGTTTTTACCGCGGAAGCATTTGCTATCCTTTTAGCTTTAAGACACATTTCTTCGCATTCGGCTAGAAAATTTTGTATATACTTGGATAGTTTGAGTGTTTTAAGACAGTTAGAAAATGTGAGAAACGAAGCTCATCCAATTTTAAATTTTATTCAACATATATTGACTTCTCTATACAAGAAGGGTTTTAAAATTTTATTTTGTTGGATTCCCAGTCATGTAGGTATTAAAGGAAATGACAAAGCTGATTCTGCTGCACGATCTGCCTCTACTCCTGTGACTTTATCTGTCCCATTTTCTGATTTAAAAAACCACATACGCAAACATGTTCAGTGTTTATGGCAGCAACACTGGGACCTGCAAGGCGAAAATAAATTGCATTCTGTTAAACCTACTTTGGAGCCTTGGCCTGCACTGCACATGCGCAAGGCAGATGTCAAACTCACCCGCTTGCGAGTAGGACATACTCGACTTACTCACCTTCATCTGCTATTTGGAGAACCTCCTCCCAAATGCAACGATTGCAACGTTTTACTCACGATTCATCACATTTTAATACTTTGTCCATGTTTTAACCAGCTTCGCCTCACCTTTTTTGGTAGCTCGATTTTATGCATAAAAGGCTTGTTAGATGAAAACCATCATCCTAACATCTTTGCTTTTTTACGCGCTATTGGTATTTTAAACTATATATAACTGATTTATTATGCTAACTATTTTTATCAAGTTTTATCCACACATAAAAATACTTGCCTTTACCCTATTTTAGAATTCTTATCATTTTTACTATACTTATTAATTGTGTAATTGTACTCTATTCTACCTTTTAATATGTTTTTAAAACCGTATGCTTGGCGCAGCATGTCCTCACTGGACCTTGTGCCATTAAATCCTACATTCAATCAATCAATCAATTGAGTTTTACCATGAAGGCATTTTTTTAAAAGCTTCTGATCACACAACTCAAAATAGGTATGACATTGATGATATTTTGGGGTAAGCCCTTAGATACTTCAGAATATTCTTCATTTAAAAACTTTGCACGCTGATATTTACACCAACTGTCAACACCTACAGGACATTGGCCATGTTTTGGCTCTGTAGATGTTGAACAGCAATGGTAAAATGCAGCTATTACAGCAGACTGCATTTTTTCAAGATTCCCAACATTACTGCGAATAGCGATCCCGTAATAATTCTGCAATCTGTCGATAAATGATTCCGTTAGTTTTCTTTTACCACCGAGTCCCTTTTTAGTACTCTTTAGCTTACGCAGCCGGGATCCAACTCTTTTTTGTATGTGTCCAATACACTCAAGTTTTGTGACAGTATTATCACCATAAATGTCTTTAACCGTCGCATATGCTTTGGAATCACCGTCTCCGTAGTATTCTGTGTATCGCAATGCCCGGGATCTTTCGGACCTCTCAAATATACGCTGCACACCAATGGGTTCCATGCTTCCAGCAGAACCCTTGTGATTTCTGCAAACATGCTCGCTAGGGGCTGTGTCATTGGATAATTTACATATCCTACAGTATTGGGACATTGTCTCAATGTCTAAAATTTTGCCAGTGTTGATTGAAATAACACTAACACAACCATTCAATGATGAAAATCCTCGGCGTTGCCATGTACCATCAACTGATACTCCACAATCTTTATTATCATTTTGGCTTTTCACAGATTTTGCAGCTTCATTCATTGAATGTTCTGCAGCTAAAGATGCAACAGTCAACAATTTAGCCTCTTGTTTTCTGAAAGCAACTTTTGATAGAAAGGGAGGAAGATTCAGTATAGTGCAAAGCTTTTTAGCAGCAGTATAACCTTTGCCGATCATTCTCAGGCCAAGCACGAAACGTGTGTTGATTTCACTTTGCTTGTTATCTTTCTTTGAGGTACAAAATGCTTTTGCACACGAAAGTCAAGTTAGAAGAGAGGCCAAACCTTGAATCTTCCAAAATATTCAACTTGTTATCAAAACAAATCGGGCAGCACAATGAAGTAAATACAGCAATTAGGATCTCCATATCTATAATTCTATTACCACATATACTTTTATCCTCCAAAGAGCTCACTTCATCAGTATAATCACTTGCAAGAGATAATTTTGAAGAACTTGCACTAACTGAAACATCTATCTTTTCAGTATCAGCACATTTATTATAATGTTGATTTCCATGAAATTTACGTTTTTTTGATCGAGTATTTCTGTTCTTACCCATTTCGTTTAAATTAGTACAAATTTTTCTAAATAAATCAGAGAATTTGTTAAAAATACAACAAAAAAGAAGAAATAAAATGAACGCTGCAAATGTAAACAAACGATTGCAAAAATTCAAGCAAATCGTTTGTTGCCAGCTAAAAAAAGCACAGTTACATAAAAAAATTATTCAGATTCATTAGCCGAGAGTCTAGGAGCCTTGAAAATTAAATTTTTTTACGTAAATAGAGAAAAAAATAAAAAACTATTGGTTAGTTTCGGTTTCGTTTTTATCACTTCCGGTAAATTTGACAGCTACCATTCATTACTAAAATTACCATAACTAAATTTCTATTTGACGCATATGCAAAAACAAGACATTTTTGAAAACTAGAGAAATGAGGCAACATAATGAGACAATAAACTGAAATTTAAATTTTTCGTCGAAATACTCGTTTTCAAGGTGGTCGGATACCTTGAGTTAGTGTTGAGTCTACTCCCGAATGCAAGACCTGTTCATGAGCATTGAGAATCACCAGTTCTGCATAACGACACTTGGACGGTAGTATCCATGGATGTTTAGTGGTTTCTAAACAGCCTGCAAATTGCAACCTGCCTTTTAGTCGCAAGAGACAGTCTTCATCCAGTTCTGGATATAATGAGTAAATTTTCGATGTTTTATCTATAGCTCTTTGATGAGGCAAATCTGAAATTTCTTTATGAAAATAGCTCATTTGAGTATTTTTTACCCAATATCTTTCAGCAGTCTTTAATTCAGAAGCAGTCAAAGGTCCATAATATTTTTCAGACGAAGGATTGGAATTATGGACAAATCTGTACACCCATGCTGTTATACGATGGACTTTGCTTAACTCGCTATATTTATTTAAATCAAGTAATTGGTTATTGTTCTGCAAAATTTCTTCACCCGTAGCAGTTTGAAACACATTGTGATTTTTTCTCATTTCATTGTTTACCAATTGTTCGTTAGGCGCAACAATTGACCCTTTGGGCCATAACATTTCATTCTCGAGAAGCCGACTTCGTCCGTTTTGCCACAACGAACTGTTAAGAATTGTTTCTGCTCGTTCCCCTCTCGACAAAAGGTCAGCGGGGTTTTCATTGCCACTACAATGATGCCAATGTTTGGGATCGCAAATGTTTTGAATCTCCGCTACGCGGTTGGCAACGAACGGCTTCCATACATTCGGAGATTTCCTTATCCAACATAACGTGATCATAGAGTCACACCAAAAATATATATTGTCACATAGCTTAGGGAGAATGGATTTGAAATATTTCGCCAATTTGGCAGCTACAACAGCTCCCATTAATTCACATCTAGGAAGAGACAGCGATTTTAAAGGAGCGACCCTGCCCTTTGACATTATAAAGCTAGTTTTTATTTCTCCAGTTTCATCTATATATCGAAAATAAGCTACGGCTCCGAACGCTCTGGGGGTGGCATCGCAAAATATGTGTGCAGTCAGTTGTGTATAATTGGTGCTCTGGAAGAATTTCCTCAGAAACTCAGGATTTTCCAAGTATTTGGTTTCAGAGCACCACTTCATCCATCTTTTATTAAAGTCAGGAGGAAGGATTGTATCCCAGTCTAAACCTAACAGCCAGGAGTCTTGTAGTATGATTTTAACTCTAACAATGAACGGTTGTAAGTAGCCAACAGGATCAAATATTTTGGCTACAGATCTTAACACTGTTCTTTTCGTATTAAATTCACTACTTTCAATTGATTCCTTTAGAGAATCGAAATTTAATTTGATTAAATCATTTTTTGGATCCCATATCATGCCCAAAAATTTTGTTTCTTTATCAAAATCATCAGACCCCTTAATTTTTGCCATTATCCATTTGTTATTTAATTCCTCAGAATTTGTTTTCAATTTCCTTAAATTCATACCCGCATCCTCAAAAATATTTACTGCATCTACAGACAATCGGTATGCATCCTCTACAGTTTTTCCTCCATGATAAAGATCGTCTACATAAAGGGACGAATTAAGCATTTCAAAACACTCAGGTTTTTCCCTTTTATATTTTATGATATGATATTTGATCGTAGCTGCTAAAATGAAAGAACTAATTACAGTACCGAATGGGGCCCTGCACCTGCGCAGAATACTGTGAGATTTGTTATTATCCCCAAACCAAAGAAACCTTAAGTAATCTCTGTCCTCCTCAGCAATCCCAATTTTTAGAAAAGCTTTTTCTAAATCACCACAGAAGCTCACCTCTGGTTATTTCTGGTAAATTACATCAAGAACTTTAGGGTTCAAATTTGGGCCAGTTTTGAGACATTCATTCAAAGATTTATAATTTTCCTGTTTCGATGAGCAATCGAAAACGATTCTGCATTGTGACGTCTCACTTTTTTCGCGCAAAACTTCCCTGTGCGGCATAAAATACTGCGAAGCATTAATTTCACTTGAACATTTTTCAACTATATCCCCCCGCAATTGCTCTTCAATAATTTCCCGATATTTTTTCATGATTTCTGGCTTTTTTTGTCATCTTTGCTTTAAAAATTCAAAACGCCTACAAGCAACATTAAAATTATTTCCTAATTCCTCAGTATTAGATTTCCACAATAATTTACATTCGTATCGGCCGTTTACAAATCGTAAATTCTTTTCGCTTTGCTTACATTCATTATACTCCTCATTTATGCCCATTGAGTCAAGTTCCCAAAACACGTGCAGATCATTTAATGTTGTGGTATTTCCCACGACTATCGATAAATGTTTTGATTCGTTTTGATTTATTTTATTTTTTTCCGAAACTACCAAAAGCCATCCAAACAGAGAATTTATAGCTTGCAGATGTCTGTTTATTCTTCGCCGAGAACTTAAAACTATATCCCGAAGCTTATCGGCGCCAATTAATATTCCTACTTGAGTAATTTCTTCCTTGTTTACATTTAATTCAGCCGGCGACATATCTAAACTTTTCATTTTCTCAATTGCGTTGTGGGAGCCGCGATGGCTCAGGGGATAGAGCGTTCGCCTTCCAATGAGGCGAACCGGGTTCGAATCCCAGTCGATACGAATTCCGCATCCGGCTTGCACTGACCACAGTGCTGACGTGAAATATCCTCAGTGGTAGACGGATCATGGGTTAGAGTCCCCTTGCCGTCAGGCTAACCGTGGGAGGTTCTCGTGGTCTTCCTCTCCATGTAACGCAAATGCGGGTTAGCTCCATCAAAAAAGTCCTCCACGAAGGCAAATTTCTCCCAATACTCGATCCAGGAGTTCCCTTGTCTTCTGGATTGGGTTCAAAATTACAAGGCTACGGAGTTGAACATTAGTAGCCGTAAACCCATTAAGTTGGGTCGGCTGTTCAACGACGGTTATAAAATAAAATAAAATTGCGTTGTGGGTGGGGCTTTTTATTTGGCAAGCGGTTTTCATGTTAGTGACTAAGCATTCGACTTCTATTTCATTTTTTCCAGTCCTATCTTTTAATTCTATTGTGACTACAGGATAATTCTTTATTATTGGTTTTGAAGCTCCAAATGCAAAAACTGACAACTTTTCATTCCGAATGGGTTTTAATTTTAAGGATTCCGCTAAGCTATCTAAAATAAAGCATTTTTCACTCCCTTGGTCGAGAATTAGTCTCGTTACTTTAGTTTTGTTTTCATTACAAGCCAAAACTGTACACGTTTGTAGCAAAGTACTTTTTGAAACAGATATATTACTATGAGAAATTAAAGCGTTAGAGTTAGCATTTGATACTGACGGTTCATTATTTGAATGGGAAACAATTGGTATATTTTCTAATATTTTTTGTTCCGGATATTTCTTTTCAAAATTTACTTTTTCTTCATTATATTTTAAGCAAACAGATTCGTGATGATTTCTCCCATTACATTTACCGCATGTATTTTTATCTCTACAAAATCTGCTAATATGAAATTTTTTGAAACATTTAAAACAACGATTATTTTCTTTTAGTAAGGCAATTTTTTCTACTGGTTTTTTATAGCATTTAATAGAGTCATGAGATTTATTGCAGAAGATGCATGATTGTTTCGTAACTGCAGTAAATGCACTCGCTGTGGGTGTATTTCTGTTATTGTATTTTTTATTTACTGTTTTGGGATAACTTTGATTATAACTTATTTCATTTCCTCCACACGCAAAAGAAGTGCTTTCGCGACATTCAACTTCTTTTTTTAAGAAGAGGAGGAATTTAGAGATATTGATATCCCCTTCATCTCTTTGTCTATTAAATTCCAAAATTAAATCATGGGGTAAAATCTTTTGCAAAATAGGCATTAACAGATGTCCGAAGGAGCTTGATGTAACTTTTATTGCTTCTAAATTTCTTATTGAAATTTCTAGCTCATCATAGATTTTACGCAATGCGATTATATTTGAACTACTTTTAACTTCTTCTAAATTTAATATTTTATTCATAAACGAGTTTATGATTATATCTCTTTTTCCGAATCTATCTTTAAGAATTTGTATACAATTATCATAATTCGCGCTAGATAATTCGAAACCGGAAACAACGTTAGCAGCTTGACCAGTTAAATAAGATTTAAGGTACGAAAACTTCTCTTCCTTTGAAATATATTCATTTTTGTCTATTGAGCAAGAAAAACTATTCCAAAAGCTATTCCATTGTTTTGGATCACCTGAAAACGGTTCTATGACAAGTTTCGGTAATTTAATTGAGCATTGAGTTTTTAAATTTTCACTTAAGGATGTGTCTAAACTTCGATCATGTGATTCATTTAAGGTTGGATTTACTTTACATTTAGTTTCTAGATACCGCAATATTCTTTTTGAATATTTTAAACATTTCGTTTTATATTCTTCATTGTTTGTTACTTCTTTTTCAACTTGCTCGAGTGTTAGAGAACTTTCGATTACCGAATCAAGTTCTTTTAATTCGTTAGATTTTTCAATTAAATTTTCGTAATCGTCTCTAAGATCCTGCTCATCAATTTCGTCCGCTGATTTTAATTTCGCATCAATTTGATTAATTAATTGCGTAGTAAGTTTCCATACAGTTGATCTTTTAGCCTTCGCGATTTCGATTGCAGACATTCTTAATAACAGAAATCCACCCACAATATATAAACAAAATTACGAATAGTGAAACAATAATAAAAGCCTACCTTTTATCCCTTGACGTGTTTGAGCATGATATGTTTATCCAACATGAATTTTGCCTTATGCACCATAAAAAAGGTAACTAAGCACAGATCGGTGGTTCAAATTAATTAACGAAGCACATTATTTTAAAAACAAAACAACTTTAATAGATTATGATATGAAGATACGAAAATAGCCAGTATTATAAGGGCTGACAGTTCCCCTTCAACATTCATCTAATCAAATCCAAATCATAATGACACATAAAGAAAAATATGTAATTAAATTAATAGGAGAGCGCCATCTGATGGCATTCCGCGACAAAACAAGACCTTATAGAAAGACCCTTACTTGTTTTAGACTTTTTGAAGGTGAACAAACTCATGGAACTTGTCTAGCTAGGCTAGAAATGGGGATTTGAAAGAAGAAGAAGAAAATACTTCTTTGATGTATGTTCAGTAAATATTTTGAAACGTACCACTATAATTAATAATAAATATGAAATATTATTTATTTAATGATTAAATTATGCTAATATTCAGCATCATAATATTCAAATCGTTTCAAGTTGCATTTTATTATATTATTAAATACAAAATATAATCTCATTAGGGCTCACTGTTTAATCTGATGAATCATTATTAAGAAAGGTGTGATTATATTTATTAAAACCTATTTGATATCCCTACGAAATATAGATGCATTGAAAGATGGCTATAAAAAACATTAAAGTTCAAATAGCAAAAGTTCAATCAAACGGTTTTAGGTGTTTTTAAAACTGTCTTTCTCAATAGTGATTTTTCTTCGTTAAAATATTAGTTTGCGACTTCCAATGTATACATACTTCTATATTTACCTTTGAATGTCGGTTGATTTTCGTTTATTGACGTAAGAGCCAGCCACTAGGTTAATAAGATACTTTTATCTGTTAGAGTTATGATTTTAGTTTTTATAAGCTTAAGATTGCGATGTATAGGGTCACCAAGCGAAAATTTCAGATCAGGATAAAAACTAACAAAGAGTTTGTTCCTCAAATGCTAGAATTATTTACAATTATTTAAAATATGTTTAATAATAATGTCGACTCGGCATAGAAAATAACGGTGCAAGATCGGTGTTCAGTTAATGTTAATGGGTAAAACGGGAATGACCAATACACAATCTATTATTTATATATGTATATATATAACCTTTGTTGAACAGCCGACCCAATTTTTGGTTTTACGATTACTATTGTTCAACTCCGTAGCCTTGTAATTTTGAACCCAATCCAGTTTACAAGGGAACTCCTGGATTAAGTATTGTGAGAAATTTGCCCTCGTGGAGGCCTTTTGGATGGAGCTAACCCGCATTTGCGTTACATGGAGAGGAAGACCACTAGAACCTCCCGCGGTTAGCCTGACGGCAAGGGGACTCTTAACTCATGATCCGTCTACTACTAAGGATGTTTCACATCAGCGCTGTGGTCGGTGCATGTCGGATGCAGAATTTGCATCATCCAGCCATCACCGGGACTCAAACCCAGTTCACCTCATTGGAAGGCAAACGCTCTATCCCCTGAGCCATTGCGATGAGCAGAATTAAAATGAATTGAATGTAAGGTTTAATGACACAAGGTTCTAGAAGGACGTGCAGCTTCAAACAAAAGGTTAAAAAAATAAATCAGTAAAAGGCATACTGTAATATCTCCTTATATTTTCTTCCAAAAATGCGTCGGCACAGTTACAGTATTTCCGTAGGCATTTATTTACACATGAAATTGATAAAACGGTAACGGTACAGGAAGTAACATGCGCGTTCTAGAGTGAATAATAGCAAATAAAATTGTAAATAGTATAAAACAGTTATATACAGTATAAAATGCCAATTGGACGTAGAAATTTTGCAATGGACAGATTCTCACTGATGGTTTTCTAACAAAATTCATGCAATTTATTGTGTTTTTTTAATCTTAAATATTCTTTTAAAGCATGCTGTACTGAAGATTTACATATTCGTTTTAAATACGAAGGGGTCAAGAGGTAACCGCTTTGACAGGTTTCCAAAATCAATATGGGCTTTACATTGTATGCCAACATGGGATGGTATCCAACAAAAATAAATATTATTCGCCAGATGCCACAAAAATAAATATTCGTATGAAGCAACTTATGATTTTATGTATAATGGAGTGCTTTGTTTTTCAGAAAGCAAATATGTGTGGATGACCACCGGCCTTATTTTTTTTTTTGATAGTAAAGAATACAAGTTTTTGTTATTATCTGAAATCCTGTCGCACACACACAATTCAAAAGGATGCACAATTTGTTAATGACATATCTAACCTTTTCCCTTTTTCCTCTTCTTTGACAGCTTAAATTAAAATCTAATTTCTATGTTTAATGACTTTTAAAACAATTTCACTACTTTAAATTTTTTCTTGTAAAAACTTATTACCATTTGGCAATTTGTTACTGACTTGTTTGAGTTTAAATTTGAAAAAATTTGAACGGTATAAATATGTCTATTTCATCTTTTAGTCCTTTTATATTATTGTTTTAACATCAAATGCGTATTTGCTTACAGCGACAAATCCATTTCCGATTGTGAATCGTCGTTGTAACGGACTTTAACTGTATTACAGTATGCGTTTAGTTACATGAACACTCTTTATTCCCCTTTAAATCTAAGTAAATTTTTCTAATTTATTACATCGTTAAAGTTTAGTTTACTAAGAACTAAAAAGTAGCGATAACCGAATACAATGAAACGCACTCCCTTTTAATGTATCAGATACTGATTACACTTAATCAACAGTTGGAGAGGACTTATTACGTCTCGTAAATCTTTTCCGTGAAAAGAATCATTCGCTTGCGACGGTGGCGCTGCAAACCGACAAGCTCCGAGATGAAAACAACTTTACAGTGAGTTCCGAACTTGCTTGCCTTGAAATCGTTTGAAATTCTCCATCGATCTCACTACGTTCACTCTCATCCTCTATCAACTGGTTGTTTACTTGTTAGGGATGTGTAAATCATAATTAGAATTATTATTTATTTGAAAGCATTAAAGGTTTAAAATTACGAGTACAAGATGCAAGCAAGATTTTTTTTCCTTCCGAATTTAAATTTTTAGTTAAAAGATAAACACAAATTGCTAAAAGTAATAGCAATAAGAAAAGTGATAATTTAATAAAAATTAGTTTTTTTAATTGCTTTAAAAGAGCCATTATAAGCATTAATCTACGCACTAATAGTAATCATAAGTTTTTTCTACTATGTATGAGTTGTAAAATTGTTTTTAACAATTAATACCAAATCTTTTTTGAAAAGTTCTTTACGAAATTTGTGTAAAATTGGCAAAATTATCATTCTGTTAAATTTTTTTAAACAGATTTTAGATTATGATAAATGTTTTTCATCCGAAAGCTCCGAAATAAATAATTCTATATTTTTATTGTTAGTATTCAACCGTTATTTTAAATTTAATTACTTTTATCATAAATTGCTTAAATTACCATTTTAAAGCGTCTATCGGAGACCATTAAAAATACCCAATCGGAAATTAACAATTAACTTTAGTGTTAAAATGGCTGAAGTAGAAGACATCACTCTCATTATGGATGAACAAGAGCGACAATGCTTGCATCAATTTCAAAATAAATCTACAAAAGGTAAGTCTTTAATTTCAGAAGTCAACTTCATTAATATGCAATTTTCTTTTATTTTTAACTACCTTAAGCATCCGACTCTAATCAGAGTGTAGCTCATTGTTTATCTTGCATAAGTTGCAATTGAGGGAAAAAAAACTCAAGAACAGCTCTTTTTCCAGGTTCTGATTACCGCTGTAGGACTGTCCCTGGATCATAATTTTTGTAAAATCTCAGAAATTAGAAGGAAAAAAATCATCAGAGTTAATATAAGCAGGGTATTGCAGTGTTCTGCAAATCTGATTTTTCATCGTACTGTATTTTTCATAGTACATTACCTATTTTTAAAATTTAAAAAAAAAGTTAAATGCCTAAAAAATTTTAGTAAAAATATTTAAATAGAAAAAAAAACTGTGAGAAAGCATGCAGGTCAAGAGACATTCTTTTTTTTTTAATCTTAAGACAGTACTTATCTGTAGGTTAATTTCAAGATATTTAGTAAAAACATTTAGCTTACACGCCTCTGAATTGGCCACGCCTGATTTACTCATCCTTATTTGTTGTTTGGAGAACATCATCCCCAATGCAACACTTGCAAAGTCTTACATACGCTTTACATTTTACACGTTTGTCCATATTTTCACCAATATCATGTTACCTTTTTTTTGGCATTTCTATTTTATGCATGGAAAATGTGATCAAATTCATCATCTTTTCATGTCTACGCGCTAAGCCGCCTATTCCGTATCAACTCTGATGATTATTTCACAATTGTTGTTGTTTCTTGGCAAAAAGTTTTTACCAGGAAAGTTGAAATTATTCATCAAAAATATGTGTACTTGCGCCGAAAATCACGAACTGACTCATATCCACTATAGCAGTGATTCTCAACCAGAAGTCTGCGATATATTGACCCTTTGGCATAATAATTGTTCTTACATAAGTTAATCTCTTATTTAAATAAATAAGTATTTAAGGAAGTTAGTTGCTTATTTTCTTGGGCTGGAAGACTAGTCGCATCTCTGAATTTAGTGATTTTATTTTTGTAGTAAAAAGTACTAATCTTTTATTTCTTAGTACAAATTTTGTAAAATTTTACTTTTTTAGCCTAAACTGACTCGTTAAGGACATATTTTTAGAAGAGTTAATTTTTAAAAATTATACATATTTTTTAATCTTTGGTTTGTTTTGTTTTCATTAACACTAGAAAGACTGAAACTTAGTATATACTACCTATATTTCCCAAAAGCAGTCAAAATGACTGGATTGTAAAAGAATAAATAATGCGTAAAGTAATTTGTTTAAAATAAGTTTTTAATATTATTTACAGTTATATAACAAGTTATTAGTAAATATTAACAATAAAAAAATTATATGTTGTTCGAAATTCTAAGAAATTGTGTCATTATATACATCATTGTTTTTCTAATTGAAATTATAAGCAGTCAAAATGACTTCCTTAGGCAATCTAGTGTTATATAAGTTTTTGCTCATAATATAATATAAGGGTTTCTCAAATGCGAAGTGGTGTTAAGTGGTAGACACGAGAGCATTTAAGGTGAATCATAGGCTCTCTACGAATAATGTAACCAAAACAGAATGTTAGCCGGTACAGTTTTTCGGTGACAGAATCTACAACGATGTCCTGAGTTGTATCTCTTCGATTACCTCTTATCATTTCATCAAGAGCAGCAATAAATGAATGGAAGTCATGGCATTTTCTTGCTCTGAGTTTGACTTAACTAATATTGTGTCATTTGTCTAAGATACTATTTGTCATAAACGCAAATATTTTACAATAAATATCTGCCTTATGATCATTCTTATGTTTTAGACTCATGTCTTAGCAATGCTTTGCATTCACTTTAAATGCTTTCTTACAAACTGGTTAATCAAAATAAACCAGTTATCAGCTGCACACAATTTGCGGTGCATTTCTCCTATTGCAATTTATAACCTTGAAAGGTAGCACTGTTATCGCCGCTGCATTTCTGGCACGCATTTGCAGGTCTCTTTTTATTTGGGCAACCCTAATGTGTTTGTAAATAAATTTGACTCTCTTGACAGAAAAATTTGGAACTTTACAAAGTAAAAAAAAAAGTTATTGAATGTTTGCATATCGCATGTTCATCTATTATATTGCTTAGTTTATTTTACTGTACATAAGTTTTATAAACTATTTATTTATATATTATGTATTTTAATAAAAATATTTCCTTCAAAAATTTTTTGCAAATTTTCAAAATTTGTTTTAATATGAATGAAATTTTTTATTTTTAAACATAAAAAAAAAGTTAAGTGCAAGGCACAGTCACGAAGGTAATATTATAAATTTAGGAGAATGCCAAAAGGTTGATAACTGAAGGTTTTGTTATAGCATCATCACAACCATGAATTTATATCGCATTCGAAGAAGTTGTTATATGTCTTCAGTATTTATATTTTTTTAAAATTTCTATGCAAATGTTAAGATTTATATCTGGCAGCAGCTAATCTCTCTTACTTTTTATTTATTCATATTTTGTTACTTTTGACATGCCAAGCGCAATCTTATAAAATGAAAATCGCGAGTGATAAATTTTTCTTCAACAATAGATAAATAATAATTATTTAAAGAAAAGAAATTACAAAAAGAAACTCGCATAAAAAACTCGCATTAAGTTTATTATTCGAAATTGCCCTTTTAGCATGTCAAGTTTCAACTCTTAAGATGCATTTCAGTTAACAGTATATCAAACTGTCAAGTTTGTAGATTATTACTACAAGTTTATCAGCTCTCGAACTAAAAAGTGAATCGTAAGTTTTATTTTTCCGTTAAACTCCTTGTACATTTCTCTACACATAGTAAATCGTAATTTTTATTACTCCATTGAACTCCTTTTCGTTGTAAAATAGGTATGCTTATTCAGAGAAAGTACATTTTTGTGTCAGATTTCGAAACTTGGATAACTCAGATTTCGTCTGCATTTATTAATTAACATTTTTGAGGTCACCCCTTCAAACCATTAAGATTGAATCCTAAGGTATTTAATTTTTTCTAAGTCTTATAGTTTTTGCTCAACAAAATTAAATGTAACGTTAAGTTGCACACTCAAATTTTTAATGTAGTTGGTTAGCTGAGTATATTAAATAATACGATTTTATAACCTGAGCTGAATCTTGAGAATTTCCGGTGTATCCCACCACTATTGTCATATTAACGAAACGATGTGTGAACAGACTTCATATTCTAAGAAGTTTTATTATTGAGATTGCATGTAAATTTTCATATAATTTTACCAAAAGATATTTCTGTATTTTTTAAATTCTAAAACGCCGATTGATTTAAGGAAATTGATACGCCGACAAAAATAAAATGCCATGTTTATATATATATTTTTTAATTTTCAGTTTTTTTTTTATTTATATTTTCAGCTCAAGTTAAAAAGTTAAATGGATTTAAAAATTGATCAGAAAATTGTACAAGTCATAGTTTACAGTACAAATACAATGTAGAATGACATGTTCAGAGCTATTCACTAGCCGAGAAGAGTAGGAAATAAAAAAAATTTAAGATGACCCTGACAGTTTTACGAGCTATTAAAATGACATAAGAAGAAAAAAAAATTATTTCTTCTCCATTGTACAGAAAGGTTGAGGTTCATTAATCGTATGGAAAGGCTTCAGATATGGTAGAAAACATAAACTAGCATCTCCCTCATTCGATGCGGAGGCTGCCGACAATCAAAAAATTCTAGAAATCTTATTATTGCCATTTGCAGAAACCATTGGTGGCCAAAGTCAGATTTTTCAGCAGGAGACTGCCTCCATTTACATTGTAAAATCTTTACAATGTTGTTTTTTGGGTTATAGGGTACATTCCCTGAATGGTCTGCCTTTTTACCTGACTTAATCGCCAAGAAAACACGAGGACTATTCTCAGTAAGATTGTGTATACATAAAGTAGCAGCAACTGTTTGTGGCAGAATTTTAGGGTGAGATCATTGAAACCTAGGATAATATTGATGGTAATGTCCTCTATTTTTATAAATTGGGTTTAGAAAATGATTGACAACATCATATATTTCAAGTTTTATATGTAAAAATGACGGAAAAATAGTTTTATTTCCAGGGGTCATCCCCCCCCCCTCCTTTTTTTATATTTATTTCATGTTTTTTCCTGTCCATGTGGATCAGAAAGCGAGTTACTCCTTGAAATATGTGTTTAGATATAGACTTTATATACAGTTAGTCAAAAAAGTCAGCGTACATTCTCAAAAGTAATATCAAACTCGAATTTAAAGGGCGAAACAAACTGTTTTTTTTTTTTTTTTTTTTTTTTTTTTTAATTTTATTATTTTAAATCCTTAACGTCAGTTAGTAACTTTAAAATGATTTGACAAAAATATTTTCATGCCCAATAGTTTATGCAGACTAATTTTGAAAAGATTATTGGCCTTGATTTTTGTCCAATTAAGTTTGCGTACAAGCCAGAAGCCTTATCTTAATTTTAAACTTCAAACTTGAGAATTCAAATCAGATTACACTTTCAAGGTCATTGAGCTTCAAATCTATTTTCGAGTTAATGGGAAGTTGCTAGTGCTATTTTCTTTGACGAAAATGTCATTTAATAAGGAAGTTCCTTTAGCTACGAGACAGTTAATTATAAAATTTTGAGATGAAGGTAAAACTCTTCGCTATATTGGTAAAATAGTTTGGAGGCCTCATTCTAGTGTGCAAAGAGTTATTCAGAACTACTGGAAATCTTGCTGTAAAACGAAGATGTGGAAGCTTACTCAGAGGGAAGAAAAAAAATTCTTTTGCGAATTAGACAAAATCCTAAACTTTCTGCTGTAAGTATATCAAAAGATATTTTTTTAACAAGCAATAAGGAAATTTCCCCTGAAGCTGTAAGAAAAGTACTGCGAAAGGCAAATTATCACGGACGCAAATCTAGGTCTAAGCCATACATTTCTAAGACGAATCGAATGAAAATAATTGCTTTTGCAAAAACTTATTTGAACTCCTCGGCAGATTATTGGAACAGTGTAATTTGGTCAGATGAAAGTAAATTTACAATATGGAAAATCAATGGACACCCTATTGTATGGAGAAAACCGGGAATAGAACTGAATCTGAGACATTTAAATCTAACTGTTAAACATGGAGCTGGTGGAGTGATGGTATGGGGTGTATGTCTTCGAATGGAGTTGGAAATTTGCATATTATTGATAAAGTCATGGACAGGTATGTTTATTTGGATATTTTGAAGAAAAATCTACCAGAAAGTGCTCGAAAATTAAACCTTTCTAATACCTTTATTTTCCAACAAGACAACGACCCTAAACATAGTGCTAAAATTGTGAAGGAATATCTTCTCTATCACACTCCGCGACAATTACCAACTCCTCCACAGTCACCAGACCTTAACCCGATTGAACATTTGTGGGCAAAATTGGACAAACGAATTCAAAAACACAATATTACTTCCCGAAATGAGTTAATATGCAAATTGCAGGAGGAATGGGCGAAATTTACGTCAGATGATACACAGAAACTAGTCCAGTCAATGCCTAGACGTCTGCAAGCTGTTTTAAAAAATAAAGGGTACGCAACAAAATATTAAAATAACGATAAAAGCTTTTATTTTTAATTTTTTTCTTAAGTGTACGCTGACTTTATTGGAGTGTTTTGCTGTGTTTTTTTCGTAAAAATTTATTTTTGAAAAAGTTTTTAAAATATTGCACTTTTATTTTTGCTCTTTATTGTAGCTTACAATTGTAGCTATTACAGGAAAAAAAATCATACTGATTAAAATGTTTCTTTGATGTTGAAAGTGCTTTTTTAATTTAATAATCAGTCCGTACGCAGACTTTATTGACTAACTGTATGTTTTTTTTCCTTTGCATTCAGTTACGGCAAAAATATCAAGGTGGCTTTATTTACTTGGGAGAAACTGTATGATTAGCTCTATATAGTAAACAATCCGTAGAGCACATATTACAACCTTCAACAATTTTTAATAATATTTCAAAACACACGAATGATATTTAGCAGAATTTAAAACGTCAAATTTAGAGAATGTATTTAAAATTGTTAACGAACAAGAAAAAAGGAATATATTTCTAAACATATGCAAACTGGAAGTAATTTTCTCACCTTCATTATTCATAGATTTTTTAACACAATAACCCAATATGGAATTTCTTTTTAAGCTGGCATATTTGAAAGTACGGCATGATAATGAGAAGTCTCAAAATTACTTACCAGTATAGCTAATGCTAGTATTAATTACCTACTTAAATAACTTTTCAGATTTTTCCTTAGACCCAAATTTCTCTTATTATCATTTTGTAATTTTAAAGTAAATTAGAGCTTTTGACTGTAAAAGGCAAGTCATTATTGCAGTAATTAAGAAAGCTCATTTTTTATAACTCGGGAAGAATGCTTTTGACATATTTTCTTTTTGTTGCTGTACATATTTAACTGAAGCACCGTTACAGTTTATAAAAATAGTAAAGATTAAATTGGTTTTTTACGAAGATATTTTAAAAATATTTTTTTTATATAACACATAATCGGGATATTTTTCTTGACTATTAAAAGCAGTAGTAAATTTAATGCTTTATCATTTTAATTAACAAAATTGATTGACAATGATTATGATCACCACTAATATATATATATATATATATATATATATATATATATTACATTTTTACCACGTGGTAATCAGATAAAAACAGAAACTAAAAAGTTTCATTTCTATATTTTGTTATGCCGACCGGCCTGTGTAGGAGACAGGGAACTGTCCTTTCATCAGAAAGGTTCCGGATTCGAATCCCGGGCAAGGCATGGATGTTTCTTTCTCTCTATCTGTGTTTTATGTCCTTTCTCCTTTGTGTGTGAATGTGACCCGCCCTATAAATGGATTGTGGTAGTGTGACGTGGGTGAGGCTGCTCCACCGCCGTGTCTTCGCCACAGGTGCACACTGGGTAAAGAAAAGAGAGTTAGCAGTTCTGTGTCCGATGGACAATAGTTCTAAGTGTCTGCCATTAAAAAAAACATTTTGTTATTGTTGAAGTCATTAGCCTAACAAAAAACAAATCTCTCACTTCTCGCGAAGTAAGAAACCAAAATTTTGAAACACGTGTTTTTTATGAGATAAATATGAAAATTAAGAAAGCTTCATTTCGATAATTTGTAATTATCAAAGTGATTATAGGTAATCACCCTAATTGATTGTAAAGTGAAATAAAACTTTTCAACCAAATGAGAAGTCTTAAAATGGAATCATATGTTTCTTATCAAATTAAGAGAATAAATTTTTAAAAAAAATTGACAAGTATTGCGGTAATTAGTGCAATTAACAGTAACAACTCGCTCAACTTCATTACTTTTAAAGTGTTAAACGAGGCAAAGCCGATTTCACCTCTAGTGCTATTGAGCCGTGATGAGGTAGGTTCGGGCAGGCGGAACAGCGAGCGGTGATGAGTGGATATATATATATATATATATATATATATATATATATATATATATATATATATATATATATATATATATAGCTAAAGCAGGAAAATTAGAAAAGGAAGAATATTTAAATATACAAAGAAAACAACGATGAAATTTAACAAATGATTATTATAAACATCAATAAGAATCTAGAACTAAGCTACTTGCACGCACCATCAAGAAATGATAAAGAATGCTTAGATTGTTTGCATATTAAAGTTAATTAGGCCGCGGTAATTTTCCGTCCTGCCAATCTGGAGTCATTGCTGGTATGTGTTGTTGTCTGAAGTAGATGTAGTTTACTTATTTTAAAACAACTCTGTAAGCACACTTGGCATGTGGATGATAAAAACTTCGCTTTTGATATAAGGTACTCTCGAATGATCACTAGAATATTCTTAACGTTTGTATTACATTTAGTGTCACCCGTGAAAGAGGTGACCTAAAATGACATGGCACAGAACTATTAGGAATGAATTAAAGGCAATAAATAAAGTGTTTGGCTACCAACAGGGTGACATGCAGAGTCATAACAAAAGCCCTATGCTCCCTACGGAAAAGAAGTGTGACCTTTAATATTACTCTACTCTTTCAAACATTACTACAAAACGTCAAACTTTATACTTTTTTTTTCAAAATTCTTTTAGTTTTTTACTGGTGTAGTGAAGCCATATGATTGTCAGAGCTTTTCTAGAAATCTGCTTTCAAACGGTTTAATTCGTAAGCTCCATCATTCTTCGACATTTCACTATATTCTTCAAGTTTCTGCCCCACATCAGCATGAAGAATAGGAAAAAGGACATCGAATTGATTAATCCTTATACATTATTCATCATCTGTCAACGATTCACTCGAAGTCGGTGAATAATTGCAAAAACTATTACCCATGAATCCGCCAAATATTTGGTTAGTTAGTTTATGAAAGTTATTGGCTCAAAAGCCACTTTTGGCCATACCGCACCTGCAACTTGTTTTATAAAAAACATCTTGCTATAAGTTAAAGCCATGAGAACATTCAAATATTTGGACTCATCTGCTCAACACTACTAATTTCAAGTTAGTCACATCTTGATTCATGATATCCGATAAATTATTACTTCTTTTTTCTCTTACACTTCTTCACTCCGTAGGGAGCATAAGGCCTATGTCGTGCCTCCACATTTCACCATGTTGGTGGCCAATCACTTTAATTCTGTCCATGTTTTTTATAGTATCCAAAAAAGCTGCATTAAACCCTTTTTCAGCTAGGTTCCATTGTGTAGTACCCACCAGTTGTATCTAGCTATATTCACTTACAGTCATCCTTTGTAATTAATCCAATAAGTTAGAACGTCACAAATGAGTTATTCATCAGATATTAGTCCAAAACCTAAGATATTTTTAAAAATCGATAATAACAAGTGATTCACCATAGAGTGGAGAATTCTTTTCGAAAATATCCGTAAATGGTATGAAGAGGCATTAGACCAATGTTTCCAATTTTGTCGACAATCTTTGCAATTCAGGCTTCTCCATTACGTTGCAAATGGAAACGACCTAAGGAGCATTTGCAATATCCCTTTTTATTTTATAAGCGGCGTTAAACAGCTGACCCAATTCTGAGTTTACGACTATCAATACTCTACTCCGTAGCCTTGCAATTTTGAACCCAACCCAGAAGACATGGATCAAGCACTGGGACATACTAGCTTTTGTGGAGGACTTTTTGATGGAACTACTCCGCATTTGCGTTACTTCAACGATAAAATAATGAAAACCTCAAATGGTTATCCTGACGACAAGGAGACTCTAATTTATGATCCGTCTACCACTGATGATATTTTACATCAACTCTGTGTTCGGTGCTAGCCGGGTGTGACATTCGCTTAGAATCCCTGCTATCGCTGTGATTCTAACCCGGGACACCACATTGGAAGGAGAGCGCTGTATTCCTTGAGAGCTACCATGGCTTCATGGGCTATATTTAAAAATAATTTAATATTCTAACTCTTAGATGGAAGATTTTTAAGAAAATAAAAAATTATTATTTTCAACCCGAGGAATCCCTACGCTTTCTTAAAAGAATAAATTAATCCTGAATTTATCTTTCTAAGTAACAGCTTCCCAGAAGGTGAGTAAAGTTTTAAAAAGGAACTACTGCTAGCAAAATGCACTTTTTACTTCTATTATTATCGAATCAAATTACCTTACATATCTTTATATTTATTCTGAAAAATTTGCTCGATAAGTTACTTCGCTAGAAGATTTATGAGAACAGTTTGCTCTAGAGAACTTCAATTTAACATGCATGAAAGTGTTTTTTTTCACATTTAAAATAATGATCAGAAATAGAACGAATAAATATGCTACCGGTTGTTGATATTTGAGAAACTAAATAAAAATGTAAAATGAGCAAATGGTTTGCTGAATTTCGATTGAAATTTAAAGTCTTCTGTTTTAAATTTAATCGTATACAGATCACTTTACTGAGTGTGCTTTCTTTAATGCTTAGGCTTTATTTTTTGCAAATTATCAGAGTTAATTTTTAAAAATATTTACAAAACTAAATATATCCTCCTAATAAGAACTCATACTGATAAAAAAATTATTTCGTAAATATGTATCGATACAATATCTTAGTACCGTATAATTGTATTCGTATCTATATATATATTTCTCTTACACGGCACCAAAAAAAAAGCCTCATTACAACTTCCCGAATGGCAACGTTAGAAAATCGACCAATGATTTCATCTAAAAATGTCACATGCCAAATCTAACTGAGGTGGCTCAACACATAGCGCTTTTAAAAACGGAAATAATAACCAGACTGAGCATTATCAGGTTGTTCAATTCAGCTGCGGCAAAAATAAAAATAAACAACTTAAAAAATAAAAATGCTGTTGCCAGCCATAGAATTTTTTGAAAGTTAACTTAGCAACATAAATCAAAATTATGATACCTGAGCGCTAGACGTAACAAATCCTTCAATAAGTGTTGCCAAAATTAACAATTGCAATTTCAAATTAATATTGAAATGTACAGGTTTAGAATTTTCTACAGTGAAAAGTTTTCGGAACTTCAGTATTCAAAAAAGTATACAAAAGCTAGACGTTAAGAAGGTATCCAATGAGCGAGCATTGGATTGCGAAGCAATCCGAAATGGACTGTGAAAGCAGTTCCGGGGGTTGGTGAGCGCAAGCGAGCAGGGGGCGAAGCCTCCTAGTTTATAATTAAAACCTGAATATCTTTCTTCTAACACAGTTGGAAACCACGTAGTAGATCCAGTTTTTCTTCATTCATTTCCACATTGTTTTGGTTGTCACCAGCACAAAATTAATAAAAGTCGTAAAGGTATTGTTTCTCTATTCACTATCTATCCTTAAAAAATTTAAAAAAAAACGCAAACGCTTCCGGAAGTCTTGAGGTCCTCTTCTGACGTCATAACATTAAAGTGACTATTTCTTTTTTTGACGCTCCGGATTTGTTTGTATATACTCGGAATACTTATTTTTTCTTAATTTAATTTTTGGGCCGTGATTTTGTGAAAAAATGTGTTCTTCATATTTTAAAATATCATATTTTTTTATTTTATTTCCTATGAGCTGCACAATCAGTCTTCCCGATGAGCAGACCTAGTGCGTTCTCCAGAAGTGGTATCCACTCTTTCAGGACCACCACAATGGGTGAGATACTGTTGGCCATGTTAATTTGGACATCTAGTTTCTGCCACACTAGATGGCAGCACCCAGACTCTATTTGGATGCTAAAGTGCACTAGGACTTTAATTTTGCTGGAAATGCCAAGAGCTAATAAGGCACTCCAGGGATCTTTTACATGCCGCATAGTCATACGACATGGCCGCTGAGGATTTTCTGCATCCCTAAAATCAGGTGTCTGGGCCGGGGATCGAACCCGCAGACTTGGGCTCAAAAGACCGACGACAAGCCAACTGCGCCACCCAGCCACTTTTAAAATATCATATAAAGATATAAAAAAAAGTACTTTGGGAAATTATCTTAAATTGATGTGCAATTACATGATAGTTAAAATGCGGATTTACGCAATTTGGTTTACACCAGCAGAAATTCCTATACCTGAATCTTATACCGGAAGTTAAAACAACCTCTACAAATATTGCCCCCTACGGTGGAAAACATGAAACGCGGTCAAGAATAAGGTGAATAAATATTGTATAAGTATTTATATTGTATTTATATACTATATTTATAAGCCAAATATATTTATTTCGTATTTCCATGACAAAGAGATATATAATGTTTGGTAATCTGGCAATAAGAACATTGGTTACTCTCTGGAAATATGTGTTTACGTTTTTTATAATATTAATTCTTCTGTAAATAACATTTATGTGCCGTATTATATGTTTTAATAAACCATTGGAAAACGTATATCAGCTTCTTAGTGTGAAAATTTGGCGTCCGTGACAGGTACCATTCGTGATATTATTATTACGAATTTGGTTTCTATTGTTACGTTTACTAAAAACCGTTGTACATTTATTAAAAAATAATAAAATGGAAGCATTAAAACTACTGCGAAAAATTTTAAAAACGGCGTTTACGAAGGTTATTTCTACAGAAATTGATAAACAAGAAGTACGCATATTTTACGAACGCATATTTTACAAGAATTTAGTTCTTAGTTATCCGATAAATTTCAAAGATTAGAATCAATACATAATTATATTACGGAAATATTATTAAAGGATAATGAAAAAGAATACGCAAACGAGTTTAGTGAGGCTGAAAACTATAGAGATCAATATCTCTCATTTAAATCAAAATTAGAACGCATCGAAAATAGTGCTGGCGTCATTGCAGAAAACGTTTCTAGTAACAGAAAGTATCGTTTGTCAAAGCTGGAACTTCAAAAATCCAACGGCGATAAAAAATCTTTTTTGGGATTTTGGAGTCAGTTTTCAAGAATACATGAAGATAGACATCGGAAGACAAATTCCAATATTTAATACAAGCTATAACTCCTGGCTCTAGAGCATCTAGCTTAATAGAGAATTTCCCTCCATCGGCTCAAAATTATCCCAAAGCAATTGAGCTCCTTAAAGAAAGATTTGGCAGAGATGATCTGTTAGTGCAGGTTTACGTTAGAGAGTTGCTAAAATTAGTTGTTAAGAATGCTGTATGTGGCAAGAAAAGTAAAGATTTGACAAATTTGTACGATCAACTTGAGTCATATTTACACATTAGGTAGATCAAAAGAAAAGTTTGCTGATTTTTATCACCTTATGTAGAATCCTGAAGATGTTTTAAGAGACATAGAATGTCTTCCACACCAGGTACTAATGATGGTGTTTCTGAAACAACTTATGAGCTTTTTACGCCAGGAAGCCAATGGCGAAGAGATGATAAAATTAGCTAGATTAGGATTTGGAGCTCAAATAAAAACTAATAAAGAAAATACAGATTTTGTTAAGAAAAATATACCATCCGCTTCTTCTCTTATATCTTCGACATACTAAAAACACCAATGGTGTCTTCCGTGATAATTCACATCTCAGTCAAGATTGTAGAAGAGCCAGTAAACTGACTAGAGAAGACAAGAAGATGGTGGTAATACGTAAGGGACTTTGCTTAATTTGTTTGAAAGGTGGACATATAGCCCGAAAGTGCCGCAGTAAAGTTCAGTGTAGAATATGTTCAAAGAGACATTATGCAGTTTTATGTCCTGAACAACCATTGTAAATAATAACGCATCTTTTAAACAGATTAAGAAAGAAGAAATGAGGTTCGCCAATACCGTTCGGAAGTTAGAGAGTGCATCAACTCTATTTATAGCTCCATCGACTCTAAAGGCAATTTATTTGAAAACTCTCCTTGTACGATTACGAAATAAAGGTCGAAGCCAATACGTACGCATTCTATTAGATGACGGCTCTCAAGGATCTTGCATTGAAAAAAGTTTAGCTCAAGAACTTGGTCTTTCTTCTTCAGGGAAAGAAATACTTTCACAGGGTTTATTTGGAAGACGGCAAACTTCTGAAGCAGTACACGACCGTTATAGTGTCAGTGTAGAAAAAACTGAATTTTTTTTTGTACAGTCTCTGTTTTAGATCAGCCAAAAATAAGCTCTCCATTGCCCAGAGTAAGTGACAAAAATTTATTAGCCGAACTTAAGAGTCGTGATATTGTTTTGACTGACATTGGGAAAGAAACTTCACCCATTAGACTGTTATTGGGAGCTGACGAAATTGGAAAACTGCTGACTGGAAGAGCCAAAGTTCTTAAATCGGGTGTATCTGCTATTGAGACAAGACTAGGTTGGAGCGCTTTAGGCAGTGTAAGGAGGAATACTGTAATTGGTATGGTCTCTTTTTGTCTACAAAACTCAGAAATTCCGAAAATTTGGGAACTCTAATGTTTAGGTATAAAGGATCCTATCGAACGCCAAAACAGAAACTTGTTTGAAGAGGAGACACTTATGCACTTTCAAGAAACCGCGAAGATAGTTGAAGAAAGGTATGAAGTGGCCTTACCGTGGTTGACTGGTCATCCTCCTGTGTATGCTAGACAAGACATTACCGAATCAAGATTACGATCTGTGACGAAACGCCTCCGAAAAGACGGAAATTATGAACTATATGAAGAAGTTTTCAAACAATGGCAATCGGAAGGCATTATTGAAGCTGTCACAAGTGAAGAAGTTTTAAATTACAGTCATTATTTGCCACATAGGCCCGTAATTAAATTATCTAGCAGTATTACAAAAATTCGTCCAATATTTGACGCTTCCTTCAAACGACCGGGATATGCATCTTTAAATGAATGCGTAAGTTTAGGGCCAAGTCTTTCGCAGCAAATTCCACCATTGCTGCTAAGATTCCGCTTGGGCGCTATTGGGGTGATAGCCGATATTAAACAAGCTTTTTTTCAGCTAAGAGTACGCCAACCGGATCGTGATTACTTGAGATTTTTTATGGTGGAAAGATGAGGATAAATCAGAGATTAAAATCTACAGACACTGTCGTGTCGTATTTGGAGTGTCTTCGAGCCCATTTCTCTTGAATGCTACGATAAACCATCATTTAAATTCGGAGATAGTTAGACGAAATTACAATGCAACAGCCGAGGAAATGATTAACGGATTCTATGTGGACAATCTAGTTAATAGTTTAGATAGTAAAGATAACTTTAAACT
The DNA here is from genome assembly GCA_949128135.1 of Parasteatoda lunata. Lineage (NCBI taxonomy): Eukaryota > Metazoa > Arthropoda > Arachnida > Araneae > Theridiidae > Parasteatoda > Parasteatoda lunata. The sequence goes on from OX421979.1 coordinate 35,999,426, forward strand.
GGAACAATTTGTATTTGAAGCTAAAGAAATCATGAAGGGTGGAAAATTTGAGCTGAGATGTTGGGGCTCATAATGGAGTCCAAGAACAAGAAGATCAAAGCGTTCTTGGCTTGAAATGGAATACACGTACAGATGAGCTATATTGCGTCGGCCCAAAAATTGATGCAATATCCAATAAAGCAATCTCTAAGATAAAATTACTTTCAATTATTAACAGCATTTATGATCCTAGAGGGTTTATTTCTCCTACCACACTTTTGCCCAAAATACTACTCCAAGAAGCCTGGGTGAATAAATTGAATTGGGACACAGAATTGCCATTGGACATGCAGCGACGCTTTCAAAAATGGGTCAAACATATCAACCTATTTGAACAATGTCGAATTCCTCGCAGAATGTTACACGCCCCTCTCCAAAAGACCAGTTTGCACATTTTTTCTGATGCCTCTGCTCATGGTTACGCTTGCTGTGCCTTTCTACGTTGCGAAATGGAAGAGGAAGTTAAGGTTTCTCTAGTTCTTTCAAAAAGTAGAATAGCCCCTGTTCCAAAGCCTACAATTCCTCGATTAGAATTTTTTGTAGCGGTAATTGCTACTCGAATGGCAACAACTATAGTAGAAGCATTGCAATTTCCCATAGAAAAATATTTCTGGATAGATTCTATGGCTGTACTTGGATGGATTGTCAATAAAGAACCCTGGAATACTTTTGTAGGCAATCGAGTCAAGGAAATTAGAGAACTGACTAATATAGAAGATTGGAGGCATGTCTCTGAGGAAATCAACCCGGCTGATCTACCTTCCCGCGCTTGTGACTGGTATAAACTCGTGCGAAGTCAATGGTAGGAGGGTCCAAAATGGTTACGTGAAAGTCAAGATGTTTGACCGCATTCTGAGCTGACCCTACCAGAAGAAGCACTGTCGGAAAGACGCAAAACAGTGTCCACGAATCTCAACGTTGAAGCGGGGGAGAAATTCGGAGATAAATTTTTATACTTCTCCAGCTATGCGAGAATTCTTCGTACCACTGCTTGGGTTTTAAAGTTTATAAATAACATAAAACCAATGTCTACTAAACTGATGCAAGCACCCTCAGGTGAAGAGATTAAAAGAGCTGAAAAATCGTTAATAAAAATTATACAATCCGAATGGCCTTCAGGAATACGCGAAAGTTACAGTCGGTCCATGAGAATTTACGAACATGAAGGAATTTTGAAGCTTGAATCCAAACTCATCCTAGGTGAAGATCCGGATGATTTTGTACGACCGATTGTCTTACCTGACCATCCTATAACTAGACGAATGATTGTATATTTTTACAAGAAATAACATGATACAAGCGACTCTAACTCATCTGAGAGAGCGTTTCTGGATTCCACGAGGCAGGCAAGTAGTTGAAAGTAGGAAAGTGTGTGATTTGCAAGAAGCAATCGTCAAAGGCTATTATCCCAGAACCATCACCCCTTCCTGTCGATCGAATTAAACGCGTTGCAGCTTTTCAAGTGACTGGAGCTAATTTGGCAGGCCCGTTATTTGTAAAGGGAGGAGATAAAGCATGGATAGTGATTTTCACTTGTGCTGTTTATCGTGCTATCCACTTGGAATTTATAACAGCTCTTACCACCGAAGTTTTTTTGCAATCTTTGCGTCAATTTTTTCCAGGAGAGGTAGATTCAGTGTTCTATACACAGACACTGGAACAAACTTTCTAGGAGCTTCAAGAGCGTTGAAATCTCTCGACTGGGAAAATATTACAGCTGAATATGCTGTAGAAAACATAAAATGGCATTTCAATCCGCCAACAGCTTTGTGGTATGGAGGTTGGTGGGAGAGGATGATTCGCACCGTAAAGCAACTACTTAAGAAAAGCTTAGGCCGCGCTTGTATTACGCATGCAGAAATGACTACGTTGCTCTGTGAATGTGAGAGTGTGGTCAATGGACGTCCTCTCACACCGTCACACTTTATCCAAAATATCAAAGGAAATGAAACAGTAGATTTAGACATCATAGATGCTAAACATCTTCGAAAACGCATTCACTATTTACAGAGTTTACGAGATCAGTTACGACAGCGATTTAAGGAAGAGTACTTGGCTGAACTCGTGCGATGTGTAAAAAACCTCGAATCAGAAAAAACTGGCTCCAGGAGATATTGTTCGAATGACAAAAAGCGTCTGAACTGGCTATTGGGACGAGTTATGGAACTTTTTCTTGATAAAGATAACATCCAATAGCCTGGGTGCGTATAGAAAATCGAGAAATCATCCGTCCAGTGCAACGAATTTACCCCTTAGAGATGAACGAATTTGAAGTTTGCAAGGAGGTTCCTGAATCATCCGAAAATGTAACCGTTGATTCAGGCAAATAAGAGCATACTTATTCCTGAATTATCTCAAAAAGCTTCAGAACAAGACACTTTTCAATGCAGAAATAAACGAACTCGTTATGGACGACGCATTGTTCCCTTGAATAGATTGGACTTATAAACTTTATTAGATACTTTATTTCAGCTTGGATAAATTTATTGTTTAAATCTGTCAAATGGAAGGTTCATTTTGTATTGCTCTAGAGCCAGTTTAGCGGCAATACAAAAGGTGGGAGGATGTTATGACTCCAAAGATATTTATTTTATACTAGCTGTACCCTGCGTGCGTTGCAACACTTTCAGTTTGAATTGAAATTTTGTATTTAAGTGTGAAAATGAGATTTGCGATTATGATTTGAAATGAGAATTTTATTTAAAAACCAGTGATAATCTCAACAGTTAATTCTCTAGAATATCGCTGGTGCATTTTCAAACCGACATGTATGGTGATGCACGTGGACCATGAAACATATTTTGGCTGATGATCTGAAAAAAGTTTGAATCAATGGCGACATCAGGTATTTCTGTTGATATGAGCTGGCCAATTTGTCATGGTGTGATTTTTTTCAATAAGCCAAATCATTTTAATTCTCTTTCTTTTTGTTCTTTTTTTTTGCCATTACATGAAATACATCAAACACTGTGTCTCTCCAAAAACATGACGCTTTGCAATAAAACCAAGTATAGAGCTTAATACTTGTTTTAACTCACGTGCGGTAATGCATCATGAAGATCTGATGATGTTTGCCTAGGTTAATTTTAGCTCAAGCAGGATTGCATGTGAATGTAATAAATAACTCTGGCTGCCCATATGCGGACCGATACTTATAGCACCGAATGAAGTCATTTGGAAACACGAATGTATTGACATATATTCGCCAAGAAAAGTTTCTATTGATTTGCTTGAGCCGATAACAACGTTGATAATGGCTCGGCTGGCGACGTTAAATCAGGTAGCTTCACTTTGCCTCCAGAACAGCAAATTCCAGCTGTTTCATTCTTAAATTTGAGAACACTACAAAACATACATAATTGATCCATTCTTCCGATGATGACGCTTGGTTGAAAGACTATAGTCGGTAGCGAAGTGCATTCTTGATTGATTTTCATTCTTTCATCCCGTTGCTCTGATGTTTCCGACGAACGGGCTTCAGTACGTTCTCGATCGGATTTCATTCTTGCTTCCCGTTGCTCTGATGTTTCCGACGAACGGGCTTGAGTAGTGCGTAGTTGTTTTGTTAACAGTCTTCTTTCCTGTTGCTCTGATGTTTCCAACGAACGGGCTTGAGTAGTGCGTAGTTGATTCGTTAACAGTCTTCTTTCTCGTTGCTCTGATGTTTCCAACGAACGGGCTTGATTAGTGCGTAGTTGATTTGTTAACAGTCTTCTTTCCTGTTGCTCAAACGTTTCTAAGGAACGGGCTAAAGCATTGTGTTCTCGATTAGTTTCAAGTCTTTTTTCCCGTTGCTCCGATGTTTCTGAAATACGGGTAGTTCTCTTTTTGCGTGCTTGAGATGTTGATCGACTAAGAGCGATTCGCTTAGGCGGCATATTTTTGCAAATATTCTCTTTCAAACAAAAAGAAATGTAAAAGTTGACAGAGGTCTCAAATTTGCTAAATCGAAAATTCACACATTTATTTTAAATAATAAAAAAAAGCAATAAAAATGAAATAAATTAAATTAGAAATATAATAATGATAAAATTTAAAACAAAAATCTATTTTTAAAATGAAAGAAATAAAATTAATGTGAACTCGTAAACTTTGTAATAAGAAACAATCTAATAGTTTTCAAATGGATATGGGGTCAAATTCCTCCTACCACCCACCACCATTTTATAGAATCTATGCTATGCGGTATATTTGCAAGAGGATTTTGAGATCCTGATTATCGTTTGCACCAAAAGAGCTTCCCGTGATACTGAAGAAATGCTAGAATTAAGAAAATATTGAGTAAAATATGCAGCTCTCCTAAAATCAATTTTAAAAAAAAATATGCTATAAGTTCCCTAGGTTACAAAAAAAAAAAATCGATGACAGAAGCTATGCCTGACGTAAGAGCAAAAAAATACTATACAAAAATGCGTACTAAGGCACCTTGGATTGCGTAACCAAATTCTGCATAATGCTTAAAGATTTTAAAAGTTTATTTAAAATATATTCTTTGTTATTTTAATGCTACAGTTACTAAAAAAATGCCTGGTCCTCGTAAAAAAAAAAAAAAAGAAAAAGAAAAAAAAACAATTTTGTTTTGCACACTACATTAACTTTATAATTTACAATAAATATTAAAGATGCATAAAAATAGGAGGATCAAGATTAATTATGTTCCACAGCGACTGAATACCAATACGATGTTAGCGATAAAATTTACTCCTAGGGAAGTCATTGAGAATTAGAGCGACAGTTACGCATTCCGAACTCCAACAGCTTTGATGTTTATTTGTTAAACTAAATTAATTTCACCTCAAATCTCCGCCGTAATTCGCAAATTACATTTCAATTTTAGGTAGTTAACTACCGTATTTCGCCTAATGAATTCTTTACTTGGAATATCTAATGAATGTATGTGTTTTATTAGAATAGTTAAATAAGCAATTTTAGTATTCGTTTTCTGTGCGATAAACCTTTAAACTAACAAATTAAACGTAATCATGTGCTGCTAAGAGCTAATTATTTTTCAGTTTGAAATCTGCTGCGGTATTTATTGACCAAACTGTCAGACAGATTTACTGTTATTAATATGTTGACACGTTTTCTTTCAATAATTAAAATTTACGTCAGATTGTCCAACTTCATTAAGTTATAAATTTTCATTGAGTTTTAAAACCTTATATTTGATGCTGTTCGAATTTTTTTCTTCATTCCTTTATAAAAAAAAAAAAAATAACCGAGTGGCCAGATTTGTTGTTGTTGCTTATCCTCACTGTCTGACGGAGTCGTGGCCAGATTTTAATTTAATTTTAGCTGGGTTTTAGCTAAAGCATGAGCTTTGGGGGAAAATACACATTACTCACGAACTAATTATCTATTTATTCTATTATACTTAAAAATAACAAAAAACTACGAGTCACTTGAACATCTTACGGCCTAATGACTGGATTTTCATGGTTTTTGTCCAACACTAAAGATATACAAAACAATTATTTTCAACCGCAGTTTTTCTAAGTATAACTTTTTAGCCCTTTATGATATTAAAATGGTAATAAAAGACGCTAATGTTTATAATTTTTGCCAATTAGGGTGTGGGGATTTTAAATCTGAAACTAGTTTTGTTTCGAGAGCTACTGAATTTTTTCAGTACAAATGAATACAAAATGATGTACAAAACAATTATATATAACTAACCGCAGTTACTTAGTAAAACATTTTAGCCCTTTATAATATTAAACTGGTAATCAAAAAAGCAAATGTTTATAATTTTTCCAAATTCGGGTGTGGAGATCTCAAATGTGAAACTAGTGTTGTACCGAGAGTTACTGAACTTTTTCAAGCTGATATTTTTAGTTTAGTTATTTTTCTTCTGAATGTGAAAATTTATAAAAAGAACACGTAGGTTTATATGCAAACATATGCACTAGTCTGCTTCTTTGAAAATAACACCCGAGACAACAAAAAAAAACATTTGACCTTAACGCATCACATCGTAAAACGAAAAACGTTATCGACTTCTTCCTATAACTGTCAAGATTCGTAAGTGTATTGATGCGACTTCTAGAATCACAGAAAATTAGCCATTTGTTGTACAGTTGCTTAGAAATAAACTGAAGAGCGAGTAAAATAGCGTTGCGTTCAGAAGAAAATGCAGAATGTAGCTTTTAACCTAGAGCAGATTCTAGAACTTTTAACATAGTTTTAGGCGCGGTATAGCCAAATCATGGCTCTTGCGCCAAAAAATTCCGACACTCACAATTCCTATTACTACCTGCGTAGCAGAAGAGAGAGGGACGCATAATATTCACTCGAGTGAATTTAAAACGAACACCTGGTTAGAAATATGTTATTAAATTGCACAAAAACTGTAGCTTGTAGGGAGAAACCGATTGCAGATTCGAAAACAATGATGTGAAAAAAAAAAAAAAAATCCGTTCAAGTATCTCATGCATCAGAATTAAATGTGTGATCTGCATCTATCCTTTACATAACGGTTAGATTAACTTCTTATCTGTATCTAATAATTAATTCTGGCACTTCTTGTTCTGGATTTTGAGCCACATTCCACTTGCGTAGTTGTGGTCAGAGGAGGTTAAAAATTATTGAAAGAAGATTAAACATTGAATGGCCGTAAAGATTCAGTAAGACAAATCAGCATAAAGCTTTGGAATTTACAACTAGTCTTCGCGATCAATATGACAGCACTTCTGTCTCGCCGCAGATTCGGCAGAAATATCTAAGTGAAAGCCAATCATATTTAAGTAATAAAATACATTGCTCATCCACTGTTGCAATCAAAACATCTGCCACAAAAAACACAAACTAAAATACATTTAAAATGAAACAAAGTTTTATTCTCGAACTTCATTATAAAAATGGTGAACACATTTCCAATAAAACAATAGCATCAAAGACTATTTAAAATGCCAGTTTCAAAAAATATAAGTGGGAAGAAAATCCAAACGACAATACATAGCCTTCTTTTAATCTTGGCTTACATTGGCAGAAAGCCAAATTGGTTGGCTCGGAGAATGACTCTGCGCCTAATCAGTGTTTAAGAAAGAAGTTAAATTAGCCAAATTTAGCAAGAAAAGGGTGAAATTAAGGCCAAATAGTGGGTTCGTCGTATATATGACGTGAGAGCCGTGGTGGCTCAAGCGATAGAACGTTCGCCTCCCAATGAGGTGAACCGGTTTCAATTCCAGCGATGACGGGTCGATAAGAATTCCGCACCTGGCTCGTACCGACCACAATTCTGACGTAAAATATCCTCAGTGGTAGACGGATCATGGGTGAGAGTCCCCTTGCCGTCGGGCTAACCGTGAAGGTTTTCCTCTCCATGTAACGCAAATGCGAGTTAGTTCCATCAAAAAGTAAAGTCCTCCATGAAGGCAAATTCCCCCCAATACTTGACCCAGAAGTTGTCTTCTGGATTGGGTTCAAATTTACAAGACTACGAAGTTGAGCATTAGTATTCGTAAACCCAAAAACTGGGTCTGTTGTTCAACGATGGTTATGAAATAACATAAAAAAATATATGACGTGAGTTAAAAAATGTTTTATGAACAGCCGGTTTTTTAGCTACAAAGGTAAGTTACCTGAAGGCCACAGTCGGATGTGCAGGTGTTAAACAGTTTTGAGAGATGGTGGCAACTAAATTATAGTTAGTCTTAAACGAGTAATGAAAAAACCGCATTCTGAAAATCTCAGTTAAAGGGACACAGCAATTCCCACGAAAAAATAATTTTAGGTTTGAGTCAGTAACAATACGAGGGCTACATCAAAAGGTAACCATGTATTAACGAACAATGAAATGCCAGGGATAAAATAGTGATATAAAAATAAGAATTTTGTTAAAATTACATTATAAAAATTAAATTAAGAATTAATCCACATAATTTTTAATTGTTCAAAACAAAAAACAAATTTTCTATTAAACAGTTATTTAAATAATAACCAATTATTTAAAATATTTTAATCCAATATTGTGTAAGTAGCATATTGAAAAAAAAACAATAATTTAGTTCACTCACGAAGCTAACAATTCTTAATTGATTACATAAATTACATTGAAGAGCTATTTAATTAAATCACACCAATTTTTATTGCTTTAACAAAAACATACCATATTGAAGTAACATAATTAAATTTATGACACTCATTGCAAATTAATTAAAGCCTGTATTATAGTTAAATATAGAAAAATATATTTATGTTACAAAACAAGTATTTCATATGTGGTATTAATACCACAATAGTTTTCAGTTTTTAGTAAGCTTTCATTTATTAGCTATCAAAACCTTTTCCATTAATATCATTAAAAGTGTTTTCTACGTTTCTTATTAAAAGTAGAGTTTATGACACAAGTTAAACTCCCCAATCATCTATATAAAGCTATAAACTAATTTTGACGCATAACACTTTTAAGTCATCAAATCTGTATTTACTTCAGGAAGATGAACGCCTTTCTCCAGGAAATATGATTTTATGTAAACTTAATATAGTCTGCTTTTGATAAATATTGTTAAAATATTGCAGCTAATCTTTCTGAATTATTCATTAAATCTCAAAGAAAATACGTACTCTTACAAACCTAAGAACTCCTATAAACTAAGCTATATTTTGCTATACGTAAACAGTGTATTGAGCTGCAGATTTTAAAAAAGTTGAAAAATAAAAAAGTTGACAAGTGTTACCTCTAAATCTGTAGTTTTATATTCTTATGCACTATTTCTAATAATTGTTAAAAATTAATTAAAATATTTTTCCATTTTTCTGCATATTGCTAGAACAAATACTTCAATATTTATCTAATAATAAACAAGAGACCATCACTAAATTAATTAGAATTATAATTGCATCAAGTTAAAATTGAAATAAGTCAATAAGAAATAAATTGACTCGGCACTCTTATTATAAACACTCTTATTATAGTAAACGCGCTTTCTATTAATGCTTCAATCTGGGATTTCCGAGAATGCATTCATTAAAGTTCGATCATTCTAATTCATTAAAAAAATGAAAAAAAGTTTTTTTTTTCTTTTCTTCTGAAAAGCCTTTTTTTTATTGCGTTTCAATTCTTATAATTAATCAAGAATTAGTTTTGGAATGTTAGAAATTCTCGCAATGTCATGTATCGATAAAAAAAAAATTCTCCGTTTTTTTTAAAAAAATTTTTTATTAAGGTATATTACAAACTTTTTTACGGCTTTGCTACACTGAAAGGTGAAATAAGATCTGGGTAAAAACAAACTCCCAGAGTACACATCAAGTAGTTTAAAAAAAGGATTAATTACAAAATGCAATAGGAACTTATTAAAAAAATTTTCTATTTTTCTAATAAAAAAGTTTTGCTGAATTAGATGAAGAAATATTGGAATGGTTTTGCTCTTTTTTTTCCATTATAAAATTTCTATTTTAGAGACAGTATTAATGCTATTTGTTTTTTAAAAAAAATATTCAAAATAAAATCCGTGCTTTAACAATTATATACAAGTCCCAGCAGTCTTTATATGAGCTGTGTTTTTTTTTCCAATCGTAAATCATAGTATTAAGTCAGAGTTTTACAACTTAGTAAATCGAAAAGACTATAATTTAAAGAGAAAAAAGCAACTTTTTCTTCGGAAAAATTAACAGCCAGGATTTTTTTTGCTTTGTTATATCATCATAAATGATCTCTCTTGTACGCCTCCTCTGTTTTTGGAGACAAACGGTTCTTCGGAATTAAATGATTCTTCGGATAGTTCTTTCGGAATACTTTTTAAGATAAGAAGTATCTTCTAACCAACTCATGGAAACTCGAATCAATAACCAACTTCATGACTTCTGAACATTACTCTCTGTTTCTGAAACATTATTCTAGATTTGTATGAACTCACTTACTTTAAATTTTGAGCCGAAATGGCTCAAAGGATAAAGTAAGAGGTAAACCGGGTTCGAATCCCATCTATGGCTGGTCGATACGAATTCCGCATCCGGCTTGAACCGTCCACAGTGCGGACGTGAAATATCCTCAGTGCTACCACTGAGTAATGGATCATGGGTTAGTGTTCCCTTTGCCATCAGGCTAACCGTGGGAGTTTCTCGTGGTCTTCCTCTCCATGTAACGCAAATGCAGGTTAGTTCCATCAAAAAGTCCTCCACGAAGACAAATTTCTCTCAATACTTGATCCAGGAACTCCCTTATCTTCTGGATTAAGTTCAAAATTTCAAGGCTACGGAGTTGAACATTAGTAGTCGCAAACCTGAAAATTGGGTCGGCTGTTCAACGACGGTTATAAAATAAAATGCTTCAAATTTGAAATTAATCATGGAGGTGAAAGAGAATTTGTGTCGAAAAGTTTCTCTCGTGGTATGGGGTCCTCTTAATAAGTTTGTGTAGTGCATGATATTATATTATACCAAAAATTCTTAAAACTGTCTAGAAAAAATATTGTTTGAATCACATTGAAATGTAAGATTATAATAAATTTGTTTTCAAAATCAACTCTACCTGCAAGTGATAGTTCATTTTATAAATTATCCATAGTTAGAAACAGATAGTGTTATCGTCCACAAAATGAAAGCCAATTATAGGTTCTCTTTGACAGCTTTATTTAATGACTCATTGTCTTCAGTTCTTAACCTTTATTGTCATACCTTAATGGGCAACCATTTTCCCTCCAAACTAAAGTATACTGAATCCAGACGACTTCGCGGAAAACAAAGAGAATTGACTTTTAAGATAATGAAAGAGAAAAGCTCTTTCAGTAAAGTTTGTTTTCCCCTAAAGTAGTTAAAGTCGAGAACGGACGAAAATAGTTAATAAAAGAATGATGTAAGATATTGTCCTGGGCTGAAAATGGTTTATTGATTAAAAGAAAGAAAACGGAGAATTTTAGGAAAATGGAAAAGTTATTTCCTGAGTTTGCTTATTATTCACGGGGAGGACTAAATTAATGATTAGATGTGTCATTTCTGTCTTCTTGACATTATTTTAATTCTCAAAATATGTGGTTACTTAAAAAGGGAAAGAAGTTAAATATCAAAGATGTTCTTTTGGATGTATCAGTTAACCTATATGCGCCGTTTTTATCTGCTTCATGTATTTTTAGTAGTTAATAACACTAATTGTGTCTTGCACTTTTGTTTTTAAGTTTTGTTTGCCCAGTTTTGTTTGGAACAGTTTGTTCGTGTGGATCTCATGCCATTAATGTGAATCCAAATCTTGATATCGAATAAAAATTTGCTTTAAAATTGTTTAATTAGAATTAATGGAAAGAAATATATTTAAAAATGACGAATGAACGGAATAACCTTTGGTTTAATTTTTTAATAATAAAAAAAATATTTTAATTACGCCGCGAATGATACACTAAACAAATAAGCAAAAATTCGAGTTTTAAGCTATCCAAGTTGAGTTTTTAAAGCGATCAAAATAATTCTTTTAATTGTTACTTTTTAATTGTTTTGTTTTCTTTAAATTATTTGAATTTTGATTTCACGATGCAATTAAAATTTATTTCTTGTAATATTGTTAAATTTAATTTTTTTATTGTAACTTTTTCTCACCATACTGCGATATAGTTTCAACATAATCAGATGAAAAATGTAAAATCTATTCAGAGAAATTTAAAATTGTGACACAAAAAATTTTTATATTCCTTTTTATCGGAAATGTATTACTATATGAAATTTTGAAAAACATTATGTAGTTTTTCTAATTCAAATTTTAATTCAAAATATCAAACTCGGCAACTAGTAACTCTTTTAAAGAAATAAAAAAATCAATACCAACCAATTCTGTGATATTTTCACAAACCATATTTGTGTTTAAGTGAAACATTATCTTTCCGAATTCTGTAATAACTTTTCACCAATGAAACTTTTAGTACTTTTTAATAATTATTTCAGGAATATTGAAATTTAATTTTCCATTTACTTCATTCAGAAAAATTAAACAATCTTCATTTTAATTGTCTACTATTGTTTTGTCTTCATCTTTTAATACATTTTTTTATAGTTGTCATTTGTTGTATTCTAAGATATTTCTTTTTTGTTGAGTGAATATCTTGTATTAAGGTTATATATATATATATATATATATATATATATATATACTGGTGTGCAAAACTTAAGCAACAAGTGGTTTTTCGGCCACAGCTCCCCAATAAAGTATAATATAGCCATGAAATTGCAGTATAATATGCACGTAATTCAGTAGAAAGATTATTTGTATGCAAATTTTAGAAATAAAACGTCGTAGGTTTACGAAGTGTACGTAAACCTTGTGGGTCGGCGTGCGCAGGTCAAAGCTGTGATAAAAGGATGAAGAGCATCGTAGTTAAAGACATTCGCTGCAAGTGCAAGCGATTTGTTTTGTGAAACATGTCTTCAAGTAAGCATTTAGACGACTTTACTCGAGGAAGAATGATTGGGAAGCTTGAGGAGGGGCGTAGTGTGACCAGTGTCGCTGAAGAGTTCGGGATCAACAAAAGTGTTGTTTCTCGTGCTTGGAATGCCTTTAAAACTACTGGTACAGCTGTTCGGAAAGTTGGTGGTGGCCGTCTAAGGAAAACAACACCAAGAGATGACCGTTGCATTGTCCTCCAGGCGAAAAGAAACCGTTTTCAGTCAGCGAGCGCCATATCTCAGCAACTGTGCACAGCCACAGGGCGACAAGTATCGATTTACAGTGGCCAGACGCCTCCACAAAGGTGGCTTATTTTCTAGACGTCCTGAACGCTTCATACCTTTAAAAGTTAGCCATCGGCGGCACCGTTTAGAGTGGTGCAGAGAACACGAAACCTGAACACCTCATCAATGGAGTCGCGTCCTCTTCACAGATGAGAGTCATTTTAGTGCTACAAGCGATTCTCAACGTCAGTTGATCTGGAGAGAGGTTGGAGCTTGATTTCATCCCAATAACATCGCGGAAAGAGATCGTTACGGTGGTCCTGGAGTTGTCGTCTGGAGTGGCATTATGTTAAACGGGCGGACTGAGCTTCAGATCTTCGACCGAGGTTCTGTAACTGGAGACCGCTACTGCAATGAGGTAATCCTACCCCATGTGCGTCTGTTCCGAGGGGCCATTGGCCATTCATTTTTATGATGGATGACAATGCCCGGCCACACCGTACTGCTAATGTTCAAGAGCTACTGGAAAGTGAAGATATCTCACGAATGGATTGGCCAGCTTACTCTCCAGATCTAAATCCCATAGAGCATGTGTGGGATGCATTAGGGAGACGTCTTGCGACACGACAGTATCCTCCTGGTAACACCCATCAGCTGAAAAATGCGTTAAAGGAGGAATGAAGACGTTTACCCAAGAACTCCTGGATAATCTGGTGCTTATCATGGAGAGACGATGCCAAGCAACAATTACAGTAAGGGGAGGGCATATCCCATACTAGGGAACATCTGCCAGTTGTACTTACGCTTCTTCAGGCAATCATGTGTATCGCCACTATATGTCAAATAAAGCCTTTTTTTGTTCCATACCCTACTTTAAGCTTTATATTCATTTCTGCGCCATTATTCTTTTACCATCGTTTAAGTACAAAATAATGTACATCATATTCAAATTTCATGTCAATCGGATGATTTCTTGTAGAGTTATGACAAAAAACGCACTCGTTTCTTCGCAGTAAGTTTTGCACAGTATAATCAGTGTATATATATATACGCTGATTATACTGACGAAATTTTTTTTAAATTATTTGTTAGAAATTTTACGGTATTTAAATTTCACACATCTCAGACAAATTATGCAAAACAGTTTGTTTTTAACAGTATATTTTGTCTAATATTATCGATATATATTTTTAAATTTAAAGATAAAATACATTTTTAAGTTATTTGAAATTACAATTTAGATATTCTTTTCCTATTTAAATTATATTATATTTCAGTTGAAAATTTTATCATCAATTTTATTAAATTATTCGGGGAATAGAATATTAGAATTCCAATTATTTTACTTTTATAGCATCTATAGGAACGTCATATATTTAACTGTCGTATATTTAAAATTTTAAGCTTCGCAAATATCGTTCAAATAACTAAACCAAAAAATGACTGTCGTACGCTTATAAGATTATCGATTGTTGAAGCACAATAGTTATACGATATATTCTGCTTATATTTGAATTACGTATTATAATACTCTTTTTTTTAATATTATAATACTGCAGCAAAATTTGAATATGTCTGCAGTAATATTCACAATACTCCGATGATTCTTTTGTATTTAGTTTGTATTAGCAATTAGGTTTTTTTTTGTTCATAATGTAAATTTCAAAGTGTGTAGTTTTTACAAATTTTCATTATATATATATATATATATGTATATATATATAAAAGAAAAAATAAAAATTTTAAAATCATAGATTATTAAACCGGTGATAAGCCTTATGATAATCTTTTACCTCAAAAGCATTGGATCTTTTTCTTATTCTTTCTTATTTCATATTCTTGATTTCTTATTCTTTCTAATTTCTTATTCTTTATTTCATATTCTTGATTTCTTATTCTTATTTCTTTTGTTGGATCTAAAAAAAAAGAAAAAACTACTCCTACACTACCTAAACATTCAAAATTTCTGCTGCCAATTTCGGACAAAATAAAATTTCTTAATTTATTTTACCAACAAATTACAGATGCCATTCATTATAGAGCTGTGGGTGGCCCAAAAATGTTTTTCGCTCTTTGACAGGTCTAGATACATAGATTAATTAGTTTTTCATTACAGGCTCAAAAGCCTATACCACACCCAGTAGTAAATCTAAGGACCTTTCACAACGAAATCTGGTTGACTATGATGTCCAGTAACATCAACTAAAAATAATGTTATTATACGTATCACAAATGCTTATATTTTACAAATCGATGAAATTAAATTTTCATGTAGGAACAAAGAACTGAAAACTGAAGTATCAAGCGAGTGAGCAGTCATAAGAATGAAAAAAATTAAAGCATCAACTAAATAATAACATTTACAAATAAAAACATCAAATTTAAAATAAAAGTATTTCTACTTACGCATGCATTTCCAATTACTAAAAATGAAGCTTTATTTTACGTCTTTTCTTCGGTTATAACAAAAGAGAAATTTAACGACGAATTCATTTCGGCAAGCTGTTAAAAAATCGTCTATTATTGACGCCAAAAATGCTTATATAATTTTGTTATTAGGTTCTACAGAAATTTTGGTAATAGATATGCCGCTGTTCTTAATATACTGATGCACAGCGGTATAAAGTATTTTTTACGGCCAGCTGAAACTTGATAATATCGAAATGTATGTATATATATATATATATCAAAAGTTTCGCCATATATATGTTTCTTATTTTTAAAAATTAGTATAAAGCTAGACTAAAAGATATTAATATTTAATGAGCAAGCGTGGATTGCGAAGCGACTCGCACGCTGTAAATTCGGAACTGAACTAAAGCAGGAACTGATGCATCCTACAAATAAGGAAAATTAAAACAAAAACTTTAATAAAGCTGTAAACTGCAACTGGCGCTAATTCAGTGACGCGTAATTTAGAGGAATGTGTGTATGCTATGGACGGATTTTAGCAGGGTCTTGAAGAGATGGAGTCAACAATTTCGCCAAACTGAATAAAAAAGAAAGCCACGTTCTTAAAAATTTTATCAAAATGCTAGTCTTATTTTTTAAAAACGTAAGTAAAGTTAGTTTAATGTTCCGCGGAACTCTAGTTATATGCACAAAACCTATAATGAAAACGCAACAGGAACAGCCTTCCTGTTAAGTTACAGATTAGTCGAGCCGGAAAACCACATACCATTGCAGAAAATTTAATTAAACTATATACGGTCGAAAAGGTTTGTTCTGTACTCTGAGAAGATACGGCGAAGGAAGTTGCTTCTGGAACGACGAATTTCTAGATTCCTGAATCATGTTCAATTATGTTGCAACACAATGACTTGAGAATCGGCATATATATTCGAGGTCGTAGGTTCGATCCTCGCCGGCCGAAGACTCCCCGTGTAGTAAATGGTGATTGATGCACGTTAAATCTGTCGAGTCTCAAAGTCCTCCATGTTCCCATAACAAATCAATACCTCTGGGGGTACTGATCCAGGAGTTTCCTTGTCCTCTGGATTGGTTCAAAATTACAAGGCTACGGTGTTGAACATTAGTAGTTGTAAACCCATGAAATTGGGTCGGCTGTTCAACGACGGTTATAAAATAAAATAAAAAATATATATTCGATATACTCAGATCGGGTTCTACTAAAAAAAAGAGGATTATTTAGGGTACCATGGTCAACAAAATTGAGAACCGACTGCTGATTTAGATCATTTATGTCTGTCATAGCAAAATTATACTTCATGTTTCATCAATAATCATCCACGCGATGGTTTTACTTACTTCCGTCCTCTCTCATATGTAGAAAGACTAATTAGGTATCATTAGAATGCTCGTTTGAAGAAGTACGTGAAAATGGTTACATTATCCACACTTCCCTTTTGTATGGTTATTAGGGATTATCTCTATTTAGTTACCTCGAATTAGTTTTTTTGTGATCGTTCATATACACTAACCACCTTTGGCAGCCAGCTTTGTCACCTTTCAAAATTATCTTATATAACATATAACCAAGCATAACTGCATATAAATTTTTCAATTCTTTAACCCCTCCTTAAATCCTAAATACTTTAGCTTGCTTTAAACAATAATATTGGTCATTCTTTTTTTCTTGCTATTGGCGGCAGCTTTGCTCGCGCGTAAATACTTAGATTTCAATTTTAACAATTTTCAAGAAACCTCCGCGATATTGTCTTAATGTATTGAATTTTAGTAATAGTATTTGCTCGGTAGATATTAAATCACACAAACCACCGTAAGTATGAATTCATACTTACGGTGGTACTACCATTACGGGCTCCATTACGTACATTACATTTAATACTCCATTACGTGCTGTACTACTTCCTCACGCACCTCTCAATCCATAGCTTGAGTATCGTACAATATATATTGTTGCTCGTTAAAGGAGAGTTCCGTCAAGAATAATTGGTTTGACAGTATTTATGTTTAAAATTTCTACAGCTATTTTAAAAAGGATCAAAAACAAATCTAAATAATTACTTCATAACTGAGTTTTTATCTATTTAAATACAAAATTATTCTAAATAAACGTGCAACTAATTTTTTAAATACAACTAAAATCATTACTCAAGACAACCTAGCAAACTGAATAATAACTATAGCGATGCCAATAGATAGAAAAATACCAGAGTTTAAAGTGGCACATAAAAGAAATTAGATTATGTGACGTGGAGGGAAAATTCTCTTTATTTATCTAGTTTAGTATAAGTTATTTAAAGACTAAAATATACATTCTGCTATACCTAGAATAAATTTCTCTAGCTAAAAAAGAAAATTTATCAGCGATGGTTTTGTAATATAATATTGCATATTATTTAAAATATTCTTTGAAGTCAGTATTCTGAAGGTAAATAATACAGACAATTTGTACCCAAAATCGTTTTCTATATGCTTGTAAACATATATGCAAATCTTGCAGTTATCTTCTTTGAGAAACTGTAGCTATTTTAAAAAGATAATACCAATAGATTTTAAAAATAATACTTTCTTTCGTGAAAAAGAACTCCATATCCTTATATCTCCATTTTAGCTATTGATTTTTGAATTATAAAATGTTTACAACCAACAAGTACTTCATTTTTAAGCAAGTTAAGTTTTCAAATATTTTAGACATATCACAATTTATAGAAAAATCAGGAGTAAAATATCAGAAAAATTATATTAAAAACAAAAATAAAGAATGCATGTTCTCATTTGTTAAGGAACTAAGGAATATATTCATAGCAATGAACAGAGACAAATTATTTGACAATTAATAATCAATAGATTTTCTTAATGCTAGAATTTAAGTTATAATATTTCAAGT
Source organism: Parasteatoda lunata (assembly GCA_949128135.1). Taxonomy (NCBI): domain Eukaryota; kingdom Metazoa; phylum Arthropoda; class Arachnida; order Araneae; family Theridiidae; genus Parasteatoda; species Parasteatoda lunata. Next base: position 36,017,376 of record OX421979.1, read on the forward strand.
TGAATTTTAACACTGATCTTCATTAATGTTACGATGATTGTTTGTTCTAATTTAGTTATGCTTTGATTACACAATGAGATTTTATTTTTGTTACATATTGAGTCTAATATGATGCTAAATTATGCGTTATTAAAATTTTTAAAATAATTTGAAAAAGGAAAAGTATTTAAATCGGGAAGTTGCAAACTAAGAGTCAGTTTTTCTAAGTTAAAGGCAGGAATTTTCAAGAAGTGTTTTTTAAGTAAAACTATTAAGACACTTTTTATTCGTTTATTTTGCGAAAAAATATCTTTTCACAAAGTTTTGGTGATCAAATCTGAAGAACCTCTGTAAATTCATGACTAGAATAGAAAGAAAATTGCACATCTTTATGAAAAGAGGTCAAAAGCGTCAGTCAAAGAACAAAAATGACGCGCAAAAGCAGACCGACAGTCCGACTTAGCTCCAAGGAGTGAATTCATTCTTCATGGAAGAAGAAAGTTCTTTTATGGCGGTGTTAACTAACCATGGCACGGTAGCTTCATTAGTAAATGTGGCATTTCATTGAAGTCGTTGAGCCATTAAACGATTCTTCCACCGCCTCTATACGGGACTGCTTATTTGGTTACCTCTTATTCGCAGCTAGCCCACATATTTGTGGCCCATTCATTATCCGGCACCTGTGACCCAGTAACTCAGGTTTGCCTTGTAACTAATTTTTTCATTGCTTTCACTATGCTCAAGCTGCAACATCATCGCTGAAGAACATCCTGAACTGCCTCAACAGGACTACATTTACTGAAATCTGAACCTGCATTTAGTTGTTCTTTATGTCGTGTTGACATTACTATTAAACATATTTTAACCGACTGCGAACGATTCAAACATTTGAGGAATAAACTTTTTGTCTGCTTTTATCCTAATCTTCAATCTTTGGGGATCCTATACATAACAACCTTTTAAAGTTCATGAAGACAATAGAACTTTACTTTAAGAAAAAATACATCAGTTTTACCTAGATTTTAACCTAGTGACTGGCGCAGTATAGCCATTTCCGGCTCTTGTGCCAAGAAACTCCAACCAACCAATCAACAGGACTGCGGAGAATCAATATTTAAAAACATCAAATGGTTGTCTCTAAGTTAATAAAACATTTGCACCGTTTGAAGGACCTGGTTTAGAGCCAATCCAAACCATAAGTCCCACCACAAATTTAAATCATTTTCATTCAACTAAAATATTAAAGTAACTAAACACAGTTGAAAAAGTTAGAACAAAATAAGACTAAAGTTATACTTTTTTTTTCACATTTCCATACAAAAGAGACATTCAATTAATAGGCAAAGTCAAATATTTTAAATGGGAGGGTAAATTTAATATTTGTAAGTAATTAGAATGCTCGTTTCAATCCTAATTCATTGATTTATCTGGATTTTTAAGATAAAAATGTTACAGCACTTGGTGAAAAAAAGCGACATTTAAAAAGATATTCTTTCGTAACATATAACTTTCCCCCCTTCATTTCTAAGTAAACATTCGAAAGAAATGTTTAATCGAAAGATAAACTTTATTTTTTCCTCAGAAGGCTAGTGAATGGAATAAATTTTCTACGAAAGTCTAACAAAATCTTATTTAAAGCTTTAATTTTTTTTACAGAAAAAAAATCTTTTAATAATTTTTTTTTATTTTTAATAGTATAGAGAGAAAAAAGTTTTGAAACTAAAATTATGGCCATAAGCAACAATTTTCTTCACTGTTTTAGCGGAAATTTTATATAAATAAAGATTTATTAAAATAATTTTGCAATCTTGTAATTTCAACGAAATTTTTTACTTGCAACTAGAGAAAAAAGAAGTGATTAAGCTTAACCATGTGATTAAAATCAGATTTAATTGGATACCTGGAAGCGACGTTACGCGTGTTCTGCCAAATCTGATTGAATTGATTTTAATTTGACAAATGACACGATTTAACTACGATGACGACACTTGTATTCAATTAAAATAAGAAAAAAATAAGCTATGTATAAAATAACTTTGCCGACTTATGATCCACTGAAAAGAAAATAAGGAGAAAATAGTTTTGATTCGTATAGGAAAAATGCAAAAATAGCCATGCTCTTAATGATACTTGATTAAATGTGTTATTAAGTAATAATTTATTGAAAAAAATAGTTATGTTCTAGAAAAGCAAAATTAATTGAGAAAAAGTACTTATTATTTTAGGAGGGAACTATAAAAAATCGCTATTGTATTATTGACTTCAATGAGGCTTAATTAATTTTGGTAATATGTATAAATTGAAATAAAAAATAAAATGTGTACTTAAAAAAAATAATGGAGAAATGATAATAATTCTCTTAAGAGAAATGCACAAAATCACAACTTTTATTTAACAAAACTATATACTGAACTAACTCAAATTTAACGAAGTGAGCTATATACTCTAAGTACTATTAAGTAAAATTAATAGAGGAATAGCTCTAATTCGTTTAGAAGACATATAAAAAATATCCATATTATTATTGATTCTTAATTAATTTCGGCAGTAAGCACTTATAGTATTATGGCAATTGCTGCAGTTTTAATAGAAACCATTGATACTAATATAGGAACAACGTTTTATATTAGTATATTTGATACCTATTAAAACACCATCAATACAAAGAAGCTTTTATAAAGATATTGTGAAAAGAGGTTTTTTACGATCACTCTAAAGAGATAAGTACCGGAAAAATCACGTGATTGTGTTAATTTTTGACTATTATAAGTCGGCCTTTGGCAACAGCATCATGCCAGATGATTTTGAATACAGTTAAATCTTTATTATAATCGGATGAACAATTAAAAACGTATTTTGTTTAATCTAATAATGTAAAGCCTCTGAAAAAGACATATAATAACAATAAAAAAATATTGAATTTATTTTAGCTTTATTAATTATATGGGTATATTGCTTTCAGTTATGTGGATGATCACGTATAATTTGTCTAAAGTAAGAACTCCCCTAGCCATTCGTCTGGACCCGTGGCGGTGACTATGGTAACGAGGTATAACTATTTCAAGAAGGTGTGGGGTCATTGTTTAGGACAGGTTTTGGCTCAGTACAGCGAAAGAAGGGTATTATTTTTCTTCCCCTAAAGTGAAAAGAAACTACCCTCCCTGAAATGCGGTATAATGGAATTTTTATTCTGTTCACTAAAACAGTATGTTCTCAAGAGGGTCATATGTTGATAAAGTTAATTTATTATCACCCTGTATAACAAAATTTAACTCTTTATCAATATTGATTGTTTTCTATTATTTTACAGATTATTCTATTACAGCTTGTATATGACAGAATATATTTATTAAAGAACTAGCCCAGCATAATAAGCTATGTTTTCAGAAAACAAATTAATTAGTCAATACATTTTATGAAATGAATATAAATAGTTATTGTTTTCCATATTTCTAAAAAGTAATTTATTTAAAGTCATTAAATTAAAATATGCATACAAATGAGAATTTCGAAAACCTTCTTAATCGATGGGGCATGCTTATTTAGAAAACGCAAGCAATCATGTCGTCTGGGATTGATAAATAAATATCTTTCGAATGAGTTTCTAGACATTACTTAAAATTTATCGTTAAATTAACGAGATATATGAAAAATATCGTCTAGCAAATAATTTAATAAATTTTAGTTATAATAAAGAGAAATGTTGTCGTATAAGTTACGACTACTAATCCTTATTAGGCACTAGTTATGTAAAAAATAATAAGCTGAGTTTTGTAGCCATTTTTAAGAAGACATAAAAATTATTAATGTAAGAATAACCTAGTTCTTTTTATACTTTATAAGAATTTACGTAACTGTAACTATGTTTGTAAGGTAAAAAGGATATGTTTTAATGTAACAAAGTAAGTTTAGTTTATTATGTTTTTAAAAAGCTAAATAAAAAACCATTACCAAGGGAATTTAAATTCAAAACGAAACCATGATTAATTTAAATAGCATGGGCGAAAACATAAGATGTGGTGAAAATTTGATATAATTAAATTAAAATTGAAATATGTGAATTTATGAAAGTATATTTGTAAATTAAACTTTTAAATGTTTGATCTGATTTTTTAGCTGAGATAATTAATGAATTAAGATTTTATTAAATAAAATTATATAAAATGTAGACTAAATTATGTTATTAAACTTGTTAAAAATAAGATTTTTTTCAATTTATTAATTATTTCTATTTATTTTTAAAAACTAAAATCGTGCCGTTGAAAATAAAAATTAAGTCAGGAAGACTTTATTATAGTGATTAAAAGAAAGAGTCGATATATCAAGAAAATTTGTCACGTGGGTATTCAATTTATTAGAAGCCGAGGCTGGTAAATTAGACTTAAAAATAAACGGAAATAAAACGAAAAATTCATGGTGACTTCACACGATACAATTCACAGCTATTTTCTGTGAGGAATTACATCTTTGAAAAGTTTCACGGTTCAAATATCTTAAAGCCATCATTACTACTAACAATGATTTGAGTTTAACAACAGGCTCACCATGTCAAATAAATACTCTCATGGCCTCAAAAACCAACTGGTTTAGTAGGGGTTGAATGCTGAGCAATAACCGAGTTAATTGAAAATAAATTATTGACCTTACAGCGGAAAATCTTAAAGAAGAATATTGAGCGAAAAACGTCCAATCAGATGAAGTGATAGATGCAGTAGATGAATATGAAACGATGATTGGGAAATGTTCGCTATTATGAAGATCATTTTTTAGAGATTCATTCAGAGATTATCAACTGAAAATTGTATAAAGGGTAAAAGCGCAGGTAAACGTATGCTTGATCAATGCAACGAAAAGTCCGTTCTGGTTCATGAAAATAAGCCTTCGAACATTTGTGTCGGAACTACCTTTGCCATTAAAATAACAAGGCAAAATAAAAGGAGCCGGCAAGATGAACAATTTTGCAAATAACTTCGAAAACAAAAACTTAATAAATTTATAATTTAAAAAAAAGTTTTGTTTTAAATCTGGATTTAAATTTCTCTTATTTCTATTATATGACTGTTAACTATCTTTTAGAATATTTAATTTTTACAAACATAAATTTCATGCAATTGTAATGTAAAGCAATGAGTATTAAAGAATAAATTTAAAAAAGTACGTAAAATTATTTACGTTTTTTTTTTGCTTTAAGTATTGAAAATAGTATTTCTTTCAAATTTTCTTATAATAAAACTGTTTAAAAATTGCAATGTAAAAGTGTCTGTCTGGTAAAATGAATTATTCTTCAATTAACGAGAATAAATACACATTTATTTGTTTACAATTTATCACTAATTTTAAAATTCTTAGTAAAAATGAACTAAAAAGGATATTATCAACATAAAGAGCTCTTGTTGAGTAAACAGTATCAAAGTTGTTTACTTATGCTTTTGTAATATTGATTAGAAATTATGAACACTTCAAAGAAAAACCATCAAATACTTCAGATAATACTACCTTTAACATTTTCTATGAGTAATTAAGTCATGGACTTCATTTAAAAAATATATATTAATTTTCTGACTTTTTCATTTCTCAATTCATTTCTAATCTTTGAATTGAAAATTATAATTTTCTGACAGAAGTAGGAGTAAGCAACTGCTATTGATTCTGTTTGCTTCATTAAAAATTAGTGTTTTAAATATGTCTTCCATTTCATGGAAATGTGTACGTTCCTCAAAAAAGGACGCAAAAAGCATCATCTCTTGTTTAAATGTTATAGTTAATGCTGTAAAATGACTAGAATTCTTCACAAGCTTAGTAAAAAGACTTCTTCTTTATATTTATTTAATTTTTTATCTCAGAAATGTGGACCAATCAAATACTCTAGGGATGGGCTATCACTTAGTTATTGCGTATAAAGTAGAAAAAAAGATTAAATGTACTTAATTTAAATTTCTCGTAAAAATTTTAATAAGTAACTGTAAGTAATTTAAATTTCTCGTAAAATTTTTTAATAAGTAACTGTAAGTAATTTAAATTTCTCGTAAAATTTTTTAATAAGTAACTGTAAGTAATTTAAATTTCTCGTAAAAATAATAATAATTAATTGAAATATTTCAGTAAAATTTTGAAAATTGCCTAAATTCTTTCACTTTTGCATGAAATAAAACTGCTTAAATATCAGGTTATGAAACTATCTGACAGAATAAATTATTTTTCAATTCAAAAGTATTTTTATTTTTTGCGACGTGATGAACTATTCTGATATTACTGAAATAGAATAGAAAGGTTGATGTTTCCCTTCAATTTCCTTTCCCCATAAAAGCTTAGTAAACATAAAGACACAAATTTTATTTTATATAATTGATAGATAAGTTTGAGTTATATTAAATTTTACGCAAAAATAATAACTAGTTACATACTAGAAAAAAAAGTATTTTTTGATTTCAGTTGGTGATTTAAAAAAACAATCCAAGTTATTTAAAACCAGATTTTAATCTCGATTAAGTCAAGCTGATTTAAATCGGCAAATCCTGGTTGAAATTGAAACACGTAAAATTAACAGATTAAACAATCGTGCACATCACAGAGTATCTTCTGAGAAGAATTGCCTTATAGTGGTAAATATAACTTTCAAAAACGATCCCTAGAGATTCTGATGCCTTATTTTAAAAAAAAAAATAATAATAATAATCAAGTTACAGCTAAAATGCAGCTCTCTTTTAGAGATTGAAAGAAAAGAATTTTAGGTCATATTATAAATATTTTTGTCCTAAAATATAAGTTTCGTAGTGCAAATTTGGGACATTATATTTTAGTATCTTTTGAAACGTTAAAACTTTAACCACTTTTTCCTCGATAGCATTCACCTCTCTACTGGCACGCTAAAAGCTAAAATGTAAAGTGTGTGTCACTAGTTTAAAAATTGAATTTTCTTGTTAAATACATTAATATTCATAAATTATAAGTTTCGTGGTGCAAATTTGTGAAATTATTTTGAAATTAGTCGGATACTTTAAACCAGGGGTCGCCAAACTTTTTTGATCATCGACCCCTATATAATTTTTCGAAATCTCCATCGACCCCCATCAAAGTAATTTTTTGTTAATTAAAATAAAACTCTATTACATACTGTATTTGTACATTTATTTCACGATTTTAAAACATTTATGAAAGTAATAGTACATTGTGTAACAATAGTTTTATGAAAATTATATTAATGTTGAAATTTAAATACCTTAATATTTATTAAATAATAAGTAATTATGAATAAGTAGAAATAATAAGTAAAGTAACTGCATATTAATTGCTTCTTAATGAATGAGATGGGTGTGCCTGGTGTTTTTTTGAAAGGTTTGCTATATTGGGCTCAAAATTGGTCAATTTTAATTTTCGTCAAAATTGGTAAATTTTGTAAAAAAAATACGAAGTGTGCTATAGTTTTGTCGCCGGCTGTACTAATCCATATTATAATTGCTTACCTTCTTTTTTTACATGCATTGATAATTAAAATTGATATCTAAACTAAACGAACGGTTTTATCGAAACAATAACTAATTATCCAAAACTATAAAAGTTTTAATAATGACACTGCAAATATTCAACACTGTTCACAGTTTTCATAGATAGCTGAAACTGGGTATGATATTTGCGTTTACAACGTCAATGCTCGTCACACGATTTGGATAAGCACACATATGCATATGACTTATAAACTGTGCTGAGTTCGTGCCACTGCGCACTGATACGTAAATACTTGTTTCACCCGAATAAATATACGTTTATTAATTTATGTTTTATAAAGAACCTGATATTAAGTCAATTATAAAAAAATCACAAATTTTACAAACTCAATTCGGTATGTGTGATTTGCGTATTAAGAACTGTTTTTTCTTCGACCCGCAATCGACCCTTCCGATTCGGATCGACCCCCGCTTTTGTTAAATAGACCCCTGGGGGTCTATAAAGACCACTTTGGCGGCCTCTGCTTTATTGCTTAAAAACTAAATCCTCATGAACATTATTATTTAAACTTTAATTGACTTGCCGTGAGTGTTGAACGGTATATGTTTATAGGACTTCCTTTCTTTGTTTAAATATAAAATTATTTTTTGTTATGAAGACAATTATTAAGATTTCTTAATTATAATGCAATAATTGCATTAAGTATTTTATACATACCATATGGTTTCTGTTCGATGATTTTAGTTTTCAAAATCTAAGATTAATATAAATTAAAAATTTAGAAAATCGCTGTGTTTAATCAATTTTATTTATTTATGATACAAAGAGAAAATAGTAAGCTTATTGTTGAACTTTAAAATTATGCATTTGTACAGAATATGGCCATTTCTTTGTCAAGATACAATCGTAATTATAACTATTTTCGTAAATTTACTTTTGGCAAAAAGATATTTCGAGTAAATACATAATTAATTACAAGATGCTTTTTGAATAAAACATTAATTATTCACGTGCAAGACAAAACGTGTTTGAAATTTTTCTAATGCTCTTAAGAGACATGGTAATGTTGATATTAAAAACTAATGCTCTTACGAGACAATACGCAAACAAATACAAAGTAAGAGAAATATCTGATTATCAAGAATTTCTTTATTTGAATACCGTTGCCATGACTACATTAATAGTTCGTTTATGTATTAGAATTTGTAGTTGATCTGCACTAAAGTAATCAAAGGAAGAATTAAAGAAAAGAAATGTAAACAAGAGGGAATGTTTGTAAATGTCTATTCCAAGAAACACATTATGATAAGAAAATTCTTGGCAACGATCTAAAGATTAGTTTTTGGTGTGGACATCCAGACAATAACCTGCATTGATAAGTTTGCAAAAAGATTACACGTACGAGAATCGATTTTAATATCGATTGTCGATCCATAAACTTTTATCTAGCGATCTTGGTTACATTATTCAATCTGAGTTAGTCAATTTTGCATAAAATATAGGTTGTTTCAAGCGAGAATTTTTTCTACCAGTGATAGTTTTTCTTATTTTTATCTTGAGATTTTATTGATTGAAGTTAACTATTTCTTGGGATTTTTTTAATTAAAAGTTGTAGCATTTTATTGATTTATGAAGTACACACCATAAGATTACGTATGGAATAGATATCAGATAAAATACCTCCATGGTTATGCTATAACATCATATCGCTGGTTCAAAACTAAAACGACACTTCTGCAACGTATTATGTTAGCAGATGTGTCGTTTTAATTTTGAACCAGCGATATGGCAATAACAGTGGGACCTCAAAGTTTTTAATAAACTAGTATTAAGTCTGATTTGGATCATTTACCTTTGCACGCGTAGTGCAGGCCGATTGACGCACCTTCATTTACTGTTTTGAGAACCTCCTCCTTAATGCAATGTTCCTCTCACAATTCATAAAATTTTAATAATGTGTCCATGTTTTAACCGACATCGTTTAACATTTTTTGAGAGTTCTATTTTATGTATGCAGCATTTGTTGGATGACAATTCATCATTCTAACATCATCTGTTTGCGTATTTACGTGCTGCTGGTATTTTTAACTGTATATAAATCTTTTAACGCATTTTCAATTTTATTCACTTTTGAAAACATTTTATCACCTTCGTACCATTTCACTTATTTAGTGTATTTTTTATTGTATTTATCCCTTTTATTTGATTTCATTTATACATTTTATCTTATTTAGTTTTGTTTAGAAAATAATAATTTTTGTTAAACGAGCATAATATGCAGAAAAATAACTACTTTTTAAGCAGGATAAACGCCTTTACACTTAAATATTATTGTGAATTTTATATATTTCCATGGCATATCGACTTAAGCATTTTTGTGATTTCTGAACAACAGAAACGGTAAAAAAAGCTTTCGTGGCAGAAAGTAGATATACACCCGCAAAAGGTTATTAGGGAGTGCTTCGCATATTTCATATAACTGATTAAACAGTTCTCACGAGATCGTTTAAAGTGTAAGCACAGTCGTGCTACCGACCAAAACTGAACAACGTGCAATACTAAAATTCTCCGTGGCAGGTGTTGAGAGTAATGCGGGTATTTATTTTCGGATTTCATTGTTTTTGGTGATCACTATCTAGAACTAATAACTGTGAATAAATGGTTTAAAAGACTTCGTAGAAGGGCAAACATCAATTATCTTTCTTGAATCAATTGCTGTTGATAATGAAATGGTTAGACGACTTTTGACATTTGTGCAGACTTTGGTCTGACATAATAAAGGTTTCAAATACCTCCTGTTACTATAAAAATTGTACTACTTAGAGTTTACTGGTTCTGTACACATGTTTCTTAGATGAATTTTACATTCACTTTAAACGCTTCCTTGTAAGTTACACGCAATCTGCTATGCATTTTTCTCACTTTAATTTTTATCCAGGGACAATAATGCATGGCCTGCATCACCTTCCTGGTATGAGTTAATTATTTAGTTATTTGATGTTTTTGGCACAAGAGCCAGAAATGGCTATACCGTACCATGAACTTGTTCTAAAAACGAGTACTTGGTTTTAAATAAGAGATATTAATATTTTAAAAAGTAAAATTAAATTTAGGTATAAATTCCAATGTCCTTAAGGTAAAAGAGAAGATTATAGTCTGGTTTATCGCCAATGAGTAAATGTAAAGTAGGATAATTTCAGCAAAAATAGCGTTGTATTAGAAATTTAAATTTGTGGCACTGGGTTAGAATGCGTTTGAGCAATCTGGTGCAGAGTCACCTAATAAAAGATGTTTATGTGTAATACATGTATGACCAACATGCAAACGATTTAGTATAACTTCGTATTTTCTCGGCAAAGTTAGTTTCAATACTGGTTGTAAATTTGGTTTAAGACTGTGTAAATTGTTATTTGTCTCCTCATTCCAATTTTTTTGCTATTCAGACTGAAGTATAAGACTAACTGTGTCTCTAATATCTGAATATGATAATGATCTAACATAAAGGTTTTGGGTCAATTTAGCGAATTCTTCAGCCTTTTCATTATCCAGAATGGTTCACTAGGTTAGAGTATTAATTTAGTGGAAGGTCGAAAACTCAAGACAGGACCGTCGCAGGAGAGAAATGGAAGAATGCTAAGGTCCAGCTCGGGGCCCCGGGTACGCCATACCCGTCACACAAGAGTTTGCCCCTGCTGTGTCTGGTTTGAGTTACTAGATGTTAATGCATACTAGATGGTAATGTAATCTATATCTGCCGCAATCACAGTGTAAACTTTTCCTTTGGAAAATCCGGCGTCTTTAAGTTTGTGTACCGTATGCTCTCAAGTTAAAGCGAGATAAACACAGAGATGCTACTAAAGTACTGTTGTTTTTAGAACTAGGAAAAAAAATTAGGAAAATAAAAAACTTTGTACAATGATTGAAATTCTATATTACCCTTACAACATTCGCTTTTTTCGTATATTTATCAAAACAGGCTGGGCATCGGGCACACGCGTTTAACGCACAGACATATTCTGTTAAATTAACGTGTTCCAACATGCTCAACTTGCAACGAGCCTTTAACGGTTATGCATTTTCTCACGCAATGCAAAAAATTCATATTTCAAAAGTGACGTTATTTTGACTGCTAACATTCAATTTTATCAGATATAATCATTGACAAACCACATAAAAATATCTTCAGGACATTTATTTTAGAATTTTATTCTAGGATTTAAACCTCTTTTTAAATGCAAACTATTAAACTTTTTATCAAGTTCAAAGACATCAAACTCAATTTAGTTTAATTTTAACCAAGTTATCTTAACTTGGTTATTTTAATTTCGACCTAATTTTAGGCACCGTATAGCCAAGGCATGGCTTTTGCACCAAAAATAAACATCACTCACTCGTATATTTGCCATTATAATGTATAAGTATTTTTTTTTAAATATTTTTAGATAAATATTACCCTGTCAGTTTAAAGAACAATGAAATTATTTATTTTAGATATATATGTATAATATAATATAATGAATATTGTTAAAATAAAAATGCATATATTTTGAACAAAAGGAAAGAGACACTCATATTATTCTTTCTTTAAGAATCAATTTCATTGTTGTATACACACCCAGCAGGACTATTCTTTTTTCTTTGAGAAAAAAATCTGTCTAAAGCTTATCCTTTAGCAAAGAACAAATATTTTAGAATATTTCAAACATTCATTTTATTAGAAAAACGTTTCTTTCTGTTTTCTTTTTGTGTTCAAATATGTTGTATTTGCTAAACATGATAATATTGTTTGAGGGGAAAAGAAAAGTGTTTGCTTCAAACTAGAAAATATTGGACTTCCAAACAAGTTCCATTCTATTACTTTTGTAAACAAAATACTTTTATTTTTCGTAAATTTACTATTAATTTATTTAAAAGATAAGGCGGTGCAAGAGTTTTGGTTTTAAATAATTCATTAAAATATCATTAAATTTCATTAACAGTTAATGAGTGAAAGATGTTTGTTCAAGCTTATTGATATTAGTTTCTTTTATACGAGCATTGAATTGGTGCTTTTAATAAGTTCTCCAGGCTAGTCTTTCCATTTTCCGGAAATTTATTTTCAGTCTTCTTTTTTTTCTTCCCTCATTGATTTTGTCTTTTTTCTGGTACATATGGGTCAGAGAAAGATGAGGCAAGAGTTTTCCTTCACTTTTATCTGTTTTGTTGATTGATTTTAAATTTGTTTTGCTACTGTTTATCTAAAACATTAGAGCCAAAGCTTACACCAATCAATTAATCTTGTTTTATATATTGGATTGAAAATGGAAGTGAGATTCAGATCAAAAGCAAAAAGGGAAAATCCAAATTGAAAGGGAGAATGATTAGATTTTTCCCCTGAGAGGGAAAACGTACAAGAACTGTATTTTTTTCACGTTAGTATGAGGTGTGCCCAAGGTTGTGTTGGCATAGAAATGTCATGTCCGAGATGTTAATTTTGTTACTTATTTTGTTTAATTGAATTTATTGTTTAATGTTGATCATCCGTCTAATTATTGTTTACATCAAAACCTTTATTTACAATGAAAAACCTTTCTATGGAATTCTGTTGAGTTTTTATTTTTTTACTTGAATACATAGCATTGGATTCTTCCGCGCAGGGTAGTTGTTTAGCAAGTCTATTTGCCACCGAATTAACTGGCGCATCTACATTTGTTAGGAAAATCACAACCTCATTGCTATGTCCGTTACGTACTTAAGATTCATGACGCATAGCTACCAACTTGTAAGGTTGTTGGGAACAATGGAGTGAAATGATTAAAATAGGAAAAAAATTTAAAAATAAAGTTCAAACTCTTAAAAACTATAATTGTCTGATTAAAAGGCATTATATTCCTATGAATCATTAATCAATAACTTTTATTTGAAATTAGTAACTGCTAAATACCAATGTAAGTTAGCGTAATTTAAATTGATAGTGTGTATTGAAACTTTAAACCCGTCTACGTTTAGGACATACTCGGCTGACTCATCTTCATTTGCTGCTCGGAGAACCGTCTCTCCAATGCCATACTTGTAACGTTTTACTATTAATTCATCATATTTTAATCCCTTGCTCTTCTTTTAACCAACATCGCCTTACCTTTGTTGGTAGCACTATTTTATGTATAAAAGACTTGTTAGATAAAAATCATCATCCTAACATATTTGCATTTTTATGCACTATTGGAATTTTAAGTTGCATATAATTGTTTTATACTTACCATTTTTTTTTAAATGTATCATTAAGTTTTATCCATTTTGAATGAATGTACCTTATAATTTTTTTTTAAGTTTTCGTAATCTTATCTGATTTTACTTTACCTTTTATTATGTCTTTAAACTATGTGTTTGGCACAGCATGTCCTTTTTTGGACCTTGTGCCTCTAAACCCTACCTTCAATTTAATCCGCTTTAAAACACATTGTTTACAACGTGTCCTTTTACAGACCTTGAGACATTAAATCTCATATTCGATTCGATACTGACTCTTGTTTCACTAACTTTATATAGAAATACCACACTAGATAGTTACTCTTATTGGTGAAATATTATTTTGAAAATAGTTTACAATATAGTGGTCAAACTAAATATCTTGCATACAAATTTATTTAAGAAATTATCGTGTATTTTACTTTTGACCAGAACGTTTCAGAAAGTCTTTTACACAACTCAAAAATATTTCATATCTGTTAAACATAGCATTCTTAATTTAACTTAGAGTAATCGTGCCGATTCTCTTGTTAGCTGGGCTGATAGCAGAGTGTTCAATACCCAAAACTTAATAGTGTTTGTAATTAGAATCGGCTACACTACACTGAATGTTAACAGCATTATGGCATATTCAATATCAGCTGTGATAAACTCGAACTATAAGCTATGTCTGAAGTGAAAAGATGAAAGATCAGTTGAATGTTTTGAGATTTTAAAAACCATGTTTAATAGATAAAGGATTTTAAACCTCAATTAAATTTCAAATGTAGAATACATACTCTATTTTTTAAACCACGTTCATAGTGCAATACAACTATCTCTGGTTTTTGTGAAAATGACTGTAAACTAACCTTTTTTTTTTCAAACTAAACAAAAAAGATGATAAATGCTAAAAAAATGTTTTAGGTAAGAAATTTAGAGAAAAATGTCACATCCGTGAGTATTTTACAAAATCAAATATGCATAGTTCCAAAAAAAAAGTTCTTTACTAGAAATGGATTTTTAAATACTGTAGAGTTTCTAAATGAAAATTTTCTTTTAAGATCAAATAGCAAATTTGAAACGGTACTTTTTTTTTCTCTTCTCAAGTAGTTTAGTGTCGTACACAGCAAAAGCTTCTCAAAATATTTTTCTACTAATCGAAGTTTTTATTTAAATACGTGCGTAATTATTATTTAATGAAATTATTTCCCAAAGCAAACTAATAAAAGCTGATAAATATTTAAATAAATACTTCAAAAATGTTTTTTGAAATATATCTCTTATTTTTTTTTTATCGATTTACTCTCTTAATTTTTATCGTTGTTGGTGATGTAAAAACTTATTACGTTTTTTTTAACTAGTCGTTTAACTAAAATATGGCAAAACCTAATTTAATTTCATGAAAAGACATTTTTTTATTCATTTGAACCTAGCTATGAAAAGGTGAACTTGGCATAATTTTGTATTTTATTACATTAATCTTATAAAAAGTATCAAATTATATTTATAGATTAATATATACGTTTGAAAGTGTGCTTGCTGTATATTCAATTAATAGGTTTGCTTTGCCTTGCAATAAAATAAACATTAAGTTCATAAAATAGCATTAGTTCTACAATATATAACTCAATGCATGAAACATCAAAATTATTGAAATAAATATAATTTAATCTCATTCTTATGTTTTTGTATTAGTTAAAATCCCGTTCTTCGTACGTGGTATAAAAAGTAATCAATGAAAAAGTAGTAAAATACTTCAATTATGCACAAAATTGAAAGACAAATACCAACACAACTAATGAAGTGAAATAATTCGATTTTTTAATTCATATTATTTGGCTATAGTTCCTAATATTTGCTCTTTGGTGCGTTTTGGCAGACGATTTAAAATAATTATTTAAACTGTCTATTGATCTCGCAATATCCTCCCCACCCTGGTCAACCTCAAGAAGGATGACCAGCTGTATAGGTCGAGTTATAGTCTTTCCATCCACTCTTAACTCTCATGTTCGAATTTCCCCATCACGTCCCTTAATTACATTGGTAATTCGGGCCTTCTTCCACATGTGTCTGGGTCTGACGTCTTCTTGTAGTAGCACAAGATCTCCTGCGTTGATGTTGAAAGATTTATGAATATTGCGAACCTGGTGATAAGAGCGCAGTTGCAGCAGATATTCTTTGGACCATCTATTCCAAAATATATCCAACACGTTTTGTTGTTTGTAGAGTTTCGTAGAGTTCGTGGATTTTTGTTCAGATTTGTGGGTATAGCTGTTAATTTTCTACCCGTTAGGAAATGTGCCGGTGTCAAGGCTTCCGTATTGTTTTCATCTCCCTCTTCATATAGAAGGGGTCTGCTGTTAAGGGCAGCTTCTATCCTTGCTAGTACAGTTGATAGATTTTCTTTATACAATAGTGCCCAACCAAGAGATTTACGAAGACAATTTTTCACTAATCCGATTTGGCGCTCCCACCAACCCGCTCTGGGTACGATGAACTTCCAAATTATGCCATTATGAGCGTAAAACTGTTGCACTTTAGTGTGTTCCATAGAAGTATTAGCTCCTTATTTGCAGCATGGAAAGTGGCAGCATTGTCACTATAGATGGTATGTGGTAGTTCTCTACGACCCACAAATCGCTGCAATGCTAACAGAAACTTATCTGTCGAAAAATCTGACACAAGTTCGGATTATCTTGTCTTATTCACCTACCAGTACTATTTTATTAATTATAATTATGTCACAATTAACTTTTGTATGCACTTAGGTTTTTAAACGATTTCACCGTATTGTTTGGCGCAGCATGTCCTCATCTGGACCTTGCGCCACTAAACCCTACATTCAATTCAATTCAATTCTGACACAAGTTCGAGATGTAAGGCTCTGGTCGTTGCACAGGTAAACAGTACAATGTAAGCTGTATCTAAAGGATTTAAAGTGCGAACGTGTACAGGGCCGGCAAAATCTATTTCTGTGGTGAAAATAGTGTAACTGGATTAATTTTATCAGCTGGTAGACGAGCTTCAATTTGAATGCAGCGAATTGCTCGTGACATCTTGCATGGTAAGCATTTGTAAATCACTTGTTTGATGGCCTGACGGCCTCGTAGAATCCAAAAATTTTAACGTAGTTCAGAAAGCACTATTCTGACTACTAGGTGGTGCATTTTGATATATGTTTGATGTATCAGCTGACTTGTGAAATGATGAGATCCGTCCAGCAAAATTGGATTTTTTGGGACTTGAATAAACTCGAAAACTGTAATCTACCACCAATGCGTATTAATTTATTTTCAATTAGTGGGTTGAATTTCGTAATCTTTGAGATTTTTGGCAGTGACTTGGATGTTGATAAAACTTCATATTCTAACGGAAATGACTCTTTCTAAACCGTTTGTATCCAGTAATTTCAAGCATCATATAATTCTGCAGAGTCTAGTTCTCCGATTTTTTTTGCCTTGAGATCTACAGTTCCAGATGAAGCGTAGAATCCATGCAGTAACAAGTAGCAGTCTGAAGTAGGAGCTGTAGTTCTTTGAGTCTATGATGGGTTGAAAAGTAGTAACATGAAATGTTTGATTTTTTTCTATTTTTCTTTACATCCAAATTATGAGAGAAATCTTTTTAGAATCTGGCAAGCTTTCTGTGGGTTTAGTCAGCCAAGTGGGTCCGTTCCACCAGATGTTGAGATCTTTTAGTGTAGATGGTGGAATGCCTCTTGATAGTTTATCTACTCAATTGTCTTGTCCCGGGCAATGCCACCACTGTGAAGGGTCAGTGTATGAAATGATTTCTGTTACCCTGTTGCACACAAATGTTTTCCATTTGTTGGGATTAACCCCAATCCAACCAAGGGTGACTTCAGAGTCGCTCCATAATGTGGCAGTAGATGGCGACAATCCAGTTTCATAGCAAAAATATTTCAGCAGTCTGGTACCAATGACTGCTGCTAAAAGCTCTAAGCGAGGAAGACTGACTTTCTTTATAGGTGCAAGTCTATTGCGACTGCATACTAAATAGATACTTTATTGATTATTATTAGAATTAACTATGTACAAAACCGCGCCATAAGCTCGCTCAGATGCATCGCAGAACATATGAATATTAAAGGAAGCAAGTGATGAAACGATGAATTTCTTTAGAGCAAATGGCATCGAGCTGGGCTGTAACTGTATGCCACATAGTAGCCAAGTTTGTTGGCAGGATTTCATCCCAATTGATTCCAAATATCTTGCAAGCTTTCCAATTATCGTGAATGGTGTAAACAGTCCTCAGGGATCGTATAAACTTGCAACACAGCGGAGTAGTAAGTGGCATATCTAGAGAAGCACAGAGTGAAGTCTTGAAAGCGTTGCTCAAGGTATCAGTTTTCATGTTCCATCCAATGCCTAAAACTGTAGTTTAGGTCTTTAAATGTTCTTTGTTAGTTTCTAGCAAGTGTTGAAGCTTCAAAGAGTTATTAGCCCATTTTTCTAGCGGTAGTTTTACGAGGGACTTCAAATATTTGATTTCTTTTTGTGATTCAGTTTCTAGCCTAGACAAAAAATCATCCATATATAGGTGTTTATATAAAACTGCTTCAGAAGTAGGGAAGTCATGTATATGATTAGCGGCTAGTTCTCGCGCTGTGGCACACAACAGAAAAGGGCTGCAAGACAGTTCGAATGGTAAGTGAGTGAATCTATGTAGTTACTTCATCTGTAAATGTAACTGTTTTTGAAGGGCCTTTCTTTTGTTTGTACCAGAAGAATCTCGTTGCATTCTCAATACTCGTCCATACTAAGGGATTACCTTATCCTTTGGATGCAAAACCAATTGTAAGAAAGCTTGTTTACCATCACAGGTTAGGGCAAATTCATGCACTCGAAATCGTAGAAGACAACCAACAGTCTCATGTAGAAGATTGGGACCAAATTCTAAAGTGTCGTTTAATGATGACCTGCCTGGAGCATGTAATGAGGCGTCAAAGACGATTCTCCGCTTTATATCATCTTGCTGCTTCTTTTTCACTGCATGATGTGGCAGATAGTACACGGTGTTTTCAGTTTCATCTGCAGATGGGCAAACTTCAACATGTCCTTGTTCAAAGTAATTCAACATGCATTTTTCGTACTGTGTCTTCAAAGATTCATTTGATGTCAGTCTTTTTTTAAGTGATTGAAATCTGTTCTCAGCAGTAGTTTTGTTTGTTGGTAATGTTGAGACCATAGCTTTCCAAGGTAATGACACGACCCTACGATTATCAACTAATTTAAATGAGTCACGAAAGTTCTTCAAAACAGTCGAATCATGTTTAGACATTTCTCTATCCTGGGAAGTGGTGATTCCAATTGTTTCCAAGTCCCAGAAGCAACGAACACTTTCATTGATAGGTTCTTGTTGAGCGAATGTGTTGAGGTAGTTGACAGTAGCTACATTAGAAACTGTTGTGCAGGATCGAGGTCCACTCAGAATCCATCCAAATCGTGACAGAACCAATGCAAGGTATTTTGACAGCTTAACCGGAGCTCCCGGGTTTCGGCACCATAATATTAGCTTTTATAGCGATTGTATTCTTTCATTTTCGCTGATATACAGACCATTTACAAGACATTATTAATAAGGAAAATTGTTTCGGTTGCCAAGCAGTCAGCCAGAGTTGCAGTTATTATGTTCACAAGAGTTGGTAAACAATTATTTAAACTAAGTGTCTATTGATGTCGCAACAGCGAGAACCAAACAAACAGACCACCCTAAATGACTTTTTATCTAAGGATCGGATCTTCAAATTCTAGGACTCAATGGTTTGAGGGGACAACTTCAAATATGCTAATTAATTACTGCTGACGATATTTTAAGTTGCGAAATCAGACACAAAAATGTATTTTATAGTTCCTGTAAAATTGAATTTCAAAAAAGTCAAATATTTAAAATTCAATTTCTCAGGAACAATTTGACCGATTTCGCAGTAATTTTTCCGAGCATCGTACGTAGATCTTATTAAGGCTCTGCCACAGAGACATTCTTATTGCGTGCATTGACGGGCCCGCAAAGGATTTGCACTAATCAGATTTGAAAAATTTTTTGCGTTTGAACTTTGCCTCTTCACTTAACTAACGTTAAAAGTAGTTGCCAATAATCGCAACAAACTACTTTTTTTCTTTTTGCATCGCTCTACTGACTAGACTACTTTTAAAAAGTAGCGCACTACACTTCAAAGGATGGAAAAAAATAGCGACTACGGTAGTATCGTTACTTCCAACCACTGGCTATAACTTAGATTTTAACTATACAAAAATACTTTACGAGACCTTTCGTACGAGCTAGTGGTGTTTTAACTTTCCTTGAATCTTGCACTAGAAATTAAAAACTCACTAAATCTAATTGTCGAAAAATAAAAACATCCCGCTCCTGAAGTCTGTTCTTTTCTGAAATGACAATAAATAAAATAAAAAATCATTATTTAGTCAAAATCGACATTTCAACTCTCTCATCACAAAATTTCGTGGATTAAAAAAAATCAACTGTAAAGCAATTAAAATAATCCAATTACATAAAAAGAAAGAGTCTAATTTATTTGTGTAAGGTTGAATTTCATCAGGAATTTTTAATATATTTAATCTTCTCTAGAGGATTTTGTGAAATTTTTATGCATTCAAATTTACTTATTTTCGTTTAATTAATTTTCATTTCTTATTTTGAAGTCCTCTTTCTTACAAGATATTTTCTGTTATCTGTATTAATTAATTACAAAAACATTTTCTTTTTCTTTCTCCGAACATAACAATCTGCGTCTTTCTGATATATATTTTTTTATTATTACAATTGTTCACGTTTTTAAACTTCTTTAAAAAATAAAAATGTAGGACACAATTAATTATAATACAAATGTAACTGGAAATATTTGTCAAATCATTTATTCTATAATTTTGCTTTTCTGAATTTTAAGGCATGAAAACTTATTTTATTAATATTTATGGGGAGTGGTTTGTTTTCCTTTTTATTGTTTATGCGTTTTTGATTTTTAATCTCGATATATACCTTGATAAATCAAACTTTTGTTCACACTTAAAATAGTTTATCAAAAAATAATTCGATGTATCAAGTGTTTTTAAAAACTATTATTTCATAAAATTATGAGAATAATCCTTTTTGATAATATTAAATTTCATTAAAACTTTGACGCAGATCGGACTTTTTTTCTGACGCTCTTGTAATGTAAATAATATATTTTGGGATTTTTTTAATTAAAAAAAAAACAGTCCAATAAATTAGAAAAAAAAAATAAGTTGGATTATGTTTAGACATAAAATAAAATTATGTTTAGACATATATATATATATAATCCAAGAAAGTAGAAACAACAACTTTTCCTTTCCATTCAAAAATTTATTAACTGATTTTGTAATTTAAATTTCAAAAATAAATACTGTATCTCTTAAAAAATATAGTTGTGAATTGAGCCATGTAGAAGATTTTATCTTCAACGCGGAAAAAAACGCTGGTATTTCATATCCATAAATTATTTAAATGATAAATAAAATATTTTTCTGTTAAATTAATACTGAACCAAATTAATATCAGGGGATTGACGTGATTAGATTATAATATATTAATAATTTAATCACGTCATAGTACAGAAATAAACAGGGGTACGTCATAGTAGTGAAATAAACATGCAATCACGGTAGCATTTTATTTAAATTCTTCAAATCAATCTTTTCGGCCCCAGCAGGACATATATGTCCTGCAGACGAAAACACCAATGAGACATATGTGTTCCGTTAAAAAAATCAGGTTGACACATATGTCCGAGCCCCATTGCTCAAATAGCTAATTTTATTTAGACTTATTTAATTGTTATTGTATTTTTATTTAATCTATTTAAATCCGAATTTTATTTCTTATTGGAAAGGAAAAAATGGGTCTTGAAAGGGTAAAATATGGTTTTGAGCGCATAAGAAAAACAAGGAATTCTACATGATATTAAATTTGACTTTTTCCTGAACAACTTTTGCGTGCAGTGTATGCCTTGAAATAGTTTTAGTACGACACGTATACTATCTCATTATAAGCAACTATAGTATTGGAGAATGAAATATTCATACCATCATCTATTGCATGTGAACTAACATGTTATTGTGTAACATGTTCACTAACTATTGTGTAATATTGTTCACTAACTACTTTTTGCTCTTTCGTATCATATGGTTGTTCATCATATTTACTTTTTCTAGATAGCATTCGATATAAATCCATTACTTAAACTTTATTTCGCATATTTTATTCCTAATATGTTAGGCGCACAAAATTATTTTAATACATCTTGTAAGCTCTAAAAATAACGAACTTTATCATTTCTCCAACATTCTCGGCAAAAATTGTCTTTTCATCGATTATTATTTTCTGAGTAATCTTAATTGAAGCCATAAATAACCTTAATTACTTCAATATAAAAAAAATTAACCAATTAGAAGTATAGAAAATGTGACTCTCGCCTTCGCTGCACAAAAAGACCCATTTCGGTGTTTCGGGAATATTTTTAATATCCCCATAATCATTCTTAATTTATCAAGGCTTTTAAATTTGTTACTGCGATGTAAACTTAGGAAACATACTTGTGATTTCTTTGAAAAATCTAATCTTTGTTAAAAATATTATCTTTTTGAAATCTTTAATAGATTTACAACTTAATTCAGTTTTTGTCACATGTGGAATGTAGAGTGCATGTCTTTAAAAAGACGCTGGGGATTTTCATGGGTGATAGAAGTTTATTATGAATGCATATCGTATGCTTTGTATTTTATTTCGTTTACTGATTTTAATAAAGTATTTTTAAACATTTTGTGGGGTAATTTAAGACAGAAAATTGCCTTCATTTACTGTTAATGCCGATAACTGCCTGGCGGCGATAATTATCGCGGAAAAGTGGCAATAATTTTTGCTTGCATTATTGTAACTTTTATTATCATCAGACATTGAACTCAAGTTAAAATTTAAGCTATCTAGTTAATCTGAATGTGGTTAGTATGACAATAAATTATGGAGATATGATGATAAATTCTGCTAGTAGTGGTAAAGGGAATGATGAAAATTTGCATTGTCTTTAGAAATTTAAATACTCATAAAATACTGTATCAGATACGGCCGAATACCATTTTTCCACAGAAGTTGAAGAAAAATTTCAAATTAAGCTACAGCGGGGTTTTCTGGATAGCACCAAAACTAGATAAAAACACACAATTATTATATTAAATCGGATTCCTAACTTCATTCAAAAGTTATAAAACATTCACACTTTTAAAACAACCGTAAAATATATAAAGAGATTAATATGATACAATGACACCAATTGTGAAAACATGGAGTGTATCAAATCTGAAAACTGTCAAAATATATTCACGTAAAAATGTTGGAAGAGCAATTTTTTTCTGCATTCGATGAAATGGTAAGTTCCTAGAAACAGTGAATCATGAAATCGGGAATATATTGAATCATGCGAAGTCGATTCTAGAAAAGCTTTGCATTTTCTTTGTCGCTTCTATGAGCTCAAAGAGATTTAAATTTCCGGAACCTAGGCTTTCAAATATCCTGGCTTGCCGGATATTTTGAAAACTCGACAGATTTGGAAGATCCGAGGGCTTTGAAAGAAATTATCGAGAAAGTTATTTAAATGTATAGGCATTAACTATAAAAAATCATGCAAAAAAAGTGTTTGACCAACTTTTTCTAGGTGCAGAACCATATTTTATTTTTTCCTATAGGTATCGATTTAGACATTCTTGAACATTTTTGTTCAAATAAAATTTCAGCAAAAGAGATCGATATTTATACACTTACATATTAAGTAAAATAATTCAAATTAAATAATTACTTATTTTAGGTTTAAATAAAGAAAGTCCGTTTCTGGTTTATTCTATACAATCTCTGTAACATTTTATGTTAGTGTAATATATTTTTTTCCTGTGGTAATGAATGAAAGTGGAATTTGAAACGAACAAACGTTTTATAAAATTTTCATCAAACCTAAAACCAACCCATGATCATTAGTCAATCTGTCCTTTACACGTGACTGTGCATGACTTTACATGCATATAGCGTTGGAGGAAACTCTTTTAATTCTAACTTATTATAACAACAATGCATAATTCTTGCTGCCACTATCAAATATTTTTTCTAAAAGTATTAAAATTCCGCAGTATACGTTGTTTCAAGTCAGGTGATTACAATGCTAAAAGCAGAAACTGGGGCTGCAGCTCTGGGGTTCTGACAGTGTTGCCAGATTGGGGGTTTTCCCCCTAAATTTAGGTTGTTTTTTTTTCTCTTCAGTGGGTGTTTTAAGGTTATTTGTAAATTTTACTAGTTTCATTTTGGTTACGTTCTAATATCAAATATTATAACTGAATGTGTGAGATGGTAATATGAAAATCAATATGTTAAACCAAAGCAAAAAGATTAAGATTTAATTTTAGAACTTAACCCTTTGTTGAATGTAAATGTAGTAAGTTATTACTTAGGTCGATTCTTGACTTAAGTTTATTAAGTGATCGACTTAAGTTTACTTAGCTCGACTCTTGTTTTAGCTTTATTAAGTATTCCGTTTTCAAATGCAGCTGTGGAGAGATGTTTCTCCATATTAAATATTATTAAAGACAAATTGAGGAATAAAATGTCTATAACTACAGCTGATGCTATTTTGTGCGTTCCATATGAACTTTCTAATGATTGTCAAAACGTTGTACCTACTTCTTTTATGTTAAAAATGTTTAACAGCGAAAAAATATACAAATCAGAAAGTATTGACGAAAATATGTTGGTTATTTTATCAGAAATTTAAGCTTAATTTTAGAATTAAAATATTAAAAAGACTATATTGTTGATAATAAAATATTTATGAAAAAATGTGCAATTCAAAAAGCATTGAAAAAATATCTTAAATATTTTAGTAGAAATTAAAGATAATGTAACGATTGAAATGTAAAAAAGATTAATTTGTTGATAATAAAATATTAAAAAGAATTAAAGCAACGTTTTCTATACATTATTTAACTTTTGTACTATTTTTTAATACTTATACTTTAAGTTAAAAATTTTGGGGTTTTTTAAAAAATTTTAAGGGATTTTACAACGCCATCTGGGGGTGAACGGTTATCGGCACCTGGCAACCTGGTACTGATCCAGGAGTTTCCTTGACTTCTGGATTGATAAAAAATTACAAGTCTGCGGAGTTAAACGTTAGTAGTCGTAAACCCAAAATTGTGTCGGCTGTTCAACGACGGTTATAAAATAAAATAAAATATTTACGCTCCCAAAGAACCAACTTATTATCCAAGAATTGATAAGCATCAGCCAGACATTTTAGACTTAATCATGACCCATTCAAATTATCCCGTTCACTGTTCAGTTATCATAGCTGAATAGGGCTCGAACAATAATTATGCCCATAAGAGAATATAAAAAAATCGGACTTCAAGATGATGTCGATACAATTAACCTGAATACTGTAGATGATATTAACTTTTAAGTTATTAAAATTTCTAAACAAATACTGGAATTGCCTCACGAGAAAGCTATGACTTGCTGCAACATTAAGGAGAATACCCAAAACCTCCCTAATCATATCAGAAAAGTTATCAAATGTATACTCTTAAAAATAAGGTTCAACGTTTCAGGAAATAATTGGTGAAGATGAAGGTGCCGAAAGGCAGATACCTCGAACAACACCATCACATTGAAGCACCATTAAAAACAAATGCGGAGTAGGATTCTATGTATATAAAGTTCGATTTCTCTTTACTAACAAGTATAAGATTGAATATTTAATAAATAATCCCAAGAAACTGAAGCGGTAAGATATTGCCTAATTAAAAACTTCATTCGCTTTCAATAATATATAAATAGGAAATAACAGTCGACATGTTTCAAGTGCTCAAAAACAGGCGCCTATTTTCATAAAGCAAACGAAGTTTCTTAATCAGGTAATAGATTAAATATTATTAATTTAATATAATTCTTATTTTAATGATTAACTTGATGGCATAAACGGAGGTAAAAAGCGCGACTTGTCATCGTTTTAGAATAAGCCACTCAACTATAAAAATTACTAGTAACATAATTAAAATTAATACATAAAGAGTTCCCTCACATCGATTTTTTTTTCATAAATAAGTTACTAAAAATAAGGAAAAAGCAAAGAACGCAATCCTAATTAAAATAGAGTAGATGACGTGCTGTTAACAGCTAGACTAAATCTGTGTAGTCGACAAACGTTGTTTAAATAAGGCATTTACCGAATCCATTTGAGCATTAAATATGGCAGTAATTTTCATTTCAATTCTATTTACTAATGTTTAAACAATCAATGGATTTGTATGTAACTGTCGCTTACATAATCGCTTTGAATTCAAGCAATGCGTTTTCAAGTATATATTTTAAAAACTTTTTATCTACTTTAGATTTTTTAAATATTGACACAACTCTGTGTTTTTTATTCTCGGTAAACACACACAAAAAAAGGGTATGAATAAAAACAAACACAGTTGAATTAACTCAAAAAAAATATTATTTTAGTGTACAGAACAAAATTAAGGTAGCTTACATTGGGAAAACAAGTTCTAAATAATTTATTACGAATAATTAGTAAAACACATAGTTACTTTATTAGTTAGGAATCAAAAGATATTTATTTTATACACTTGAAATACTTATAAAACTCGATTCTTGTTCAGAATGATGTACAACACTCACTCAAAACTTAACTGATTAAAGTTGAATTTTCCTGCATTTCTGTATGGTGGTATTATTCTTGCAAGAGAATAAGACATTATTCATTATTTCAATAGGTAGTATATGGAATCTCAGCCAGAATAACACTACTACACAGAAATACAGGAAAATTTAGAATTATTCAGCTGAATTAAGTTAGAACTAAATTTTCTTATCTCCCTTTTATCGTTTTATTTTGTAACCAGCGTTGAACAGCTGACCCAATTCTGAGTTGACGATTTTCAATGTTCAATTCTGTAGCCTTGTAATTTTGAACCCAACCCAGAAGGACAAGGGAACTCATAGATCAAGCATTGGGATAGAAGTGGAGGCCTTTTTAATGGAAATCCACATTTGCGTTACATAGAGAGAAAAACCACGAAAATCTCCCATGGCTAGCTCGACGACAAAGGGATTCTAACCCACGATACGTCTGCCACTGAGGATATTTTACGTCAGCACTGTGATGGGTGCGAGTATGGGTGCGAAGGAGAATTGTGGAATATGCTCCACAAATGTTTCTGCTCTTTATGAGTAGTTGAACATTCTATACTTCTTCACAAATTACGCTGACTAGGGGGAGAGGTAGTAGTTTTTGGTATGCTGGCTTCGGCAGCATGCATAATTACCGAAGTAAATTGCTCAGGCATGGCATCAATATTGTTGCCAATCACCATATCTTCAGTATTGTCAGCAAGTTGCTTGAATAATCTCCAAACCGCAGGATGATAGATAAAAACCGAGCGTCTAGTAGTGTTGGAAACACTAGCTGAATATGAAACGATGCGTGGGAAATGATCGCTATTTTGAAGATTTTCATCGACGGTAGTATTTTCTATTTTATAACCGTCGTTGAATAACTAGCCCAATTTTGAGTTTATGGCTACCAATTTCGTAATTTTGAACCCAACCCAGAAGACAAAAGAACCCTCGGATAAAGCATAGGGATAAACTAACCTTCGTAGAGAACTTTTTCATGGAACTAACCAAATTTAAGTTACATAAAGAGGATAACCACACGGGTCAGATCTGTGGTCGGTAAGAGCCGGGAGCAGAATTTGTACCAACGAGCCAACCTGGGTCACGTCATAGGGAGGCGAACACTCTTTACCCTAAGCCAGTTTGATTCACTTTTCATTATTAGATATTTTTTATACCTACACATTTTTGTACTTACTACTACTTTTTCTCGTATTTCAATTTTGAAATATAATTGGATGGCTAGGAAAATTGAAAATCATAGAATTTTAAGGTAAGAAAACAAAGATGACTCAGGGAACACCACGGGGAATAGCAAGTGAAGGGACCAGAGGGAGGAGTCTATTACTTATCAAAACAATTATTGGCTAGAACATTTCATTTAACTGAAAGATATATCTTTTGAACAATTAAGTCATTTGTTTGGCGCAGCATATCCTTTGATAGACGACCTTGTGTCATTAAAGCCCACTTACAATTCAAATCAAATAATCTTTTTCCAAATTACTTTTCGCTTTGATTGAACCCAGAATTAAATTATCCATGGACCGTATTTGCTTATACTGCGCATAATGATACATAATCAAGGTAATTTGAACAAATATTGTTAAAAATTAAGCTTAACCGGAAAAAAATTAACTTATGTGTACTTCGATCTCGATAAAATCATTTCACCGAAAAAAGTAACGTAAAAACAACCCAGAACAAAAGGAAATGCTTTAACAATTACGAATACGGTCGATTAAATTCGCGCCCATTTGCCTGAATTAAATTTAATATTTTTTCATATGGAATTAATTATGTTTCTGAAATTTAAATAATAAACGAGGAACTTACAGAAAGTGACAATCGGTGTTTTATTAATTTTAGTTGCATATCTTCTATAATAGTATTATCAGACTTAATATAACAATTAGCAATTGTCTCTCAGGATAAGTTTTAAGTCAGAATAAAATATAAAAGTAAAAACATTAACAAAAATTAAGAAGCATTAATTGTGTGTCCCAATAAAATAAGGGTAATTAATCATTAAATTTTGAAAGCTTCAAGAGCTTTCATCATTTATTAAAAATGTATAAAATATAATTTCCTTTCTGTTAACTTCAAATTACATTACAAATTACTCAGTTTTTCATTGAGATCTTAAAGGTTTCCTTTTTGTTGTTGTTGTGTTTTTTTCCCTTCCAGGTGCTTTATTCTGGTGCATTTACCGATGAACCCATCTTTTACTGAAGAAAGGGAAAATATTCGGTGTTGGAAATTTAATCAGAATATTAAGTATTAAATTAATTTGTTAGTAAATATACTTGATTAACTTTTATACCAAAAAAGTACTGATGAAAGTTATTTGCACTAAAATAAAGATCAGTTCCTTCCCTTATCTTAATTAACTCGTCTTTCATCGTAGTGAATGATTACAAACAGGTGTTATGGAAGTTTCTGTCAAACCTCATATCTTGATTCAGGAGTTTCTTAATTTTAACTAGCTTTTATTATTAGTAACATTTTCAATTAAAAACCAAATGTAGCCAAATTCAGCTCTTGGCAACTTTAAACTAATTAACTTAAGTGTCAAAATGCAAAATTATTTTTCCTAATAATAGCTGTTCGGAAAAAAAAAAAGAAATTTTCGATAAGTGGCTTAATTAAAATATCAGTTTTTGGCAAATTAACTACAAATTGTTTAAATTCCCTTGTTTTTTACAGTACGTCTTAAATTTTTTTGTCTTCCTAAAATTCTATCTCTATGAAAATTTTTTAAATACTAAGAAAAGTTATGGAAAATCTTTTTTTTCTTCACATTTGCGAGCTTGATAACTCATCCAGTTTTTACCTGATTTTCTTAAGCATTTAATTTTAACTGTTTTAAGAACGTTTATTCATAATGCATCACATTTTTTAAGAATCTTGTGTACTAAATTCCACATTTAATTCAATTATTTTTTTTTAATTACGTAGGGATTAATTGAATGTAGTGTTAAATGACCAAAGAACCACAGCTAAATGCATTTTGTTTTGTTAAATAAGCCATTATTTATTTAAAAATTTCGAAAGAAAAACCGTAAGTGCTACAGAAGTCACTAAATACTCAAATCCGTTGTCTTCTCCTAGAGAAAATTAAAGTTATCAATTATACCAACATTTAAAATAATTAGTGAATACCGTTAAATTTAGTTTAATATATGCAGTCGACTGTAAAAATATATTTTATTAAATTTAAAGACTAAAACGAAAAATTTTTCATCATGCAATCATATAATCGAGTAGAAAAGACAGTTATTTTTAGAAAACGTCTAAATGATGTACCTTCTTAGGTTATTCATACGTCAATGATGCTCTTTAATGAACATATGAATTATTGCTTTTTACGTGGGATGCGTAAACAGAATACGAAACAGAATTTTTAAAATTAATCGAACTATTTACAAAAATACAAATCTAGAATCATAATTCTTTAATAGTATCAACAAATTATGCTTCACATGTTTCGTATCCCAATTTTAGCAAAAATCAATAACTAATGAAGACGTTTTGCTTTAGAAATCAAATTTAATATATTTCTTTTCCAAGTTCAACATAAAATTCGTTGATTTTAAAGTAAACTTATTCAAGCTGATATTCTGAAATTAAATTTCAAAATAAACAAATGATGTTTCGGAGTCTTAAGAGATAATTTGATTTACCAACTGTCGCGAGGAGTTAAAAGAAAACTTTTGAATTCATTTCGTTAGAAAATTATGAAACTTATTTCGGATATAGAAATGAAAGAATTCTTAAACTGTAAAAATAAACTTACTCAAGCTGAATTTTATAATTAAAAAATATTTTTAACTAAAATTAAAATATAGCTTTTAGAAAAGATAACTCAGATAAGTTTTAAAATCTGTTATTAGCTCTTTAGCTAGTTAAAATGCCCTTTTTCTTTAGCTAGTTTCAAATTATTGGTGTATGAACCAGTTATGGTTCTGTTATACCTATAAATTTGTTTAAAAATAAGAATTCTGTTATGGGTTAAATTGAATATGTGGAGTTTAAATGTCACAAGGTCCAAAAAAAGAACACTTCATCATAAAAGGTTTGACACTATTAAGTATCTAAAACTATCATACACTTGTGCTATTAATTGTTTAAAATGCGTGAAATAAGTTGTAACGTTTTATACCTAAATAGTTGCACACAAAAGATTAAGGATTAAATTGATGTTTAAAAGACGATGTCTTGGGGGTTTAATAAAATTTAATAGATCCCCTTTTTTGTTCCTTCTGTGTTTTTGAAAAACTATTACAAAAGTTTCCTGCATATTATTGTTTTTTTAATCACTTAACGACTGTAAAAATTAAGAAAAATCTTATTCCAACTCAAATATTTATAAAGTCTCAATTGTAGCTTCACAATTTTTTGTGCGTACAAATTAATACAAATTAAAGCATGAAAACACATGAAAAATAAATTGTAGGCACCATAAATTGTGTGACACTTAAAACTAGATACTACTTCATCTGTTTTTAATGAAAAAGTCTTGTATACACTTTGCAACAAATTTTTTAGCGAACATTTAATATTATTTTACATTAAATTTATTTTATATTAAATTATTTAAAATAGACCTAATTATATATATATATATATATATATATATATATATATATATATATATATATATATATATATATATATATATATATATATGTTATCTTACAAGAGTCTATCGCCTCACTTCTATAATGACCCTCTAATCTAGAAATACAGCAACATACTGCGCTTGGTGGAATTGATGTTTTCTCTGTCTGGGAGTACTACAGCGGTTGAAAGGAGCTTTTCAGTAATGAGCTTACAAAAAAACACATTACGTACTGGTCTTAACAAGAAGCGTTAAACACAATTATGAACATCTACCTAAATGGAAAAACCCTTTCAGATTTCTGAGCACAAACCTCTGTAAATCATTAGATTGATTGTGGAATTGGCAAACGTCATATTTGATTCATTTAAAAAACGCAGGTCCCTCGGATAAATTGACATTCCAGATAACTTGACCTTTGTCATTTAAATTATTTCATATAAGAAATAAATTATTTCATAAAATAAATACTAGGTTACTATTAGTAACTTAGTATTTCTTTTATAACTGTATAATGTTATCCTAGTATTTGTAATATCCTAATAACTGCTAAAGTGACGGGTTAGTTTAAAAGGAGGACGGGTACATTGTTGGACAAGCCGTCCTCGGGGACGATTAAAATTTCCGAATTTTTTCGAGCCCTGATATATATATATATATGTATCGCTGGTTCAAAACTAAAACGGCACTTCAGCACTCAGTTCTCATTCAAATAACATGAGAAGTGAGTGCAGAAGTGTCGTTTAATTTTGAACCAGCGATATATATATATATATATATATATATATATATATATATATATATATATATATATATATATATATATATATATATATATATATATATACTTAGCCTAAAATTTATACAAATTCAAAATGCGCATCACGTTCAATACGAAACCAGTTCGGTATTGCTTAAGTTCATTGAGCAGTTTTTATTTTTATACAAATGGCAAAGGAAGAAAAAAGATTAATTTCATTAAATTCTAATTTTTTATTTGTTTGTAACATCAATTCAATCAAACACTGTTTATGCATCAGTAGATTCACAAAATTTATTTTCATCAATTAAGTTTAAATTAAAAAAAAAAATTAATTAAATCGATATTATGTTACTATTTAAAAACAATATAATAACTAGAGCCCGGATTTTGATGACCTAAAAAATCTCAATTAATGCCCTTAAAAAGTGCAAAAAGTGCTCTTTAAAAGTGCAAAAAATGCGCTAAAAACGCCTAATAACATCACTTAAATAAAGTAAAAATATTGAACTAAAACAATTTTTTACTCTTTAAAATTATTATGAGTTATTTCAAAAAATATAAAGCAAGGCAATACTTGTTCTACGTTCATTAAAGTTTGAAAAATATGTTTTATATCCTAAAATAACAAAAAAAAAAGGAAAATATATTGACTCCAAAACATTTTCATTTTGTATAGAAACTTTAATGAATATAACAACTTCCATCTCATACTATTACTAAATTTTTTTTTAATATTTTGAAATGTAAACGAGCGTTTCTTGTCTGAAAGTTAATTTTTATACCTGAAGAAGCTTCTTTCAACGTCTACTGATGTTATTGGTGCGTACTTGAAAAAGACGGTCTCACTTACTGACAATTCTTCTTCAATTTGAAAAGATGCTGCATCACCTGTTAATATCCTAGAGATTTTCTTCATTGTTTGGAAGCCAGTGTAATAATGAAAAATGATAAAAAATAATAAAAATTGGAAAAAATTAACAAAAAATTTAAAAAATGCTTTAAAATGCAAAATTTAAAGAAAAATGCCCTATAAATCTAAAAAAATGCTCTAAAGGACAAAAAATGTCCAAAAATGCAAATGTCATCAAAATCCGGGCCTTAATAATAACTAATAGATCACTAGTATTAAAGAATTTTATAATTCTTGCTATATTGGAATATGTTGTGATCCAAAAAGTACTAGAGCGGAATTTTTAAACCTTTTAATTTCTTAATCAGCTGTGAATTAGTTCTAATAAATTTTTTTACCTGTTTATACGCCATCAGCTGAGATTGAATGTCTCATATTTTTGTATTATTGTGGCATAAAGAGTTAAAATAATTCTGATATATTACTGTTAGTTCCCTTGGGCAAAACGTATTTAAAAGTTATTGGAGCTACAAATCTCTCAAAAGAGAAATTTATTCCAATTGCAATTGAAGCAAATATAACAACTCTACAGTGTGTAAATTTTCAACTGAAACCTTGTCAGTCATTAAAACACGAACTGATTTTCCGGTTCTTCACAAACTGGAGAATTACTGTCTACAAAATAAAGCGGAACTCTGATAGAATAAAAGAGACACGTGGCTTACGTCAAAAATTTAAACGTAAATTAATTCTTGTTCTCCACTCCACATTGGCTGTGAATAAACGAAGAACATTTCTAATTAGAAAGAGCGAACGAAAGCTACAATGGCAGAAGATTGTATCACCTTTTGCAATTCTAGATAGCAAAGATGAAATGTTCACCGAATCGCGGAAGTTTGTGAAGTTCGCGAAATTTACAATTCTTTAATGAATTCATGATTTCATACGCAAGACTTCTTTCCCTTCTGGGAAAATTTTATATACTAATTCCAGGACTGGCAGTTATGAATAATATACGCGCCAGCTGGCGTTAATTTTTAGGAAGTTCCAGCAAATTAGAGGAATCCGATTATTTCCAAAAGTTTTATTCTCAGAACATTCTAAAAGACTTTAAAAGTTTAATTCCGTTACTTCGCATTTACGACTTTTAAATTTAGTATACTGTAATGAAATAATATGTTTTATAACGTTTTACAAAAAATTATTAATTATTAAACGATTCATCATGGTTCGATACTGATTCAAATGTTTAGAAATTTCAGAATCCGAAGACAAAGGTTTTTTTAAAGGTTTTTTTATAAATTGCAGAATCTGACGACAGATTCTGGTTTAAATGTTTAAAAATTTTAGAATCCGAAGATAAGGGTTTCTTGTAAGCTTTTAAGAAAGCAGAACCACCAATTAAAAAATAGAAATGTTTTATTTTTTCTAAACTACATTTTTATTTAGTTATTTATTTATTTTTTTAGTTATAGTAGCAAGTATAAATAAACACTTAATCATTCTGCAAAAAAAGTTTTTTACTGACAAAAAAATGTGTTAAATACTTATAATTAATGATGTAAAATTTAATTAATCGAAAGTATATAGAGCTAAACAAAAACTTAGTTACATACTTTCTAAGAACGTACAATTCCGCGATATTAAGTCTCCTCAGAAAAAAAAAATGAGGAAAGAAGATCACTAAAATAACCCGGGATAATTGGACCCGTATTTAACTGAAGAGGATAAATCTCCGAAACGACTATCAACCATGAAACGTTAAATTAAAAGTATTGACATTGCTTGTAAAAAAAAAAAAAGTAGCAAATGATTGAAGGACTTTAATTTCTAAGCCAGTTTAAGCTGCAAAAGATTGAAATGCAGAGTGAAAACTATTGGATAACATGAAATAAATAAATAAATTTAAAATATAATTTATTTATTTTTTAAATAAAAAACTGCTGAAAGCAAAAATTTTAAGCAATTTTTAAAGTAACTGCAGATATTTGGATTTAGTTTTTGACCTGTTCGCGATAGTATGAGGTGGCGCAGAAAAATGAAATTTTGTAGTTTTTGACGATCAATATACGCTCAGAAACGCTGTTTTTGACATTTTCAACGAAAAATAAATAACAATAAGAGTAAGCATTCCTGAAACAATTCTCAAAATACTTTGCATTGAAACTACCACTACAATTATTAAACATCAATTCACTAGTATAAAAGACATGCCAAGTCTTTAAAATCTTATTGACAGAATGCGGTTGCCAATGTCGATAATTGCTCCCCCGACTTCGTGACCCGCGTACTTCGATAAGTGGTTCTCATTAATTAGATGATTTGCCATTTGTGACTGCGTCATTGAACTCCTCGCGCCATTGCGCTCTCTACTTAACACACCATGGACATCTGCAGTTTCTCATCTACTAATAGCAACACGGGAGAGGACCACACACATCTGTGAATTCAGTACATCTCTCACGATAAGTACTACGAAATTTGGTGAACTTTATACATTTCTTACCACATGTGCTCAAAACCCGGTATAACACAGCTCTTCACTGTAACTAAGAGTTTCGTTCATCGAATTCTATCCCTGATAAACTTCTGGAGGGAGAGTACAGTAGCGTAACTACCATTACAATTATTAAACATCAATTCACTATTATATAATAGATATGCTAACTCGATTTAATCTTGAGGTACCTTATGATGGATGAAAGTTGGCAATGTCAATTACTCATCTTTCAACACTCGCCATCGGTTTATATGTAATTAGTGAACTAACAATAAAAAAATGTTCGAAACCTTTTTTGAAAACGGAACATTCTACTTGAATAATTCGTTTATTAGGCAATACCTTCAAACTCACTAAATAATTACTTATTTGGTTGCTGATACCTGCAAAAAGACTACATCATAAACATCAGTCTGGTTAACTTTATAAACTATAAGATAATAAGCCATCTGGATGCAAGCTCCTAAAAAAAATTCAATTTATTGTTACCATACTTTTTAATATTATCATTTCTAAATTGTTTTAAGATCTAAGTTAACATTAGAAAGACTGAAAGTTAGTATGTACTTATATTGCCCAAAAGCAGTCAAAATGACTGGATTGGAAAAGAATAACTAATGTGTAAAGAAATTTGTTTAAAATTAATTTTTATATTATTTACAGTTATATAACAATTTGTTATTAGTAAATATTTACAATTAAAAAATTATATGATGTACCTAACATATAATTTATTCACATAAAAAACATATAGTCACAAAATTCTAAGAAATCGTGTCATTATATACATCATTGTTTTTCTAATTGAAATTAAAAAGCAGACAAATTGACTTTCTTGGGAAATCGAGTGTTAAGTAAACAAAAGCATTATGCGTAAAATTCTTAAAAGTTTCAAAATATTGAATATTTTATATCTTACTACAAATTACAGCAAATAAAAAGTTATGAGATCATAACACGTTTGCTATATTATTTATATTTTAGTTAAGGTTAAACTTGCTTGAATACTTAAAAGGCCATAAAAGTGACACACATATATATGCAATGTTAAACTCAAGTTTACTCTTATTGCGATGCATTCACAGTTTATGGAGACAAATATAACTTTCGGACCAAAGTTTAAGAGCGCAGAACGTTTCATAACTGTTGGAGAATTTCTTTCCAGCGTTTTATTGGTCCTAAATATTTGCGCCAAGTAAATATTAAAAAGTTCTCATAAAATTCTTTTTCAAAAAATCAGTCTCATTTTATTAAGAAATGTAGATCAATTATTTACATTAAAAGATACGAAGCTATAAACGTTATGATATAATTATATATATATTATATATATATATTATATATGTATTATATATATATTATATATATATAAATATATATATATATACATATATAAATATATATATATATATATATATATATATATATATATATATATATATGTTTTATTTTATAACCGTCGTTGAACACCCGACCCAATTTCATGGGTTTACGACTACTAATGTTCAACTCCGTAGCCTTGTAATTTTGAACCAATCCAGAAGACAAGGAAACTCCTGGATCAGTACCCCCAGAGGTATTGATTTGTTATGGGAACATGGAGGACTTAGAGACTCGACAGATTTAACGTGCATCAGTCACCATTTACTACAAGGGGAGTCTTCGGCCGGCGAGGATCGAACCCACGACCTCTTGGATATATATGTATATATTTTATTTTTATAACCGTCGTTGAACAGCCGACCCAATTTTCATGGGTTTACGACTACTAATGTTCAACTCCGTAGCCTTGTAATTTTGAACCAATCCAGAAGGCAAGGAAACTCCTGGATCAGTACCCCCAGAGGTATTGATTTGTTATGGGAACATGGAGGACTTTGAGACTCGACAGATTTAACGTGCATCAGTCACCATTTACTACACGGGGAGTCTTCGGCCGGCGAGGATCGAACCCACGACCTCTTAGACATGGGCCTAGCGCCCTACCGACCAGGCTATCCCGGCCTATATATGTATATATTTTATTTTATAACCGTCGTTGAACAGCCGACCCAACTTAATGGGTTTACGGCTACTAATGTTCAACTCCGTAGCCTTGTAATTTTGAACCCAATCCAGAAGACAAGGGAACTCCTGGATCGAGTATTGGGAGAAATTTGCCTTCGTGGAGGACTTTTTGATGGAGCTAACCCGCATTTGCGTTACATGGAGAGGAAGACCACGAGAACCTCCCACGGTTAGCCTGACGGCAAGGGGACTCTAACCCATGATCCGTCTACCACTGAGGATATTTCACGTCAGCACTGTGGTCAGTGCAAGCCGGATGCGGAATTCGTATCGACTGGGATTCGAACCCGGTTCGCCTCATTGGAAGGCGAACGCTCTATCCCCTGAGCCATCGCGGCTCTATATATGTATATAGAACTAATTCAACTTCAGAGGACAGTCTTCAAATCAAATTACATAGGAATATTACTTTGGTTACTGGGAAAATCAATTTGAAATCGCTGAGAAATTCCTAGACTTTAACCTATAAATTGATTAATTTTTAAATCATCGATAATTATTTGTATCTAAATTTGTAAAATTCAAAATTTTTTAATTGCTATTCAAAAGAAAATTTAAACATTCAACGCAAACAACTGTAGTTTATGCAAAAAAAAAAAAAAAAAAAAAAAAAAAAAAAAAAAAAAAAAGGTACTCTATGCCAATTCCAAAATTTTCAATACCGTAGATAAATTGTGCTTAAAAATAATATTTACACTAAAATTAATTTTCTCACGTGATTTCAATTTAGAAACACTATAGTTGTTAATAACAGAAAAGGGGTGAGTTATTCTAAACACTGTTTATTTCACGGGGTCTGAGATATAAAATTTGAAATTTGTTTCATTATTTAAAAAAAAGTTGTTCCATATTCTGCTCGAATATTCATCTCAATTATTGTTTGGTCTTTTTTTGTAATGAAATGCCGAAACTCTGAAATAACATACAATTAATTCTTTACCGATAATTATTTACACATGTTTATTTCGATTTCATAATTATTTACACATGTTTATTTTTCTAGTTTAAATGCACATCTGCAGATTAAAAAAAGATGACTATCTAAAATTTGGACTACGTATATTTTAGATATTTTACTTTATCTTAATAAATAGTAAAACTTCTTTTCGATTTCCATACATAAATTAGGAATAATAAAAATAAAAATCGAAAAAAAAAATCAAATTCTACAACAACTGACCGCCTTTGTCGACTATTTTGGTCACCTTCTGGTCAACATATAAACTTTAATTGTAACCAAACCGAATGCTCAGCACAACTGTATTTAAGTATTCTAATTCTTCAACCCATCCTCCAGTCCCAGCATCTTAATTAATTTTAAGCAATATATTAACCAACCGTCGAGCTTTTGCCGACGCGGAAGTACTCCCAAGTCAAAATTCTTGATGGTACCATCAAAGAATTATGATGGTAGCTAATGTTGGTTCCAACATTTAATTTTTAAGATATTATGATGGAAATTTCTGATGGTCCAACATGAGCAAACCATCAAAACAAGTTGCTAATCTTATGTTGGACCAACATAAATCTGTCCGAATTCCTATATTGGGATGATGGTAGCTAATGTTGGTTCCAACATTTAATTTTTAAGATATTATGATGGAAATTTCTGATGGTCCAACATGAGCAAACCATCAAAACAAGATGCTAATCTTATGTTGGACCAACATAAATCTGTCCGAATTCCTATATTGGGATGATGGTAGCTAATGTTGGTTCCAACATTTAATTTTTAAGATATTATGATGGAAATTTCTGATGGTCCAACATGAGCAAACCATCAAAACAAGATGCTAATCTTATGTTGGACCAACATAAATCTGTCCGAATTCCTATATTGGGATGATGGTAGCTAATGTTGGTTCCAACATTTAATTTTTAAGATATTATGATGGAAATTTCTGATGGTCCAACATGAGCAAACCATCAAAACAAGTTGCTAATCTTATGTTGGACCAACATAAATCTGTCCGAATTCCTATATTGGGATGATGGTAGCTAATGTTGGTTCCAACATTTAATTTTTAAGATATTATGATGGAAATTTCTGATGGTCCAACATGAGCAAACCATCAAAACAAGATGCTAATCTTATGTTGGACCATCATAAATCTGTCCGAATTCCTACCTTGGGGTGATGGTTTCTTATGTTGGTTACCATCAAAGATTATGTTGGTCCATCAATGGAAAACCATCAAAAATTTTGACTTGGGCTTTGCTTTGAATTTTAGAAATTTTCAAGAGATGTCCGCTATAGTTTTTTAAAGTTCTTAATGCATTGGATTTTAGTAATAATTTAAAATTTGTTAAATAAATTGCTATTTATTTTAAAGTAAATTGCTACTTATTTTAAACTTTCTCGTCTTCAAAACTAAAGCATCGCCTATTCACAGTACTAGCAAAAGAAAAATAACTGCGCATGGTCAATTGTGAAACTAAAAAAGAAAAATAAATACTTGTGAACTATCATATAACTAAGAAGAAAAACACTATTCACATCACTATCATAAAAAAAACCGACTATTTATGGGACAAACTATCACATGTAAGAAAAACCTTTTAGGTTATATTGATTTTTTCCCCCTGGAATCTTATTTGGGTCTTGTAACATAACAAAACAATTGTTGCAGAGCTTTTTATGAGGATAAATAAAAGTTTTAGTGCTCGAAACTATTTTCGATACTAAACACTTGATTTCAATAATAATTCTGGTCTTTTCCTTGTCCCAGTGCATGAGATTATATCTTTGTAAGTTATCTTGCTTATGTGCTGACATAATCCGAGAACGATTATCTTTCGTTCTGTTTGTAGTCAATTGCAGTCATTCTTTATGCTGAAATTTCATTGATATCAGAAATCCTTATACCACTTTTGCAGTATTATAAGTAAAAACGAAGAATACAATTTGTTTGCCCCACCAAGGATACAAATTTACATTTATAAATTTTAATTTATTGATAAAAATGTAGCTCTTTTTTTATAACCTTATGGAGAAAAAAAATTTTTGTTTGCGGTAACGATTCCGGTGTTTTAGTTTGTAATTGTCTACTCAATCTCTGAAAGTTTGAATATTTTAAAGATATTCAACTACGTTAAAATTTCATTATTTGGCAAATATTTTGAGACAGAAATTGATTAAACAATCAGCTTCTTTTCTAAAATGTTTTTTATTTATTTATTTATTATTTGATTAAGATAAACTTTTTTGTCAATAACGTGGCCAAAACTAGGCAAGGTGATTTAAATAATAACGACTAGATAAAAATTTAAAACAACTGCTTACTGATTTTTGATTTCTTTTTCTTTTCAATCAATAATTATTAACTTTTTAAAAAAATGGAAATTTTAAACCTAGTGACAGGCGCAGTACGGCCATTTTTGGCCCTTGTGCCAATAAATTTTAACCAGATTTTTTTTTTCTCAAATTTTTCATTTGCTGATATTTAATTTACCTTTACTATTTTTTTAGATCAATTAGGAGTGATTCATAAAAATTTTGATTTTTACATACAATAATGAAAGAATTTATAAACAGATGTACTTAAAAAGAAACAAAATATGCATTATATATATCTGGAGTGACAAAACTGAAATTAAAAAAATGAAACTGAAGAAATAAATAAATTTTAAGCATGTTATAAGGTCATGAACTGACTGCCATTGCCAAAAAAGCACAAGTAAGGAATTTGTTGGTAATGAAACCTGAAGAATAGAAGAAAAAATCAATTAATAGACCAATGGTAACTAGTTGAACTCTTAAATAGTAAAGGCCTTAAAATGTGAGGCCCGTTCCTCTGTAGTCAAATACAGAAATTAGAGGAAACTTATAATTGTTTTAAGACTCATGGTTCAGAACTACTATGGATTACTGATAATTAAGGTGATTCTGATCTAAGGAGGAAATTTACTTAATTCTATTTGGACAAAAAATATCAAATATATATAAATTCATATCAAAGTCTAGTCCAAAGAACTAAAAGTTATAAGAGTTTTATGTGTTGAAAGTTATATGGACAAGCTATATGTATTAGATTCCATGAAATGTTTGACGCTGAATCAAAATCAGACTAAAGCCAAGTCCGTAGGCCTGATAGTTAAGAAGTTATAGAATTTTATAAATGAAAAATATAATTTTTGTCTTCTACTTTTTCACATTAAAAACATTTAATAGTTTCAAAACAATAAGATCTATTGATTTTGTTTGATTTAATGTAATAAAAGTATGGGGGGAAATTATAAAACGGAAAGTAGGTTGAAGATGTTCTCTCATTACTGCGGTGAGGAAATTTGAAAAGTACTTAGTCAGGCGTTGTTCACGTTATCTGACCGGGATTAATATTTTGTGACATTCCTGTGAAAGTCGTTAAAACATAGAGCTTTGAAAATGAGACTAGATTACATTAAATCAAACAAAATCAGTAGATCTTATTGTTTTGAAACTATTAAATGTTTTTAATGTGAAAAAGTAGAAGACAAAAATTATATTTTTCATTTATAAAATTCTATAACTTCTTAACTATCAGACCTACGGACTTGGCTTTAGTCTGATTTTGATTCAGCGTCAAACATTTCATGGAATCTAATACATATAGCTTGTCCATATAACTTTCAACACATAAAACTCTTATAACTTTTAGTTCTTTGGACTAGACTTTGATATGAATTTATCTATATTTGATATTTTTTTGTCCGAATAGAATTAAGTAAAATTCCTCCTTAGATCAGAATCACCTTAATTATCAGTAATCCATAGTAGTTCTGAACCATGAGTCTTAAAACAATTATAAGTTTCCTCTAATTTCTGTATTTGACTACAGAGGAACGGGCCTCACATTTTAAGGCCTTTACTATTTAAAAGTTCAACTAGTTACCATTGGTCCATTAATTGATTTTTTCTTCTATTCTTCAGGTTTCATTACCAACAAATTCCTTACTTGTGCTTTTTTGGCAACGGCAGTCAGTTCATGACCTTATAACATGCTTAAAATTTATTTATTTCTTCAGTTTCATTTTTTTAATTTCAATTTTGTCACTCCAGATATATATAATGCATATTTTGTTTCTTTTTAAGTACATCTGTTTGTTGACAAGAATAGCTAAAATAAAGTGTTTTTCAAAAAAAAAGTTTTAAGTTTCTTCATTTGTTTACATACATATGCAGGCTTGTGTGTACAATACAAGGAACGGCTTGTAAACACTTGCCAAATTGAAGAATAGATAGTTCAAATTAGATAAGAACAGCAGAACGATACATTCATTATGCCGTTATTCGAACCCGCTATACCTTAAGTTTCAGAGCATTTGGCAGAAGGATAATATCTCTTGGCCACGAAGCTTCACCACCTTTGTTCAGTGTTCTACGTATTCGTTCTTTTAAGCTGGCATAACGAATCCGATATGCTTTTACGAACCAAGCATTAAATTAAATTATTTCCAAATGAAAAAGAAATTACAGATTTAAATTTAATTTACCCAAATTAATATCATTCTTAAAATATACGTATTTTAAAGCTGTTTTATAAATTTAATATCTAAATTTTTTTTTTTAATCATTTCGAAATCAATTATGAAAATACGAATAAATTTTTTATACTGCAATCCTCTAATTTATAAAACCGGTTTTAAAAATATGAATAGACAAACCATTTAATTGAAGAACGGAGTAGATATTTCGCCAGCTGGAATGTCTAATCCATGAGTAAACCTCTTGTCAACAACCTGGATATAAATTGTCAGGAAGAAATTACGATGTTGCGTTTCTAGGGCCCAGGAGTTACTAAGCGAGCTTGGGAAAATGGGAAATTCCATCTCAATTGTACTTTAATCAGAAATCCGAGCCACTGTAGAATTGTAGTTTAAGAAAATCCCATCAGGGTGCTATTGTGAACGTATGTGTTTATAGATGATATTACTGGTTTTAGTTGTTTGATAGAAGGCTTTTTCATCTACAATCTTTTATTGGTCTAAAAATAATTTTTTTTACAAATTAGAATTTAGACTTTTTTTTAAAAAATTAAAATGGTTTTAGTAGACGTTATTTATTTATATTAAGTTTAATTGTATCGGAAGAATTTAATTTAGAATATGATATACTAGAGTAAAGCTATGTTTAGTAAACGAAAAATAAGTAAAATTAACATTTTGTTCACGAGAAATATATTAAACAATGCAATCATTTCTAAACATTTGCAATAGCACCAACCTATTGGCTTAAAAAAAATCCTTTAAATAAAAAATATGATATTCAAAGCAAGTCAAGATATCAAAGCGATTTTTTTTACATTACTCGTACTGTTTGTAACACTGAATGTTTTCAAGTTACCAGTTGAATATTATTAAGTTATCTATTATTTTTCTTAAAGTTTCCCAAGAGCTCCTATTTCACTTATTTCGTCCCACATGTGAGATATACAAATAATTTATATTTTAATTGAAAATAATTTGTTTAATATGTATCAACCCATTCTAGTATCAAATGTGAATGTATAAAAATAGATATATTTATTTTATTAAGAAGAACGTGCACGAAAAAATATTAACTTTTGATAGACTTTCACGTAAAGTAGCCTCGGTATCAAACAATTTTTAAAACTTAAAATGTTTTTATCAAAACCTTTCTTTTTAAAATTAATAATTTTTGTTGGAAAAAAAATTATTTTAAAAGAAATGTATTTTCTTCAGTAAATACAAAAAATTGATAAATACAAAACAAAGAAAATTGTTACTCCGAATGAAAAAGCTTCAAATAATTTTTGCTTCGTCTGAAGGCCAAGAATTAAATAGCTGCGCTTTTTATTTTATATATGTTTCAACAAACAAACAGCTTTATTTTCCAAAAAAAAAATGAATTAATGTATGCTATGAAGAACCGGAATTGACTTTACTGCATTAAACATTAACGAAAATTCATACTCTTAATGTCT
Source organism: Parasteatoda lunata (assembly GCA_949128135.1). Classification (NCBI taxonomy): domain Eukaryota; kingdom Metazoa; phylum Arthropoda; class Arachnida; order Araneae; family Theridiidae; genus Parasteatoda; species Parasteatoda lunata. The sequence goes on from OX421979.1 coordinate 36,061,458, forward strand.
AAATAAACTAATCAAAATGTGTTATAAACTACGTTTGGCGAATGTAAGACTAATGGAGCACCTAAGCGTGGAGGGATACTTGTGTATCTAAAAAATGCACATCGCCGAAGAGATTTGCGAACATCGAATTTCTTTACCTTAAATACGTCCGAATTGCAAAAGAATCTTATTGGTTTTTCGATTCATGATTTGTGACATCAATACTTAACAGTCTAGGCTTAAAAGTGCATTTCACGTATCAGTGATCCTAAAAAGTCTCATTTTTCTTAAATGTTCCCCATTTTTTAGGGAGAAAAAAGAGGACTTTTTATGGATTACGAGATTTCTTAAGAGTCTGTTTTTATTATGATGGTCTAAAAATAATATAAATTTTGGATGTTTTTTCTTTTAGCTAAAAAAGTCACTTTACATAGTAGTCTCGCAAAAGTCCCCAATTTTTAATATTCTTAAGCAAAGTAACTAGTACCTTGGACTAAAATTATTAGCCACTCTGAACTATTTAAATATAACTTTTTCCTCTATATTATCAAAAATGAGATTGTCATTAAAAAAAACTAAGAGCTAATTTCCTTTGCCAGCCCATGATTAGCAAAGTACGGATGTTCTTGAAGAAATTTTAAAACATAGCTGATTTTTAATTATATTATCTTTTATTCCTTGTAGGTCAATTTTGTGGTGCAGCTTGGGATTCTTTTTTATGCTGGCCTCCGGCATTACCTGGGGAAGTTCTGATGAAGCCATGCCCTATAATTGATTCCGTCGGAACTATAGTAGGTGAATCAGCTCACCCAGGTGAGTTTGTAATTCAGTTGCTTTGTTTATTTTAACAAGAGTTTTTATTTTAACTCTTCGTAATATATGCTAATTTTATATATATCACATTCTTCAAAATTATTTAAATTAATGATTATATTGCATTCACTTCTTTCAAACTGTGCAAAAATTAAACTTTACCTTCGACAACGCACGGGCTGCATTACACCTCAGTCCCACAAAAAAAGTTGGATATTCCTAATGCGTTAAGTATCTGACTTTCTTCTTGAGTTTAACCTTATGATCCCCACCAGGGGCACACTCTTGTTTTTTTATTTCTTTATTCCGTTTCCTGTTCTTCACCTATATATGTAATTTTCAATTTTACCCGTTGTCGTAGTTGCCAAACTACCTGTTATGTGCTTTTCATTTCAATTCAATTACACCCTGTTGTATCGGACCCTGATGGGAAGTAACCACCCGCGTGAGTGGAGATCCGTGTTCCTGGAGAAGGGGATCCCCAATCCCGATTTTAAACACACTATGCACTAAAATAAAAATCCTTTCAGCAAAAAAATCTCAGCAATTACTAATCTCAGTATCATCAGCATCCAATATGTTAATATTTTCTCAAAATAATACTACGAACAGTCAACATCTAAAAGTAACCTCAGAAATGGTTAACGTTCTGCTTAAAAAATTAACTCAATCCCCACTGGTAAGTAAAATTAAATATGTATCTAAAGGTAGGTAGAATTGCTTTAATAAAAACCGGAAAAAATAATTAAGCAGCTAACAAGAACAGCTCTTGTTTTGTGCAATAAGCATTTCTCAGATAATAATTATAATCTTGGAACGCAAATAGTAAACGAGATGGAAACTCCAGATATTCTGAAACATAAAAATAGTAAAACCAAAAATATCAAATAATGGTCGATACTCTTATATCTTAGAATTGCCGTTAGTTCTACGTTAATTCAACTGACATTAAAAATAATCATCAAAAAACGCAATACCGTCTGCCTTGAGGCACTTTAGGAAACTTCTTTAAAGCCGAACCATCGTGCTTGTTTACAGAAATATACCACACTTAAAGCCTGTATGAAAGAAAACAAGACATGCGAAATATCTCTCCAAATTGAAAAAAAATTATTTGTTATCCAACATTCCACTAACAACAACACCCTTACAAGCAGTAGCTGCACGAATTACCTAGCAAACACGTATTTGTCCTTCACTGCAATTTTTTGTTGTAAAAGTTTATGTAATAGCTTTGAATGTAAACATAGTTGACAATAATATGTACTGAAGATAACACGTCACGTTACTAATTCTCTTAAACACAAAAAAGAGTCTGGGAAGAATTACGCCTTTACCAGACACTGGAAAATTTAATGCCCTTTAATCTGGCCAGTGCAATCGCTTGAAAAATTCATACACAAAGCCAAAAGGAGTTATGGATAAATAATTTCAGTACTATAACTACAAATATTAAATAATAGAAAATATGAAAATAATTAGAAAAAATTTTCGGACAATACACTAATACATCAATGCCACATTTAGATATAAGTGGTAACAAGATAACAGATTTGAAAACCATTGCTAATACTTTGAAAATATTACTCGAGCCTCAGCAAAGAAAATTAGTCTCAGACTTTTCAAAACAATAAATCCCTAATTGAAAGAACTGCTAATAAATCTTTTTTTATAACAATTGATAAATGCAATACACTTTGAACAATGACTGAATTAAAGTATGCTATCAAAAAAAAAATTTAAGAAACATCACCAGGTCATGACAAAATTCGTAATAATATGTTTAAAGATTCATCGAATAATCATTTCGAAGTTATTCTGCGGCTTTAAGAAATTTTGGTTGAACAGGTAACTTTCATGCATATGGCAAAAATAGCTTATCATCGCGATTCCGAAACCTTGTAAAGACTCGTATGTAAGCAGCTAAATATTTCAAGGGCAAGCATAAGTATGATTTGTTGCAAAGTGCGTAAATATAGTTTTGGATTATTATGTTTTTATGTCTAGTTTGGATTCGAATACGATTAAATATAGATATATTTAAAATATACGTTAAATATCTCTTACAATTCAGAAGTGGGATAAAAAAAAAATAATTTGTTGTTGATGTTTCTTTTCTTTCTTAATTTACGATGTCTTATTTATCTAAAATACGTAAGTCGGAGTTACAGGTTATCGCAATGGAACTTGGTGAAGAAGTACACGATGTTTTTAAGGTTGTAGATCTAAAAAACTTGATTTTAAATAGCAAAAACTATGATGAGGATTTGGTACAAGGAATGATATTCAATTTAAATGCAGATAGAGAAGCAGAGGCCGCCGCTGCTGAGAAAGAAGCTATGCGAAAGCATGAATTAGAAATGAGAAAATTCAAACTAGGGAACGTTGGCGCTTATTTACCTATTGATTCGCCAAAACCAAAAATAGTCTGGCAATCTCAGTTAAGGTACTTTGATTTGAAAAATGACAACATAAGTTTATTCTTAGTGCATTTCAAAAGAGTAATGAAGCGAGTTAAAATGGAGCTAAATTTATGAGTGGTTTGTTTGACTAGTGTTTTACCAAGAGATATAGTTGAAATAATCATGCGAGAATCAGATGAATTAGCGGTAAACTATTCTCATGTGAAGGAATTATAACTAAAACGATATAAATTAAGTCCTGAAAAATTTAGACAGTTGTTTTATTCGCATAAAATTAAAATTGATAGTACTTGGCGAGAATATTATTATGAACTTGAAACATTTTTTGATGGATGGATAAATGGTTTAAAAATAAAAACAGTGGAAGATTTAAAAAAATTTATTATATCAGACAGAATTAAGCAAAGTGCACCAGCAGCAATTCAAGAATATTATGTCAGTGAGTGGTCCTTGTTGAAGTCACCAATGTTATTAGTGAATAAAATTGACGATTATATTAAACTGAAAGAGTTGTACAAAAATAACTCTCAGATACCCTCTCTATATAATCAATTTGGAGTAGAATGAAATGATCAAGTTATTAGAGTCAAAGGGTTAGAATCCATAATATGTTATAATTGTTCTGAAAAGGGACATTATTCTCGTGACTGCTCTAAGCCAAAGCGTCCAAAATTTTGTACATTTTGTCGCACAGAAGGAAAGGGTACAAAAGATTGTCTAAAGAAAATTAGCAAACCGTCAGTAAACGTTTCAACGTTATCACCCAATGAAAATCATACTAGTAACACAGTTCTTGAACTAAGATAGCTACAAGTGCTTTAATAGATACTGCTGCCGACATATCAATGATTAAATACACATTCTCTAAAGAGATAGGAGTCTATAATTCGCATAATGGTGACGTTACGTTCATACGAGGAGTTGGCGGATTGAGAAAATAATTAGGCGCTTGCGCAGTAAATTTAACCATTGACAGACGGGTACTAAATGATGTAAAACTACATATTGTTGCATACGAAACGTTTCCCGGACCTAACATACGCATTGCAAAAGATATCCAGCTATACCAGATCTAATGATGGTTAGAAAGGAAGGAAAATCAATGCTGTTTTACTGTAAATGAATTTCCATGTTTTAAGAATTTTGAAATTGAAGACTTCAAAGACGCTGTTCTCAAAATATACCGGAACCAGTAAAAATTCTTTTAAACACAGTACAAATGGTAGAAGTAATCAGCAATTCGCGATCGCAACGGTCGATACGCCCTCTAGCGAGAGCCTGTAACCATTAGTTCCCTCATAACCTTTGGCAATGATGGACGCCATTTTCTTAGAAGCAAAATTTCCCTAAGGAAAAAGTAGAAGAACTTGGAAAAAACTAACCAGAACATGCCAAACATTGAAGCAGAACATGCCAAGCATTTGAAGAACAACTTCTCAATAATTTTTACCTTTCTATTACCAACAACTTAACATGATTTCATGATCACTTGCTGTTACAGATGTGTGTATTGCGGTAAAATAATTTTTCTGTCTTCAATTCATTACAAGTTAAAATGAAGTCAACATTGCTTTCGTCATTCCAATGAATAAATGTGTTCCAATGAATTCCATACAGAACTGCTATAGTTATAGAGTATTCTTCTTCTTCATAGAATAGTATATATTTCTGTATCTACATAATTCAGAAAACAACAATAAAGAATAATCCGAATTACTTGAAAAAGTATGTTTTGTGCTGATGATAAATAAATTTTTTATCGTTTTCTTGGTAAGTGTTTTTCAGTTTTAAATGAATTTCAACTAGAATTCATCTATTCTGTTTTTAAGCTACATATTAAAATTCATATCGAGATCTTACAATTATAAAATTTTGATGTGTGGTATGTTACCTAAAAGTAATGAAGGGATAAACTATGAGTATATTATTTGAGAATAAAGTTTTCAAACAAAGAACATATCATTTTGGAATTCTCCGGACTTATAAATCAGGTAAGTGTTATGATTTTTATAATAAAAAATTTGCTTGTAAAATTTTTTTTTTCTTACTTGATGATAGTTCTCTACAGAATGGTTTTTTTACGTCTGATTAAATACTATAAGAATTAAAAAAAAGAAACAATACGAAAGTTTTTATTGAAAAATGAGGAATTTTTAAAATCGTTTTTATCCTAAGAATTCTTTATTTTACGTTTTTTAGTTTATAATTTTTTGATAAAATTGTTGTCAAAATACCTTTTTTGAAAGATACCTTTTCCGAAAAATTAAATGGTATTAAATTATGTGTTTATGTATACTCCTTGCATATTCTAATATTTGAAGTAATATGATTCAGAATAGTATGGAAGAAAAATTCGGTACTTACGTATTAACCACAGCTACAGATTTGGCAGATTTTTAAGTGCCGCCAATCTACACTTAAACTTTTTGGAAAAAAATCTTAAAATGAAACACTTTGTTTAAAATCAACGTAGTCAATCGGATTTCGGTGGAAAATGGACCGATATAGAGTTTAGCATAGATTCAAAACAAACTTTTCTCTCACCTGATTCCATAGCCATTATGAACTCTAATAAATAAGATTAAAAATGAAATAACATTTCCGAAACGGACGTTTACTAAGATAAAGTTTCATGTTATGGACATTGGTACATTTTCGTTATATTTCACTTCATAAAATATTTCGCTTCTAAAAAAATAAAATTGCATCTTGTTTTGTTTTCGGCAAGTCCCAAAGACGCATTTTCGTAACACTAAAAAATGGCGACAAAAAAAAGAATGGTTCTTTTTTTTTTGTTTTGTTTCGTAAGCATTCTTTATTTTACGTTAAAATTTAAATGGGCCTTTCATGTTATACCATTAAATTTAGTAAAACTATTTCTCAGGCATTAGGTTTGAACTCTTATAAGAATATACCTATTTTTTTCTCTTTATTTACAAATATTTTTCCGATGTGTTCTGGATGTTCCTTCTCTAAAAAAAAGAGATATCATTTTGTTTTCGTTTGCATAAGAAAGAAAACAAACATATTTCTTTTTTAAATTTAATCAGTCACAATAAAGATGGAACGTTACAATGCTACATTAAAGATGTCTCCAGTGTAACTGAATGACTGTTCATATGGAAATCGCAGGGATTCGGCACATACAACAACGCCCCCTATAGTTCGTTGCGATCGCGAATAGAAACCAAACCGGTAGTGAAGAAATTTTTATAAGTAAACATGAAAGTGATTATGCCTACTTGATAAAAGATGGTAAAGCTAAATTACCAATCGCGAATTTCAGTGAGAGCAAACTTCATCTTAAGAATGATCGCATTCTTCTAAGAGGCAAATGGCTGACAGATTTCACTCGTGATAATACAGACAGCAGTGAAGAGAGTACAGTGGTTTTAATTAACAAAAATATTAAAAGAGAACCTATTCGATGTGCCGATATAAAAGTTGGTTCAACTGTAATAACCGATTAGAAGCAGCAAATAGGTTTAGAATTATGCGTGGCATAGTTAGCAATATGAAGGAACAAGGCATTGTTCGAGATAGTTCATCGGAATATAGTCGTCCTGTATTGCTTGTAAAGAAGAAAACTGGAGAATATCGAATGGTTATCAATTATAGGAAACTTAATTCTCAAACCGTGAAAGACAAGTTCCCCTTACCGTGTATAGATGATCTTTTGGATCAACTATAAGGATTCAACTTATTCTGCATACTTGATGCTTGTCAAGGTTTCAATCAAATACCTATGGATAATGAATCATCTCGAAAAGCCGCATTTACTACACCTGATAGTCACTTTGAACCCACACGTTTATTGTTTGGATTGTCTAATGGTCCAGCTGTTTTCCAACGATGCATGTCAAAGGCACTCGGTGACCTACTTTGGAAAGGCGTTACATGCTTTATTGCCGAAATTTTTTTCGGATCTGTGGATTCTAAAGATATGATTTTAAAACTAAGAGCAGAACTTCAAAAATTAAGTGAGGCTGGAATAACGTTGAAGCTGTCCAAATGTGAATTTGCTATGTTTGAAGTTGAATATTTTGGATTTATTGTTAGTTCAATAGGAATTAAACCTGGTCCAAGAAAAGTTGCTGCAATTGCAATATTCCCTGCTCCGCGATCAAAGCATGAACTTCGACGATTCTTAGGTTTGACTAGTTTTTTTCGCCGTTTTATAGAAAAATACGCTACCATCGAATCCCCACCTACACGTTTGCTTAAAAATGGTCAAGCATTTACATGGAATCCCGAGCATCAGACGGTGTTTGAAAAATTGCGGACCATGTTAACGTCTGACCCAATTTTGAAGCTGAGCTTCATACAAACGCGTTCTTCAGGATTAGGAAGAATGTTACTTCAACGGGATTCAAATAATGCACTACATTTAGTTTATTGTGTTAAGCAAGGCGAATTCTCCAGATGAAGAAAACTACCACTCAAGCAAATTAGAACTGTTAGCTGTAATGTGGGCATGTAGCCGTCTTGGACCATTCCTTCTTGGCATTACGTTTACTCTCGTGACAGACTGCAGTGCGATTATTTATCTAAAGTTCCAACGTAATATAAAGCCACAAATGGCTCGATGGATTAAGCAGCTAAGTGAGTTTAATTATGAAGTCAAGCAAAAATCTGGTTCTAAAATGGCTCATATTGATGTCCTTAGTCGAGCTCCAATAATGAATGAAGAAGTAGAGCAATGGTCTGAAATCGATAAAATAAAAAAGATGAAAACAAAGATGGAATTAATCGTATTGTATATATTAGTACAGATGAAGATAAAGTAGCTTTGATTCAAGCGCAAGATGAGGAACTCCAAAATATCAAGTGTTTGAAAAATTGTAAGTGTCGGACAAAAACCAAGAACTTTAAAAACAAATACCAACTCATAAATGATATACTTTATCGCCTAGAAATAATTAATGGGAAGTATATAAAATTATTCGTAATGCCGAAATCTATGAGAAAAATCTTGCTGTTCGATTTCATGAACTCTGGCCATTTTGGGGTTGATAACGTCTCACTTATCAAGCAGTAATTCTATTTTCCTCGAATGAGAGAGTATATAAAGCAGCATATACAGCAATGTGTTAGTTCTGCCTTTAAGAAAGTACCAGCAGGAAAAGTTCACGGTAAACTGAATCCAATACCACCAGGCAAACGACCATTTGATATAATTCTTTTAGATTTTATTGAACCTTTCAATATTACTGTAAGTCGTAACACAGAACTGTTGGTTTTCGTACACAATCTATATTATATAAAACGCTAATACGTACGTATGTATCAATAAAAGCGATGATATTTCTTTTCTCGCGTTCACAGTTTTCATTTTTAACGAAGTACAACTAAATAAGATTGTTTTCACAACACTTAAATATTTACTTTATTTTCTTCATTTATAGAGAGAACAGTCGGCAGAGAATTCTGTTAGGTTAAAAAACATTTTGCTAAAAAAAGAACGAATTCTAAAAGCAATAAAAATAAACAACTTAAAAAATAAAAATGCTGTTGTCAGCCATAGAATTTTTTGAAAGATAACTTAGCAACATAAATCAAAATGACATAGAAGCGCAACTAGATCAAAATTAAGATACCTGAGCGCTTGACGTAACAAATCCTTCAGTTCTATAAGTATTGTATCACCAAATGCCCAAATTAGCAATTGTGTTTTTAGAGAAACTCTCTCACTCTCTCTCTCTCTCTGTGTATATATCTATATTTGCATTTTACAACTTCATATTAAACTTCTGTTGTGTGTCTGAATACTGACATTTAGAACAAAATTAAGGTTTAGGATTGCCTCGGAGAAATTTGAATTGTTAACAATGACTTAAACAAAAAGTTTTATTTTAACTGACAAATGCTATATTATAATTTTAACTTTTCTATGACTATACTCATTTTCTTACTCTTTTCTTTGTTTTTATAGATTTTATATTTTTGTGATAAAATAAAAAACTTATAGTTGTTCTGCTTCTGAACACTGATAAAAACGCAAAATGATGAGCTTCATCAACAATTAAAAATATATACGTTTATTTTACAAATTCCATATTATTAGGGTGGCGCCCTTCAGAGAATTAAAAATACAAAATTATCTTCATCGAAGCCGATGCTTTACATGCGTTCAGTGGCAGACTACTATTTCATATTGTTTTACAACACATAGATTTAACACTCTGGTGAAAAAGACTTTAAAACAAAACTTACAACAGTTACTTTTCTTAAAAACTGAAATTTAGAATAGTGTGATTAAGAAAAATATGTGAACTGTTTGCAATTTCAAATTAATATTTAAATGTACAGGTTTTGAATTTTCTACAGTGAAAAGTTTTTGGAACTTCAGTATTGAAAAAGTATACAAAAGCTAGACGTTAAGAACGTATCCAATGAGCGAGCATTGGATTGCTAAGCAATCCGAAATGAACTGCGAAAGCAGTTCCGGGGGTTGGCGAGCGCCAGCGTGCAGGGGGCGAAGCCTCCTAGTTTAACGAAAGTTGTTTGCCTTCGACCCTGTTCTAATTGTTCAACAAGATGCATATTAAGGTGTCTTGAAAATTTTATTAATGGTTTTGGAAGCCCCAACAGTATAATAACGGATCGTGGAACTTGTTTTACGTCTTCTAATTTTAAAGAATACTGTATGAAGCATGGAATAAAACATACTGTAAACTGCAGTCAAAGACAAATGAGCAAGTAGAGCGAATAAATCGCATTTTAATACCTATGATTTCGTCAAGCTCACAATCCGATACTCACAGAGATTGGGACAAATTGCTTCCAGAAATTCAGCGTTGCATTAACTAGACTCCAAGCAAATCGGTAGGAAAAGCTCCTTTTGAATTATTGTATGGATTTAAACCTAATAAATTTGATAATTTTCCCAAGGAGTTGCTTCCGACCTGATGACGATGATAATGATCCCTCGATAATCACCACTTTTTTTTAGTAGTCTGCTCAACGAGAACTAATAGTGAAAGTAAACAAAGTGGCGTGCTATTTGGCGAAATACCGTTGTCTGCTTGGCGCTGGAATAATGACAAATAGCGCCTATCTGTCAAGCAAAAACTCTGATTTCTTAAAGGGTAGTTTGTTTCGCCGTGGTGTCTTTTTGCAGGAGTTTCATGGGCAATATGGAAAATAAAGTGATGGATTTAAATCCTCCTAAAAACGGCAGAAGGAATCTTATATAAGTAAAGCTTAGAAGGAAATAATATTGAACATTTATAAAACAGAAGTGCATTCAAAACCAGATGTTCCAATCATTGATGTGGCTGACCATGCGGCTTCTGCATCGGGAGTTAGCACAGCTTCTGTTTTCAGAATTATTAAAGAATATAAAAGGGATGGTATATTACATTCACCGAAGAGGACTAAATCTCGTAAAACTTTTTTGGATGACATTGACGATTTAGACAAAAATGCTGTAAAAAGAAAACTTCATGATTTTTTCCGCCGTGAACCTATTGAATTCGAGGTTTACAAACTGCTTTTTTTTATAGGTAAAGTGGGTATATTTTTCTTCAAAAAAGATTTTGTGAGACATATAAAAAAGTTCCAAGTTTCTTTAAGTGTAATTATTTCTGTTATACTTCCCTTAGCAAAATAAAGATAACAGTTTAAAAATACAAATAAATGCAATTCCTTCAAATATGTTTTTAAATCAATCGGTGAAACATAAAACTATTTTAAATATTATTTAACTTTTAATAAATTTAAAAAAAAAATTTAATTATGAAACTAAAGAGTATTTTTTTAAACATATTCTTTCAATTCTATACGATGGAATTATAAAAGTTATGTTTTGCATAGATATTTATGCAAAATATATTAAAATTAATTTAATTTAAACTTTAAAAAAATACATTAAAACTATAGTCCATAGGGCATCATGCAATATTGTTTAAGTTCGTTTGCCATATTACGTAACTACGCAAATTTTTGTATATGAATTCTGAAAGACATGTATAGCAAAAATTTCAAATGTTCCCCAAGGGGAACTTGCACATTAATTAGTAAAAACTTAATTAAAAATGGATCTCATTGCAGGCTTTAGCGCGTAGTAGTAGATAATGCTCATAGATGGCGCCATCAAAATTTATTTTATTTTAAGAAATAAAACAATTTCAAGCATATTATTTAATAATTATGTCTCAAAATTGTATATTTTGAAATAAATTAAACATTCAAATTAAAAATTTTGCTTATTTAAACTTTTTGAAAGTTAGTTATACGTATCTGGCATCATTTGTTTGTAAACAAACATAGCGAGATGGCTTCCAGCGATTGTTGCATTCATCTAGTTAATACAAAAAATGATGAAAAACTAGTAAATTTTTCGGAAGAAAGTAAAAGAATCTGCTCAAGAATGGATTACAATAGGTGGGAAAGAAGGGGAAATAGCTGACAATATAATTTCAAAAGATTTATCCACCTCTAATAGTTGCTATCATCGTCAGTGCTACATGCGTTTTACGGATAAAACAAAAATTGAAAAAGCCAGAAATAAAGCATGTAGAAATGAAGCATCATCGAATCGATGTAGTCAACGGAAATCTATAAATGTGAACAATATCGGTCTGTTTCCTAATCGTTGTTTGATTTGTAATAAGGATCAATATTTCACGCAAAAGTGTGATGGTAAAAGAAAAACTCATGCAGTGTTTAACATACAGTGCTGCTGAATCTCTTCAAAAAAGTGCCAATCTTAAGCAAGATTTTAAAATTATGACAGAAATAATGGATATAGACTGCATAGCAAAAACAGATCAAACACATCCCTTTAAAACATCATTTGATTTGTTTTGTCAAACTGTTATTCAGGTAAGAGTGATTGAAAAGGGTGAAATTTTTTCGATGAACACTTTAATGAAAATGCTAAAGCGCATAATGGAAGACTGTGCTGAAGAAAAAGAACTTTGATAATAGGCAACTAAAAAGATGGCTGTTACGTGATTTTCCACAGCTCACTTATGTAAAGCCCCAGCAAAGAAATCTTTCGGAACTCGTGCTGTGTTCTAACGGCAAATCTGCTGTGGTAGTTGAGGGAATGGGAGTAACCGACTCAACTGAAACAGAAAGCGAAGTTGATGATTCTTTTTCTAAAGAAAACTACGATACATTTCATGAGAACAGAAAATTTTTTCAATCTGCTCTTTATTTAAAAACATCTATAGAAAATTCGCCTCCGTTAAACTGCACTTGGCCTCCTACCGCTGAAGACTTTGCTCATAGTAATGTGGCAGCTATGATTCCGCCCCTTCTTTTCAATTTTTTAGCTTGGTGTACTGGCATGTCAGACGAGATCAACTTTGAGGAATTTGTTGATATTTCTGAAGTAAAACAGAAAAAAGTTATATCAATTGCCCAAGATATAATTTACTTATCATCTAGAGGAAAAAAACAAACTGCTAAGCATTTATCTTTAGCAATGGCAGTTCGACATATAACTGGCTCAGCAAAGTTAATCAACTTATTAAATGGATTAGGTCACTCTGTGTCACATACTGCTGTCTTAGAATATGACACAGCCCTCGCACACATGCAGTTAAACATTTCTAACAATCTGCCTATTGATATTGAAGAAAAGAAATTCACCATTTTAGTGTGGGATAATATTGATTTTAACGAAGAGACTCTAAGTGGATTTAACACAACCCACAGCACAAATGGCATCATTGTGCAATACTCTCTAATTATTTCAGCATCTACGTTTCATAAAAATGGACATAAGACTCGAAAAAGGTCTATAAATACTCCTGAAACTGTCATTTCTGAGTTTCATGCTAAAAAAAAATGTGGCCCTGTGTTTCCTAGAGATGATTTGACAGTTAATGACATGTACTCAAATTTAAGATCCCAGTTTGCTATGAAATTTGATTGTGCCTATATTTTATGCAAACTCTATGGATCAGAATGTCAAATTCTTCCAGGTTGGTCTGGATTTAACGTAAATTGTGATAAAAACAATGTGCCTTTGAGTATTATTTGCTACTTACCTGTATTGGAAGCTAACCCTACACAAATGTCCACAATCAATTCAATTTTATTGAGAAGTGTTGAGCTTGCTGATAAGGTGAAAGTTGAAACCTTAGTAGTTGTTTTTGACCAACCAATATATGCGAAAGCTCAAGAAATTCGTTGGAATGAAAAAATATTTCAACAACGTCTTGTGCTAAGGTTAGGAAAATTTCACGTGGTACTGTCTTTTTTGTCAGTAATTGGTAAAAGATTTCAAGAGTCTGGGCTTCGTAATGTAATCATTGAATCTGAAATTGTTGCTGAAGGATCCGTTAATGGTGTCTTATCAGGGAAACACTATAACCGTAGCATAAAAACTCATAAATTACTATTTGAAGCATTGAGCAAATTATTGTGGCTAACATTTTTAGACACATTGCCTGATGATTTCAACAATAAAGTTCATGAAGTTTCTACACAAATTGTGAATAGTTATTTTAGTGGAAATTTAGGGAAATCTGATTTACCTATTGAATTAGAGGACATAATGCTGCGTTTCCATGAATTTATAAAAAATTGTATAAAAATAAGTCCTACTTTTGCCTTATGGATTTCATATATAGACATTGTGAGTTGCCTTCTGAGATTTATTCGTGCTACACGAACAAGGGATTGGTATTTGCATTTGGAAGCCCTGGAAGAAATGATTCCTTGGTTCTTTGCATATGATCGTGTTAATTATGCAAGATATTTGCCTGTGTACTTGCTCGAAATGCTAAACTTGCCTGTAACGCATCCAAAAATACACGAAGAAATGATTAAGGGGAAATTTGTTGTTAAGAAACAACAAGATTTTGGATTTTCATGTATTGCTTGTGATCAAGCAATAGAGCAAACTGCAAATAGGGATTCCAAAACTAAAGGGGGACTTGTTGGCATAACCAAAAATAGTGGTGCAGTTCACCGATGGATGCTGTCACACCATCTAAGAGCAGAAATTGCAACAGCTTGCCAAAATTTAGCTTGTAAACAAGATGTTTTGTCAGTCAAGAAGGATCTGTGTCACCATCGTATATCAAAAGATGAAGAAGCCATTGACAGTATTGTATCAACTTTGACAAGCATGATTAATCCTTTTCTTTCAACTGATGATGTATTAATTAATATTGCAAGTGGTGTAATCGCTCCGACAGAAGTTCAAAAGGATTTAGAGAATGCTTATGAAATTGGGAAAATTGCTTATAATCAATATTGTAAATCTAAACAAGAAAATAATTGGAATATTTTTGAAACAATCAAACAAAACAAATTGTTGACATTTTCATCCAAAGAAATTAAAGATAAAAAGGGGAAAATAAATATCTGCAATACAAATAAGTTTTTTGCTCATTTAATAAGATCTGGACCATCAGCTACAAGTAATGTTAAAGATATTTTATCCAGTAATTTTTATACCTATCCTGAATCTCTTGCAATTGATGAAAATACTCTCGCAAAAACCAATAAAGCCACATTTGTTCATCATTTATTAAATAGCACTGGTGCAAAGGAAAACAGTGTTATTCTGTCAGATATTGATAAAATTTTGATTATTGACGGAATGTCAATTATACAGCAAATTCGTATTGTTCCAAGTACTTTTGGAGAATTAGCTCTACAAATTTTAAACCATATAACTGATTTAACAATAAAGTGTAATGCAAATTGTGTGTATTTTGTTACTGATACTTATCCGACTTTAAGTATAAAGTATGAACGGCGAAGGAGAGCAGTGGAAGACATTTCACGCATAAAAATAAAAAATGCTGATCAAAAAACGCCAACACAATTTAAAAAATATCTTTTGCTTAGTGAAAACAAAGAAGAGCTGATAAATTTCCTTTTTAAGGAGTGGATCAATTATCAATCAGCTGTTTTGAAAGATGTAAAACTAGTTGTTTCCCATGGAATGTTTTGTCATGAGCTCACACCAAGTATTGGAAAAGTTTCTGTCCAGGAAATTCCTTTATTGTACTCTGATCATGAAGAAGCAGATACAAAAATATTGCTACATATTGCTTTTGTATCAACGCCAAATAATTGCATTCTTGTAAAATGCTGTGATACAGACATTTTAGTTTTAATTTTTTCAATGCACAAGTTTCTTTCAGGAAATATCTTCATTTTACCCAGTTTAAGCACATATCCAAAAATTATTGATGTTTCATATGTTTACCTAAAACTGGGAGAGGATATTTGTGAAAGCTTGATTGGATTTCATTGTTTTACAGGATGTGATTCAGTCAGTGCTTTTAAACAGAAAGGTAAAATCCGAGCATTAAAATTAATGCAAAGTTCTAAGAATTTTATTGATGCATTTAAGAATCTAGGTGCCCATTGGGAATTACCTTTAAATTTATACCCAATTTTAGAAAAATTTGTTTGCACATTATATGGCCAAGAAAAGTGTGATACAGTGAATGATGCAAGGCATGCTATTTTTAAACTAAGATTTAAAATTGACTCTGCACTACCTCCCGATTCTGATGCATTATCTTGTCACCTTAAACGGGCTAACTACCAAGCTTGCGTGTACAAAAACTGTTTCGAAAAAACTATGTGTGCTCCTAGTCCACATGGACATGGCTGGATAGTGAGTGGTGATGATTTAAAAGTTCAGTGGTACACCAAACCATCAACATTTGAAACACTGTTAAAGAAGAATTGCTGTTCATGTAAAAAATTATCATGTTCTTCAAATAGATGTTCCTGTCGAGGTCGAGGACAACCTTGTTCTGAATGGTGTACCTGTGACAGTTGTTCTAATGGAAAAGTTGTAATCCCTATAGATTCAGATTTTGATTAAATATTTTTTAAATTAGTTTTCCAAATTTTAATTTAAATAACTTGTATTATAAAGTCTGGGAATATTTTAGTTTGATTACTGTAATTATTTTTTTTTTTATAATTATGTAAAAGTTCTTTTCAGTTCAGCTTTCTCTTCATTAGCAAGGTTTATGTTCTAGATTTTAAACACAAATATATGTTTACTTAGGAGTTTTGTAACATCTTTTTCAAATTGGCTTTAGCAATGATTATGTTCAAAATAAAAAATGCTTTTAATTTAAAACTTTTTAATCATATTTCAAATATTGTGCCTTTTTAAGAGCAGTGCATTTTTTATTTTCAATGAAAAATCGAATAAGATGTTTGCAGAAGATTTTTCGACTTTAGATGTGACTTATTATTTTTATCATTTTGTATAAAATTTATATTCTGTATCTGTATATTTTTATTTTGCATTGCATTCAGTGAAAGATTCTTCTTTGTTTAAATTTTGTTTCATAATTGTATGTGTAATTGTAATTAGTTAAATAAATTTTAATAATTTTTGCTTAAAATTTTGTAATTATTTTTAATATATGAAATATTGCACTTTTTTGAAGATATTTTTAATTAAAATGTAGAACAAGAGTAAAAATTTGAAAGATTTTGAGATAGTCGAAATATTTTTTTCCTAATGTATATTTAAATTTTTGATGAAAATTCTCATATTATTGTTATCTTATTCTGTTAACACTTAATTTAATTATTAAACAGAAAAATGCTGCAGTAATAACTTAGTTAGCTATAGTTTTAAAAATTTTGTTGTATAATGTATTCCGGTTGTTACAACTCAACTTTTTTTTGCTGTAAAAATTTTATGAGTAACTATTTTTTGGGGAACATTGTAATTTCTTGTTTAAGATGTTTTTGACTATTGAAAACACAAATTTTTTCTTAGTTGCCTCACTTGGCAAACGAAACCTGCTTTCCATGCACCTTTTCTCCTAACGCCCCGTGGACTACTATTCTCAAAGTAAAACCATGTATTTACTGAAACAAAGAAACGTATTTTGTATATGTAAATATTTTAATTTTGCACTTTCTTATCTAATTTTAAGGTATCAAAAACAGAATATCGTTTTCGTTTTTCTGTAAAGGCGAAAGCTCTGCCGATTCAAACGAAATCGTCCATTCAGCGAAGAAACCGTTGAAGTGGCAAACGTTGGCGATCAAACAGCAACCCTTACGTTTACTTCCACTATCAGTTCTCGTTGAACATACTATAGAGATGAATTAAATGTTTAACAGAAAAGACCCAAAAAATTGCCTTCCTATTTAAAGGACTACGTACTTCAGTTGATTTTTGTTCTTTTCATGGATGGGGTCATCCATTTATAGGATGGCCGAATGTAAGCAGCTAAATGTTTCAAGGGCGAGCATAAGTATAACTTGTTGCAACTTGCGTAAATATTGTTTTGAATTAAATTAAATATACGTCAAATATCTCTTATACGTAATATCCATCAACTACCGACCAATATCCCGTACCAGTTATTTATATAAGATACTAGAACAAATAATAAATGCAAATCTAACCAATAAACAGCGCCAAGAGATATAATTTTTCTCATAAACAGAATCCTGAAATGCATCTCCACAATCATTATTTTAAACAATTTTGGAAACTGATACTCGTTATTTTTATTAAATTAAACAACAGCATAAGAACGAACATGGCGCGATAGTATTTTAAGTGTAATCCGTAAATTAAAGTGTACCTTTTGAATTATCGGAAACATGTTTTCTTTAATAAAAAACTTTTTAACAGACAGGCTGTTTCAAGTACGAATAAATGCAATTTTAGCAGACACTTTGAAGCTAGTAGTAAGTGTGCCTCAAGGTAGTGTAACATCATTCTTTATTAAGGTCAATGAAATTTGATTTATTTTTCCACCCACGATGGATGGCAGATAATTTGCGACGATCTATGCATATATTGTGAAGCTTCTCTTATGCGTACGATGGAAAAAAAATTCTAACATTCCATTAATAAACTTTTAGAGTAAACTACTTTAAATGGTTTTACTTTTTCAGCTACAAAAACTTCATGTATTCACGTTTACAGAAGAAGAGAACTTCATCCTGAACTTAGTATAAATATTTACATTCCAGTTTCAAATCAAATAATATTTTTCGGTTTGATTTTGAATTCCAAATTATATTTTCTTACAATTTTAACTAACTTCTCTTTGGGTGCAGACACAATTTCCATGATAAAAATCTACTGTTGTTTGTTTGATCTAAGCTAAACTCTGGTTCTACTATTTAACTGTGCTAGAAAGTCTGCAGTCAAATATCTTGATACAATTTATAACGCTGGTATTCGCACAGTCGCTTTTTGGCCTTCTTCAATGAAGAACTTAAATGAAATATCCTATGAACCCTCATTTTCTATGCGACAAAATAAATTAGCGTTAAGCTATTATTTTCACGTTGAAAGCCCCCTTTGTATTCCAATATAACACATTATTTTAACGTCCGACTATGATTTTTTTTTAAACAATAGACCATCTGGAATACCGATTTTTGGTCAGAGAATAAATAATATTTTATTCAGTCTAATACCTTGAAGATTTGAACTTTTTAGCATCAATTAAAGCTATCCAATTTATTAATGTTTTTAATCAACTGACAAAAACGGAAACTGCTATCACTATTGATAAACGAAATTTTAGTTTTCATCGAGAACAGGATTCCGACTCTAATACCATTTTTACCGATAGAACACAAAGCTGTGACCACGTTAACACGCTCTGAGAAATAGCACTCCGAGTGCTTTGTGTATACATCTGAATGCCATGCAATACTTTTAACACTAAAATACATTTCCGATGAAAATTTCACAAAGTGGTTGGTATACAAACAGAGCTTTGAAATTCCTCTCCATAATACATAATATTTTAAATTTGTAAGACTATTTACATAAAGAAAGCTATGGAATATTAAATGGTTGGGTTCTTGAGCATGCAGGCATCTTTGATAATGAAACCGCCAACAAAATTTCTAAATCAACTCACAATATAACGCCGAATCCTCTAAGATATTTAAAATGCTATTGACTGAATTTTTTATTCGGGCAAAATAACTAGGAAAATAAACCATCAAACCTGCTTAAGAACCATATAAAAATCTAAACATACATCGAAAACTTGAAGTACTTTTAAATCGCTTACATATTGGTCGTATAATAAGCATGTCTATATTTAAGTTTGACAGATACTTTGATTATAGCTCTAAAATTATTCATTAATATAATTAAGATAAACTAATGAAAGATGGCAGGTATATTTGGTTTTATGTTTGGACTGAAATTTGTTTTCAAAAAATTAATTGTATTTATAAGTGAAGATGTTTAAAATTAAAGTAAATTGAAAAATTAATATACTTACTTGCTTACTACCATTGTAGAAAAGTATTAGTAGATAAATGTAAAGTATAAATAAAAAGTAAAGTATCATTAGTTAATTTTTAATAATAATAAACAAAATGTTTTGCAAATCATCATACGCCAAAAAAAGAGGGGATGAATGTAGAAAAAGATAAGAGATATCTTGCAGCATTTTTGATCTAGACTGATAACCCAAAATTGCGTCAGAAGTCAGCCCCGATAATTGGATGTGGCACGGCTTAAAGGCCAGGTGAACTCTCCTCTAAGTCCCAGGTCTAATTTCAACAGGTGTTGACCAAAAATTGGAATGGTCGTCCCATTTGCAGCAAGCAATTCCATCTGTGCAGTGTGGTTGCTAGATCAATGGGCAGAACGAGGTAAAACAGCGACATCCGCCCCCGTATCTCGATGAGATAATGTGAGGATGAAGACTTGTCTGTCAGATAAAGTCGCTAAATCATCGCTTCGCCGTTCCCCTTTTGGCTGGATGACGGCCTTGAGAGTTTTCCGGCTGGAACGAACACGGAGTTCGGTATTTTGCCACTCGCTGTTGGAATTTTTAACGATACCTGCAAAAAAGCAGTCTTTCGGCTAGCAGAACGTTTCTGACTAGATCTTCTTGACAAGTCACTTGTGCGAGCTTCCAACTGTGAGAGACGGGGTGCAATCTCGGTCAATATAAAGCGAAAATCCGGCTGATTCGTCGAACCCACAACTGTGCTGACTGATTGCCCGCTAGTTGTCGTAGCCATAATACGATCGGACATCTCTGCTAGCTTGTCTAGGTTATCGTTGGAAATCGCCAAAATCTGCTGAACATTAGTGGGGAACCTTTGCAAAAATAAAGAAGCTCATCGTTAATTTTTACACCGGCTTTATTCCGCATTTCTAAAAGCAGTCTTGAAGGACGGCAGTCGTCGAGTAGCATTCCCGAAATTAAATCTCTTAAACGCTGTGCTTCAGATTCAGCACATTGAGCTCACAATCTATTTTTCAGGGCGGTGAAAGGCTCATCTACAGGTGGAATAATAATATTGCTGATAATCACTAATTCTTCCGGTTGCGTAACAGAAACTAAGTGGTAAAATTTTGTTAACTCATTTGTCACTCCATCAACCGTGCCAACATTCACTTAGTAATCCACAAAAGACTAGAGCAGCCTGTAAAAACGAAATTCAAATATTCCATTCACCAGTCACCAATTGTTGTCAAGTGTAGCTTGAGCCAGTGTCAATAAAACACTGGTAAACTGTAATATCTTTCTTTAATATAGCTAACTATTTATCAACAAACAAAACTCCAAAAGGTTATTCGTTATTAAAAACAATTAAAAGAAACTTCAAACTAGTTGACAGTCAGCATTTTTTCTAAAGCGAAGTATCACGGCGAGATTCACTGAAACTGCAACCTCGACGGTAGAAAATCAACTGCTTAAATAGCGGAGTGAAGACTGCCCACTCCTATCTAGTCCATTTTCTTGTTATATATGTATAATCAGGCTTCATTACTGAAGTAGTGAAGCTGAGGGATCCCCTAAAGAAGTTTTTGCCTTGGGCCCCAATTAAGCTAAGTTGGGCCCTGATTATTTAGTACTACTCGTATATAAATATTCTAACCAGTTTTCCAAGGATACTCAACTTAATTTAATATTCACAATTGCAATGCAATGGATTCGATAAGTGCAACCGATCCGCCAAATTATCCTGTGTCCACACATACTTGCCACCAGCTGTCTAGAGGAAGATATTTAAAGTAATGGTAAATTTTATGTTTTCACAATTTAATTTTGACTTAAATCTGATTCACAATAATTTTAACCACCACTATAAGTGAACAATAACGTAAGAATTGATAATAATGCATTTAAAACTCTTAACTATAAATGTCATAACTATTAACTAGTTAAGTTTAAAAAGCCAAGATTGCAAAGTAGACTCGTATGGTCTATATCAACTTTTTTGAAGAACCTTAAGAAGAGCTAGTCATAATCCTCCAAATTGCATTTTGCGTACTCGTTATTTAAGGACAAATATCTAATTAGATCAGTCTAACTTCTATTTTATATCATCCTTATACCCCACTAGCCACTATCCAGAAATTCCTCAAAGTATTTGGCAAATTAAGGAACTAAACTTAATCAAAACTACCTCTGTTATCCTGTGATACTATGTGACTAAATACAAAATTATGAAACCTTTTGTTCGATTTTATAAGATGAAAGATTGTTAGAAAATTATATATGCAATGATGATTCAGTAAAATTAGAATTTCATTCGATAAATTAAGACTAGAAGCGCTTCTGTATTCATATATTGTATTCATCGAAGATAAATTCAAGTGCAAGTAGTCATGAAATTACTTAACACTAATTCATACTTAATTTATTTGTTGAAGTTACACTTTACATTCTGTTATATTTTCATTTCTTGCTATCAATAACATACGAATTATGATAATGGGGATTGTTACATTTTAATTATTACTATAAAATGGATTATTTCATTTACATTGATTGTATTGTTTTAAAATTGATAATTTAGAAGGATAATTCCGAGAGTATATAACTTTCTAAATAAATAATAACATAATTTATTAAGAATATTCATTTATTTATTTACATTTTATCACAGTTAAGCGTTATCTTTGGCACCTCTAGTTATGGGCTTCATCAGAATTAATTTTACTATCAGATTTAATATTATTGGTCAGCTTCTGAGAAGATGGTTTTTTAAATATTAAAAATGAAGAGCAAAAAGCATGACAGAATACTATTAAACAAAACACTAGTACTGCTACAAACATACTAAAAAGTCCTAATAATTCATTCATGACTTTTCCACTGGAAGAAGGCCCGCTGCATTGTGTTTTAATGTCTGCAGCTGTATGGGAAGGGGAGCTTGGATTATCCTCATTTGTGAGAGTGACGGAAGAGATATCATTAGAAACAAGGATGCCAGGTGTTTTTGGCATAACCTTTTCACTGGATGATCTGTTGTATTGCTTTTCATCGTCTGTAGCTGTATGGGAAGGGGAGCTCGAATTATCCTCATTTGAGAGAGTGACGGAAGAGATATCATTAGAAACAAGGATGTTAGGTGTTGTTGACATAACTTTTTCGCTGCACGATCTGTTGTATTGCTTTTCATCGTCTGTAGCTGTATGGGAAGGGGAGCTCGAATTATCCTCATTTGAGAGAGTGACGGAAGAGATATCATTCGAAACGAGGATACCAGGTGTAGTTGGCATTACTTTTTCACTGGATGATCAGTTGTATTGCTTTTCATCGTCTGTAGCTGGATGGGTATGGGGAGCTCAGATTATCCTCATTTGTGAGGGTGACGGAAGGGATATCATTAGAAAGAAGGATATCAGTTGCAGTTTGTGGCACTTCTTCATCGGAAGATCTACTGCATTGCATTTCACTGTCTGTAGCTGTACAAAACGAAGAGCCAGGATGATCTTGATCTCTGAGGGTAAAGGAAAGCATTTCATTAGAAACAATTATATCAGGTGTAGTAGATTGTACAATGTTTACAACTGTGTAGGAAGGGGAGCTAGGCTGATCCTCATGTTTGAGTGTAATGGAAGACATTTCATCAGAAACGAGGATATCAGCTATTGTAGGTTGTATAACTTCCCCACTGAAAAATTTTCTATTTTGATTTTCAATGTCTGTAGTAGCTGTATGGGAAAGGAAACTAAGATGATCTTCATGATGCGATCTTTCATCAGAAACAAGGATATTAGAATCAGTCGTATGTCTAATGGAGAAAAAAAG
Organism: Parasteatoda lunata; assembly: GCA_949128135.1. Classification (NCBI taxonomy): domain Eukaryota; kingdom Metazoa; phylum Arthropoda; class Arachnida; order Araneae; family Theridiidae; genus Parasteatoda; species Parasteatoda lunata. The sequence goes on from OX421979.1 coordinate 36,084,667, forward strand.
ATTTAATTAACAAAGGTTAGATCAAATTTAAAAGCTTTCTAGTGCTGATAAAGTTATCAGTAGTCCTAGACCTATTTATTTTACCACTTCTTACTTTGGCCTATATGTTATACCCAGTTCATCACTTTTACTTTTATATTTTTTAATCGGAGGAGCTACGAATTTTTTGTCAAAGAATAAGCAGAAAACCTAATTTTTAGTTTCGTCAAATAACAAGTCTTCCCCTTGCTTTATTATGTTTTAAAGCACTATCATTGTTATCCCATTTAATCGTTAGTAACAATTTAATTTTATTTTCTAATGACAAATTATATATTTTTAAATAACTAACGGATTTTCTCAAAATTAATTGCGATCTAAAATTTTGTATTATCCAAATAGATGCCAAAACATAATTCATTTTTAAAAAACATTGCCTTCAATCATACAAAACAAAAATAATAATAGGTAAATAAATAAAATAGTCATGCCTATTAAAAACATAGACTATGCTTATTATGCTATAGATTATTGCAATTGTTACAACCTTATCCGTACACGATATAAATAAATATATGAAGAATAATTCATAAAATGTGAGAAATTGTGCTATATTTTTAGGTAGGGTATATTTCCTATTAAAAACGTCAAAAATTTGGAACTGTGCATTTAAGTGACAGAATCGCTTTTCTCTTTTAAATTTAAAGGTACGCATTTTTATTTTTTTAAATTAAAACAATAATTATGAGCAATTGAACAGAAAAAATACAACACTAGAATCGAGATAGATATTTAGTTAACGACAGAAAATTTAAAATTAAAACACAAATTATGAATCTGAAAATTTCTAGGTATATACAAATAAACTAAAAGTAATTAAATAAAAAAAATGTATATTAAATTACCCTATATTGCCTACTGTTCTTTCTTCAATCAATTTGAAGTCGCTTTGTTCATAAAGTTCTAGAATGAATGAACCCTCAGTGGTCAGTTCATTCTCAATATAATTAGTGAATCCCCCTCGGTCAGTTCTTCCAGTTCAGAAATAGCTGAACCTTCAGCAAAAGTTTTGATATGATCAGGAAGTGCCGTATCTCCAAGAGAAGGATCATCATGTTCAAAAATTTCTATGTTTTCATTTGCTACTCCGGGGTGCACAGTTCCTTGTGCAGTACAGGTCAGTTCCTCGCTTTCAAAAAACTCCTGGACTTTCGTTGGCAAGTTCACAATGATCTGAAGAAATAGCTACTGTACTAATCAGCTCATCATGTTCAGAAGTTGCTTCTTCATCGGATGGTTTATTGATCACTTCGAAAGTTGCTAAGTCACCGTCATTCTCTAAAGATACTGCGTCTCCATAGATTACTTCAAAAGTTTCTAATTTATTAAGAATATAATTTATTTATATACATATTATCACAGTTAAATAAAAAGCGTTATCTTCGGCAACTCTAATTATGGGCTTCATCAGAATTAATTCTCTGCGTATTGGTCAGCTGCAGAGAAGATGGTTTTTTAAATCTTCAAAATGAAGCGCAAAAAGCATGGCAGAATACTATTAAACAAAACACTAGTACTGCTACAAACATACTAAAAAGTCCTAATGATTCAGGCATGACTTTTCCACTGGAAGAAAGCCCGCTCCATTGTGTTTTAATCTCTGCAGTTGTATGGGAAGGGGATCTCGGATTATCCTCACTTTTGAGGGTGACGGAAAAGATATCATTCGAAAGAAGGATAACAGGTGTAGTTTGTGGAACTTCTTCACCGGAAGATCTACTGTATTGCATTTCCTGTCTGTAGCTGTACAAGAGGAGGAACCAGGATGGTCTTGATCTCTGCGATTGAAGGAAAGCATTTCATTAGAAACAATTATGTCAGGTGTAGTAGGTTGTATAATGTTTGCATAATTTTGTAGGAAGGAGAGCCAGGATGATCCTAATCTTTGAGTGTAATGGAAGACATTTCATCAGAAACAAGGATATCAGCTATTGTAGGTTGTATAACTTCCCCACTGGAAGATTTTCTATTTTGATTTTCAATGCCTGTAGTAGCTGTATTGGAAGGGAAACTAAATTAATCTTCAAAATGCGATCTTCCATCAGAAACAAGGATATTAGAATCAGTCATGTGTCTATTGGAGAAAAAAGATAGATAAAATTTAAAATCTTTCAAGTGCTGATAAAGTTGTCAGTTGTCCTAAAGCTATTTATTTTACCACTTCTTACTTTGCCCTATATATAATGCCCAATTCATCACTTTTACTTTTATAATTTACAGTCGACGGGGCTACGAATTGTTTGTTAAAGAATAAGCAGAAAACCTATTTTTTTTTATTTCTTCCTTCATCAAGTAACAAATCTTCCCCTTGCTTTATTATGTTTTAAAGCACTATCATTGTTATCCCATTTAATCGTTAGGATTAATTTAATTTTATTTTCTACTGATAAACTATTTTTAAATAACCATCTAGTTTTCTAAAAATTAATTACGATCTAAAACTTTGTATTATCCAAGTAGATGAGAAAACATAATTCATTTTTGAAAAACATTAATTGCCCTTAATCATACAAAAAAATAATAATAATAAATAAATAAAAAAAATAGACGTACCTATTCAAAACATAGGCTATGCTTATAGATTATTGCAATTGTTTCAATCTTATCCGTACAAGAAATAAATGTATGAAGAATAAGTTCATAAAATAAGAAAAATTGTGCTATATTTTTTAGCTATGGTATCGTTTCAATTAAAAACGTCAAAAATGTGAAACTGTGCATTTAAGTGACGGAATCGTTTTTCGCTTTTAATTTTAAAGGTATGCAATTTGTTTTTTAAATTAAAACAATTATTACGAGTAATTGAACAGAAAATATGAAATACTAGAATCGAGATAGATACTTAGTTAATGACAGAAAACTTAAAACACAAATTATGCATCTGAAATTTTCTAAATATATATAAATAAACGAAAAATAATTAAATAAAAAAATTTATATTAATTTACCCTATATTGCCGACTGTTCTTTTTTCAATCAATTTAAAGTCGCTTTGTTCATAAAGTTCTAGAATGAATGGACCTTCTGTGGTCAGTTCATTTCGTTCATTCTCAATAGCCAGTGAATCTGCATTGGTCAGTTCTTCCAGTTCAGAAAAAGCTGGACCTTTAACAAAAGTTTCGATATGATCAGGAAGTGCAGGATGTTCAAGAGAAGGATCATCATGTTCAAAAGTTTCTATGTCCTCATTTCTAACTGTGGGGTGCACAGTTCCTTGTGCAGTACAGATCAGTTCCTCGCGTTCAAAAGCTACTGAACTTTTGCTGGCAAGTTCGCTATGATCTGAAGAAATTGGGCTTTTAGTGTAAGGTTCATCATATTCATTTGTTACTGAACCTTCACCAGAAAATGTGTCGTGTTTGGAAACTTCTGGGTGTTCACCGACCAGCTCGGAAGCTACTGTGCTGATCACCTCATCATGTTTAGAAGTTGCGTCTTCATCGGATGGTCTATTGATCACTTCGAAAGTTGCTAAGTCGGCATCCTTTTCTGAAGATACTGCGTCTCCATAGATTACTTCAAAAGTTGCTAAGTTGTTACTACTCAGATCATAATGCTTCGAGGTTGCTGGGTCTTTACCGGAAATTTTTGCACGTTTCAGCGCTACCGGATCTTCATCAGTCACTACTGATTTTTTGTTATTTTGTTTATTTTTATCATTGCTTCCAGGGTTAACTTGTCCACTGTTGTCATTTTTAACATTTGCACAGACTGGGTCACTGCTGTCACGTTCATTTTCATTAGTTACTGTGTGTCTTGGCGATGCAGATTTCCTCTTTCTTCTCTTTTTATTGGATTCACTCTGTGGACGTCAATTTTCTTCCATTACTTCTCTTTGAAATTCATCAGATTCATCGGTTGTCTTCTTTTTCTCCTGATTAAGCTCAGTTTCCGGAAGTGAACCTGTTTGTAGATTTTCTTCTTTACCTTCATTTTTCAGTTCAAGAATTTCAACAGCTTTCGACTATTTTTTATCTTCTTTTTATGAAAAAAAAATTTTAAATCTCATTTTTTTTACATAAAAAAATCAAATTGTTGAAGTATTGACTTTACAGCTGCGGAAAATATTCTATAAACATAAATTGTAGCAGTATGTTATAAAATCATTGTAACAGGTAAGTCCGATAGAAATTTTGTCGCATAGAAGTTCACTACCTAATTTCATTATAAGAACAAGAATTTTTTATACATAACATCTTTCGTTTTTTTTTTCTTTTGTTATGAAAAAATTCGCACTTAGAAATGCTTGTTAACTAGAAAAATGATTGAAATCCTGCTCTTAAAATAGAAGCTTAAAATAATAAATTTATAAACAATGTTTCGAAGAAGAAAAAAATATGTATTTCGAACATTTAGTTAGGCTTTGTGTTTCCCCCCTATCCTCAGGTGCCCTTCGCGTGGCCTAGTTTGCTTAATGGTTAAACCAGTGGAAAACAAAACGTTTAGGCCGAGACCTTAAGGAAATCAACAGTTCTTGACATTGGGAAATCTCCTTTCATAATGGAGTCCGTATGGAGTTGATTTACTGGATGGCAGTCTGCGAGTCGAACAGCACGACTACATTTATAAATTTATACAGGTGGCAAGTAAGCTGTTTAAGAGCGATACGAATCGCCTTCACCAAACCGTCAAAGGCAGTACCATACTTTCCAACTGGTGCATAGAAGGAAAAAGTTTGGAGAAAACACAGGGCCTAACGTTTTGATGTCTTGAAAACTGTGATCCATCCATATAGACATGTAACCACTCATTTTCTGGATATTTGGTCTCGATAGACTCCAAAGCGATATGTTTTATTTTTTCTAGTGAGGTATCCTTTTTTGATATCAATTGGGTCAAATTCAAGCTACTCTCGAAAGCCATTAGTTTCATGGGATTTCTGGGTTTCGACAGCAGTTGAACTTCATTGTGAAATTCAAACATTTCCCTATTTGCCAAATTCCCTATATTACGAGAAAATTCATTTTGGGTCTTGAGATTTCGAGTTGATAATCCCTCAAAAAAGTATCTTCCAGTCAAATAAGTTTTTCAAAAAGTATAAAAGCTCTCAATTGGATAATATTTTGAATAGGATTTTTTTTGTCAATAACAGCATTGTATAAATGGGTGTGGATTTTAATATACCTGTGATAAGCTTTAGCGCTTGTTTCTGCGAAGTTTCTAGTTTTTTAAGCAGAGAACTTAAGATTGTTATAAGTGGTTCGCAATAATATGTCAGAAGCAGCAACACAAATAGTTAGTAAGTAATACTTAGAGTGGAGTGGAAACTAACGCACATGGCTCCTGCCAAGCGCTTCAATATATTCAAACTTTTTGAGAACCGTTCTAAAATTATTGATTCAACGTACTGCCTTAAAAGCAATTTTTTGTCAAACGTTACACCCAGATAAGTAAAAACATCTGCATATACAATAGGGCTGTTTCTATATTTCGGGCCTGGGCAAAAGAGAGAAACTGCAGAATTCTGAGCAAAGAAACATGCAATGATTGATTCAGCTTTCCAAGCAAGCAATCTTCGCTAATGTCAAAATCAGAAAAATCATTTTCTTCTTTAGTTAAATTTTTTATCGGCTATAGACAGTTCAGTTTCACTAAATTCTTATGTAATTATTCAAAGGAGAAGATATTTCAATCGAGTATGCTGATATGTATCAACACAAGAAAACCATTGGTTTTTAAACGAGGGTAACTTAATACTGCCAACACAACATATTCAGCAGTTGGTCCAGAAAGTGTTTCAAAAGCTAAAAATCGATAATTGAAATTCTTCAATATTGGCCCGCCAATTATGTTGCAAAGTGGGCCAGGTATTTCAATGAAATATATATTTCTGGATTGAAGAATGTTCAAAAACTTCTAAAATGTTTTTTAAACATATCAAATATTCTTTTATATAATCAAATTTACTTTTAGAAATCATGTATCTTAGCCTCAAAAATTTATTAACTTCGATGTGTTTTTCTTTAATGCGTCATATAAACTGTTCCATTTAGAGAATCCTGGTCGACTTAAAGTGTGTCCAATACATTTTTAATTATTTCAGTTGTTTTAGGAATATTACCACGCTCCTAAACATTGATTTTACATTTGTTTAGAACGTTATGAATCAATGAGTTAAGTATTAAATCAGTTTTTATAGTTTTGTTGAATTTTGACGTTTCAATTAAATTTAAGGTATGAGAGCGACATCGTGAATGTTTAGATAAGTTTCCTCGACTTTTAAAGTCAACTATTTTGATTACTATATCACCGTTATCCGTGTTTTTAAACAAAGCAAAGTACTCCTTTTAATATCATCTTCATTAAAAAAAATTTAAATTACTCCCGCCATCTTCTTCTCAGACATAAGGCGTTTTGCAGTCCAATACAATATGAAGTAGCTCCAGAAGATGAGAGGGCACGAAAGTCGTCACCTGCTGGCCATCAAGACTAGTCTAGGATTTTCCATCAGCTAAGTCCCTAAGAGCGATATTACTCTATGTCTGAATTTGCTCTTAAGAAACCGTCTTGCATTACTAAGAAGAACTGGATGAGAAAGTGGTAGCAATGCTGAAGCGTCTCTAGCCAACATGTCAGCCCGTTCATTTCCGTAGATGCCACAATGGCCAGGGATTCACTAGAGGATTACCTCTCTTCCAGAACAAAGAAGAGAGTCGATGCGTTGTTTTCACTTAAATTCAAGTTCAGAGGGGTATAAATTATATTAAAAAATGGTCTGAAACGCAGCCTAAGAAGTTTTGTTCAGATGATTCACCAATAGCCATAAGGATTGCAAACATTTCTTCATCAAAATTATCTGACCAATTGTCAAGAGGTTCTCTAAGGCCGAAATATTTGGAGTAAGCACCGGCTCTAGCTCTACCAATTGAAAAAGTGGCGGATTCATCTGTAAAAACCTGCAGCCATTCCTGACAAGGGTATCTCTCGTGTATTGTGGCCAGAGCAATGGGTATACTGCTCAGTCTGGTGGTGGTCCGATTTCCGGACAGGCTGTACCAGGTGAAATGTAGCAGTGGCATATCTCAGAAGGCCTGTAAAAACAGGTGGCCTATAGATGCAAAGTTTGGAGTTGGAGATCTCTGCAAGTCTCCGGTACTAAAAAAGAAAAGAGTGTTGAGATTTAAGTCTAGTTTGAGGAAGAATGTAATACGACCAAAAGTGTTCCTTTCTCAGCAATCTTTCACCAAGAGAAAGGGCAGCATAAGTTCGTCTGTGAGATAAATTATAAATATCTGTATGCAGCTGTATGGCAGGAAGAGGGGTTAAAATCACAGAACCAGTGATGCATACCCTCCAACTGCTACGGAAATTGGAGGTTAACTACGGAGCTACGGGTGAATAGTAAACTGCTACAAATTAAACGAAAACACCTGTCCGATCTATCCGCTTCCGCTGTTGTCGTCTTTCAAGCGTGGTGATTGCGTATCGCCGAAAATGACGTCATGAGCGGATAGCCTAGAGCCCCTGAATAAGACAGGCCGACTTATCATTTATTTTTGGAGCAAAAGCTTTTATTCAATAATGAAGAGCTACAAGATTTGGCGGCTTATCGCTAGAAACGACGTTAACCTCAACTATAGGATAATCGGTAAAGAAAAGCGTGCAACGATTAACATTCTTTTTCGGAAACTTTTTTTTTATGCTTATACAAATTCACTGCAAATTTTATGACCGATTTAAAGTTTTAAATAAAAAAAAAAAAAACTGTGCATGTGCTATATGCCAATTACATCAATTTTTTTAATAAATGATTTCAAAGTAAATTTGGTACTAAATTTTATATTTCAATTGGATCTGGGTTTTTTAAATTTCTTTTCAGATTTTTTTAAACAAAATTAAAATGGGAAAAAACATGTTTCGACCTGAAATATTTTTAAGCATGTTTTTAGAATCAAAATAATTAAATTTCTCATCCAATATTCTAAATGTAAATTTCTACAATCGTGAGAAGCAAGAACTTTTGTTTTAAAATCAAGAATTGATTTAAAATTAGTGTTTTCAATTGAGACATTGAGTTTTCTTTAAAACATTTAAGGACAAGACGAATTAAGTTTTTTAGCTATTGTTATTATATAAATAGAAAGTAGAGTTTTATGAGTAGGAGAAGAAACGACGCACGATGAATTTTTAAATAAGCATCTTATTTTAAAACACATTTTCAAAACATTTGTTTATGAAATTTCTGTTTTTTTCCCTAACTGACTGTGAACTAAAACAATTTTTATGAGATGCCCTTTCTATCATCTGATTTTTTAAACCGATGCATCTTATTGTTGAGTAATGTACTATGACTTTAATTTTAACATTACAGCACATAGGCAAGTTGACGTTTAGAAATGCTTTCTCAACTTTACTAACAAATTTTAGATCAGCACACACTTTTTGAAACAAAAGGTCTTGTTTTAGAAACTGAAGCTGTCTTTCTGCTTCTCTGCAAATCCGGTAGATGCCAGATGAAACAAACTTTAAACCGCCTTCATTAGAATATTCTGTTAGTAATTTCTTATTACTGGGAAACTCTGGCTCATGTATATCCTCACAAGTTTCCAAAGCAGCTTTGCACGAGTCACAAATATGTTTTCGTTTTAACAACTCATTTAGAGTTGAACCTGCAATATAATGTATGTCGTTTTCCTCAGCAATAATGCTTTTAACTGATTTTTACTGTCTTGAAGTGCTGGGCACATTTTTTGAATCACCTTCACATTTTGTAGAATGTTCTTGACTTGTTTTCGGGCAATTTGCATTCGGAAAAATATTATCAAATAAATAGTAATCTGAATCTGCAGAATAATTGGAATTTTTGACATCAGTTATGAACTGAGAAACACAAATCAGTTTCATTGCATTTTTAGCTTGGAGGCCAGTTGGTTTCGAGCCAGATTTGCGCCTTACTTGGGAAAATAAATTTTCCAGCGCGTATTGAGCGAGCCTACTTGGTAAAAAAAGCATAACCCATAGTAAGTAACTTATTAGTAAGTTGTATAACATTGAGTGAAGATAGAATCACACCAGTTTGAAAAGGCTTCCATGTTGGACCAAATTTGAAATATGTCTATAACCGAAGACAAAAACGAAAGCTTGCTATCTTTATTTTGCTATCTTATTTGAGTTATTATCTTATTTGCTTGCTATCTTATTTGAGTGTAATTGCACTTTTTCTTGTTCTGCTTGTCATTAAGTGAAACCACTGGCCATAGAAGGCCTTATAAACCACGCCGTTGTTAGAGCAGCTTTCGATATTTGTTGTAAGTGTACAGAGTTTTCAAGGGCAGCAGCAGTTTTAATGGATATTAACTGCACTGCAAGTGCTACATTCATGGAATTGAAATGTGTTGGAAATAAATGAGCCTTTCTTAAATGGTGTAAGGATCTCAAAGCAGACTCTTCGTACACTTCATCAATCCACAATTACTCGATGTATCCTGAAGATACGCACCTTGAAGGCAAATCATTTTCTAAGCAAATTTCTTCAGGAAGAATGAAAGGGTATCGCAAAAATGCACTTTTAATGTTTTTAAAACGTGAGGAACATCAGTAAGACAGTGGATTTCTTTCCCATCTATGTTGAAAGTTATGGATCTATTTGTCCTAGTTAAAGAGATACCAGCAGCCTTCCACATAGATATATTTGAAGACCCCATATCAGAAACAGTTGCCACCGCTTTTAAATTAATACTTTTAACAGCTTTTACCACCTGGTGAATAGTTGGATAATATTTTTCCAGATGTTGAACAGCCATTTAATTCATGAACGACGACTTGCTTCCATGGGGATTTTAGACCTCCAATCATAACTACCATATACCAAACTTTGAAATTTGCACCAACTGTTCTTCAGACCAGGCTTCGCCTCACCACATCCTCGCGTGCCTGGGGCTCACCAAACAGGATTTAGCAGATGATCCATTGACAGTGTTGGATTTTTTTTGAGGGTGTATAACTTTTTTTTAGTCATGGACGCCGATTTAAAAATCAACGAGGACAGCAAGTGTACTTTTCTTCTCTGGAAGCCGTCATTAATATGCTGTGAAAGTCAGACAATTTGTTCGGTTGTGTTGTATCCACGTCTGAAACCAGTCTGTGTCTCAGAGAAATGGCCATCATAGTCCAAAAAGAGGTAAAGCCGATCAACGACCATTCTTTCAGTTAACTTACTTAGGATACAGGTCAAGGAAATTGGACTAAAATTTTGGATGTCTGACAGGTCTTTTCCATGTTTCAAAATAGGTATAACATCAACCTTTCTCCAGAGACTCGGGAAAATGACGCCCAAGTTTTGTGTATAAAATTAAAAATTGTTTGTTTAGCTTTAACGCCAAGCTCCAAAATAAATTCAGGGAGGATGCCATCATTTTCATTAAAATTAATGCTATATAATCATTAATGCTGGACGGATGTATACAAACATTTCAAATGCCTTCACAAAGTTGCTTTCATCGTGAGTTATGGTTGCTTCAATTTTGTAAGTATGCAACGTAGACTTATAATAAATTCCCTGTAGCATATTACTGATCTTTCCATAATTATGTTCCCCGCTGACTCTCCGACAGAACGACGAGTGCTCTGAGATTTTCTTTGTAAGGATGTCTGGTCGATTCAATTTGTAGTCGCGTCAAGAAAAACTCCTTTTACGGCCAGACCAAATGTCTTCTGTAGCGCAAACATAATTTTAATTTTTTCTTATTTAATACTTTTTTTTTTATCAAAACATTTACTAAATTGTTTCGCTGAAGTTTTTCGTGCGATCACTTTGAAAACCGCATTTCTCAGTGTTCAGTTTTTCAAAAATATTTTCAAACATGGATCTTCAACGCAATTTAAAGGTTCTTTGAATGAAAAAAACATTCACAAGAGGTGTCGTTTGTAGTGACGATATCTGAGTAAAACTTTTTACGTCTAAATTTTTTGCACCTTAAGATGGGATTGTACGAGGTAACCATCTTCATGCATCCTTTTTGAATGTTCATGCTACTTCAATGCAACCGTAAAACCTTTAATTTCAATATTGTTGGGAAAACAATTCACGAACTTTCCAACAGTACCTTAAAAAGAATATTTTTCTGTGAAAATTATTTTAACAAAACTATACTGTAGTCAAAGTCATACAAAATATATTAACGAAACCTCAAAAAAAAAAATATATGCAGATAATTAAAATGCATTAATTAATATATTCTTATAACTAATTAACTATGTATAATCTAAAATCTTATTTCCTTATATAAATAGAAAAAAAAGTTACTTTATTTCACTGAAAAAATTTTCTCTCAGTTACTAACAAATGAAATAAAATAATAATTGATGCTTTTAAAAAAATGAATTGAAAATAAGAAAATTTTACTCTAATTTTTTCAACTTTTTCGAATATATTTAATGTCTTCAGTCAAAAATTTAACCTAGTTATAGATCATTAATTTAGTGTTTAAATGTACAATGTAATTAAACGTTTCATCATGGGCACAACAAGTAATAGTATTCGGATCACTTAAACTCAATTGAGCAATAATTCTGCGTTTTGGTGAGAAGTTTTACTAAATATTTTGGAAAATTTATTTCCGAAATCGCATACTATTGTTGTTAAATTTTTGGTGGGATAAACTAACCCTCCATTCACATTCTCATATTCTTTGAAGGTAATAAAAACATTATGCACATCTGATGTTGAGTCTTGCACGAGCATTTTTTTACATTCAGCACAATTAAATTTTTCCAAAGCTTTTTTAGCTTGATATGCTGCACTATTTGCATCAAACGGGGAAATTTCATGCTCATTGTCCTCTGTTTGGGCAAAACTTCTATCGCTACTTTCATCAATTACTAAACTTTCATTTAATGCATCTGGTAAGACTTGCCCCGGGAAAGGGTTTTGATCGTCATCTGGCTCACAATTCGCTTTGCCGCAAACACTGGAAATTTCTTCTGCTAGCAAAAAGCGCACTCGACACAGGAAATCCATCGGATTCGGGTGGTCATTAGATCCTCCCTTTCGACGTACGCCTAAAAATATTCAAAAGCACATATTTAAACAGCAATAAACGTATTTTATTTCTAAAGTATTATAAATTTTTATATTTATATGAAACAAAATGTTATCTTTCTTTTTAAACAGCAATCTATTAAAAAAAGCCCGTTTTTAAAGAAATAAATTTAAAGTAGCGAATATTTTATTTTTTAATAAAAAAAATTCCAGGCAAATAAATGTAGATATAACAGATGTTAGAAAAATTTCCGTTTGTTTTGAAAAAAATTAACAGGCAACGTTGAAACCCTTCTGTAAATATTATTCTTAAAAATAAAAGTGTTAAAAAATACTAAATTAACTTATATAAATTATTACAATCCTAATTTTTTATGCAATACCTTATAAAGTCCAAAAAAAAAAAAAACTTTTTTTCCTCGATTTGTAAACTTCCTGAGAAAAGAAATTTTCAAGGCAATCTTGATTAAATCTATTCGTTAGGACAAAATCAACTTCCTTTAAAAGCTCCGGAATCATGTCCAATGAACGCTGACAAAGTTATTTTCCAACCATTAAGACTTGGAAATTTAAGGGCTTTGCCATTAGTCTCAAATGAAATAGATTAGATAAACTGGAAAGAATCCTTCTATACTTAAAGGTGAGGAGAATCTTTCCTTACTACCGAAAGCTAAGGTTTAGTTTTGTGCCTAAACACTCTGGAGTTTATACTATCAAACATATTATCTTTCTTTGAACAAAAATCCGCAGTAAAATTTGCAGAAGAAGGTAGATATAATCGAATGCTGTATAATAGAACAACCCTGCAGCCACAGACCCAGATAATAAATGAGCTGCAAGCTTCACGCTCATTCGGCTAAGACCAGAGAGGTACACATGCTGCGTAGTCAGTTTCTTAACAACTCGATGGATTCTCTCTGAATCAAATTTCCACAAAGAAACTATGTGCGACCATGAAGCTGTTTTAAATTGATCAAATTTCACATCATATTTGAAAAAATTTTTCCTCAAACATTTTAATAAATGAGGAGGATCAAACAGGGTGTAGATTTTCTTGTCATCGAATAGAAAGTAAGGTTTGTTTTCAGTGACTTTAAGTAATTCAATCACAAGATTGGTGTTATTTGACCCTTGGTCACACACAGTAGCTATTGGCAAAAAACCGCAATTAAATAACTATTCCACTGCCACATGCAATAGTTCTTTCAGAATTAAAGAAGGTGCTGTGTTGGCAGAGAAAAATACTCCAACAACCTGTTTCCACTTTTTACAGAACCCTCTCACCATAAAAGTGAGAGCGTGTGTAGCTATTTTCTGAGAATTTATGTCTCCATAATTCTCATAGCCAATTATTGTATCAGATTGTTCATGATAAAATAACGCAGAATCTATCTTCATTTCGTCAAAAGAAATAATGCAAAGTCTATTGGGTTTATTTATTTTTTGTCCAACCAATTTTAGGGCATTAAAAACTGGTTCAATGAAACCAGGTTGTAGGCTTATTCCCTTTAAATTACTTTTAAGAGTTCTTTTCGAAAGTAGATAAAAATGTCGGCTTAATGCAGAATACGCCTTCGGACTCGCCAAGTACAACTGCAACGCCAGATTCTTATCTTGTATGTTGTTCCGGTGGCAATTTTAATGGGCAGACACACTCGAAAACTTTATTTGGGATGAAATGAAGTTATAAAGAACAGGTGTCACCAAGTTCTTCAATTCTTTCAACATACTTAGAATATTTTTTTTCCCAATTTGTAATGATGACACCCTTTTGTGGCAGAAGTAAAGTTTGCTGCTCAAGGCCTTTATTTTCTTGGTCCTTGGTGTCACCAGGCGAAGCTTTTTAAAAGACTTTGGTGAAGGGTGAAAGCGTTAATTGCTCCCTAAAATATATACAAAAAAGTACATAAGCTTTTTTCGATAAACCTCAAACAACAGCAAAAAAAAAATATTAATAATATCTTCAAAACTTTCCCTTCAGAAAAAGATTCAGCTTTTCGTGTAGGAGTGCTTGTTCTCACTTCCACTTCTAAATCATCAGTAGCTGAAGATCGTGAGACATTTGGACTTTCTAAATCAGACTCTGGAAACATTGACTTATTAAATTTTATCTGTAACTGCTTTCGCATCGAGCATATATCAACAACTTGAACTTCATCTGAAAAAAATGAAATGAATAAATTTAACACGTTACGCTAAAGAAAGTTCCCATGTTGTTAACCAATTTTAAATATTGTTAACAGGTCAAGCTTTCTACAAATTGCAAGCTGGTAAAAAAACAATTACAAAAAACAAAATTGTAAAAATTACTACCCTCTTCTAATTGTTTTATTTTTCTTCTATATTTCAAATTTTTTATAATAATTTGCAATATTTTAATACTAATGTCGTTGAACTTCAAACTAGTGTTATGACATGTTGACACATGTCATAACACTACCATGATTGTATCGCTATTCCTAATCTCATGACATCATTCTCTAGTTGCAAATTTTTCGAAAAGCAGTGAATGTCGAAAGTTAGTTAGCTATATCAAACAAAGTCTTTTGAAAAAATTATAAATATATTTTTAACTTACAATGCAATATATTTAATAATACTAGACTGTTGTTAAAGAACTGTGTATAAGTAAGGTTTATAATTCTATTTAAAGTGTAGCAAGTTTTCGTTAAAACACACTCAGTATTTATGAAATATACTTAAATATTTGCACTAATTTTTTTAACTGCACATAAGTTGCGAAGAAGAAATAAAACAACAATACAAAGAAAAATTATTATAACAGAAAAGAAATTAAAAAGCCAAAACTAATTTTAAAATATATATGGGTCATTCTCACGAAAACTGCCATTTTTCAGTTCATAAAATCCCCAAAAAGTAAAGTGAATAAAAAGCTCTGAAACGTTTTATATTTATAGAAATATGTAATGGCATTATAAAGAAAATATATATCCTTTAAATTATACTTAATATTTAAATAAATTAATTAATTTCACTATTTAAAAAGTGAGGGAATGACACTAATAGTGAGGGGATGATATTTTATTTTAATACATGTTTTTCTCCAAGTTACAGCTACCTCAAGTTTGAAAACGATAACATACTAAGTATATCTAATATTTATTATAGTTTAGTTTTATATATTTAACAGTTTTTACAAGTTTGGGAAATAAAATTGGCTGGCACGATTGTCACATGGAATGGGTGGTAGAATCCTTCTTTTGATATCTGGTTTTGTGTAGCTATGTATGTCTTTTGGAAAGGGCCATTTGCATTTTCCTACATTTGTGAGAACCATTACATCAATTGTTACATTTTTTGAATGTAAGATCTTTACTTCTCCGGGGTATAAAATTTTTTCATACTCAGCTAGCACCCAATCTCTTATTTTGTATTACTCTGTATTTTGGTTTTTGCTAGCGCATAATGGAACAGAGATTTTAGACTCATTCTCATATGCAGTTCCCAAACTATAATGTTCACACAAAATTGATGCATCCCATGCAAAACACGAAAGAGAGCGAAAATTCAATATGTTACTCTTTGAACTGTATGGAACTTGACGAACTTTCATAGTGCCAGTGAATGGATTTATTTCTCCCTCAATTAATTTATCACATTTTTTTATGTCTTCATTTGTAACTTCAAATAAAAGTTACTAAGCAATTTCCTTTTAATACAGAAAAAAGTGTTACGTAATTATGCACATCTTTTCCTTCCAGCACTTTCCGATCTGCTGTTCTTTTCATAACAGCTCCTTTTCCATGTCCGGATTCATTATAGCTCCAAGTAAAGTTTAGAATACCAGGAGTAAGCAGTTTTATATGTTGGGATATCAGATGAAAAATTTTTCTGTTTCTATATTGGGCTGATGGCCCATCACTTAGCATATGAACATGTTTTACTTCATTTGTACTCAAAATCCACTTAAAAATTGGTTTGAGATGTGCCTATATTGCTGTTGCATCATGTCAAAGTGAGGGACTTATTGCAGCAAGGAAACTACTTTATCACCTTCATTTTCGTAATAAACTCCTGTGTGTATATTTACCTGTTGCCTACCACTTCCAAAATGCACTCACTGAATCTCTTCCCTATATTTGTAAAACTATAATTTTCGCTAAAATCAATGTGTACTAGTATTGAATCTGCTGATAATTGTTTTTTCAGTTCATTCATAGTTTTATACTGATAAACTATATTTGCAATATGGACCATATATTTTGGTTAATTAAATTGGATGTACTACCTTTATATTCTATCTTAATTGGTATATTAGAAATCTTTTCTTGATTTTTAACAATATATTTATTTTTTTCTAATACCCACTTTTTGTACTTGATTACTTCCTTATCATTAAACTCTTTATAAATTGGCATTTTATCTTTACAATTAAGACATTTTCTGAACAAACAATATTCACAGCTTGAATCACAAGTTTTTACTTTTATTAAACATGTTGATGATTTATATTCAGTAACATTAATCTCATAAAGTTTTGAGATAATCATTTCCATATTAGCAAGTACTATACATTTAAATGTATCTCTAACGTTAATTGTTGGTTGTTTTACCCAAAATGGACACATTCGACAAAAAGTAGGATAACTGATACGACGATTTGGGTTTTCACTTAAATATTTTATATGTAGATTTCTTAGTGTATCAAGAAGCACTCTCTTTTCCTTTTTACCTGAGCCCAATCTGGATACATCATCAGATTAAAAAAAAGCAACAAAGCTTTTTGAAGTTTCATAAGTTATGTTATTTTTATTTAATTTTGCCGATTCTTTATGCTTTCTATATTTCAGAAATCACAATGCTCTGTACTGTTTCAGAATTTTTTCCACTTAAAAGTCTATGAAATAACTTCTTTTCTCTGTGAGTCTTTGCTGAAGTTTTAAAATTAGTTCCTACTTGCAAACATAGTGCTTCACTAAAAACCAATTAAATTTATTATCTAACCTATTTTTATTTAATAAAAAAATGGAAAATCAAGAACAAAAAAAAAAATTTTAATATACTCATCTTAAATCATTCCCTCACTTTAGCATCATTCCCTCATTTTATACGTTAGTGAAGGAATGATAGTGAGGGAATGACAAATTTAAAAATAACAGTTAGGCCTAATTGATTTCTGAAATCAATCACATACAATTATATTCATTCAAGAAAGCAACATATAATTATCCTCTTTCTCGATGAAGTTGTATTTTATTTTACTTTGAAAAACGACATGAGGGAATGACAAATGTAAAAAATTTTACCTGGTTTGATTCATTCAAATTTATTCCACAGCAAAGCTTCTTTAAGTTGAAGATGGAAACATACTGCAATTTTGTTCTACGATGCCAGTTGTTAACTGCTAAAGTTTTTATTAAAATATTTTTATTCTAAGAAGACTGCAGGTGATAAGAACATTGTTGTGAGGGAATGATGCGAAACACTAGGGACAAAGTTTAAAATAGTGCTGTGGCAATATTTTTATCAGAAATTAAATTTAAAATTGATTTTCTGAATTCTATATTTCAATATTCTGAAATAAAAAGCACGGATTCGTAATTTTTTTTATTTTTATTTCAGAAACAATTTTTTCTTTTTTTAAATCAACAGTGGGGACAAGTGAGGGAATGACGTATTGGTATATTTTATTGATAATTTTACTTTTATTCTTTTGTTAACCTGCATTCTGAAAGACACTTTCCCTGAATTTTTTTTTTTCACAAGTTGTAAAAACAAACATAAAATATACTGGGGACATGAAAATGACTGTTTTTGTGAGAATGACCCATATAACCTTGTTATCAACTTTTGATGCAAATTAACTTGTTATCAAACTTTTTAGCCTGTTACAATTTTATATTCATCATTGTTTAATCTTTTTACGGTTTTACCTTTTAATCATCTGCATCATGTCATTAACCAGTCCCGGCTCAGAGGTAGGCGTCCGACCAATTTCTGTATATACTCGTAAGTAACATGGACATGTGCCTGGAAATCATTTGTTTTAAATTTTGGTTGAATTTCTGTGTTATGTTAGTTTAAAATTCTTTCGGGTCCCTTTTGGTGCTGTATAAAGGTCTGTTGACCTAAATCAACCACCCAGTAAAACTTTTGTGTCCTTTTATTGTTCCTTTTTATTCCTTTGTAAAAAGAATTTCTGTTCATGGCCTGTTGCCATCAATTTTTCGTAACATTTTTGTGTTTTTAAATGAATTCCACGGGGTGGGCTTCGCCGGGTCCCTCCTGCTCCTCTCCTTCACGACGACGAATCCATACATTCCCTTTCCCGCATACAACGTTTGGCGGGGTCGGAATAAATTCTACCATAACCTTGTTATCAACTTACAAATTCTACCATAACCTTGTTATCAACTTACAAATTCTACCATAACCTTGTTATCAACTTACAAATTCTACCATAACCTTGTTATCAACTTACAAATTCTACCATAACCTTGTTATCAACTTACAAATTCTACCATAACCTTGTTATCAACTTACAAATTCTACCATAACCTTGTTATCAACTTACAAATTCTACCATAACCTTGTTATCAACTTACAAATTCTACCATAACCTTGTTATCAACTTACAAATTCTACCATAACCTTGTTATCAACTTACACAATTATATTCACAAATAAGATTGCTTGCTAATATTGTATTAATATGGCCAAAGAAAATATTTATATAAAATAAAAGAAGGAGGAGGGGAAAAAACGAAAATAAAAATATGAAGCAAAAAAAATACAAAATAAAAGAAAAGTTCAAGAAGAACGCAGATTAAATCACAAAATGTAACATAAAAACTGAAAAGCGAAATTAAACGTCCTTTTACTTATGGGACAACTTGAAAAATGATTTTAAAATATTTTCGTAACTAGTTTGCCAGATTACAAAATACGAAAACAATGCCTATGCCTAAATTGAGAATAACTGGATACATTTTATTCTCTGTCATTACAGAACTGCTATCGATTTGTCTATATAAATTTAAGTTGGCCAGAAACTGGATTTGCACAAAGTAATTATATTATACTAGATAATTCATAAAAAATTTAATTGTATTATTTTATTTTTTACTTTTATTTTCAAAAAATTAACATTTATTGAAAAAATTCTAAATTTTAGAAGAAATTTCGCCATGGATTTGCAAATGATAAAAATATAAGTTAATATTATAAAACTTTTTTGCGAATAAATTCAATTATATTTATAACTTTCAATTAAATCAATGGTTTTATATATTTTAGTCGTTTGATAATTTTTCAAATTTTGAAAATTAAATCAAATGAATTTGCCTTACTCTTCGTAAACAAAGAAGAAACTGCACTAGGAACAAGTCTGCATTTTTCCGTTACAAAATCTTCAATTTTAAAATGCCTTGAACACAATCTATATTTGTTGTGTAGTCTGTCAGTATCAACATTCTGTAATAATGCAATTCTGCTGTTCTCTAACCATTTCTTGCACCTATTATTATTAAAAAAAAATTACACTAAAATCACATAAAGATTAAAGTGCTAATAGGACAATAAGAATGCTGTCTAATTCGACAACGGAACTTAAAATGTATGGCATTAATAAATTATATATATTATTTTTCTTAAGTATTATTATTTTATTAAAGAGTTTTAAAAAAGAAAGCAGTGTTTAAAGAAAATATTTAGAAAAGAAATTTTATAACAAAACAATTCATTAGGTGATTAAATAACAAATTTAATTAAATTTATGTTGTACTGGAACATTTAAAGCTAACAGATAAAAAAATATATAACTACTGTAAGTTACTCTATGAGAATTATGAATTTTAAAAAAATAACACTTTTTACACGTAACACTACTTAAATAAATTCAAATATATAATGAAATTTAAAATGTCCAATTTATCTTTTTCATATATTTCTTAAAAAATATTTATTTAAATTTGTACTTAGTTATATACATAAATTTCATTTGCAAATATTTAATTCCATAGATATTGTTGGAATAGCACCCACTCAACCTAAGCAGTAACAAAAAAGACTACTGAATAAATTTAGGAAAATTTTATTATATTTCATTCATTATCTTATATTTCATTTTTGATAATATGTATTCGATATGCAAATTTTATTGTAAAGATAATGTCATATAAATTTTTCTGTTCAGTAGAATTTCAACGTTATTTCATTCTTATATTATATAACATATTTTCAATTTCTAAAAGCAACTTCCAAACAGCAATTTAAATAGAGATCTGAAGAACTATTCTAACAGAAAAAACACATTTAAATGGATATTTGAACGTTAAAGATCCATTTAAATCAGGGTTGACTTTTTGCAGGTAGAAACTGGTTATAACCGGCAAAAACTGGCAGAAACTAAAAAAAACGACTATATTAGTTCTAGTAATTGCTTAATGACATTTTGTTTAAGTAATATATATTATTAATAATATATTATTTTGTTTATATTAAATATAAAGAGTGCAGTATATCAAATATTTATATAAAATAAAGTAATGTAATAATAAATATAAATACTAGATTTTAGTTTATTATATTAAACTCTGAATTTCAGTAATTATTATCATTTAACTCTTAACATAATTGAATAGAGCTATTTTCAAACAGTTTTTTAGCCAATATTAACCTAGATTTTGTACCTTATGTCATAGCTCTGTAAAACAAATCGGCCCCATTTCCTAAAACTTATTTTTCCAGTCAAGTTTTGACAACTACCCCAGCTGCTACATGGTGGTCCAGTTTTAAAAAATATGCAATAGATGAAAGTTTCACAAATCTTGCTTGTTCCTTGATGGCAATGCCTGCTTGTTCTGCTGGACTTCTCAAATTTCTCGTTCGTGCATAGCAAATTGAGAAATTGTTTAGGTTTAGAAACTGCATCAAAACTTTTGTTATAGATTACTGCAGAGTGCAAACAATGAAAAATTTGATTTTGAATGGTGATAATTTTGTTAATAAATTGTATTTTGTTTAACATTTAATTGTTTTTTCTATGAATTATCCATTGTATGCCAATCTCAGTACTTACTTTTATGTAATTTTCTGAATTTCTGCCACAAATGTGGCAGAAAAGGGTTTCTGCCAGGCCAGTTTTAACCGGTTTCTACCAGTGGTTTTAACCACCTCGGCAGAAACTTGCCAACCTTAAATAGATCTTCTAAAGATCTATTTATCTTATGTTTAAGAATAAATCTAAAGATCTATTTTAACAAAAAAATATTCATTTAAATGATAATATATAGTATATATGATAATATGTATTTGATATGCAATTTCATTGTAATGTTGAAATTTTATTATATTTCATGCATGATCTTAGATTTTTTTTTTCTGTTCAGTAGAATTTCTACAGTATTTTATTCTTAAATAAAAAGATTTTCAGTCATTTTCTAAGCAAAATTCTAAAAGCGACTTCCAAATACAATTTAAATAGAGATCTAAGGAACTATTTAAACATAAAATATCCATTGAAATGGTTCTTTATGTATTAAAGATCCATTTAAATAGATCTAAGATCTATTTAAACATAGAAGACCCACTTAAATGGACCTTTGAACAGTAGATCCAATAGAATTTAAATCGATCTTTTATGTTTAAGAATAAATCTAAAGATCTATTTTAACATAAATATCCATTTAAATGATAATATGCAATGTTTTTTTAAAGATAATGTTGAATATTTAGAAGTAACTGAAAATGGTAAATGCACTTATGGAACTATACAGAACTTAAAAACCAGACACTATAAATTAGTCACAATTCTAATTCTGTCTAATCTAATAGGTTCATATAATCAATCATTGAAAAATAACATACTGAAATCTTCGAAAACACTATTTACTTACATTTCGATATTTTGAGGGAAGCGAAAGAATTTCAAATTCGGATAAACGGCTCTGTTTATAGTGCAGTATGCACACCTATCAAAATTCTTTGCTTTGTGCACAGAAGAATCCCTGAAAAATATTGAAAGAAAAAAAGAATATTACAATCTTTATCAAAACTAAAAACGAGGGAGAAAAAAAATCAACAGAAGATATGTTATACAATGCGCACTTACGTGTTAGGGATAATTGTTAAATTATTATCATCCGCCATTGAATGATTTCTTATGTACTTCTCTCTTCAAAAATTCTACATGTTTTAAGCGCCATTTTCAGTACTTTTTGGAAGTTTAAACATAAGTAATTTCAGCTCGAACGTAAATCAACATCGGCAACTATTGAAACGCCTTTGCACAGCCTTCTTTTTGCTTGCATGAAAAGAGAGAACTGATTTAGAGAAACTGATGCAGACGAATATTATTGTTAGTGTTATTTTTTGCAGACGATTTTCATCGACAGCGAAAAAAAATATCTTTATTTCACTTTTGAACTATTAAGGGCATATCAGCATAATACATGCTATTTTTAGTGGTCTAATCAAATCTAATTCTCTTGAAACGTCAGATAGTAATTTCTTTTTCAAGAACGAATGTTGAGATGTATCTTAAATTTCAAAATAAATAAAGTTGCATTAATTTTTGTTTCAACGTCTCTCTTTTTAATGATTTCTCTATTTGAGGTGATTTTCTTGATTTCAGAATTCAAATGGTAATATCCTTGTTTTGTTTAATTCTTAACACATGAATAAATAAATTTACTATTATATATATATACTTAAACACACTGAAGAGAAGTTGTCAAGACGTAGATGGTAATAGTTCTGTTGGGAAACAAAAATACCCTCAAGAATTGGAAAAGGATAATTTGTTTTAAAGGTGGTTATCTCAAGACAAATTTGGAAAAGCATTTTGCAAAGCTTTTGGAACATCCCTGATGCCTCGTAAAGCTAGTCTTTAGCAGCACATAAAAACTAACACACGTGTTGAACACATGAAACATTTTTCAGAGACTAGTTTCATAGGCAAATTTTTGACAACACTCGTGGAAGATAATGTTAAAAAAGCTGAACTAAAATTTTGTGCCGTTTTGGTAAAACACAATGTACCATTCATATTCGTGGATCATATTTCGGACATAATATCAAGTTCGTTTCCAGATTCAGTGATCGCTAAAATATTTTCATACAAACGAACAAAAGCAATGGCTTTGACCGATTAAGTTTTAAGTGTTCACATGAAAAAAAAGTGCTTTTAGGCATCGAAGATACTAATGATATTTCTAAAGTAAAGTATTCAGTAATAGTAGATGAAACTACAGATGTATCAATTAAAAGCAATATTGCTATTGTGATAAAATATCATTCAGAAGCTGATGAAACTGTTAAGATAAAATTTTTAAAGCTTGTTGAATTAAAAAAAACTGCGGGATAGTTTAATTCTCTCTCAACGGAAATCTGCAGGAATAGCCTGCAACTACAAAATTTAGTAGGCTATGCTGCATACACCACCAATGTTATGTTCGGTGAACACAATAGTGTTGTACAAAAACTAAGAAAAGAACTCCTGATTGCATCTTTATTAAATGTGTTTGTTTCTCAACTGCATTAGCTGGGAGTAAATCATGTATAAAATTTTCCAGGATTTGATTCGTGATACACATAATTATTTTTCCTACAGTTCTAGAAGAAAAAATTTCAGAACTTTACAAATACTCCAAAACATTATATCCGTTGGCTCTCAGTAGGCCAACGTGTCGACAGGATACTTGAACAATGGGATGCTTTATTTTTCAGAACAATATTTAAGTGAAAGACTAATGGCTGTAGAGAGACTTTATGGCTTATGCATGAAACCACAAAAAGAATTATATTTTTACTTTATTAGTCATGTTTTGAGCATCGCTAATAAATTGTCCGTAGTTTTTCAAGTACGAAATTCGATTATCGATAGTTTTTATAAAACAATGAGTGAAGCTTTTAAGTTCTTGTGCACAGGGTTGGAGTTTTGGACGTCTTAAATTGGCTTCGGACAGGACAAGTGGGTTTTGCTGTCTTTAAGTGTCCTAAACTGACTAAAACTGTGATAAACTGATTAAAATTATATATGTGTAACCATTGTTCACATAATATTTATGCATATTAATAAATGTTTAATACTTTTTATACAATTTGCTTGAACTTATTAAAGGGAAATAATATTATATAACAGGAAAATATTAATAACTTTTGAAGCTCCACAATTCATTGAACAACAAAAGTGAATACCTTATTCCTTAAACATAAATAAATGTTCTTTTAATACTGATAAATTATGTTTTGAAATAAGAATAAGTAAAGCAATATTAATAAACTTTTTTAATAAAATAAAAACTTTTCTTCCTTTTGTTTCTTGCTCAAAAATTAACCTTTTATTTTTCACAATATTTTTTTTAAATTATGACATAATTTAAATAAAAGGGTTTTGGACAGAACGGTTTAAACCGTGGATTAATCCGTTCTGTAATAAACCTTTCCAACTCTGCTTGTGGTATGCACATGAAAATTGGTAACATAAAGGTGACAGAGGCAGAAGACATTGATCTGGAGTCAAGCGTTAATTTCCTATCATTCTGAGAAATTTATTTATATTGGCTTTAAAGGTTCAACATTTCTCTCTACCAACGAAACATTAAAAAAAGATTTTTTTTAAAAATTATGGATTTCAGTTTGCCAAGCATTTTTAATCGTGCTATGTAAAAAACTTAAGTCACGCTTACCTTTTAAGGGCAAATTCTTGAAACAGATGAGTTTCGTTGATCCAGGAACAGCAATTATTGGATCAACTAACTCTTTACTGCCAGTTTTGCTAAAATTTCCTCAACACTTCAATGCTGAATCTAGTGAAAGAGTGGCGAGAACTGGTTTTATCTGAAACAGTTTCTAAGATATTTGATGAAAATCAAAATATCTCAGTTGAACAGTTTTGGTCGAAGGTGGGAAAGATAAAAGAAAGGGAAGGGGGGATTTTAAGATTAAAAATTTGAGTAATTTTTTTTATTTTTTTATTATTGCTAACACTCCCGATTTCAAATTCAGATTATTGAGAGGATTTTTAGCAACGTTTCTTTGATAGAAACTAAAAATAGAAACCGATTACCAACTGAAACTGTTTCAACTATAATTGTTGCGAAAAAAGTTTTGAAGGGCAATTGCTTAAAATTTGAACCCGGTAAAAAAATGCTAAATGCACTCAATTTTGATTTTTATGTTTGATATCAGAATTGAATGAATTTATTTTTCTTGTTAAATGATAAAAAGTTTTTACTGTTTATTCATAAATTTGGTTCATAAAAGTAGTAAAAAAAACTTATTACTGAATAAATGAAATCATATTTACTTTTGCACAAACGCAACACTCGTACACAGCGTGCCTATTTATCAGCTAAATATTAAATTAAAAAGTAAAATAATTTACAGTATCTAAAAAAAAATTGGGGGGGGGATGTTCTACATTATTGGTGGGCGAATAAGTGTTTTTTCTTTTCACTATTAAATACTTAAACTTCATAATTTTATAAGTTTTGAAAGACCTTGGATTTAATTTTACAGAACTAAATGAATGTAGTTAAAATATTTATTTATTTATGGTAAAACAGCAGATTATTTTACATGTAAGTAATACAGAATTATAATTCAAAATATATACATGTATCTATTTATATTTATTAACTAGCCGCTTAAGGCGGCCAGCTGTCCGCCACGCTAAAGGTTTTCACAAATAAAGTTTTTTAAAACATAGCAGGAAATCTGAAGATTAGTGGACAATTAAAGTGTTCCTGTCCTGCAATTTTGTCTTCATATCCAGTTCTGCTGCAGAAGCTCTTGAGGATGTTTGAAGATGTAACTTTGCTATGGTAACCTAACCTATAATATAACTATCAGGTGGAGACTTGTGTTTTTTTTTTTTTTTTTTTTTAAATAAAAGGCCATCAGAAATTGTAAAAGCATACAAAAGTTGCTTTCGAAATCATCATTGGCCAATAGCTGAAAATTAAAACGCAGTTAATAATATATTTAAGAAACAGCAATATAATAAAACTTGTGTCAGTCAGCATACAGATAGTATATAATTCTTTCTATTCTTGTAAAACTTCTTTATAAACAATATTTTTAGTTTTTCCATTTGGTGCCAATAAATATAAGTTCTTTTCATCACCAACTCTTAAGCAGCCAACATAAAGCTGTCCATGTGAAAAGCAAGGCTTCTGCAAGTCAAGACCAACGACTTTTAAAGATTGTCCTTGAGATTTATTTATACTCATCGCAAAACTAAGTCGAACAGGAAACTGAAGTCGTTTAAACTTAAACGGATTGTCTGAAGATATGATGGGGATGCGAGGAATAAGCACACTATTTCTATATCGCTACAAAAATTATCGTCTTCGCTTAAGAAAAAAAAAAAAAATAGAGCGTGGAAAGAAGAAGAAAAACTTATTATAACAATTATGAACAGCGACAAATATATCAAAGCGAAGCGTTCTATTTACGTATCGAATATGTTGCCACATTTTTAATACAAAAGTTAAACTTTTCTCCACTTTGATAAATGTAAACTAATGCGAACCTTACAATTAAATTATTAATTCCTTCTTATATTATTGGTTTAAGTTGTCGAAAATTAATATTTCAATTGTAAGGTTCGCATTAGCATACATTTATAAGAGTGGAGAAAAGTATATGCATTTTTTAATAGTTTTTTGAATATGGCTCTTTGAAGACGCAAAAGCATAGATTTTCTTACAAAATGACTGATAACTAAAAAACTAATCCAAATTTTTGAAAAAGAAAAAAATACTTCTTCATTATGTCAAAACACAATTATGTGCCGAGTTTCGTGCCTGGGCGAGGCTTCTGGGGCGATATATTGTGATTACAGACACACACACAGCCGCGTTTATTATTATGTATAGATTATCATAACACAATTAAAAAGAATAAAAGAAAAGCAAAATAAAAAAAAGATATAATCTCGTGAGTTCACATAATCATATCTGCCAAAAATAGTGCTTTCTTATGTTTTATTATGTATCTAAAGCAAAATAAATCAGTGAATAATGTCCCATTCTTCTATACATTTAGTTTCTTTTTTTCCGTTCCTTTTCTTATTCTCTGGATACAACCTTAGTTATAATTCAATTTTCATAAATTATTGTAATTTCGTCTTTTTTTTATAATTTTAAAAAATGTAAAGAAAAAACAATTGTGTTGTATTTTTCTGTCTATTATTTTAATAAATTACTTTGAAGCAAATTCAATTATTGTTATATTTAATAAAAATAATATTCAATTTGCATGAATTATTGCTAAATATTTATTACTATTTTTTATAATCTCATTGAATGTAAAAAAAAATATGTTGTATTTTTCCGTCTATATAAATTTATTTGTATCAAATTCAATTCTTTTCATATTTAATAAAATTTTTTAAATGATTCTTTCTTTTTTTTTATACATAATTTATCATTATTTTTAAATTTTGGCAAAAATACAATAGGAAAAAAATTTTTTTTTTAAAAATTCTTTGCGGGTTATGATTATTATTGGTATCTGTTATATCATAAATGATTCATTTCAAATTTATAGAGAATTGAACTTATATGAAAAAAAAAATCTTATATTTTCTTTCACGTCCTACATAGAAATAAAACGTAAAATCTATTTAATCAAAGTGCATAAAAAACAATTCATATTATAATCTTCCAGTATAAACGAACTTCTATTTTTCAAAATCATCACTAGATACAGTGATTAGTAAGCGAACGGTTGAATTACTTACAAAATAGTTTTTTACTTCAAAACTTGAGTAGCATTGATTTAAGATATGAAAATTGAGGAAAAAAAAAACTAAAAATACTACATTTTAAAAAAAAATATTACGAAAAATACCACATTCCTATTTTTTAGTGGAAAAAAAAATACTACCATAGCATGGGAAATACTACGTCTGGCAACCCTCTCCTACCAAAACTAAGGATGATATTGCGCATGCGCTGCCCTCCTGGAGACAAACGAAGCGCTAGCATTGTGCCAGATTTGTTACGAGTTTCCCATCTTCTCCCTTATACAATCTTTTTTTTTTTTTTTGTCGTATGCCTGTTAGACAGAGGGGGTGCGATTGTTCCTGTTTGTCAGTGGTGCCATCTATGGCCAGGAATTCGACTTCTGCCACACCATTCACTCAACCACAAACCCGTTTATAGGGCGGGTCACATTCACACACACAAAGGAGAAAGGACATAGAACACACAGAGAGAAAGAAACATCCATGCCTTGCCCGGGATTCGAACCCAGAACCTTTCTGATGCAAGGACAGTTTCCTGCCCCCTACACAGACCGGTCGGCGCAATCTTTGTTATAACTACGAATTTAATGATTTTTAAAATTTCTAATTTAAGAATGGCTTCTAATTAACTACACTAACTTTGCAGACGACAGCTTATTTTTAAAAATAAATTACTGAAAAATTTCTTAGCAGCCAAATAACTGAAGTATTTTTACTATAAAGTTTTTCTTTTTCTACAGTTGATTGTAGAATGACCTTAAAAAATATTTCAATTCTGTGAAAAAACGTTAGTTAATTTTTTTTTTGCCGGTAAAAATCAGAAAAATATCAAATGTACGGTTTGCCAACTGTTATATGGTTTTAATACGTAATTTTTTATAATGTAACTTTAAAACTTAGATTAACTGAAAGGTTAAAATAATGTTTGGAAATTTGAATTTAATGGCCGAAAATGTGGAACTGACAACTATGTCAAATACTAAGTAAATACTGTCAAATACTATGTAAATACTAAGTAGCTTAATGAAAACGGTGTTAAAAAGCTAAGTCTGATGCAAGAAAAACGAAGAAAAAAAAAGAATCTTTGTTTCCTTAAAGAAGATAAACCACTGAGTAGAAAGTTTTAATTAAATATAAATAAAATGTTTCTATAGACAATTGAAA
Source organism: Parasteatoda lunata (assembly GCA_949128135.1). NCBI lineage: Eukaryota > Metazoa > Arthropoda > Arachnida > Araneae > Theridiidae > Parasteatoda > Parasteatoda lunata. Next base: position 36,113,565 of record OX421979.1, read on the forward strand.
TCTACACATTGTTTGGGTATCTTCTATGACGAATCAAAACTATTCGTTATTAGAGATAATTGCTGAACTGGAATACTCTAATCCTACTCATAAGAGATTAATTTGTAATTAAACGTACAAACATTATATTTGGTCGCGGTATAATTTCTATGTTTAAATAAATTAGAATACTATTGGGAAAATACACTATAATCGCATGTCATAAGACCAGTAGAATATTCCTGCAAAGTATGAAAACAAATTCCCATCTGTGCGTGTTTTCGTTAAAGTAAATACACAAATAAGGGAAACAAATAGGCTGACACCCCATTAAAGATTTCCATTTCAATTAGTATTATCTTCGGATAAGTTCTTAATTACAAGAGAGGGTGGTTTAACCTATCTTGTAATGCTTGGAATTTTCGTGTTTTCTAATTTTATCTCTTAACTTAGTGCGTGCTGTTTTTATTTTCTTGCAGAAATGTTCGCCACCAGAAGTTGCGACCAGAATGGAATGTGGATTGGCAACATAACTAATTTTACTAGATGTGTACCAAGTATGCAAGTAAGTATGATTTATTGATAAGAGGTTGCTTGTATCTGAAATAATTTCGTTTCATCGGTCTCTCTATAACAACATCGAATTCCATCTCTTTTATCTGAAATTATGTCTTTTCATAAAAAATGGTATATTAGCGACATTAGATTAAGTCTCTCCCGATTTATTGAATTGATTTAAAAAGATAGGGTTTTATATCTCTGCTTTGCAGAGTTTTAACTCTAGAAACGCTGTTTGCGCCGATTATGTTGTGTTTTAAGATACACGTGAACTTTGAAGCTCATATCTTTTGACTTTTCCTAAAATGTTTCGAAATACACTATGTTAAAACATAATACCTTTATGTTGATTAATAAAATAAATTATAGATATACAGTCAAAAGTAGCAACTTTGACCTTCATAAGAAAAACTTTCGATTTACGATTGAATAAGTAACCCGACTGTTAACTGTTTTCGATTTCCAAAAAATACAAACTGAGTGAAGAATTTGTAGAATAGAAAGTAAGGACCATCGTGCAGAAAACATGGAAAGCAATAGTTTCTGTGAAATTATGTGATATCTTAAACTCTATGTCCAAAGTAGTTGAATACTACTCCTAATGTATTGAAATTTCGTTATTGCGGTTGAAACCTTGTACATGCGGTTTGTAAACAATTATTTTTGGTAAAATCCTGTACAGGAAATAATTGTTGTTGCATATTTATTGCCACTAAACGTGGCAAATTTATCACGTGACGAATAACTTTGAGATATAAAAATATTTTAAATAGCTTTCTTAATTTGATGTTGAAAACTGGCCAACTGTTTATGAACTACGGATGTCAAAAATAATAATATATATTATTTTATAATATATATTACAATGGAACCTCGATTTTACGTTGTCCGTTATCCCGCTTCTGACGTCATTTTCTGCTGGTCCGTAAAAACTGCCTATACTAATAATCTTAAATTATCCCTGATTTTACGTTATGCCTTTTATGAAAATCTCGTTAAATGAGTGTTTATAATAATGGATCATTATTGACCGTCTTAAAAAAATCGCACACAAACTTTTTTAGGTATTTTTTTTTCAAGAGAAACTTGTTTATTATATGTATGGAGCCTTTCTGGAATTATTTCTATTCTGCCTTGTCCATTTGTCAGAGTGGGAGGAGGGTTTTTCCAATGGGTAAATCACAGGACAAACTAAAATGGTTCTCTCTTTCGAAAAGGCCGTGATCGTTGAAAAGCTAAAGAATTTCGTGGCACTATAGTTGATCTTGCTATATCTTTGATTATTGCTTATTCAACTTTGCCAAAAAAAATTTAAACAAGAAGCTTCAGTAGAGCTAAGCATTGAAAAATATGCTACGAAACGAAAAACTCTTTAGACATCTCTTTGGGACGATTTAAATTTTTTTAAATAAATTGGTTCAAGAAAACCCTAGCAGCAAAGATTCCAATAAACGGATAGGTCCTGAAAGAAAAGGAGCTTGAAGTAGCTGAAAGGCGAGAAATTCCAGGGCTTCAGTGCATCGACTGGCTGGGTAGTACAATTCAAGAAAAAGAACAATTTGTGTTTCAAAACTATCTGTGGAGAATCCGATCATGTGGATATTATAACTTTGCAGCAGTGGAAAGAGAAAACTTTACCGAATCTACTAAAGGATTATAATCCAAGTAACTGATTTAAAGCTGATGAGGCGGGACTATGTTTCAACGTGTAACCCAGTGATTCCCAAAGTGGTCTATATCGACTCCCAGGGGTCGACGACAATCTGCAAGGAGACCATGTCAAGTGAAAGAAAAAAAATCGGGGTCTATGAAATGAAAATGGGGGTCAACGATAATGGATCTCATATAAGCAGGTCGTGACTTTAATTTTGGCATTTCATGAATGAAATAATCAACATACACTGATAGTACTATTTACTTACATTATACTACCTTATAATATAAAGACATATATCTATCTGAAAGTAGCTATGAAGTAAACATTTTATGAAAATTTAAGTTATTAGGATTATTTTCTGACTTATGAAACTGGATTATTATAAACTAGCAGTTACCTGCAGCTCCGCCCGCGTACGTTTTTATTTTCTCTGCGTGTAAGGGTTTATTTAGTAACAAAAAAGTATTTTTCTTCGATAAATTGTAGCTTAGCCTGTGTCAACTCTTTAGCTAGCTAGACCTCCAACTTAATCTGCACACAAGATTACGGAGATTTGTTGCTTAGTTTTTACGTGAAAACGTAATAAACAGACCGATAATACACTACTACGGTTTTGTATGCAAACTTATTTCCGAAATTATAATATTAGTAACGGAGTAGGGGTTTTATAGTGCACTATTTCAGGGATGCCAACCCTTAGTCATACCAAAAAGGAGCACTTTTTTTGCAATCAATAAACAATCGCTTTACTACATTAAATATGCCTCATTACGTACAGTCCGCAAAATATATATATATATATATATATATATATATCACCCTGAATAACTTTCGTTCTAATGATCGGATTTTCACGAACTAAGTGTCAATCTTAATGGTTCCTGGAGGTGACTTCAAATATGCTAATTAATTAGTGCTAACGATTAATTAAGTTACGAAATTAAACACAAAAACGTACTTTATCTGAATAAACATATAATTTTTTTTAACATATTTGGATTCCTTATCTTCAAAATATGGGGGATAGCCGCAATCTGGGAAATGTGGTCCCCATAGTTAGGTCAAGAGAGCGATTCAAAGTTTGGACCCCTTAATGTTAATTTCACTTTTTGCGTTTTCAGTCTTATTTTAAAAACTAATGAAGCAATTAAAAAAAATATTGCATCCACTCATAAAATGCATTTACCCAAAGATAATTTCATGAAAAAAATAATTTTTAATAATTATTTTTTATTATTTAATTAAAGTGAGGATGAAAAAATTTTGAATTATAAGGTATGGATTTTTTTATACCATATTAATCTACATATTTTTCAATTGAAAAATCTAAAATTTCAACTGTTTTTATTTATTAGAAGATGAGGAAAATTAAAATTAATTATCTAAAAAAAATAATTTGGCGACAAAGAAGAAATAATTAAATGGGGCGATTAATATTAAAATGTGATAAACTTACGAAGAACTTGATTTAGCGCGCGTGGCGTAAAATTTCATTCATATTTTTTTTTGCCGCTAACAATCGTTTGCTAATCTTTTTATTTTTATTTTTTTAAAACTATAAAATACAATGTTTCTTTTTTAGTCCTCTAAAAATCTATTTGAAATTTAGTAAAGAAATTTGAATAAGAAATTTTATTGAATAAAAAACATTTTATTCAACGAATGTCGAGTTTTATAAAAGCATGCTTCTGATAGAATATGATTATACACCAGATTGTGCTTATTTAATGTGATTATTTTTTAGTTTTTTTTCTTCTCAATAACTGATACAATTACAAGAATTACATACGTATGAATAGATTTGAAATAAAATATTTATCAGTTTCTTGAATATATTTTTTATAAATATTAATAAAAATACGTAGTAAACATATTTAAGCATATCTCACGTCATCGCAAATTTGTGAACATCTTATATGATCAATTCTACGAATAAAATCTAATTAGGCGGCCAAAAAAAACAAAAAATTGGGGGGGGGGGAGGCACACTATTTCTACATGAATTTTCTTCTTTTTTTACACCCTAAAAAGACAAGAAAAAATCGTGAACATGAAATTTTTTCTTTGTGACATACTCTTTCTGACAAACTCAGATAAATCTGAGCCATTTATTCAGATAAAACGATTTTTACATAAATATAATATTATTATAATGTCTCTCTAAAATGTATTTATCATGTTCACGATTTTTTCTTGCCTTTTTAGGGTGTAAAAAAGAAGAAAATTCATGTAGAAATAGTTTGCCTCCCCCCTCCCATTTTTTTTTTTTTTTTTTTTTTTTTTTTTTTTTTTTTGGCCGCCTTATTGGCGTTTATTTGTAGAATTTCTCATATATCGTGTTAATCTTAAAAGTAATTTTTTAATCACCTGTCCGGAAGTGTTTCGCAGAACTATTTTACCAACTATTTAATTAAATTTTAGCATTTTTAAAAATCTTATTCTTTACCCTACTACGTTTATTATTTCTTCATTAAATACTAATCAATTTTTTTAGTACTTTAATTTAGGTTTTCTTTAAAGTAAAGTTCCTTTTTAATTTATAGTCAAGTTTTTTTTAAAAGAATTATTGTCTACTAGCTAAGAATAAAACCTTGTTAAGAAATTAAAAACATTCCGCTAATTAAAATTATTTAATGCATCTTATGAGGATTACTGCTTTTGAAATATATTATCCAAGCGGAACAGCAACAAATTATATTTATTAATCTCAAAAACAATAAACAAAACAATTATGAAAATATTAAGGGCCCTCAGCGGCCAAAATACAGAAATATAAAAAGATATTCTCATAGAGGAAAGACCAGCCTACGCGCCGGCTCCTCTTCATCTCCTCTACTCCAGTGTTGCCAGAACTTAAGATTAAAAAGTAGCGAATGGGAGCTCCAAAATTAGCGGATTCGAACATTTTGTAACCGCCCAAAATTAAAGGAATAAATGAAAAACGTTTATATATATATATGTAATACAAAAATTATAAATACTTTTGTATTAATAAAAGAATTAAAACTCTTTCGTTTTCATAAAATATCTTTGTTAAAGAATAAGCATAGAGATATTCTATTTTGGGAATTCAAGGCTGTAACATACTAATGAATAATAATTAGATTTATATTTTAAAAGAGGAGTTATTTTTAGAATCTCTCCCCATATTAGGAAGCATTAAATGATTTTCCTTAATGCGTAAGGATACAAGTATTTCAGAGACTGTGCCTTTTTACTCCAATATGTGTTTGTATAAAACATAGGAACACTAGTTTTTGCGTGTCCTTTCCATGATGTTGTGATCCTGATAAGTTGTTCCGGAATTGTCAGAAGTTTTGTCCACCCCCCTCCCTCGTGGAGTGCGGATGTGAACTTTGTTAACCACCAGCCTACCCTTAAATAACCCCCCAGGGGCACACTTTTGTGTGACGGGCGCGGCGCACCCGGGGCCCCGAGCTGGACCTTAGCATTCTTCCATTTCTCTCTTGCGACGGTCCTGTTTTGAGTTTCCGACTTTTCATCAAATATTTATATTGACCTAGTGAACGAATATTATTTCATTGTGTATAAAACACTGGTTATCATTTACAGATTATGGAGTTCCACGTTTTTGATTCTGTTTTATTTTTGTTGCTTCTATATATATATATATATTTATCGCACTTTATTTGTTATCCATGTTCACCCTTGTGGTTGCTTAATTTACTGGTAAGGGTATTTCGTCATGGCTCGGTGCTATATCGAACCTTGATGGGAAGAAACCACCCGCGTGTTTGCCGTGCGTGGAGACCTGTGTCCCTGGAAAGGGGGATCCTGGTACCCCAACACACTGCTTTGGCCCCTGCTTCACGTAAACAGGAGGTGCATATTGACCTGTGTGCATCAATCGGCTAGTCACAAACATCATCTGTTGGCTAAGGTCAAGCACGAGGTCACTTACTGGGCATCTCGTTAAGGGTGGAGGCTGCTTCAGGGGTGACCTTCGGGCGTATAACTGTTGGTTAGCACTGGTGTTTAAGTAACACATTCATATTTGTTACTTACATCCCCAAGTTGGACTCCGTGGTGGGTGGTGCCGCTGATAGTCGAAGTTTGTCTAATTTTCTATGGCTGAAAATGAACAGGTGTTTAGTTCTGCTCACCGAAACAAAAGCGGAACATCAACCCCTTCACCTAGTTTTATCCTGGCAAAATGCCCAAATTACGACCTTTCCAAAGCGAAATTTCTTATACTCAGTTCTACTGAAAAGAAATTGTCTTCAATGTCACCATTCCTAGTTCAGAAAACTTTGGAAACATATATTGGAAACCCTAAAAATGTGCGTCAGATGCCCTCAGGTGACCTATTGGTGGAAACAAATTCTGAAAAACAGTCTGCTTCTCTCTTGAAATTACACCAACTTGGAAACGTTAATATAACTGTAACACCACATAATACACTTAATATATCTAAAGGCGTTATTAGTGATAATTCTCTCCAGTCATTACCAACATCTGAAATATTAGAAGGTCTTAGTAGCCAAGGCGTGATAGATGCACGTCATATAACGATAAAAAAAGGTACTGATATTTTCACCACACAGCACTTAATCTTAACTTTTAATAGTCCTGAATTACCTACTGATATAAAAGCCGGTTATAAAAATTGTAAAGTCCGCCCGTACATACCTAATCCTCTCCGATGCTTTAAGTGTCAAAAGTTTGGTCATGCTACTAGCAACTGTAGGAGTAAGGAAACATGCTCTCGTTGTGGCCAAACAGGACACACATACCAATCCTGCTCTTCTCCAGAAAAATGCATAAACTGCAATGAACCTCACTCTGCCAATTCTCGTCGTTGTTCAAAATGGAAGCAAGAGAAACAAATTCTTAATATTAAAGTAATGCAGAACCTTTCATATTATGAAGCAAAAGCGAAATTTTTAAGCTCACAACCTCGTCCTAACGTTTCCTATGCGGCAATAGTATCAAGCCCAAAAGCTACTAAATCTATAGGCATTCAATGTGATGTAAAAGATACTCAAACTCTTAAAACTTTACCACCCAAGAAAGATTCCAGTACTTCTAATCTAAAATCTACACAGGCAAAACAACAGAAACCATCGAACTCACTATCTCATCGATCACAAGTACAAAACTCAGTACAGTCTACTCCGACTCAATCAACACAATCCCAAAGCAATGCTGAAAATAGTCAATATTTGAAATTAACTCCACAAATGGTAAGCGTTTTGCATAAAAAGTTAACGCATTCTCCATTAGTTAGTAAACCGAAATACGTATCTAAAAGCAGACAAAACCGATTTAATAAAAATCGTAAAAAACTTTCTAACACACAGGAACAATGTTCAGAATCTGATGCGATGAGCACTGACGAGAATTGTGCAGATGAGCATAATATTTCTGGAATGATAATTGAAAAGGGGATGGTAACGCCACCTAACCTTAGTCCTAAGAAAGCAAAATCTAAAATTACTAAATAATGATAAATAAAATTTTATCTTGGAATTGTCGTGGTTTTTATAGTAATTTGACAGATATTAAAACTATTATTGACAACCATACTCCTATATGCTTTGCTTTGCAAGAAACGTTTTTGAAAACTTCTCATAAAGCAGCTATAAAGTTTTATTCTCACATTAGAAATGATTTTATTCACGGAAATAAAGCATGTGGAGGAGTTTCACTTCTCATATCCAACCAATATCCATTTTCTGTTATTCCTTTAAGTACATCATTACAAGCTGTTGCTGCCCAAATAACAATTAAATCTCTAATTACTGTTTGCTGTTTATACTTACCTCCAAATAAACCAATTCTACAAACTGACATAGAAAATCTTGTTAATCAACTACCGACTCCGTATCTAATAATTGGTGATTTAAATGGCCACAACACACTTTGGGGAAGTAATATTTCTAATTCTCGTGGTCTTCAAATAGAAAAATTGATAGACGATTTTCAACTTTGCTTACTCAATACAAATGAAATAACCCATTTTCACTTTCCCTCAAGAACTTACCATTCTATAGACCTAGCCTTCTGTTCTCCTCAAATTTTCCCATTTTTAAAGCTTTCAATAGAAGATGACCTTTACCAAAGTGATCACTTCCCTCTAATTATAAACATTTCTCTATCAGTTTCATACAATATACAGCGAATTCCAAAATTACGTATATCTGCTGCCAATTGGTCTGTATTTCAATCATCTATTGTATTAAATTCAGAACTCATAAATAATAGTAATATTGATCATGCAACACAATACGTAACTAATGCAATTATCTCAGCAGCTGAAAAATCTCTGCCATATACATCTCCAGAATTACCTAAGCAACCAAAGCCCTGGTGGAATCATGAATGTCTGCAAACTCGAAAAGCTCAAAAAAAGGCTTGGAGAAAGTTTCGCAAATTCCCTACAGTTGAAAACTTAATTAAATTCAAACAAGCTCGCGCTCTAGCCCGTAAAACCCGTCGTCAAAGCCAAAGAAAATCCTGGATAACTTATGTCAGTGAAATTAATGTTAATACTCCTTCAAAAGAAATATGGAAAAAGATCAAAGCAATATCCGGACATTACTCTAATTTATCTATCCCACATTTAGAAGTAAATAACAAAAAAATAACAGATTTAAAAGAAATAACAAATACTCTAGCCAAAAGTTTTTCGAAGGCTTCAAGTCGAAATAACTACTCTCAAACTTTTAAAAACTACAGGTTCCAAGCAGAAAAATATTCTCTGAAACCATCCCTATTACCAATTGACGACTATAATACAGAATTGACAATGACCGAACTAAAAATAGCCATTAATCGATGTAAGAATACTTCTCCCGGACCTGATAAAATTCACAACAGCATGCTTAAACATTTAACAGAGACCCACCTCGAGACTATATTGCAGCTATTCAACTATATCTGGACAAAAAAAGTGTTTCCTACAGCATGGCGAAGATCATATGTCATACCTATTCCCAAACCCGGCAAGGACACAAAAAACCCAACCAATTACCGACCTATTGCTCTAACCAGTTGTCTGTGCAAACTACTTGAACGAATCATAAATAATAGATTAGTACATGTACTCGAATCTCGTAAGATTTTATCTCGAGGACAAAGTGGTTTTAGAAAATGTCACTCAGCAATAGATAATATACTCATACTTGAAACAGAAATACGAGAAGCCTTTTTAAAGCGTCAACATTTAGTAGCTGTCTTTTTCGACATGGAAAAGGCTTACGATCGCACTTGGAAGCACGGTATTTTGAAAGATCTCATCATGTATAATATAACCGGTAATATGTTTTATTTTATTCAAAATTTTCTAACAGACCGAACTTTTCAAGTTTTTTTAGACCCAGTCATTTCTGATATTTTCGAGCAGGAAGAAGGAGTTCCACAAGGCAGTGTCATAAGTGTGACACTGTTCCTTATTAAAATTAATGAAATATTATCTTGCGTGCCTCCAACAGTTGACGGCAGACTATTTGTGGATGATTTTCGCATCACGTGTAGAGCTTCGCATATGCGCACTATAGAGCGCCAACTTCAACATGCTATAAATAAGGTTTTAAAATGGGCAGATTTAAATGGTTTTACTTTTTCACCGACTAAGACGTCTTGCGTTCACTTTTGTAGGAAAAGAGGTATCCATCCTGATCCTGAAATATTTTTGAACAATTCGCTTATTCCAGTCACAAATGAAGTAAAATTTTTAGGATTGATTTTAGACTCAAAACTGACATTTAAACCTCATATCCAGTACTTAAGAAAGACATGTGTAACAAAGTTAAACCTGCTAAAAGTTCTATCAAATTGTTCATGGGGAGCAGACACAAATTCAATGATCAAAATTTACAGAAGTATCATCCGCTCGAAACTAGATTATGGTTCTGCAATTTACTCATCTGCTAGAAAATCCGTTTTACGTTACTTAGACACAGTTCATAATAGCTGCATGCGTATAGCAACTGGTGCTTTTCGCACTTCACCCATTAAAAGTTTGCAAGTAATAACTCAGGAACCATCTCTCATCTCCCGACGAACTAAGCTTTCATTAAATTACTACTTTCATCTAAAGAGTCATCCTAATCATCCCATGTTTGACAAGGTTTTGACACCCGATCATGAAGTACTTTTTAACAATAGACCATCCTGTACTCCGACTTTTGGACTCAGGATGAAAAAGCTTTTATCTATTTTAAATTTAGAGGATTATGAAATTCTACCAGCATATAAACAACTAACTCCTTGGAATGTAATGTATTTCAACACTGTTGATATTTTTAAAAATCAAACAAAACAAGAGACATCTAGTTCAATGTACCGACAAATGTTTAATTCGCATCGTGAACAATATCAGGATTTTAACCCTATTTTCACTGATGGCTCGAAGAATGACTGTCATACAGCATCAGCAGTGGTCACGCCGAATGAAATGATCACTGAAAAACTGCATCCATCTTGTTCAGTTTTTACATGCGAAGCTCATGCCATCTTATTAGCTCTACAATTTATCCTTGCCCAAACACACAAAAAATGGTACATTTATACAGATTCTAAAAGTTGTGTGGCAGCATTAAACAATATTACATATAAGTCTCATTAAATCGTAGTTAATGTTGTTTATACTTATGAAAATTTACAAAGTTTGGGTTATTCTGTGATGTTATCGTGGATTCCTGGGCACTGTGGCATTCTGGGTAATGAAAAGGCTGACGAATTAGCTAAATTGACCCAAAACCTTTCAGTTCGACCATTATCATATTCAGATATCAGAAATGCGATTAATCTTACACTACAGTTCGAATGGCAAAAAAGTTGGAATGAGGAGACAAATAACAAGTTACACAGTCTGATACCAAATATAGAACCAGTAATGAAACGAAGTTTGCCGAGAAAATACGAAGTTATATTGAATCGTTTGCGTATTGGTCATACACGTATTACACATAGACATCTCTTACTAAGTGAACCTGCGCCAGATTGCTCTAGCTGTAATGAACCATTAACTGCGAAACACGTTCTGACCCAGTGCAACAAATTTAAATTTCCAAGACAACGCTATTTTGGCTGTAATAATCCTACTTTACATTTACTTATTGGCGATAAACTACACTATAATCTTCTGTTATACCTTAAGGACATTGGATTTTATACCTCGATTTAATTTTACCTTTTTAATATTTTATCACTTATTTAAACCAAGCACTCGTTTTTTAGACCAAGTTCATGGTGCGGTATAGCCATTTCTGGCTCTTGCGCCAAAAACACTAAATAACTAACTAACTACCCTTAAATAAACCTCTTGAGAACGTATAATGGCTTACGACTGCATTATTTCAAGCTAAATACAACTCTGATAACGGGATTTTAGCCCTACTATTACATATATACATATATATATATAAACATGATAAATTTAACAAAATTAATAAATTAATATCGCAGCATAAATAAAGTGTAAAGTTTGCCATGTTTTGAGTGTTCTAATTTATTTGGCTATATTTCTGTAAAACTGCGCCGTTTGCTATATTATGGGTAGCATCGTAGCATGTTTGCGGAGTCTCCCGAATTCATTTGTGGTTTGTTTTGCTGAAAGTGTTAAATTGAAAGAACGCGTTATATGGAAAACACTAAAATTATAATAATATTGGATTGCGCGTTTTTTCAAGATTTTTTATGAAGTCAGAAAAAGTAGCTCGGAAGTCCTACAGCGAATAATTGACACACAGTGCCATCTGCGCTTAGCTTTATACGGTCAACCATTCATTGAATTCTAACTGTTTGAACGTGCTGTATGAAACAATATTTTAAAGTAACTACGAAGCAACAAATACTTTTAACTAATTTTTTTTCATTAATAGTAGCCGTAACATCTGTTGTAAAGTTAAAAAAATAACAACGATGAAAAGATTGATTTGCACTAAATACTCGTAAAATTTTTTCTTCTCACAGCTCGCTTAGTTGCTGTGCTTGCACAGTGAAACCTGAGAAGTTGACCACCTCTATAAGCAGAGCCTGACTAAGGCAAGGGCATACGGGACAGTTGCCCCGGGCCCGCAAATCAAATAGAAAGTTTATTTCACGTTTGATGAACTTGTTTAAAACAAAATATCTGTACAGTGTAAAATCTTCCAGGTATATGTCAGCTTCTTCATTTATCTATCGTATGGTCGACACAATCTATTTTTCGTAAATCCATGACTTTCTAGGACTAAATTCAGCTAAATTTTCGTAATTACGATGGACAAATTTGGCCAATCAAAAGCCTGTAGCTTTACATATCAAAATGCGATATGTTTGCATCAATACAGGCTTCTGACTGGCTTCATTGCGCCATCGTAATGCGAAAATTTAGTTGAATTCCGCCCTAATGTCAGCAAGGTTATGAATTTTTCGCAGCTAGATGACAAAATTAACAATCAGAAAACTGCATTCGGCATGATAGACATAGAATTGTCCGAAAATCAATAAAGTGGACAGAACGATATTTTGGCTGACCTTTAAAGGGGGGAGGGGGACATTATAGCTATTTTAGGCTCCAGTTATTTTTCTTGTTATCTATAATGAAGTTAAAAATTTAAATACCTCCATAAAGTTCGGTTCTTCATTACTGAAGTTGTGAAGCAGGGGGGGGGGGGTCCCAATTAAGTGAAGTCGGGCCCTGTCAATCACCTATCTAAGATTTTGAGGATCAAGAACAAAACTGGTAAAAACAATTTATTTATTTATATTATTTTTATAAGATAACTTCTCTTATAAAACCATCAAATTGTAGTTCAACTTGTGATCAGTTTACGCTAGTTTTACTGTAGTAGCTTTAATAATTTTCAAAACTTCTTTTATAACACACAGTATATACATTACCGTGTTTATCATTCAAAGTAATTATCTCGTGATTTTGCAATTACTGTAAATGTTTCGAAAGGTTTAAAATTTTGACATTTTCGAATTAAAAAATTTAAAACTAAAGTTAAACAAAACTAACTGAAACAAAACAAAACTAAAGTTAAAGCGTTTTCAACAACAACAAAAAATGTTCTTTTTAAAAAGGGTAAAGAAACTGCAAACTTTCAGAATATAATGGGAAGGGGCAAAATTAAAAAATATATATATATATTTCTCTGAGGAAAAAAAAGTAGCGCATTTTTAAGATTTGTAGCGTTCGGAAAATAATAAGTAGCCCAAATTCGATTTTCAGTAGCGGGGACTTTTAAAAGTAGCCCAATCTGGCAACTTTTCTTTGTTTTGTTTCTTGTGACTTCATAGATTATCTAAAATAGTGTTGATGTTTTATAAGTCACTACAAAGAGTAAAAAGATACCGAACATAAAAAGCTGTCAAATAGGTAGCCAAACTTTTTAAGCGTCTTAAAATATCCCAGTATCTTATATGATTCTTTCTTTATGATTCCATGTAGATTTTTTTCCGGAAAACATACTAAACTATTTTGTTTAATTTTTTACATTAGCACGATTCCCAAGATATTATTGTAGTATAATTTGTTATCAGGAACAGTGCCTTATTTTCTTAAGCAGGAGATACTAAAAATTGAAATTTGTAAGAAGATTCCGAAGCCGTGCGAATTTTAGAATCATCTGATTTTTAAAAAAAAATGCAATAAAAAATACGCATTTTCCGAACTTATTTTGATTTAAAAAAAAAAAAAAAAAAAAAAGCAAATTTGGAAAAAAAAAAAAAAAAAAAAAAAGTGGCAAGAAGGCTAACATACTTTTTGAGACTTTGAAAACCAATTTTTCCTATATTTCGTCAAAAGAGGATAAGAATGATATTGCTCCAAGGGACCTACTCATTAATTTCGCTATTTCCAGAATGAAATCTGTTTGATCGAAACATATTTCTTTGAAAATTAAAACGAAGAAAAAATTAACTTTTATTATTTATCTAAGCTTATTCTATTTATTTAATGATAACGGTATCAAGGTTAAGGATATGCGATGGAAACCCCGTTTACTATTATACTATAAATGCATTAAATCATGTAGCTTGAATAATTTATTTTAAGCATATTATTTAATAATTTTAAGCAAATAAGGGTGTAAAAATAAACTCGATCAAAATACTCCGAAAGTATGCCCTAAAATATATGTAGAATAAACTTTGGAATCGTACATAAAAAATACCTTTTCAAACAACTTCGACTAGGACGGAAACGCTAACTTAGTTGTCCTTGTAACTATTATATAGTAATAGTTGCCCTCGTAACTATTTAATTTCAATTCCTGGTGCTAGGGGACATACCATTTTCACATTTGAAATTTTTCAATTGTAAATGGAATTTTTTTATGTCCTTAAATTAAAATGTTAAGGAAGGATTGCAGCAAAAAAAAAAAAAAAATTGTACTGCATTGATTATTTTACAAAGTAGTGAATTATTATTTTTTCAATCTAAGAACCTGTGTCTATAACTTAAGTAAAACTTATTTTAATATCGAGTGAAATAATTTAATATGTTGTGTATAAAAATAGACAAGTTTTGAGAATGGGCGATTATATTTGAACGCCCGAAACATGTCGACTTTTACTTCCCTCTTCATATTTTTTGAAGCCAGTTGAGTTTTTATTATCAATTCTACTGTTTTACATTTGGATCTTCATCATTATTTTGATAAGGATTTTACACTCGTTAAAGTAAACATATGCCTTTTCATACTTTAACAGGATTTATGTGATCTTTAAAAACATTAGAGCATCAATATTGTAAAAGTTTTCGTGACCCCATTTCAGTATCTTAAGGACCTTACAAGCTCTGTTTAAAAAGAGAGTATCATATCAGATATATATATATAAAAACAAAAATAATCATAGTAGCAGTATTTGGTGGTAAATGTAGCTTATCGTAATTGAAGAATATGCTGTGCGATATTTTATGGTGAATTTGCGAACGTAAGTTTCTGAATGTATTGAAGCATGAGATGCTATTTGCTAATCATCTTTATCCAAAGAAAACCTTGTAATCTAAATATCTAGCAAAATGAAGCGATTTTTTAAACAATGAATCATACAATATGCAACATATTATTTCAATATCTTATTCTTAAACATAACATATATCAATGTTTTTAAAATACCACTAAACATTCAGCAATTCCTTGAGTTATAGAAAAAAGAACTATCACAAATTATAGAAAAACTTGTGAATGTGCATTAGAATTACTATATAATATACATTTGATTTTTCAAGCACTTTTTTTCCAAACTTTCTTGCCTAGAAGACTCGATTAAAGCTGTAAAAATGATTATCCCTAAAATTTTGTATATAGCCATAATAAGTTATGTTAATTTGATTTTAGTATGAAATCCTCGAATAAATATAGCAAAAACAACATAATCTACATAATATCAGAAAGTTCATGCATTTAAATTCTAAAAACTTAGAAAATCATAAATAATTTATAAATCGATTCAAATTTTCTTTTCAAGAGAAATTTAAAAAAAAACTTTTTTTTTGCTTTTTGGACAGAAATTAGCTTAAAAATTGTATATTGCCTAGAAACTTCGAGGTATTTCTATTAACTATTAATTAAACCTCTCCGAGCAATCACAGAACATTATTTCAATTTTTTTTTTTACTGTCAGAGCTTGGTTGCTTAGAAACCTAGTAAAATTAAGCATTCTTCTTTTGAATTAGTCAATGGGTTATCTTAAAATATTAATTTGCGCTGACGACTTTTTTGGCGGTTTTCTGGACTATCGCCAAATATATAAACCTTTATTGCGACCCTATTTATCACCCAATTTTTTCAAACTTTTGTCTACCCCCCCCCCCCTAGTTCAAGTGTGTGGATTCCAAATATGTAAAAAAATATATATGTTTATTCAGAGAAAGTACGTTTTTGTGTCTGATTTCGTTACTTAATTAATAGTTAGCACTAATTAATTAGCCTATTTGAGGTCACCCCCAGGAACCATTAAGATTGACACTTAGTTCGTGAAAATCCGTCATTAGAACGAAAGTTATTAAAGGTGATGTCTTTTTTTTTTTTTTTTGCGGACTGTACATTATATTGAAATGAAAAGTAATAAAGCAATACTGAATATGCAAAATATTTATTAATATAATAATAAAAAATGCAATGAAAATAATAAAGTGCAAATTAAAAGAGCATAAAAATTACAACACATTATTTGCTTTGAAATGCTATAAATGTGGCCTTTTTAGCCTTAGCTAATTCTTCTTTAGTAAAGTCTCTTTCATAACAGAGTTCATTTTTAGAAATCCTTTTTAATTTTGGAATCAAAATAGACTGCAACGTAGATAAACTTAAATTTCCTCTGAAGTCATTCTGATTTTATCTCACAAAATTAAACAGCCTTTCACAAGGAACATTGCTGTGTGGGATTAGCAATATCCTCTTCATAACAATCAGCAGAATGCTGTATATTAAACACCCTTTCTGATCTTTAATTTTTTCGCTCATAGACCAAACTTCAACAGGCTTATTATTTTTATAACATCCTCACTGAAGTTATCAATCTGATAAAGAGCAAATTCTTCCTCTAGTATACTCTTTTGTATGTCTGAGAAATTTTCATAAAAAAGATCTACAATGTAGTTAACTGCACTGAAAGATTTTTCCAGTCTCAGGATAATGTCCGCAACTTCTGCAACTAATCAAGCAGCATTCTCTAATGGAAATTTTTCGCATGTATATTTGCATGACTGGGTATTAAAGTTTCTGACACTTAGATAAAATGTAGACACAACATCTTCAATCAGAGAATTTTCTTTTAAAAATTGTCTTGTTTTGCAGCTTATAACTAAATCTTCGTTCAACTTTTTTTTTCTATTGGAAAATTCAATTGTAAGTATGCTTTTTGCCTCTTTAACAAAAACTGGAGATATGTAACGCACAATTAGTTAAAAGCATCTCCAACTCTCTCCGAACACAGTGAATCAAAGGTTCTTCTGACTGCAACAAAATGCTCACAGTACAGAAGACCGGTAACACAGATTCCAAAAACAAAAGATAAAGTTTTGTATGTAGATCTAGAAACATCCTTTTTATCTTTCTGCGTTTCTCAGATGTACCATCTTCATTTTGAAAAAAAAAAAAAAAAAAGAAAGACTGTCCCACTGCTCAATCTTTCGATAACATTAAGTAAAGACAACCACCTTGTGGCCACATATTTAAGTATTTCGTGGTTATCAAGATCACAAAAGATCTGACAGGCTTTAAAAGCCTCAATCCTTTTTGAATTCGTTTTGAAGTAATAAAATACATCAATTAGAAAATCCTCCACATTTAATGGTAGTTCTTTAGCCCCCTTTTTAGCAGCTAAATGCAACAAATGACAAGCACATTTGTTTATTATCATTTTGGAGTTCTTTTCCAATCATCGATGAAGCATTATCGCAGGAAAAGGTGACACAGTTACTCCAAGGAATCGATCTTTTTGACAGTTCTTCATGAAGCAACTGGAACATATTTTGCCCAGTAGCATCACGTTGGAGAGAATGTTCGCTTCAACGTCACAAAGAAAGAGGATGGTTTGCGGGCGCCTTACAATATTTCGCCACTTATAGCAAAATCCGGAAAACCGCATACTATCGGTGAAAAGTTAATTTTGCCAGCCGTTGAAGAGGTTTTAAAAACTGTTTTACACAAACCTACATCTGATATCATTAAAAGAATTCCTTTAAGCAACAACACAGTTGTTTTGATTAAATGAGTTCTAATATTGGAAGCTTCTTGTGTAATTATTTGCAAACGATCCATTTCTCTATACCGCTGGACGAGACAACTTTATGGTAATAAAGGTAATTATTGGTTGTGGTAATGAAGCAGTATTATTGGCATATGTTTGTTTTATTATGTATCAAGAAATCTACGAAGAACTGCTCTTAACGAGAGCTTCGATAACCGACACTAAAGGTGAATCAATATTTTATGTTATGAAGGATTACTTCATGGAAAAAGCATTCCCTTTATCGAACATAATACCAGTAGCTACAGATGGAGCACCTGCCATGGTTGGACGTTATCGTGAATTTAATAAGCTATTTGAAACAAAATGTACCAGGGTTGTTAGCAATACATTGCGTCATCCATCGACAACATTTAGTTGCTAAAATTTGAGTGTTAGATTGCATGAATCTCTTCAATTAGTCACTAATACAGTAAACCGAATCTGAAGCAACGCTTTGATTACGCGGTTATTTGAGCAGTTGTGTGAAGAAAATGACGAGGACTTTCATAAATTACTCCTTCACACTGAAGTACGCTAGCTACGTACGAAAGACTTATGTTTGACAAGATTTTTTGAGACTATTTTAGAATTTCTGGATGCTAAAGATAAAACTTAATGAAAAGGAAAACAGACATTGCCTATTTAGCATATTTGTTTACTAAAATTAATATGGTTAACTTGCAGTTACAAGGTGACAGTCTACATTTGATTAAAATAAAGTTTCTTGCTAGAATTAAGCTAATGAAGCAAAACATCGGACGGGGCGAATTTTCCGAGTTCCCCCATCTGTCACAGACAAACTGCCACAACACAAGATACACTAATACAAGATAACATTTTAAATAATTTCATTGAACTTAATATAGGTTTTTTTTTTCATCGTCAGCAATGGCGCGACAGTCTTTCATGGGCCTGGGCCTTCCTTAGATGCTTTTCCCAGAAATTGATTTCCAGTTCTTCATTTTCAGGATAGCAAAGTCTTCATCCACAGTCTTTCCATTTCTTTTTTGGTTCTTCCTCTTTGTATATCGTTAGTGGAGGTCGTGTTTAAGTTGACTTTATTATAAAAGATGGCGCGACGTGTAAAATACTGAGTTTAATTTGACTCATGTAAGAGAAATAAATAAAATTTGAATTTAATTCCATAAATATCAATTTAAAACAATTATTTTCTTATTCCTTGATGAATATAAGAATTGATCATGGCAATTAAATTGAGACTTCAGTATCATTCGATAAATTAGAGTCATTTTAATTTAATAAGAATTCATACATTCGATAGTTATGATAATATTTGTTGCCTTCATCCAAATAATCTTGAAAAAAAATAATTTGAATTTCGTTTTTAAATGAAGATTGCTGTTTTTTGGCAAAACAAATCCAGCACTTCAAGTTATAAAATATAACATTTGTACTAACTCGTTTCTACTTAAAGAACACTAAGTGTATAGCAGAATGAAATAGCAATACGTCACAGATGATGTTGACAAAAATCTAATCAGCTCGCTAAAATCTTTCTTCAGTTTGAGCAGATGTGTTAGTTCTATGTTACCGGCATATCGAACAACAAACGTTTGATTCTTGGTGAATACGTTATTTTCAAAACGACGAATCTATGCATATAAATTTTAACAATTCTTTATTAAAAATATTCATTTTAAAACAAGAGATAAAAAGAAATTAAATTAGTATTGTAAAGTTATTTACGTGCAACAAATATGAAGTTTTTCCTTAAATAATGATGGTTTACATTTTTAGGAACTCTACCCTAGTGATTCCTGGATACCAACTGTTGTCGCATGGATTGTTATCATTGGCTCAGCTCTCTCGATTGTAACATTATCTATATCTCTGTTCATCTTCTTTTACTTTAAGTAAGCTTACTTTTTATGCATAAAAAATTGTTCACAGGATAGTTGATTATAATTTAAATGTGTACCGCGTTTGTGTTTAAAATATATTCTTCGTAACTTATGGAAAGAAACAGAAATTCTTCATTTATAGATTACTCAATTACCGCACGAAGCCTAACAAATAAGTTTAATAAATTCTTCTTAATGAGGCAGCAATAGTTGCCAGGAATTATTAACAGTTAAGCATATGCAATGTCAGTCAAATAAATATTATGCCAGTAAATTAAACATATGTTAAATCAGTGTCTAAAAGTTCAACCTATGAGAGATTGATGTTTCAAGTCGTGATTTTCCTCATGTATCTTCTTTGATTGGAGATACACTTCGTCCGAATTTTATTATCTCAAGCACAAGGGATATTATCTTCCACTTAATTAAGTTTTACATTAAAACCTAAATTGAAAACTAACTAACCAAACTTAATGCTCTAACTTAAAAGTCTTATAATTCGATGTAGTCCTAATTGATCTGATTCTAAACTAATCATTTCAGTTTTTACCTAGTTCTTTAAATCAAGTTGTCTAAATTCGAAAAAAATCAAACAATCAATTAAAAAATCAAATTCTATATAATAATAAAAAACCACACACGAGTGTTGTTTTCTTTACTTGGCCGAAAATATTCACGAATGAAGTATTTTCTTGAAAATCACACTGCCGCTTGATCAGGCACCAATTTACATAAGCAAAATTCAAAGCAATAATACTTTATCTTTAATTACAGATAAATACTAGAGCGCCTAGTTCTTCAGCTTTTTATTTAAAGCAAAATGTAATACCCGGCAAAAGTGGCCAATCCACATGTATATTACAAAGATAAAAGTTTTTCTAATCAAATGATATCTTTTGTGAGGGAAGTTTTGCCTCGGAATTTCAAATTCTTGTGTAAAAACAGTTGAGTTGATTAAAAGGGTAATATATATTTGGGTTAGGAAGACCCAAGTTCGTTAAAAGCTGACTATAAATCCTAAAAACGAAAGTTAAATATCCTTCCAGGTCGAGCGATGTCTCCCCTGGAAGTTAAAATGGAACGCAAATTCGGTACAACTGCAAGTCTTTGCTTATTTGGCCTGCGATTCAATCCAAGCAATTCAGAACTCACCACGTATAAGTAGTGGTTGCACCCAGGTATCTTCAACTATCCCTACCAAGACCGGTTACACTAATACAAATTGCAGTATTCCGGCAAATTTGTCGTAAATTAGGATTTTGATTATAATTTTTGTAAAGCTTCCTGAGAAAGATAAGTCAGTCTCATGAGGAATAAACACAGCTACATACTCGAAGGCTGCTTCGACTACAAACTTCGTTGCCACTTATACTTTGGCCGCGTGGAACAAAACTGCGACGAAGAACAATTGAAACGCTGTTTACAGAAAGGCCTTCAGCCTTGCTTATTATATCTTGAAGGGGAAAAAACAGAAAAAGATAAGAATTTTCTGCTATTCTATCAGTACAGGAAATCTGAAAAGAATTGTGGATTATAGTCTCGATTATAATAATTATTATTTTAAAAGAAAATAAGTTACATTTTTAAAATTTTTCGATTGTTTCTGAAGTTTTGCTTGGATAGCAATGCTAGCCATATGAGAAAAAGACATACAGATGTACCGAAATTTCGTTCCATTTGAACTTTATTGGGAGGCATCATTTTTCCCTTAAATGTATTTCACTTTAACTTTGAGAATTTAAAATTCTGTTTTTAAAGCAAGTGGTATTGCCTAACCCCAAAATATAACATTTTTAATATAAAAAAACCTAACCCAAAATAAGATATTTTAAAATTAAGTGACAATTTTGATGTTTTTGCTCGAAATTTAGAGGCAACTTCTCACAGAAAATATTATTTGTGAATTTTTTTTTATCTCTAATGTACCTTTGGATAGGTCACTTAATGAATAATAGGTCACTTTCACCCGATAGACTGAAGATGGGATTTGCTGATTGTAATATGAATTTATAGTTAAAAAGGAAATATTTTCTTGATTTAAAAGAAACTGAGACTTATGTTAAAATTCTGGAAATGTGTCTTAAGCTAAGATGCAGAAATTACTTTAAAAATATTGCTAAGAAGTTCATAGAACGCAGTTTCATATAGTCTTATGGGTTGAAAGTAACACAAGTATCACACCCAACAAGTTTTATTGACGTTGCCGATCATTAATATAAAACTGGCTTACTTCGTCACAGAATAGATTTTTGTATTCTGCTACGCACATGACTAAGAACGCGGTGCGAATCCAACCAACAAGAATATGGTTTATTAGTATCATTAAATATTAGTTATAGATCTTTATTAGTATCATTAAATATTAGTTATAGATCTTCTATGAATAGTATGAGTTAGTAGAACAGCCAAAATCACAAGTTTTGTAGAACTGCAAAAACACTTAAGCTTAACCAGGGATCAACAGATTTCATTATATAGTCGTTGGTCGAAACAAATGAGCACTCCAGGGACACAAATCTTAATTTTGTCGTGTGTTAGTATAAACTTTCAAAGAAAGCCTAGAAATAGCTGCATGAACTGGACTTCAATGGATTCACCATGTTTTCTTTCAGAATGCTATTAGACAGTAAAAATAAGTGCATCACTCCAAGTAGTCACGCTAAATCTCAGACCGAGTATTTCTAGTTTAAAAAGATAACAACCGGTATCAGCTTAAAGAGTTGGTTATACATACATACATACTTATTCAGACCCTCGCCAGCAGGGTTCCACAACAAGTAAAGAATTCTCAACTGCTTGTCAGCTCCTGAAAGAAACGAAAGAGATAGCCTAACACCAGGCAGTATTGAACCTTACCACCTATTTTGCCTAAACTCGATACCAACAACTATATAAAATATAACTATTAAAACTAGCTTAAAAATTAAAATATATTCTAATTTTTTTACTTGACATTTAAGGCGACAGCTCTACCCCCTGGCAAACCATCACACGACTACTTGAAAAAATGTAAAGAATATAGATCCTAACAACCACCGAAATAAGAAATGTCAGTAAAGCACCGCTTTTGAGTATGTCGATCAACGGAGCGTAAAAAACCTCGAACACTAATAGTTCGAGATAGGATCTACTGTTGTTTGTAAATTGAATCTGAAGTTAGAAAGGCAGCACAGGGGATTTAAGAACTAAGACTTAACTTAAAATTCAGGAAGCGTGTTCTGTTCTAAACGTGTAATTCTTTACTTGACATTTAAGGTGATAGCTCTACCGCTTGGCCAACCACGGCACGAGACTACTTGGTGAAATATAAACTATGTACATCCCTATCAAAACAGCTACTGAAATAAGAAACGTCAGTATAACCTCGAACACTAATAGCTCGAGATGGATCTGTTGTTTGTAAATCGAATCTGGAGTAAAAAAGATGAGTACATGGATTTAAAAAACTCAGACTTAAAATTCAAGAAAATTTGTCCTGAGTTGAAAAATATTGCTAAAAAGTTTGTGAAATCTCAGTTTCTTACAGTTGAAATAGACAAAAGTCTTACGCCCCAACAAGTTATATTGACGTTGCCGATTATCAATTTAAAACAGACTGACTTCGACCAAATATTCAGATCTTTCTCTCAGTTTCTTACAGTTGAAATAGACAAAAGTCTTACGCCCCAATAAGTTATATTGACGTTGCCGATTATCAATTTAAAATAGACTGACTTCGACCAAATATTCAGATCTTTCTCTCAGTTTCTTACAGTTGAAATAGACAAAAGTCTTACGTCGCAATAAGTTATATTGACGTTGCCGATTATCAATTTAAAATAGACTGACTTCCACCAAATATTCAGATCTTTCTCTCAGTTTCTTACAGTTGAAATAGACAAAAGTCTTACGCCCCAACAAGTTATATTGACGTTGTGGATCATCAATTTAAAACAGACTGACTTTGACCAAATATTCAAATCTTTTTAAGCTCGAACCCTACTAATAGCGCCAAATGAAATCTAGTATTGATTGTGAACTGAATCTAAAATTAAAAGAGAAAGACTACTGTAATTTTAATAACAATATCGTTTTTTTTTTAATTTCAATATAAATTCAAAAATTAAATAAATGACCATATATAAAATTAGCTAAATACCCGTTCTTAATACGGGGTGAGAAAGGTTTATGTGCATTAAGTCAATATTAATTAACACTAAGAAACTATGCCCATATGAAGGCATATACGGACACAGAAAACTAAAAATAACAATTCCAATTTTTATTTATTAATATATGCGGAACTTCCGGTGACTTTATGTTAATACATTAACACTAGAAACGCCGTTAGGGTCATTTCAATAATTTATTGCGAATTCTGATGTTGTTTCTGAAGATACCCGTAAGCTTCAAAGCTCATAATTTTTTTTTAAATTTTTACTTTCCCTAAATTGTATGCTTATCAAATTTTCTGACGTTTATGCTGATTATTAAAATAAATAATCATAGAAATAGCGTGATTCCACCCTATTTGTAGCCAGGCATGCTTAAAAAAAATTTCTGTAAATTTAATAAACCACGTATCAAATTAAAAGTCATTAAATGTATTTTATGAATATTGATTTTGTTTTTTTAAAATAATGATGCAAATTCTATAAATTGCATAAAATGTGAAAAAATTGAGTTTAAAACTTGCGAGCATGACAGAGAGAATTTTTTTTTGTAATTGCAACATTTAATATTTGTAATTAAATATGATGTTTTAAGAGATATATATTATTTGCATAATTAATGATTGAAAAAACGACATTTTTACTCTCAGTATTTAAATAAATCGAACACGTTTGCTTTTTAATGATTGCTTATAAAGTTTTATTAAAACAAAGTTGTTACGAGATTTATTTTCTTAAAAATTGGATTTTTTTCGACTAATTTACAGTTTTGCATTATTAAGACTTTTAAAAAATTATATATATATTTTTTTATTTAATATGTTTAAAGAATTTTTAAATTGGTCATATCCGCAAAGTTACATACATGACAAATTGCAAAATACAATTTTGCTAACTTTTAATAAACATTTCTAAATATATATTTTTAATTTAAACACTTGCATTTATAGCAACATATGTATTTGTTCTAAATTATGTTAGGAATAATAGCAAAAAAACAGTTAATAGAACACTGTTTAGAAAAAAAACATTTTTAAAATTATTTAGTTTATTTGCATATGTTTTTCTATTTAATTAAATTTTTAGAGTTTTGAAAAGGTTTAATCTTTGCTAGTTGATTTATTTGATTATTATATAATTGAAGTTTATAAAACTTGAAGCACAATATAGAATTATAAACTAAGTTTGTAAAACTATAAAATTCCTCATGCCATTAACAAGTACAGAAAGATCTGGACTGAGAACACAGAAATTGAAAGCAGAAGAAGTGAAATATGAAACTATCAAAGCAGAAGAAAGGAATATAGACATTCTAAGGTTCTTACTAAAGAACAGAAGGAGTATAAAGAAAATGTTGTAGAAAGAAAAAGGCAGAAGCTGAAAAATCAAGCAAGAATACATCTGGCTACACAAGCAGACAATCTTAGGAAAAAGCGGTAAAGAAAGTTAATAATGCATTACCAAAATCTCCTCAGAAAAAACTTCATGTTTTAACAAATATAATATCAAAAATGTCTCCTCTAAAAAGAAAACAGATAATTGAAAATGCCATTAAAAAGAAAAGGCAACAAGTGCATATTTTAAGAACAGATTCGGAAGCAAGTCAAAAAACAAGGAGCGATAAATTACCGGAGGAAACAAATAACAATAAAACAATTTTTTATTATTGATGATATTAGCCGTATGTACCCATGAAAGAAGGAAGTGATAGTCATAAAAACACCTAAAAGAAGAGAAAAATATCAAAAGCGTTATTAAGCGATGAGCATATGAGTTATTTTTGAGAGAAAATTCTCGTTTAAATGTTGGGAAAACTAAATTTCATGAGCTTCGTCATAAGCACGTTCTTCCGCCTGGAAAGAAAGACCAGGAAATTTATATGTGCATATTCCACGGAAACATAGCTATGATTCTTTCAGGAATCGAGGCTCTCTGTCCTGATCTTCCAGAAAATTCTGAAACAATTGCAAAAGAAAGTGTTTGTTATTTTGATGAAGAACATATCAGCTGCATAGACAGATCCTGTTAAGAATGCAGCGTCGAAAAATATTTAGATGAAAAAATACCAGTATTATCAATGGCAACAGAATGAACAAAGATTCACAGTTAAAAAAAGGTATTGTTACCGATTTGGATAGCGCAAATGAAGAAATAGGATATCAGTTACAATCATTTGCAAGACATGTTTATAATACTAACAATAAACATTGTGAATTTCGTCATTTGAAAAAAAATATTTCATAGAATGAATACAGATCGACTTTACTGAGAACTATACTGTAAAACATGATCGAGAAATCATGAGTGCACACTGGGTGTCAGACAGTGTCACAGAGTACACTTGTATTGCATATTTCAAGGATAGCAGAAATAATTCGTTAAACTATTAGTCATATGCCATTATCTCTGATTACCTATCAGACAATAAAGATGGCGAGAAAAATTTTAATCTAGAAATTTTATCTCGTCTAATTAAACAAAATCAATTCACAGAATAAAACTTCTGATAGCTATGGGAGATGCTAGTAACTAATTTGTTGATAATTTACTGCAATTTCACGTGACGCGGATGTACAGAATGTAATATGTCTACGCTAATAACTTGATAGATATTGTTGATTGTCTTAAAGACAGAACTTTCACAATCTAGACATGTTGTGTGATAATGCGTATTGTTTATATTCGTGTCTTTCGTTTATTGTCGTAAAACTTGTGTTCCTGCGAAAGAATAATTTATTATATAATATTTATTTATTTCAAATGGCAGAGGTGAATTGACATGTTAAAAAAGCAAAAACACAGGAACAAAACAAGAAAGTAAAAAGTCATTTACTCAGGAGCGCTCTTGCCTCCCAATATCGCTCGGTAGACGAATACCCGCGGAGAGCCCTGCAGCACAGGATGTGGCGGCCATCCAAAACAGCTTGGCTCTTGCACAGAGAACAATAGGGATAAGGTGCCAGCCCAAAACGAAACAGGTGCGCGGCTAGGCAGTCATGTCCGGTATATAGTCGAAACTGAGCCACCGCTTCTTGGCGCGGCCAATCTGGAATGGTGTTCTGTCGAAGATCTCTCCACACTTTGGTTTTTACCCTTTCTGATAATTGGTGATGGAAATCCCCATTGATTTTTGATCTAACAATCCTTTTTAAAGCTGAAAAGGGAACTGGGCTACTAAGATCCTGGAGAATTCTTGTGCCTCTCTTTGCCAAAACATCAGCCCTCTCATTTCTTGCAATACCACAGTGCCCGGGAATCCATTGTAGGGCTACAGTTTTACCGAATTGGTGGAGTTTACGTATCGCATCCTGACATTTTAAAACGTCGCAAGTGGAAGGGCAATGCATAGATTCAATCGAGCAAAGCGCTGCCTTCGAGTCTGAAAGGATAACCACATTTGAAAAAGATTTAATCAAACAAAAAAGCTGTTCGAGAGCAATACGGATAGCAACAACTTCCCCGCCAAAAGCAGATCTATTGGCACCCACTGGGATTACAAAAGATACCAGCTCCAGCATTTGGTTGATCCGGATCGAAAGAGCCATCTGTAAAAACTCTCAGCCAGAGCGGTTACGGGTAACGGATTCCCCCATTGTCTCCAGCTCAAGAAGGTGGAGAGCAGGGGTAGACGTTTCACTTTTGACAATGTCCTGTTCAAGAGAGAGTCTGACATTAATTTTTTGGTAGTCAAGAGGGCTCACCAGTTCTAAATGACCCTCTAGTTGGGGCAGATCGATCCTAACCAATTGATCTCTGACGGTCTGAATAAATCCATTTTGAGTTTTTAAACTACGAGGAGTAAGTTGATAGTTAGTCCAGAAATTATCCATTTGCGTAAGTTTAAAGTTTAGTAAAAACAGCCCTTTCCCTAAGGACAACATCCAAAGGTTTAATGCCTGTGAGCAAGATCATTGCGTCTATGGGTGTAGTTTTTACAGCACCTGTTATTAGTCCGAGGGCCTGGTTTTGTAAAACTTCAAGCTTTTTTGTAAAACTTCAAGCTTTTTGTAAAACTTAAGTAGGGATGTAGGCATAGAGATGAGTGGTTCAGAGCAGTAAGTAAAAATTGGAAGGATATATTTTTGATAAGTCAGAGCGAGGGTAGATCGGGCACATCCCCAGAGAGTGCCAGCAAGTCGTTTTAAAATAGGGAGGCGTCTTATTACCCTATCGGCAACAAATGCAACATGGTTCTTCCAGCTCAGTTTAGAATTAAAAACGATTCCGAGATAAGTGAAGGAATCAACATTTTCAAGCGTAGAGCCAGAAAAAGAGAGATTTGGTAAAATAGGTCGGTGCATTGGTGAGAAAGTTTAAGTGGCACATTTATTCAGATTTACTACCATATTAGTTTCCTCACACCAACGACTGAGGGATTCCAGTGCAAGATTGAGTGTGGTCTCAACAATTGATTTAGCGTGGCGCTTTGATGCTGTGGTTCATAAAACAAGATCATCCGCATATAAGAGACAATGGATGTTAGTCACTGCCGTTAAGGTGTTTATCAAGTCCTTGAAAAGGGTACAGCTGGTAACAGCTCCCTGTGGGAGACCAGTACGGAGATTAAAGCTTCTCGATTTTCCATTTCCGAATTCAACTCTGCAGCTTCTTCCACAAAGGAAAGATCGAAACCAATTAAGCATGCATGAGTGGACACCAATGTCAGCCAGCAAGTTTTTGTATCAATAGTTCGCTCCAAACGGAGTCATATGCAGATTTAAAATCTATATAAACAGCAGTCAGTACCTCTCTATTATCCAAGGCATCATTTACCGCCTGACTGAAAAAGGTACCTTGGTCAACAGTGGATCGATTCCTTCTAAAACCTGCCTGTTCGTGACGTATCAATTTGAAATGTTCCAGATACCAATTGAGTCTCGTATTGACCATTCTTTCCATTAGTTTGGCAGTAATTGTCAGAGAGATGGGTCTAAAATTTTCAATGGAGTCTGGACTTTTGCCCTTTTTTAAAATTGGGATAATTTTGGCACTTTTCCAGCAATTAGGTACGACTCCCCTTTTCCAAAAAACATTAAAGATTTCTAAAAGTACCTTTTTTGCGTAATTTCCCATGTGCTTCAAAAATTCAGAGTGTATCCCGTCGTCGCCAGGTGACTTCTTTATCCAAGTGTACGCAACAAATCGAGCCTTTTTGTAGACATGCCGGAAAATACAGATCTGTTAGTCGTCAAAAGACGTTACCGGGTACACCACGAGGAGGTAGATCTGTAAACGTACCCCGATATAATATTATACTATCAATAAGTTTAAAAAAAAATATTACAAAAAAAAAATCATTTACTTTGGAAAAACAGAAATTTCTCATGACTGTTTTAAACACGTTTTTAGAACTTGAGACCAACTCAAATACTATTATTAGCATATTTGGCATCGATTTTGATAATATTAAATACATTGTATTAATAGGGGTGTTAATTTCTTTACTATTTAGTATAATGTTTTCCAGTTGTAATGTCTATGTTTAATGTATTTTTCTTTGTTTTGTAAATTTGATTTAAAATTTTCAACGCTCCTAAATATTCATGATTCAAAAGTTTATATGAAATGCCACTTTGTTGAAGCTCTCTATTTTCGACTTCTATATCTCGTGGCTGTGATATTTCCGGGTTGGAGTGTTCAAAAGTAACGCGGCAAAAAGAAAACATCATATTTCTTATGCACAAAATCATGTTTATTCCTAAATCTATATACCAGATGGGAGGGAGCAAAGCAAGATATCAGCAATCACCAAACATGTAAGCAAAAACTTAGTCCAAAAGTTAAGAAATCATAAGATGTACACACACTTAATTTTATATAATTGTCTTGAATAAACAGATAAGCACTCTTATCACAGTTTTTTTAATGCGACCATTAAAAAGTTAAAGAATAATGTAGGTCTTGAACCCCATTGTTCTTCTGGTCCAGTATAGCTATTTCTGACTCTTGTGCCAATAAACTGTTACTACTTAACTTCATACTTACGAATTCTCAACGATTATTCATATAGCTGGAAACTTATGAAGTCTAGTCAATATAATGATAAGCCTCATTAAAAATTCGCTTTGTCATTAGAATGCTCCAAAAACCTTAACCTATATCACGTATAACGCATGCTAAGATATTCTAAGCCTTTTATTAACGCGAACAATATGGAAAATATCCATTCATTTTTAAATTTCTAATAACCTCCGAACGATAAACCAATAGTTCATAACAAATAATTCAAAATGTTCCTTACCATATATAATAAAATATTTAAGAAAAATATTTATATTAAATTGTGTTATTGTGGGGGAATACTAACATGAATTAAGCTAATATGAGCCATCGAATAACGAAATAAAACTATTGTCAAAATAAACTATTTATTAAAAACTTTAAAATAAAAACTGAATTAGAACATACTTCAACTTCCAAATAGTTAGGAAAAGAAAACTATGCGCTCTGAAACTCGCTAAGGCCAAAGTAAACATGCTGCCGCGAAATCGCTAATTCAACTGACTAGGGAGCAGGCAAAAATATTCTAGTTAGTTGTTTATATTTGTTGTTCTTGCATAGTTGTTGAATTTAATTTATTAATTGTTGAAGTTAGTTACTTCAAGGGCGGCGGTATGTTCAGCCGCAGTTGAATAATCTAACAATAACTTGTTCGGAGAAATCTTTCTTATTTGTTGATTTGTTCAACTACGGCTGAACAGTTATAATATTGTTCTTTTTCAATATATCAAATATTATAAATTTTTACGAATTCTTGTTCTTCAAATGTCGATTTGCCCTTACCCAAAATTTCCCGACACATAAAAAAAATTTTTACATTTTAAAGAACTCAATAAATCTAATCGATATTTTAAAAAAAGCAAAGACAAAATCTGTAACAGCGAGGAATCCTTCAGGCGAAGTAAAACAAATGCCATGGGAAAGAATCCTGCAATCAAAAAAACGGATATCCGTTGTGGAAAAATAAAAAGTATTGCTTTTACTATTGAATTCGTAACAACGTTATCTTTGGATTCTCCCTACGTTGCATGAAATATCGAAATTTCTGTCAGCTTCTATCGGGAAGTAAACCAATGTTGTCAGATGACTGGTAACGTAAATTACTAGTCACTCGATCAATTTAAACTTTATAATATAAAATAATTTAAACTAAAAACTAATTTAGAAACATCGGAAAATATTCCTTTTTAACCCTTGATAGCTATTAAAGGTTAGAAGAAAGTAAAAACTTAAACTTAATTTAGGTCTTTTTTTCGTCATTTTACCCAGAGATGCTAGTCTGATGTTAGTTGCATATCTTTCTTTTCTTGGGAGCTAATTTACAATTCAGCAACCTTTAACGACTCGTTTTTTTGTTGTTGTTTTTTTAAGATTTTCCCTTTGGTTAAAGTTAGCTGCATTTATAAGGCAAACATATCTTATAAAATTTTTAACCTGAAATTAAAAAAAAGTCGAGAATCAAGCTTTTTTTTTTAATTTAAGAAAATGCCTGACAGGAAAGCGGGTCTTAAAAAATCGATGGATCGGAAAATCGCTTCTCGGTAGCAGAAGTATTGTGTCATGTCGGCAGGTGCTACACTCTTTATATAGCACTGCAGACAAAATTATACCAAAATTCCAAACAAATTCAATTAATTTTATTTCACGTGCAATATTTTAAACTTCATTTATTCAGTGTAAATTTAAACACTGGGCCATGATAACGTATAAATGATTCGAATCAGCTGAAAATAATGGAAAACAAGAATATTTGTCATTTTAATTTTACTGTTACAGAGCTTTTCAAATAATAAATTTTAAACTAAATTAATTTAAGTACTTTCTTTTAGTGGAACAGTTTATTTCCTGATGCATTGTAACACTAGACATTCGCGCTTTTTAAAACTTATAAACCTACAAAGAACAATGTTTCAAATATTTTACTGCAGGTTTTATAGATTTTTCTATGGGATTTCAGATTAATACAAAGATTTGTGCGTGATCCAATAAATTTTAAGACATAGAACTGCTCAAATTAAAATCCTATTTTAAAGCATCTTTCTAAATTCTAACAATAATTATAAGATAATATTAAAAATATTTATTCATGCCCTAAATACTTATTCACTTACCGCTAATGGCCCATTGCCAGTCAGAGAAGGTAAACACTTAACAATTAAAGTAAACACTAAACTTTACATCAACTCTTGAGGGGCAATTGAATGTTTATTTTAATAACACTAGAGACGAAAATGTCTATACACTGCATCACAGTGTATCTATTTAAGTAATGAATTAAAACGGTGTTATAAACTATTCCCGATGCATAGTCAAACTTTGAAAGCATATTGGCAGGAGGTTTGGAATGCACATTTACTTTGTGGCTATAATCTGGTGAAGATGGTGGTATTAATTGCACAAAAAAGGGGCATAACAATTCATTAGGAAAAATTACTTTTGATATTTTGATAACTCAAGGTGAATTTTTGAATAATTAGATATTTATGAAATGTAAACAATTCTTATTGAAGTGTTCAAATAATATTAAGTGATAAACAAATTAAGACTTAGTTTTAATTTTTTTATGCATAAGTCAGAAATAGCTATAATGTAGCATTAAAACCTTGTTCTGATAATGCAAGAGAGACTGATTAAAATATCGGTTCCAAGGATAGATAAGCTTAATTGGAAAGAGAGAATCTAGATAGAAAGAATTGGAATTCGCTGTTGGTGTAGTTTTCCGATTCCGGAGAAGTTCGAATGTTTCGTTAAAGAAATTCTCGTTTGCTGTAGAATGACTTTTATTTCCCTTTGTTAGGAGAAATAAAGGAACATAAAGTTGATTACAGTTCGAAACAGTTACTTTTAAAGGTATAGCAACGTATTCTATGTGATATACTACATAGATATATTCATGATAATTTGTAAGTTTCAAGCAGTATGAGAACACATAATCCAGTACATCTCATTATTAGTACATATTCAAAATTAAATAAAGGAATCTAGCACATCTACCTAAATAGATCAAATTTATCTTCATACAATGCGAGAGATTGACAGCAAAACAAGTATGTATGTAAAATAAATTTCAATTGAATTAAATGTGGGGATTGGTAGTACAAAATTTAAAAAAAAAAAGGTTTTAACAATTGATCTGAAGATAAAGAACTATAACTTAATGATATTAACTAGTTAAAATACATGAAATAGACAAAACTGTTCATACATAAACACATACACAGTGAATAAATTCGGATAAAAAAAACAGTAATTCCAAAACAATAAGTACGAAGAAAAGCATAAATGTTTGTTTAGTGGGCTTTCTTTAGAGACAAAATAAAATCCTTTAGAGATAAAACAGAACTTATAAGAAGGTTTAAGCAATTGAAAAATGCTCATGGAATTAAAATATCATGACTAGTTGGATGAACATTACAAGTGCTATATACAGGAGAAAACTCTCCGAAGAATTATGCTAAAAATTTAATAAAACACATAGAAACTGTTTGTAACAATTTAATTTACCAATATCATGTAGAATAACAAAGATAATATGATGAGTTTCATAAAACAGTAATTACAATAATCAGTGGGAAAAATTAATTTTAATAGATATCAGTTGTAACTGAATGTTTTTATCACACTTTTCGGCAGATGAAAATTTATTGCTTTTATTTTTTGATATCGTAAGCCATTAAACAAATTATTAATTGATTTTAAGCCCTTATCAAATAGCAAAGTTTTCTCATAAAGAAAAATTTTCATTACAAAAATAATTACTAATTCTATTTAAATACAGTTTGGGTTTTTTTTTTTTTTTTTTTTTTTTTTTTTTTTTTTTTTTTTAGTGACAATGACAATTTTGGAATGAAACTATGCATTCTAGAGGAAACAAAGAAATAACTGGAAAAAAAAGTTTTAAAATAATCCTATTTTCGCAGTAATTCAAAAAATAAAATTTATTTTTGTACTTAGTATGGAAGAAAAAACGCTCAAACCTTTCAATCTACATTTTATGTAAGAATATTTCAAATATCCTTTATTTCAATGAAAGGATTCAAATGTATACTTAAAAATAACATACGACGGATAGACACCAACAAATATATACTGCATCCTATGCTATGTTATTTCATGTGAAAGCCAGTCGGAGTCTGTCTTGATATTTTTATATTGAAACGACTGAATTTTATTGAATCTAGTCGAGTGCTTGAACTTGATAGGAATTTCATAAAGTATTCATTCCTTGAACGATACATTTATCTAAAATGGAAAAAACGCTATTTTGTATA
Organism: Parasteatoda lunata; assembly: GCA_949128135.1. Lineage (NCBI taxonomy): Eukaryota > Metazoa > Arthropoda > Arachnida > Araneae > Theridiidae > Parasteatoda > Parasteatoda lunata. The sequence goes on from OX421979.1 coordinate 36,147,739, forward strand.
TATTTTTTTATCATTATTCAATTCATATGTCGTGGTCGAAAGCAATGTACATCCCAAAAACATTCCGGAACAATCTGTAACATAAAGTATTTCTGCTTTAGACGAAATATACCTATTTATTTTTAAAATCGTTTTCTGGTGATTTTCAATGCATAAAACTGGAGGAAAAAAAGAACTTAACACAAAATTGTCTCTGCACGCAATATTTATATTTGAATTATTGAAAATGAAAAGGGAAAAACCTATTCACATTGTTTGCATGTACAGTGCTCAAAAAACGAACCACCCTGAATAACTTTTGATCTAATTGGATCTTTACGTTCTAGGACTCAATCTTAATGGCTCGAGGGGGTAACCTCAAATATGCTAATTAATAAGTGCAGACGATATTTTAAGTTACGAAATCTGACACAAAAACGTACATGGGGAAAAAACCACCCACGGTTACTCTGACGCCAAGTGCTAGGCCATGATCCGTCTACCACTGAGGATATTTTACGTCAGCACTGTGGTCGGTGCAAGCCGGTTGCGGAATTCGTTTCGACCAGCCATCGCTAAGATTCGAACCCGGTTCACGTCGTTGGAAGGCGAACTCCCGATCACCTGAGCTAAAATTCTTTTTTAGAAAATGGTAGTAAGAAGTAGGGAAACTTGTTTCTAAACATTTAGATACTTCGCCAACAACTGATTGAATAATAGATCTTATTTACATCTTCAGTCATTGGTTTGTCTTGATGATTTACAAGTTATTTTTTCATTTGCTCTAACGACTCTAAAGGCATTGCCAGCATCTGCCGCTAAAAGCAATACGGTTATTTTGACGTTATTAATTTTTTTTTTACGAAGTTCTTATGTTATACCTATTTCATGTTTTTTCACGGTTACGTCAGATTTTATTCACTTTTGTATAAACAAATATCGAATTACAGATTCACCGTTTTACTTATTTCCAGAACTGTTATGTAGTTTTATGGCTTTAATTAGATTTTTTTTTACTTACTGGATATATCTTTTTAATTATGTGCGGACTGCATTTTAAGTGTTTAATAACAGAAATGATTCATAATTTCACTACATTCTGATTATTAAAACCATTTCTTTAGCGCAGTATGTTCTTTTTTTTAACTAGTGCCATTAAACTTCATTTTTATTTCAATTCCTACTCAAATATTATGACAATTAACTCTACATTTAATTTAATTCAACTCATCATAAGCTAAAATGTTTGTGCAAAACTTATTAAACACAAATTTTACTCATGCTAGCATTGAAATATGTTTTTAAAAATTCTAAGACCAAGCCATCAATCGAAATTAATACGAAGAGATCATTACCAGATTACACATTAACCATACCCGCATGATACAAAGATACCTTCCTACTGAATGAATCAGCTCCATTAATTATAATTAAATATATTTAGACCCAACATTTGAAACATAACACCAGGAAACTTTATTATTCTAGTACAGATTTTTCAACTTCGCACTATTTCTAACTGATGTTACCCAGATTACTATTTTCTCATTCTCTAACCTATGTACTGATTTATGGTTGTGATGTTTATTTAGTAGTTATAGAAATCTGGGAAAATGTGAAAAATAAAACTATACTAGGTGTAAATATAGACAATCCTCCCCAAGGATCTATCAAAAATGCATCAGACTGGCAACACGGACTGTAGATGGTGCTACTTAAAATAACAGGAAACATTATTTTTTACGTTGGTGTTAACAATAGTATTTTCTCTCTAATATATAAATTTTCCACTTTGAGTTATTTTCCCGCTTTTTAAACTTCAGAGATACTTCTTTTTAGAGGACACATACTCGCTCTCCTCCCTTGTTTTGTGCTCTTTTAAAAATTCTCCTCTCATTTAGTAAACTTGATATGAGTGTTAATTAAGGTCAAAAATCAAGAAATATTTCTAATTGAAGGTAATTTAGTAAGAAAAAAAATTCTCGTAAGTTACACCTGTTTTTCTACGACCTGGCAAGCATGACAGTTCTATCTTGCTCTAAGATATGCATACATATTTAATTTTGGAGATATAAGAGATTAACATCATTTGAAAACAATTGGAATGAAGTTCGAATTTAAAAATATTACACGCTGTGAAGTTAAATGAAAAAATTATTAACGTATTACAATAATTACGAAATTTTAGGAGTACAGTCCCGATCGTAAGATCGAGAATATTCTGATAATGATACTTTACAATTAATATTTCGTATTTAATATAATAGCAAAAGTCCTTAAGTACTCTCTTCTACATAAAAACAAGCCGTAAGATGGTTGACATTTGAACTTGAGCTTGGCGTACGTCAACCTTTCTCGTTCTTTAATGGATCATCGTCTGCTGTTCAAGGAACCTTCAAAATACATTACTTTACGGTTCTTAAGATTTCTCACATTTCATGAGACCATGTTTTAACAGGTATCAAATTAGATTTTTTAATCGTTCTATTTAATGTGTGCAAGATTTTTTGTATCACATCAACATCCTTATATATGTTTCACCCATCCAGTTTTAGATGGATGGGCATCAGCTTGTCAGATAATAATGGTAGTCGGAGCTCAATATTGATTAGATAGCTCCAATCGTGCTGTGGTCTCGAAATAGAGAATTATTAACCCTTAGCTGACAACTGGCTGCTACAAAAACGCTTAACTTATTATATAACTTTTTTACTTGTTTTCCCTTCGCTATGTGCCGCTTTGTATATTTTAAGCAGATTAATTTGCAATATGAGTTTTACTTTCTGACTTGCTTTAAAACGTGTTGTTTGGCCGCTATTTGAACCTTGTACCATTAAAACTGACAGTCAATTCAGTTCAACTATTTTACATGAAATAAACAATATTTTTTGTCTCATTTTAGGAGTCTTCATTGTAGCCGTCTAAAAGTTCACATTAATTTGTCGGTGGCATTGCTCATAAATTTAGTACTTCTCATTGTCTCTTCGTCTCCTGTTCTCATTGACACTTACAAACATACGGTTAGTAGATATATATAAAATGTTGTATATGTTGTTTTAATGTAGTTTATGAATAATGCAGTTTTATTCATTTTTTATATATATAAAATACATACATTTGTCGACTTGGTACAAAATCTATCCTCAAGTTTGACGAAACCATCAATGCTAACTGTGACAAAGTTTGAGAATTTGATAGACATTAAGAATTCATCCGCACTGAAGTATATGTTTAAATATTGTACAATTGGGTTGAACATCTTGCAGTAGCTGAGAAGTCCATCAGCACAAAGTTCTCGACTTATTGAAGTGAAAATGGTTTATCAACTTAACGCATTCACCAGAAACAGATAGACTAGATTCCCCTCCAAATCTGTCCGATGCACAGGAAGTCTTTCTGTCTACTCACGGCATACTCACTAACTTTAAAAACATTGTTAATAAGTCGATGAAAAAATTTCATTTTTCACATTAACTATTTTTAGATTAATCAGTGTAGTGATTTTGTGTTCACAATTGCTATTTTTATTTTATTTTATAACCGTCGTTGAACAGCCGATCCAATTTTGAGTTTATGACTACTAATGTCTAACTCCGCGGCCTTGTAATTTTGAACCTCCAAAAAGACAAGGGAACTCCTGGATCAAGTATTGGGAGAAGTTTGAGCTTCGTAGAGTACTTTTTAATGTGTTGTATCGGTTTAAATGAAAAAAGAATTTAACGAAAAGGTCGCACTAAAATATTTGATCGTATAGTGTTTTACTAATAAAGATACAACATTAAGGAATGCAATTCAAACGTGATTACAACTAATGAGAAAAGTTAAGCTGAAAAATAAGAATATTAAGTTGAAAATAAAACAAATCCGTTAAAGAAATAAATCATTAAGTTTATTCATTTTAGAAAAACAAAATCATCTTGATTATAAAATATTTAAATGAATTTCACAAATTTGCACATGGCTTTACTAGCAGTGTTTTGGAATACATGATTAAATTGGCACTAACTTTTAGATTAATATTAACAATTAAATTTTAAGTTTCATTTAGAGATTAAATTTTAATTTAGCTGCAGCTAAAAAGAAAAATATAAACTTATCGGGACAGCATGCTTAAAATCGGGTAGTCGCTAGCGACCACACCTCCAAGGATCGACGTCTCCAGTTGATGCTAGTCAAAGGGCAGAGTGCGAGAAAATGGTTTTTCTGCCCTAGTTTGCAGGCGGTGGCGCTGACAGCGGTCCTCTCCAATTGGTCCAGACAACAGGACTCGACCATCATCCTGGAGGGGTGAGCATTTGGTGTCGCCCTCTATTGATGATGAACCGAACTACTTAAGCTTGTATTATAATTACCTTGGTTATTTAAAAGTGCCAATAAATGTTAATAAATATAAAGTGCCAATAAAAGTTAATAATTAAGCATACAAAAATATAAACTGGCCATATTACAAAAGTCTAACACCCATCCTAACATTCCATCCGGGCAAGGAAGAAAAAAAAATCAAAGATTTTTTTTTTTTTTTTTTTTCAAAATATACATATCTTTATTCACATTTAAAACAATATACAATTTACATAATTTTCTGGTGGTATCCGTCTTGATCACAGTCCTTGGTTATTATTTTGATAAGTAGTTCATAATTGTTTAATTGTCTAGCCCGGATTCGGAACTCGTTTCGTTATCTTCTGTGCTTTCTTCCATTTGTTCCTCTACAGGTTCGTCCAGTACAGCATCATCCCTATCCTGAATAGCTATGGGTAGTCCGCCACATATTTTATAAATATATTTGCCAACACTGCCATCAGGCAGGTCCTTCCAATTATATGACATAGCTTTTAATCTTCCTCGTTCTGAATTTCTTAAACCCTCTTGGGACGCTACTTTTTCAGCAAGCCTAACAGCTCGTTGGTAGTTCGTAATGTTATGTCCTTCGTCATCAGCATCTACTCCCTCCCTCGCTGCAATGATTGCTGCCCTAGACTCCAACAATTTAGCCTGTTCTTCTTGAGTGGGGGCTACTCTTATCTGGATCCCATGTGAGGATGCGAAATTCAAGGCAACTACTGCTGCAGTCCATACAACATTAGCTTTGTTTTTTGCCTCACCTACCTGTGCCTTGGCAGACCGTTCTAAACCAGTAATCGCTCCCACGACATGAATCCATAGGCACAGGATAGGATTGGCTGCTAGGGAATAGGCAGAGCGCTCACAGGTGCCTAAATCGAGGTGATAGGGAAAATAGCCATCCCGCTTGTTCAGCTCTTCATCGGGTTTTGCGATGCGCATTAAGTCATCAATCAGCTCGGGAAGGTACATGAAGCTGAACAATTCGCTTGACTTAAGTCCCAAATGTGCGGATACTGCAGTTATGGAAGTTAGTGCCACACATCCTCTGTAACGACTTCCTAAGGTCGCAATTCGTATATGTGAATTCTTGCACCTAGGAACTTTGGAATAAAACATGTCAATAAGACATATGATTCTTTTGTAGTTTTCTGTTAATTTATCCTCAGAATTGTAGTTAACCATGGTGCTTATATCCCTATCAGTAAAATCCCACCCGCGGCTCTTGAAATGACTATGTAACCGCTCCCTAATACTTGTTGCGTAGGCTTCGCTTCCTTGCCTTGCTAGGATTTTTCTGTAAAGCATGAGTAATACCACAAACTTGGAAGTCATAGCAGCTGGTGTGGCTGGTATTGCTGTAATTACCCCAGGGGGGAGGTCTTCAAATTCTAATTCGCATAAGTCTAGAGGAGATAATAAGGTCCTATCACCACCTATGTCTACCCCATTAACGGTCCATTCTTCTTCGTAGTTAGCATCAAATTGAGCAGGGTTGAAGCCTATATAATTGACCATAAAAGTTGCAACAGTCAAATCAAACCACTTATTCCTATTTATCATATCGCATAACCTAGAGTAAGACTGAGCTAAATCCTCGTTATAATTGGATATTTTTACTAAGCCTGGGTTTTCGATCCAATAGGCACTTGGATAGGTGGGTTCTATGTCCAAAGAAACCGGCTCAACACAGTGTGGAACAGCTGCTAAAGTAGGGTCAACAACGTAAAACGTATTTGAGATCATTTTGTTTAGAGCTGTTACTGGCAGAATTGAAAGCAGGCTGTCCAAGCTTGGTAGGATCAGACTTACAACTCTGAACTTTTGTTGACATTCGGCAGCAATAAACCGGACTGACCACACACACCCTCACCGCACAGTTTCACAACATACTAAAGCACTTCAACTTTTTCAACTTGAAAGTTCATATACACTAATCTCATCCTTCAAAAGTCTATAACAAGGAACACACATTTTGGCTGAACACTATACTTGGTAAAATTCTCACTATACTTGGCAACACACTTTGAACACATTTCAAAAAAAATTTAAAATTTTTCGCTCAACCCAAAACTCCATCACAACCAAACACAGAAAAAATTATAATACAGTACAGTTTGTAAACAGGGGAACAACCGCAACTGCTACCCCAACAATCAGACATTTGTACCAACAAAACATTTGTACTAATAACAAAAAACATTTCGACTCAAGGAAAAACATTAAAAGGTTGTTTCTATATATAAACAAAAAAAAAATTTTTTAGAACTTAATTTAATTTAGATTTTCCTTTAACATATATTATCAAATTTTCCTTTAAATTAAATAATTGAAATTATTAAAAACTTTATCTTCTAGGTCTTAGATTGTATCTTTGCTGTTGCTGCGGTCGAGGTGTTATTAAAAAATACCTTCTTTGTTTACGTGGAAATTGATTAGATTTTGGCAGTACATCGTCCCTCCCCAGGGAACCACCCGGAAGATTCAAATTTCCATCTAAAACTAAATAATTCTGAATATCATCGTGACGTTTTTCCACCCGTTTAACTCTATCTATATGAACTCTTTTAATGACTTTGTTATTACTTTTTAATTGAATTTCCACATTAACAGGGGATAAAATCTTTGTAATCACAAAAGGACCTTTATTTGGTTTCGATAATTTCTTAGATAAGTATCTCCTCAATTTGTGAAAATAAACATTCTTAAACATTAACGAAGGAAAACATTCAATTTTGAAAATCAACACTTCCAAAATTCTAAGTCCCTAACTTTTTATAATTAAAAGCAAATTTTACAAAAAGTCTAAATAAATTCCTTTAGTGAATCATAAAATTGAGTTACTATTTAAAATCATTACTAAAAATATAAATAACTTAAATAGATGCTAAAAGATTTCGTTCTTAACAATAACACGCTTTTTGCTCGCCATTTTCAACAATTCTTATCATTTTCAAAATTTTACTAGAACACAGAATAAATACTATCAATATAAAAACAATGTGGTAAGCAGTTGGAAAAATTTGGGTCTATGGCCTTACAATTAACAAAGCTATCGAACCATGTGCATGGAAATTAACGAACACGTGGCATCAATCCACCGCAAAAATCAAAAATAAAATTTAAGTTCCTTAGCAAAGACATTAGAAAATTTCATCAATTACTTAATTTAATAAAATAATTACTTCTCAAAGAATTTAAACCGCAAATACAAAAAAAAATTTACTGACCAGAACTTTCCTAACATATTAAATTTACCGCGTGGGCCGCTGGTCACGGCACCATTTTATGTTGTATCGGTTTAAATGAAAAAAGAATTTAACGAAAAGGTCGCACTAAAATATTTGATCGTATAGTGTTTTACTAATAAAGATACAACATTAAGGAATGCAATTCAAACGTGATTACAACTAATGAGAAAAGTTAAGCTGAAAAATAAGAATATTAAGTTGAAAATAAAACAAATCCGTTAAAGAAATAAATCATTAAGTTTATTCATTTTAGAAAAACAAAATCATCTTGATTATAAAATATTTAAATGAATTTCACAAATTTGCACATGGCTTTACTAGCAGTGTTTTGGAATACATGATTAAATTGGCACTAACTTTTAGATTAATATTAACAATTAAATTTTAAGTTTCATTTAGAGATTAAATTTTAATTTAGCTGCAGCTAAAAAGAAAAATATAAACTTATCGGGACAGCATGCTTAAAATCGGGTAGTCGCTAGCGACCACACCTCCAAGGATCGACGTCTCCAGTTGATGCTAGTCAAAGGGCAGAGTGCGAGAAAATGGTTTTTCTGCCCTAGTTTGCAGGCGGTGGCGCTGACAGCGGTCCTCTCCAATTGGTCCAGACAACAGGACTCGACCATCATCCTGGAGGGGTGAGCATTTGGTGTCGCCCTCTATTGATGATGAACCGAACTACTTAAGCTTGTATTATAATTACCTTGGTTATTTAAAAGTGCCAATAAATGTTAATAAATATAAAGTGCCAATAAAAGTTAATAATTAAGCATACAAAAATATAAACTGGCCATATTACAAAAGTCTAACACCCATCCTAACATTCCATCCGGGCAAGGAAGAAAAAAAAATCAAAGATTTTTTTTTTTTTTTTTTTTCAAAATATACATATCTTTATTCACATTTAAAACAATATACAATTTACATAATTTTCTGGTGGTATCCGTCTTGATCACAGTCCTTGGTTATAATTTTGATAAGTAGTTCATAATTGTTTAATTGTCTAGCCCGGATTCGGAACTCGTTTCGTTATCTTCTGTGCTTTCTTCCATTTGTTCCTCTACAGGTTCGTCCAGTACAGCATCATCCCTATCCTGAATAGCTATGGGTAGTCCGCCACATATTTTATAAATATATTTGCCAACACTGCCATCAGGCAGGTCCTTCCAATTATATGACATAGCTTTTAATCTTTCTCGTTCTGAATTTCTTAAACCCTCTTGGGACGCTACTTTTTCAGCAAGCCTAACAGCTCGTTGGTAGTTCGTAATGTTATGTCCTTCGTCATCAGCATCTACTCCCTCCCTCGCTGCAATGATTGCTGCCCTAGACTCCAACAATTTAGCCTGTTCTTCTTGAGTGGGGGCTACTCTTATCTGGATCCCATGTGAGGATGCGAAATTCAAGGCAACTACTGCTGCAGTCCATACAACATTAGCTTTGTTTTTTGCCTCACCTACCTGTGCCTTGGCAGACCGTTCTAAACCAGTAATCGCTCCCACGACATGAATCCATAGGCACAGGGTAGGATTGGCTGCTAGGGAATAGGCAGAGCGCTCACAGGTGCCTAAATCGAGGTGATAGGGAAAATAGCCATCCCGCTTGTTCAGCTCTTCATCGGGTTTTGCGATGCGCATTAAGTCATCAATCAGCTCGGGAAGGTACATGAAGCTGAACAATTCGCTTGACTTAAGTCCCAAATGTGCGGATACTGCAGTTATGGAAGTTAGTGCCACACATCCTCTGTAACGACTTCCTAAGGTCGCAATTCGTATATGTGAATTCTTGCACCTAGGAACTTTGGAATAAAACATGTCAATAAGACATATGATTCTTTTGTAGTTTTCTGTTAATTTATCCTCAGAATTGTAGTTAACCATGGTGCTTATATCCCTATCAGTAAAATCCCACCCGCGGCTCTTGAAATGACTATGTAACCGCTCCCTAATACTTGTTGCGTAGGCTTCGCTTTCTTGCCTTGCTAGGATTTTTCTGTAAAGCATGAGTAATACCACAAACTTGGAAGTCATAGCAGCTGGTGTGGCTGGTATTGCTGTAATTACCCCAGGGGGGAGGTCTTCAAATTCTAATTCGCATAAGTCTAGAGGAGATAATAAGGTCCTATCACCACCTATGTCTACCCCATTAACGGTCCATTCTTCTTCGTAGTTAGCATCAAATTGAGCAGGGTTGAAGCCTATATAATTGACCATAAAAGTTGCAACAGTCAAATCAAACCACTTATTCCTATTTATCATATCGCATAACCTAGAGTAAGACTGAGCTAAATCCTCGTTATAATTGGATATTTTTACTAAGCCTGGGTTTTCGATCCAATAGGCACTTGGATAGGTGGGTTCTATGTCCAAAGAAACCGGCTCAACACAGTGTGGAACAGCTGCTAAAGTAGGGTCAACAACGTAAAACGTATTTGAGATCATTTTGTTTAGAGCTGTTACTGGCAGAATTGAAAGCAGGCTGTCCAAGCTTGGTAGGATCAGACTTACAACTCTGAACTTTTGTTGACATTCGGCAGCAATAAACCGGACTGACCACACACACCCTCACCGCACAGTTTCACAACATACTAAAGCACTTCAACTTTTTCAACTTGAAAGTTCATATACACTAATCTCATCCTTCAAAAGTCTATAACAAGGAACACACATTTTGGCTGAACACTATACTTGGTAAAATTCTCACTATACTTGGCAACACACTTTGAACACATTTCAAAAAAAATTTAAAATTTTTCGCTCAACCCAAAACTCCATCACAACCAAACACAGAAAAAATTATAATACAGTACAGTTTGTAAACAGGGGAACAACCGCAACTGCTACCCCAACAATCAGACATTTGTACCAACAAAACATTTGTACTAATAACAAAAAACATTTCGACTCAAGGAAAAACATTAAAAGGTTGTTTCTATATATAAACAAAAAAAAATTTTTTAGAACTTAATTTAATTTAGATTTTCCTTTAACATATATTATCAAATTTTCCTTTAAATTAAATAATTGAAATTATTAAAAACTTTATCTTCTAGGTCTTAGATTGTATCTTTGCTGTTGCTGCGGTCGAGGTGTTATTAAAAAATACCTTCTTTGTTTACGTGGAAATTGATTAGATTTTGGCAGTACATCGTCCCTCCCCAGGGAACCACCCGGAAGATTCAAATTTCCATCTAAAACTAAATAATTCTGAATATCATCGTGACGTTTTTCCACCCGTTTAACTCTATCTATATGAACTCTTTTAATGACTTTGTTATTACTTTTTAATTGAATTTCCACATTAACAGGGGATAAAATCTTTGTAATCACAAAAGGACCTTTATTTGGTTTCGATAATTTCTTAGATAAGTATCTCCTCAATTTGTGAAAATAAACATTCTTAAACATTAACGAAGGAAAACATTCAATTTTGAAAATCAACACTTCCAAAATTCTAAGTCCCTAACTTTTTATAATTAAAAGCAAATTTTACAAAAAGTCTAAATAAATTCCTTTAGTGAATCATAAAATTGAGTTACTATTTAAAATCATTACTAAAAATATAAATAACTTAAATAGATGCTAAAAGATTTCGTTCTTAACAATAACACGCTTTTTGCTCGCCATTTTCAACAATTCTTATCATTTTCAAAATTTTACTAGAACACAGAATAAATACTATCAATATAAAAACAATGTGGTAAGCAGTTGGAAAAATTTGGGTCTATGGCCTTACAATTAACAAAGCTATCGAACCATGTGCATGGAAATTAACGAACACGTGGCATCAATCCACCGCAAAAATCAAAAATAAAATTTAAGTTCCTTAGCAAAGACATTAGAAAATTTCATCAATTACTTAATTTAATAAAATAATTACTTCTCAAAGAATTTAAACCGCAAATACAAAAAAAAATTTACTGACCAGAACTTTCCTAACATATTAAATTTACCGCGTGGGCCGCTGGTCACGGCACCATTTTATGTTGTATCGGTTTAAATGAAAAAAGAATTTAACGAAAAGGTCGCACTAAAATATTTGATCGTATAGTGTTTTACTAATAAAGATACAACATTAAGGAATGCAATTCAAACGTGATTACAACTAATGAGAAAAGTTAAGCTGAAAAATAAGAATATTAAGTTGAAAATAAAACAAATCCGTTAAAGAAATAAATCATTAAGTTTATTCATTTTAGAAAAACAAAATCATCTTGATTATAAAATATTTAAATGAATTTCACAAATTTGCACATGGCTTTACTAGCAGTGTTTTGGAATACATGATTAAATTGGCACTAACTTTTAGATTAATATTAACAATTAAATTTTAAGTTTCATTTAGAGATTAAATTTTAATTTAGCTGCAGCTAAAAAGAAAAATATAAACTTATCGGGACAGCATGCTTAAAATCGGGTAGTCGCTAGCGACCACACCTCCAAGGATCGACGTCTCCAGTTGATGCTAGTCAAAGGGCAGAGTGCGAGAAAATGGTTTTTCTGCCCTAGTTTGCAGGCGGTGGCGCTGACAGCGGTCCTCTCCAATTGGTCCAGACAACAGGACTCGACCATCATCCTGGAGGGGTGAGCATTTGGTGTCGCCCTCTATTGATGATGAACCGAACTACTTAAGCTTGTATTATAATTACCTTGGTTATTTAAAAGTGCCAATAAATGTTAATAAATATAAAGTGCCAATAAAAGTTAATAATTAAGCATACAAAAATATAAACTGGCCATATTACAAAAGTCTAACACCCATCCTAACATTCCATCCGGGCAAGGAAGAAAAAAAAATCAAAGATTTTTTTTTTTTTTTTTCAAAATATACATATCTTTATTCACATTTAAAACAATATACAATTTACATAATTTTCTGGTGGTATCCGTCTTGATCACAGTCCTTGGTTATAATTTTGATAAGTAGTTCATAATTGTTTAATTGTCTAGCCCGGATTCGGAACTCGTTTCGTTATCTTCTGTGCTTTCTTCCATTTGTTCCTCTACAGGTTCGTCCAGTACAGCATCATCCCTATCCTGAATAGCTATGGGTAGTCCGCCACATATTTTATAAATATATTTGCCAACACTGCCATCAGGCAGGTCCTTCCAATTATATGACATAGCTTTTAATCTTTCTCGTTCTGAATTTCTTAAACCCTCTTGGGACGCTACTTTTTCAGCAAGCCTAACAGCTCGTTGGTAGTTCGTAATGTTATGTCCTTCGTCATCAGCATCTACTCCCTCCCTCGCTGCAATGATTGCTGCCCTAGACTCCAACAATTTAGCCTGTTCTTCTTGAGTGGGGGCTACTCTTATCTGGATCCCATGTGAGGATGCGAAATTCAAGGCAACTACTGCTGCAGTCCATACAACATTAGCTTTGTTTTTTGCCTCACCTACCTGTGCCTTGGCAGACCGTTCTAAACCAGTAATCGCTCCCACGACATGAATCCATAGGCACAGGGTAGGATTGGCTGCTAGGGAATAGGCAGAGCGCTCACAGGTGCCTAAATCGAGGTGATAGGGAAAATAGCCATCCCGCTTGTTCAGCTCTTCATCGGGTTTTGCGATGCGCATTAAGTCATCAATCAGCTCGGGAAGGTACATGAAGCTGAACAATTCGCTTGACTTAAGTCCCAAATGTGCGGATACTGCAGTTATGGAAGTTAGTGCCACACATCCTCTGTAACGACTTCCTAAGGTCGCAATTCGTATATGTGAATTCTTGCACCTAGGAACTTTGGAATAAAACATGTCAATAAGACATATGATTCTTTTGTAGTTTTCTGTTAATTTATCCTCAGAATTGCAGTTAACCATGGTGCTTATATCCCTATCAGTAAAATCCCACCCGCGGCTCTTGAAATGACTATGTAACCGCTCCCTAATACTTGTTGCGTAGGCTTCGCTTCCTTGCCTTGCTAGGATTTTTCTGTAAAGCATGAGTAATACCACAAACTTGGAAGTCATAGCAGCTGGTGTGGCTGGTATTGCTGTAATTACCCCAGGGGGGAGGTCTTCAAATTCTAATTCGCATAAGTCTAGAGGAGATAATAAGGTCCTATCACCACCTATGTCTACCCCATTAACGGTCCATTCTTCTTCGTAGTTAGCATCAAATTGAGCAGGGTTGAAGCCTATATAATTGACCATAAAAGTTGCAACAGTCAAATCAAACCACTTATTCCTATTTATCATATCGCATAACCTAGAGTAAGACTGAGCTAAATCCTCGTTATAATTGGATATTTTTACTAAGCCTGGGTTTTCGATCCAATAGGCACTTGGATAGGTGGGTTCTATGTCCAAAGAAACCGGCTCAACACAGTGTGGAACAGCTGCTAAAGTAGGGTCAACAACGTAAAACGTATTTGAGATCATTTTGTTTAGAGCTGTTACTGGCAGAATTGAAAGCAGGCTGTCCAAGCTTGGTAGGATCAGACTTACAACTCTGAACTTTTGTTGACATTCGGCAGCAATAAACCGGACTGACCACACACACCCTCACCGCACAGTTTCACAACATACTAAAGCACTTCAACTTTTTCAACTTGAAAGTTCATATACACTAATCTCATCCTTCAAAAGTCTATAACAAGGAACACACATTTTGGCTGAACACTATACTTGGTAAAATTCTCACTATACTTGGCAACACACTTTGAACACATTTCAAAAAAAATTTAAAATTTTTCGCTCAACCCAAAACTCCATCACAACCAAACACAGAAAAAATTATAATACAGTACAGTTTGTAAACAGGGGAACAACCGCAACTGCTACCCCAACAATCAGACATTTGTACCAACAAAACATTTGTACTAATAACAAAAAACATTTCGACTCAAGGAAAAACATTAAAAGGTTGTTTCTATATATAAACAAAAAAAAAATTTTTTAGAACTTAATTTAATTTAGATTTTCCTTTAACATATATTATCAAATTTTCCTTTAAATTAAATAATTGAAATTATTAAAAACTTTATCTTCTAGGTCTTAGATTGTATCTTTGCTGTTGCTGCGGTCGAGGTGTTATTAAAAAATACCTTCTTTGTTTACGTGGAAATTGATTAGATTTTGGCAGTACATCGTCCCTCCCCAGGGAACCACCCGGAAGATTCAAATTTCCATCTAAAACTAAATAATTCTGAATATCATCGTGACGTTTTTCCACCCGTTTAACTCTATCTATATGAACTCTTTTAATGACTTTGTTATTACTTTTTAATTGAATTTCCACATTAACAGGGGATAAAATCTTTGTAATCACAAAAGGACCTTTATTTGGTTTCGATAATTTCTTAGATAAGTATCTCCTCAATTTGTGAAAATAAACATTCTTAAACATTAACGAAGGAAAACATTCAATTTTAAAAATCAACACTTCCAAAATTCTAAGTCCCTAACTTTTTATAATTAAAAGCAAATTTTACAAAAAGTCTAAATAAATTCCTTTAGTGAATCATAAAATTGAGTTACTATTTAAAATCATTACTAAAAATATAAATAACTTAAATAGATGCTAAAAGATTTCGTTCTTAACAATAACACGCTTTTTGCTCGCCATTTTCAACAATTCTTATCATTTTCAAAATTTTACTAGAACACAGAATAAATACTATCAATATAAAAACAATGTGGTAAGCAGTTGGAAAAATTTGGGTCTATGGCCTTACAATTAACAAAGCTATCGAACCATGTGCATGGAAATTAACGAACACGTGGCATCAATCCACCGCAAAAATCAAAAATAAAATTTAAGTTCCTTAGCAAAGACATTAGAAAATTTCATCAATTACTTAATTTAATAAAATAATTACTTCTCAAAGAATTTAAACCGCAAATACAAAAAAAAATTTACTGACCAGAACTTTCCTAACATATTAAATTTACCGCGTGGGCCGCTGGTCACGGCACCATTTTATGTTGTATCGGTTTAAATGAAAAAAGAATTTAACGAAAAGGTCGCACTAAAATATTTGATCGTATAGTGTTTTACTAATAAAGATACAACATTAAGGAATGCAATTCAAACGTGATTACAACTAATGAGAAAAGTTAAGCTGAAAAATAAGAATATTAAGTTGAAAATAAAACAAATCCGTTAAAGAAATAAATCATTAAGTTTATTCATTTTAGAAAAACAAAATCATCTTGATTATAAAATATTTAAATGAATTTCACAAATTTGCACATGGCTTTACTAGCAGTGTTTTGGAATACATGATTAAATTGGCACTAACTTTTAGATTAATATTAACAATTAAATTTTAAGTTTCATTTAGAGATTAAATTTTAATTTAGCTGCAGCTAAAAAGAAAAATATAAACTTATCGGGACAGCATGCTTAAAATCGGGTAGTCGCTAGCGACCACACCTCCAAGGATCGACGTCTCCAGTTGATGCTAGTCAAAGGGCAGAGTGCGAGAAAATGGTTTTTCTGCCCTAGTTTGCAGGCGGTGGCGCTGACAGCGGTCCTCTCCAATTGGTCCAGACAACAGGACTCGACCATCATCCTGGAGGGGTGAGCATTTGGTGTCGCCCTCTATTGATGATGAACCGAACTACTTAAGCTTGTATTATAATTACCTTGGTTATTTAAAAGTGCCAATAAATGTTAATAAATATAAAGTGCCAATAAAAGTTAATAATTAAGCATACAAAAATATAAACTGGCCATATTACAAAAGTCTAACACCCATCCTAACATTCCATCCGGGCAAGGAAGAAAAAAAAATCAAAGATTTTTTTTTTTTTTTTTTTCAAAATATACATATCTTTATTCACATTTAAAACAATATACAATTTACATAATTTTCTGGTGGTATCCGTCTTGATCACAGTCCTTGGTTATAATTTTGATAAGTAGTTCATAATTGTTTAATTGTCTAGCCCGGATTCGGAACTCGTTTCGTTATCTTCTGTGCTTTCTTCCATTTGTTCCTCTTTAGGTTCGTCCAGTACAGCATCATCCCTATCCTGAATAGCTATGGGTAGTCCGCCACATACTTTATAAATATATTTGCCAACACTGCCATCAGGCAGGTCCTTCCAATTATATGACATAGCTTTTAATCTTTCTCGTTCTGAATTTCTTAAACCCTCTTGGGACGCTACTTTTTCAGCAAGCCTAACAGCTCGTTGGTAGTTCGTAATGTTATGTCCTTCGTCATCAGCATCTACTCCCTCCCTCGCTGCAATGATTGCTGCCCTAGACTCCAACAATTTAGCCTGTTCTTCTTGAGTGGGGGCTACTCTTATCTGGATCCCATGTGAGGATGCGAAATTCAAGGCAACTACTGCTGCAGTCCATACAACATTAGCTTTGTTTTTTGCCTCACCTACCTGTGCCTTGGCAGACCGTTCTAAACCAGTAATCGCTCCCACGACATGAATCCATAGGCACAGGGTAGGATTGGCTGCTAGGGAATAGGCAGAGCGCTCACAGGTGCCTAAATCGAGGTGATAGGGAAAATAGCCATCCCGCTTGTTCAGCTCTTCATCGGGTTTTGCGATGCGCATTAAGTCATCAATCAGCTCGGGAAGGTACATGAAGCTGAACAATTCGCTTGACTTAAGTCCCAAATGTGCGGATACTGCAGTTATGGAAGTTAGTGCCACACATCCTCTGTAACGACTTCCTAAGGTCGCAATTCGTATATGTGAATTCTTGCACCTAGGAACTTTGGAATAAAACATGTCAATAAGACATATGATTCTTTTGTAGTTTTCTGTTAATTTATCCTCAGAATTGTAGTTAACCATGGCGCTTATATCCCTATCAGTAAAATCCCACCCGCGGCTCTTGAAATGACTATGTAACCGCTCCCTAATACTTGTTGCGTAGGCTTCGCTTCCTTGCCTTGCTAGGATTTTTCTGTAAAGCATGAGTAATACCACAAACTTGGAAGTCATAGCAGCTGGTGTGGCTGGTATTGCTGTAATTACCCCAGGGGGGAGGTCTTCAAATTCTAATTCGCATAAGTCTAGAGGAGATAATAAGGTCCTATCGCCACCTATGTCTACCCCATTAACGGTCCATTCTTCTTCGTAGTTAGCATCAAATTGAGCAGGGTTGAAGCCTATATAATTGACCATAAAAGTTGCAACAGTCAAATCAAACCACTTATTCCTATTTATCATATCGCATAACCTAGAGTAAGACTGAGCTAAATCCTCGTTATAATTGGATATTTTTACTAAGCCTGGGTTTTCGATCCAATAGGCACTTGGATAGGTGGGTTCTATGTCCAAAGAAACCGGCTCAACACAGTGTGGAACAGCTGCTAAAGTAGGGTCAACAACGTAAAACGTATTTGAGATCATTTTGTTTAGAGCTGTTACTGGCAGAATTGAAAGCAGGCTGTCCAAGCTTGGTAGGATCAGACTTACAACTCTGAACTTTTGTTGACATTCGGCAGCAATAAACCGGACTGACCACACACACCCTCACCGCACAGTTTCACAACATACTAAAGCACTTCAACTTTTTCAACTTGAAAGTTCATATACACTAATCTCATCCTTCAAAAGTCTATAACAAGGAACACACATTTTGGCTGAACACTATACTTGGTAAAATTCTCACTATACTTGGCAACACACTTTGAACACATTTCAAAAAAAATTTAAAATTTTTCGCTCAACCCAAAACTCCATCACAACCAAACACAGAAAAAATTATAATACAGTACAGTTTGTAAACAGGGGAACAACCGCAACTGCTACCCCAACAATCAGACATTTGTACCAACAAAACATTTGTACTAATAACAAAAAACATTTCGACTCAAGGAAAAACATTAAAAGGTTGTTTCTATATATAAACAAAAAAAAATTTTTTAGAACTTAATTTAATTTAGATTTTCCTTTAACATATATTATCAAATTTTCCTTTAAATTAAATAATTGAAATTATTAAAAACTTTATCTTCTAGGTCTTAGATTGTATCTTTGCTGTTGCTGCGGTCGAGGTGTTATTAAAAAATACCTTCTTTGTTTACGTGGAAATTGATTAGATTTTGGCAGTACATCGTCCCTCCCCAGGGAACCACCCGGAAGATTCAAATTTCCATCTAAAACTAAATAATTCTGAATATCATCGTGACGTTTTTCCACCCGTTTAACTCTATCTATATGAACTCTTTTAATGACTTTGTTATTACTTTTTAATTGAATTTCCACATTAACAGGGGATAAAATCTTTGTAATCACAAAAGGACCTTTATTTGGTTTCGATAATTTCTTAGATAAGTATCTCCTCAATTTGTGAAAATAAACATTCTTAAACATTAACGAAGGAAAACATTCAATTTTGAAAATCAACACTTCCAAAATTCTAAGTCCCTAACTTTTTATAATTAAAAGCAAATTTTACAAAAAGTCTAAATAAATTCCTTTAGTGAATCATAAAATTGAGTTACTATTTAAAATCATTACTAAAAATATAAATAACTTAAATAGATGCTAAAAGATTTCGTTCTTAACAATAACACGCTTTTTGCTCGCCATTTTCAACAATTCTTATCATTTTCAAAATTTTACTAGAACACAGAATAAATACTATCAATATAAAAACAATGTGGTAAGCAGTTGGAAAAATTTGGGTCTATGGCCTTACAATTAACAAAGCTATCGAACCATGTGCATGGAAATTAACGAACACGTGGCATCAATCCACCGCAAAAATCAAAAATAAAATTTAAGTTCCTTAGCAAAGACATTAGAAAATTTCATCAATTACTTAATTTAATAAAATAATTACTTCTCAAAGAATTTAAACCGCAAATACAAAAAAAAATTTACTGACCAGAACTTTCCTAACATATTAAATTTACCGCGTGGGCCGCTGGTCACGGCACCATTTTATGTTGTATCGGTTTAAATGAAAAAAGAATTTAACGAAAAGGTCGCACTAAAATATTTGATCGTATAGTGTTTTACTAATAAAGATACAACATTAAGGAATGCAATTCAAACGTGATTACAACTAATGAGAAAAGTTAAGCTGAAAAATAAGAATATTAAGTTGAAAATAAAACAAATCCGTTAAAGAAATAAATCATTAAGTTTATTCATTTTAGAAAAACAAAATCATCTTGATTATAAAATATTTAAATGAATTTCACAAATTTGCACATGGCTTTACTAGCAGTGTTTTGGAATACATGATTAAATTGGCACTAACTTTTAGATTAATATTAACAATTAAATTTTAAGTTTCATTTAGAGATTAAATTTTAATTTAGCTGCAGCTAAAAAGAAAAATAAAAAGAAAAATATAAACTTATCGGGACAGCATGCTTAAAATCGGGTAGTCGCTAGCGACCACACCTCCAAGGATCGACGTCTCCAGTTGATGCTAGTCAAAGGGCAGAGTGCGAGAAAATGGTTTTTCTGCCCTAGTTTGCAGGCGGTGGCGCTGACAGCGGTCCTCTCCAATTGGTCCAGACAACAGGACTCGACCATCATCCTGGAGGGGTGAGCATTTGGTGTCGCCCTCTATTGATGATGAACCGAACTACTTAAGCTTGTATTATAATTACCTTGGTTATTTAAAAGTGCCAATAAATGTTAATAAATATAAAGTGCCAATAAAAGTTAATAATTAAGCATACAAAAATATAAACTGGCCATATTACAAAAGTCTAACACCCATCCTAACAAATGGAACTAACCTGAAATTGCGTTACATGGAGAGGAAAACCACGAACACCTCCCATGATTAGTCCGACGGCAAAGATACTTTAACCCATGATCCGTAAACCACTGAAGACATTTTACTTCAGCACTGTGGTCTGTGCGAGCTGGATGCGGAATTTGTATAGACTAGCCATCACTGGGATGTGAACCCGGTTCACCTCATTAGAAGGCGATCGCTCTATACCCTGAGCCACACGGCTCTCATATGGGTTTATATATTGACAGACATAAATGTTCACAATTACAAATTAATAAATTATTTACTATATATATTAAATAATAAATAGATTGTTCCGCCAAAAGAAAGTCGTCGATCATTTACGGTTCCGTTGCCGAAAAAAAGAACTGTTGGTGTAAATAACAGATGTTTAAGAAACTAATATTTAACTTTAACGCTAAATTGGCAAAATAAGAAGAATAAGTTTTTATAATTGAAAAAGATAATATTACAGAGAGCATTTCTATTTTAAGATATGACTAAATTCGCTGAAAACATTTTTTTTAATGTAAGAATGTTTGCACTCGCCATTGATATCATTTTTCAGTACGCAAAGCGTAAATATGCTTTTTCCTGGACTCTCAGTTATTCTTTTACTTTATAAAATTCTGTCAGCATTTTCTAATTACTTTATTCAGTTTTTATGAAGCAAAACAAAAGTTTATTGCAAAAACGAGTTGGGCATAGATAGTTTCTGACATCTTACACGGAAATTGATGTTCGATCTTTTTTTTTTCTTCAAATTTATTTCTATGTTTTAAAATACGAGGTACTAATAATCTCCTTTTTGGTTTTATTTCACGCACGCAGCCAACTTTCATAGCAGCACTTACTTCTGCTATTATTTTAAGAAAAAAACAAGGAATGAGAGAAACCTCCATAATGTTAATATGAAGGCTAATAATTATTTTAAATGTAGGAAAAGTTTTTTCAAATTGTTGAGAATAGAGCATTAAAAACCTCTTAAATTTATCATAAGCCATTTGTCACTCACAGAATCCAAAACGAAAGTTGGGAAACCTCGACCTTCAAAGCAGAATGGGCACGTGTCAAAGCAGTAAAGTTTATATATATATATATAATGTGGCAGTCGGACAGAGTAGGAAAACAGACACAGAACTTTCATTACAGAAAATTAAATTTATTTGATCATTTTCAAATGGATGACGAACGAAGGTGAAGTTTACTCTATCAACGATCAGACTTTCTGTTAGGAAAAATCTTGCAAAAAATCAGAAAATGTTTCGATTTAGGGAAAAAAGGGAAATCTTTGAGATTACTATTGGTTTATTAAATCGGTCTCTCGATTCCTACAAAATTAAAGAGAAAAATGTCTTTAATGAATGCATACTTGAGCCGAAAATAGATTTAAGGACAGGATGTGGCTTTTAAAATTGTGAGAAAGTGTGTCGATTGGAATAATAAATTAGGAAGAGGTTTTATAGAAAAGAAATAACATAAAAAGATTAATAGAAGCTTTTTATGTTACAGGGAAGACTTTCCCTAACAGAAAGACTAATCGTCGATAGAGTAAACTTCACCTTTCGCTCGTCATCCATTTGAAAATGATCAAATAATTTTAATTTGCTTTTATTAAAGTCCTGTGTATGTTTTCCTGCTCGGTCCGACTGCCATATTTTGCATGCATGCATATATATATATATGTGTGTGTGCAGATCTCTAAAACCTTTAACTTTTGATTATAATAAAAAAACAATAGGCACACTATTTTTACACCTCCTGAATTGTTTGAAACTGTATAAAATATCAGAAAATAATCGTGAACATTGAAAACTTTGATGTTAATGTTAAATTATTATGTTAAATTCAATTAATCAATCCTGGGGTTACGGTTTGACAGAGTTACGGTCTGGACAACCTAGAGAATAGATCGAATTCGATTAATGATTCCTGAGATTCGCCTATATATATATATATGTTATACACAACATACAAGTGATATCAAAAATTAAAAAATCTAAGTTAATATGGGTGGTTTCAACTTTTTATCCGCACGTGAGATGCTTGGAAATATTTGTCGAAAAAAAAATAATGTTATTATGTATCTATACCTGAAGTATCTTAGTTCTAAATGTCAATACGATAAAATAGTTTTATTTACATTTATGAAAAAGCCTGTATTAAATTAAAAATCTATATTGTCCCTCCGCTATGAAATCGGTCACATGTATGCTTGTATACAGCATGTAATTCCTGTTTCTGCTTTGTACTGCTATAAATAAATAATAAAGATTGAAAATATTTTAGATTCAAAAATGTTTCACAACTGGAAAAATATTTGCTATATTCATAAGTTTTAAATATTGCTTCGTGTATATATTAATTTCCCTAGTTTAGTTTCCTAGTTAACTTGATTTTAAGTCTAGTTTAGTGTGTTAACCATGACCTATTCGTCCAAAAGAAAGAAAGAAAAAAAAACCTTGTTTTGGAACAGAATCTATGAGTTCAAAATTATTTTACTGTAACTTAATATAAAAACATTAAGTCTGCATTTTTAATCAGGAGTGGATGTGCAAAGGAGTTCTGAGTTTACAAATGTACTCTGGATTATCAAGTATTAATTGGATGTTTGTTGAAGGTCTTCTCTTGCATAGCAGGGTGACTGTTCATATTTTTAAGAAAGATGCACCTTTCAAATTATATTATTTCATTGGTTGGGGTAAGTGACAAGTTCTCTTTTTGATTCTCTTGTAACTTTAAACGTTGTTGCTTTTATTTTGAACTTGCTTCAGATTTAACCCCAGAGAAATTTATAGTTTCTACCTTAATGTCAAAGCATATAAAAAACGAAGAGTTTTATTATGCGCGGCAAAATGGTATAACTCGTCCAAATAAATACAGCGCCACTCAACGGCAGGAAGTTTAACTATTTTATTAATGAGTTGATCGTTTCTTTTCTCTATTTTTAATTGAATTTATGAAGTTTGCAGTCTTATCATTTGGTAATTTTTATTTTAATTCTTTAAAATGTTTAGGAATTAATTATTTTAGAACGTTGAGTGATAATGAAGACAAAAGTGCATTTTGTTAAGTAAATTACGACTTATTTTAAACATTTTTATTTCTATCAATTCCTGCACATATAACAATTCTTTGTTCGTAATTAGAGTTACATACATATTTATATGGTTGACATGCCTTATTAATAAGTATTTATACCCTATTTCAACTAATAAAAGAGAAAATACGAAAAAAGCATGTATACTTTAATGTAGATTCTCTGTTAAACATCAGAACAGTTTTAAATATTAGTAGTAAGGAGATATAATTATTGACTATTTATCTATCAAAACACTCCTTGAATAAGTTAACGTATTATATACTATTGAATTAGTATTTAATATTTGTATTGGTAGTTACGCCACATTACTCCCTTGATAGAATTCAATGAACGAATACCAATAGTTGATTTATGCTGTTTATTTATTGCCTGGGAGAATCGTATATACTTCACTTGATTTTTGAGAGTTTTTTTAAATTAACTGTTTAATGTGGACCATTCATCGATGCTGACGGGTACATACACTCCTCAAAAGTGAAATTGCAACACCAAGAAATAATGCACGTAGCGTCATGCAAATTTCAGGAGCGAATAGTAATGAGATGGATATGCAAATGATTAAAAAAACAGACTAATCAGATGCGTGCGCAAATTTAATCATTTGCATATCCATCTCACTACTATTCGCTCCTGAAATTTGCATGAAAATAAAATTATTGCCTATTGTGCGGATAACACTAACGCAAATTTTGGTGGAAAAGCTAAAAGAGGCATCAATAACGTTTTTACGAAACTTAACGAACATTTGAACCAAGAAATTATTGGAGTAGGTTGTGCAGCGCACATTCTACAGAATACTATTCAAACAGCATCTGACTTACTTCCAGTTGATGATGAAAATATTATTGCAAAAATTTATTCGTATTTTTATATATATACTGTGCGTGTTGAAAGTTTGAAGGATTTTTGTGAAAGCGCAGAAATCGAATATAAAAGAATTCTTAGTTACAGCAAAACAGCTCTTTTACCAGCTGTGGAAAATATTTAAAAAATACACGAATCATTAAAATCATACTTTTTATCACAAGATAAATGTCCAAGAATATTGCAGCTTTTTTTTTTTTTTTTTTTTTTTTTTTGAAAATGACACATTACAAATTTGGCTTCCGTTTATCCACTACCAAGCTACATTATTTCAGAATGCTGTGAAAATTATTGAAGGGGACAAAATTTCAATTACAATGAATGTGTCAAATGAAATCAATAATTTAAAAATAAAATTACGAGTAAGAATTGATAACGATTACATTCCTTTAATTATATTCGAAAAGAAGGTTGGAAGAACAAGGTGGCATTAACGACCTGATTTTCTGAAACATGTCAAAAAATTTTTAATAATAACTGCTTGGAATATCTTGAAGAATGGACAATTCAATTCGAAGATATTAAAAATTTTCGTTTGGTGACATTAAAAAAATGAGATTTTATGGGAATATGTGGAAAAATCTTTTGAATATATTAGTAACCATTTTGCGAAAATGATCTTTTTGATGAGGTGTCATTGGTAAAAAGATATGTTACAGATGAAAAAATTAAATGTTGGTTGTCTGCAAATGTGGAAACAGACAAAAAATGGACGGAGTTATTCCTTCATTTTAAACAGAATAATATTCCTGATCAAATTATTTTGAAAATTGTAGAATTCGCGCTCCTTTCCAGGAACAAATACAGCAACAGAACGTGTTTTTTCTAGTATCAATAAAATATGGACAACTGAAAAAACGCAGTTGAACATTAAAACTTTAAAATCTATATTAAGTGTAAAATATAATTTGACCAATTCATGTGAAATATTTCACGACATTTTAATAAATGATCCGAATCTATTGCAAAGTATTCACTCTGATAAAAAATATGACCGTGTAAAAAAAAATCATAATTTTTTTAAATAGAAAATTTAATTTGATTAAAAATCATGATGTTCAAATTATTATTTTTTTGCAAATATATTTTAATAGTTACCAATAATTAATAATAAATACATTTTTGTACAAGTATAATGAATGTATACAATAAAATATATATAACTAAATTGTAATTCTCATTTCACCCGATTTGTCCCGCTTTTTCTCAATGAAAATGTGGTCACTTTAGACTATGTCAACCATTATCTATCAAAAGGAACCTCAAGATTGAAGATAAAAGATATCTAACTAGCTAAAGATAAAGAAAATATAAATCTAAGATAAAAGATTTGAAACTAATGAGAAAATTTTATGTTTCTACACAAATGCACAATGTAAAAAAAAAAAAAAAAAAAAAAAAAAAAACTTCAAAACCCTGACATAAATTCACGCAATCCAATCTTTTTTCAATAATTCTTATTGGAATGGAACTGAAAAAATTTACTTTCATACTATAAATAACAGCGAAATATTATTCGTTCATTCTACAAATGTAATGTACAAAATAAATAAAAATATTGCAGAGAGCCGTTGAGAGACAACTATTCAAATCTACAGAATTTACAAATAGTTTTCTTAAAGTGTTGTTAGAGGGTGCAGTGGCCCGTTGGGCTAGAAGAAACTTTTAGAAAAGCGTCATGATGGTGTTAGAATGGATTGTCCTGAGGCGTTGTTTTATCACCTTAATACAAGAGAGACTTATTTAGAAGGTTAGCAAATATTTATTCACCATAGTTGTTCTATTTTTCATCCAGGCTGTTGCCATCCAACATATAAGAATTAATTTATAATCATCTTGCTTAATCGATTCATTATCGATTAAAAATAATACTACAGTTCTTCAGTATTATCGGTAAAGTTTTTAACCTAGCTGGGTTTTTTTTTAATGAGTCGTCTAAATATTAGCTTAGTTTTAGGATTCAAAGGGACATCTAACACTTTTTAATAAGCTTAAGATTATTTTGATAAACTTTGTCTGATATATTGTATGCATTTGCTAGTTAACATATCTCTTATGACATCCCCTTTTTTTAGGCATTCCAGCAATATGTATAGGTATATGGTGTTTTCTAATGTCCCACTACCATCACACATATTGTTGGACAGGATACGGAAGTCATCAATACATTTGGTTCATTACCGGACCCATGATTTGTGCTTTATTGGTAACTATAAATTTCACTTAATTATTTAACATACGTGGCAAAATTCTTTTTCCTGTCTAATATATCTCCATTAATTGTTACCTCTGGTTTTTAAAATACTTTTAGATTGATACTTTTTTATTAAAGTTATTGTTTAAATTTAATTTAAATATAATTCTATGTTGTATAGTGTTTAATTATCTGAATTTATTATACAACTCAACTTGTTTGCTTTGTAACTGCTAACCCTGTTCTTATGTCAGTTGTCATGAAGAAGATGTAAACAAAACGCCAATCTTTTGTAAGAGAGTTTTATTTTCATTTATTCTACTTAATAACAATCCCACGATGTTTTTCTAGTATAAACTATTTTTTGTTCAATTCTTTCTTCGCTCTATACACAACAAAATTAATTACTATTTTAGTGTGGTAAATTGTTATTCCGAGAATATATACATATAAAAATGTATTAAACTAAATCGAATATAGCATAGTTGATGCTATAATATCGTAAGGGATACCTACAAAGTTTTTATTTGCTCTATTATTCTTTTAACGAAAACAAAAACCAAGCATGCTTAATCATGAGTGTAATGAAAATGTCTACAAGTCACAACGAGAGCTTTAAATTTAATGAATCACGAAACTTTTTAAAACATTATCGTACCAAAAGCAAACTAATAGTACGGTTTGTCAATTCTGCTACACTTAGGAAACGTTTCACATCAGTTTTTCAATTAACCAATCAATTTAAAGGAATGTAACAACGTTTTGAGCAGGCATGACAAATTGCGTTTGCACAAAGTGGACATCTTCACGTGGGATGAAGCAAGTAGGATAGACTGAGAAGCTCTTCAAATGATTGACAAACGTGATCATTAAAAAACTATCCATTTTGGTGGAATAGTCTTCCATTTCAGATCGTAATTTCAGATAGGTATTGTCTGTTATTAAAAAAAAACTTATCAAATAGTCTATGAAACTATAAATATTTCAATAATGAAGTACGCAATTTTACCCCCTCAATTGGATAAGGGTTATAAGTGGACAGTATCTTGACTAAATTGCGTTTGAAAATAATTAACTCTTATAAAACGAATTTCATCATATCTGGCAGCGATTCTCAGACACCGGAGCCTTTCAGTTAACATAACTATATTCAATCAAAATCACTTACGTTAGTATTCTTAAGTGAAAAAAAATGAAAAAATCTGCGAACAGATTTTATTATTAATACACATCAACGCTTTATTGGAAAAATTAAAGTAAAATTCCGTTTGCATTATTTTTTATAATCGCTGAAAACAGGTAACAAAAAATTAGTTTCAATTTATTTTTACTAACTAGAAATACATTTTTATAGTACATGTATAAGCTTTGGCAACTCTTCATGTATTATTTAAAAATATCAAAGAAATAACAAAGAAAGTAGTATAGGTCAATTCTAGTTTAAAAAAAAAAAAAAAAACTAATTCTAGTATGAGTGTTTGATATTTCAAGTATAATAATTTCAAAATACACTTACGAACTATTTGTATCTAATATACATATAAAAAGGAAACAATATACAAAATATATCATGCAAACATCAAATGTAATAAAATACTTGTAGGATTATCTTGTGTATTATTTCAGAGTAGCAAGAAATTTTTACTCAATTCAGATATAATAAAAAGCCAAAGTTTTCAATTATTACTTCATGAATTCAAATATTACTTCATATTAAAATATTTTAAAAAAATTATGAACAATAGCACTAATCAGTAAAAGGAAACAGGAGTCTTTCAACCAGGAATGATTTAAATTCATTTGCATCGATAACATAAAAATAGATTTACAATCATAGAATTTAACTATATCATCAAAAAGTGTTTATTTTCGTAAAGCAACGAATATGTTACATAAAATATAAAAATAAATTACGTATGGAATTTTAAAAACGATTTAAAGAAAAAATATAGACTTGGAATTCTTAAGATAGTGTTATAAAATGCAAATACCCTGTTTAACACACTTCCGAAGCAATTTTCGATGATTTTAAATTAAACATAACATTACGAACAATCTTATATATTTGTAGAGACCAGATTGAACCTTCTGTGGGCATTTAGTTAAAAGTGCAGACTTTGCTTTTGGGGAAAAGATTATTTTTATTCAAGGCTATTTATTTATTTTCGTTCTAATCCTCCTGGGAGATATTTTTAAGAAAAATTACTTTCTATTGAGTCGCTATCAATTTCGATCCTCCGGCATCAAAACGCGGAGTCTTTCAAGAGAAAGTGTCACTTATGATAATTTTAAAGTTAAAGCTTTGTCATTCAATTTTACCATCGATTGTGAGTAAGTAACTCGCCTCTCCCTTAAGAATAAACAAGTATTGCTTTTAATGGAGTTTTTGAAGACTGGTGATAGAGATAGCAAATCGAACTAAGCGAAGGGTTAGAAAATAAAGTGATGTAGTTTAAATTTGAAAAGAATCCCGTAGAAGTACGTGTTAAGTATTTTTGTATCCGAAGTTTTGGATTCATTTCTTTAGCTATCGAAAATACTTACGAAGAGTTTCATCATTCACAAAATTATATTGGCAAATTATTCAAATGATAAAAAAATTTCTACTTTAGTCAGTTACGTCGATAAATTATTGAATATAATATTTCATGTAGGAACTTTTAAGGAAGGTTTAATTTTTTTCTTGGCTATTTATTTTTGAACTAATCCTCAAGAGAGACACTTTCGATAGAAAAAATTCTTATTAAAAATTACTTAAATAATTTAATAAAATTTATAAAAAGAGTTTAATAAATCTTTTTTGTTACTTCCTATATTCCTTTATTAAACCATCTAGAAATCTCTGTCAAATTCTATTTTTACGGCATCAAAACGTGAAGTTTTAAAAAGGTATTAAATAAGAAAATTTCGATATTAAAGCCCTATCATTCAATAGTATTTTTGCGTTTCTGCGTGCTATTGGTGCTGATAACGCTATATATTACTGTATGATTAACTGACCTCATTATTGTCACCATTTCTATTGCTCCTTGGTACAATTGTGAACTTGTAGTAGGTGCTGATATTTACCTTCTGGTTCTTTTTACTGAACCAACAGACAGAAATATTTTTTTCAGAAGTGTCGGAAGGAGAAAAAAAATCTAGATTGCTATTACTCAACCAAATAATTTAATCATGAATTCAATAAAATAATTTGTATTTTGCTTATTTATGCAATCAGTGAGGCTGTGATGCCCAAAATAGAAAATGTTTTTTTTTTGTTATGTTATATGAGGATGACCTGACCACTCAAACCTCTGATGAACTGCATAAGCAGAAATTGTAAAAGCTGCAGCTACAACTTATTTCAACCTAGCAAAATAGCCATGATGGCAACATAGCCATTTCGCCTAACTGTCTTCACTGATGAGTTACCAAGTTCAAAAATAAATATGCAATGAGAAAGACGTTTTGCAATAGGGTGGATACAGACTCCATTAGGCCTTTTCTTCAGGAAAACTAAGAAGGATCATCTCCAGAATCATTTCATGTACTTTTAAAAAAGGTAGCATGAATTCATGTGGATACAGAAAAGTATCTCTGCACTGTTCTCTATTCTGCAGACGTTACAATGTGCAGTCTTGTAAAAATGGAAGGCCAATGACTTTTGACAACGAGGTTGTGGAGAGTAAAAGAATGGAATCAATGGAATGTTGTTCAATGCAAACTGGGTACCAAAACATTACGTAACATATTCCAGGACCTTCCAAAACACCTGAAAATTAACATCATTCAGTTTCTTAAGGAAATGAATATAAGTTTTATAATATATATATATATATATATATATATGTATATATATACATATATATATAATATTTATTAGTCCTGATATAATTTTTTTAAAAATAACATTAATAAAAATCTTTAAAACATTGCATCTAGGTGTATCTATCTTACTATGTATCACTACAACAATTATCATTGTGTTAAACTAAATCACAAAATTCATTTTTAATCGATATTGAGCAATAAATAATAAAAAATGTATTTTTTTAATTTTTCGTTATTCAAATTCAAAGAACTCAGTATTAGTCTCAAATTGTAGATAATTTAATTAAGTAAAAAAGCATCTAATTTTTTTTGTAACATTAATGTTATTATTTAGGAGGAACAAGGAAAAAAACAGGAAAAAGTTCTAAAACTTTAGTGATTATTCAAGGTGGCGGCACACGTGGTAGTCTGGGTAATTGCAAAACTTGCATTTTTCATCACTATACCAACCCAAACAACATATCCAAAAATTGAAACTACCCTAATTTTTGTAATCATTTATAATAATTTGACCAAACTAAAAAGAAATATACCAGAACTTAAAGATAAAGTTGAATATACAACATCAATTATTCTGGAGTTGTGCGTGATAGAGTCTAAGGTAAACCAAAGAAAGAACCGAGGTAATTTATGATTCAACACTCATTCAAAAACTGCTTACAAACAAAAGTGACATAACAAGCGTGAGAAGATCTAATCAAATTTATTCCATTCCCAAACGTAGAAATGCGATTCTAGAGCAGAGGGACAAATAGGAACTATATTTTTACAAAGGTTTGAATATGATTATTTTTATGTATTCACATTTGGTATTGAGATATTTCAGGTATGAATACATATTTACAAACTAACTTTTTTTAATCTTTATTAATTAAATATTTTGTGTAACATGGGGTTTTTTCGTTATTTATCACATAAGTGTTTTTATTTTTTATTTTATTCTCTTTAGATACCCGAAATAAAAGTAGAGTAATCCCGCAATTCAACTTAATATCTTTAAATATTAATTGGATCTATTATTCTAATTTTGCATTGTGTTTATATTTTTACTCAATAATGAAATTACTGAATCATGTCAATATCACCTTCCTTTGTTAAAAACGAATTCGGGATATATATATATATATAATCTCAAATTCGTTTTTCCAAGAGAGATTTGTAGCTCTAAACGCATTTAAAAAGCATAAAAATCTTAAATTTGAAATATTTTATAATGAAAATTTAATTGATAAGCATGTATAATTTTCCAACACAAACATCGTTTTTGTTTAGGTTAACAGTGTGTTTCTAGTGGATATCATTCGAATTTTAGTAACAAAGCGATTGTCCAATCAAACAGCTGAAACAACCCATGTACGGTAAGTTTTTTATTATTGTTAGTAGATACATTACATTATGATAACACTACATCATGGTATACTAATTTTTAAATGTTCATTAAAATGCTCCGGATAGAAAGAGATTTTTAAGTGCTCAGGTGGCACACACCGGTAAAACTGTTGCTCACTCCGCTCCGTGGATCGTGAATTCGATCCTGGCAGTTTAAATAAGCAGCAAACATGGATACGAAGCAATGTACACGTGAAATCTGTCATGGCTGAAAGTCTTCTCTTTGGTAGTAGCGGAGAAGTTTCCGAGGAGGAGTTTTTGATCACTGACCACGTGGTCTCAATGGAGTAAAAATTACATGGTATACCTACCATCATGACTGTATTACCATCCATGATAGAACCCTAAAAAACGGGGCTAAGTGCTTGGTGATGTGTGTACACAGATTATATCGATTAAGTAAGAGGAGCATAAAACGTTCAAATTGAATTTAAAAGAGATTTCAAGTTTGAAAAATTTGAGAACTCTAATTTACCAATATTAACTAATCTTGTGCAGTGGTGCAAAAAAAGGTTTCACATTCTACTCTTAACTTATACTTTTGAATATAATTTTTGAATTTCAAAATAATCTTTGATTTAAAACTATACATTATTACAAACTCGAGCGAGAGCTAAAATTTTGATCTGTTTTTTTTATTTTTTTTATGGCGAAGTATCAGCTTAATTTAAATAAATACTTCGATATTATGTTAACCGTGAATATTTTGTATCTCAATACAGGATAATATATAGATACAGCTTTTTACATGCTTTTTTTAAAATCTATGTTGCTATTTGTAAACGGTAAATGGGCTTCAACATCACGAGACTAATGTTGCTTGGAAGACAGTTACCGAACCTAGTATTATAATTGAAAATATTATCAGTTTTTATGAAATATTTTTTCCTTGTAGTAGCAAACTGATAATATATTTACAATTTTGAAATATTTATTTTGTTACTACAAGAAACGGTTAATATTTACTCTTCTTAAAAGCATAAACGTGTGATAATGAGATCGTTTGCATAAGTGTTGGAATCATTTATCCCGTAATAATTGTTTTTTTATCAAGTTTATTTAAGCATAAATCTTTACTACCACTAGAAAGGTTTTTGGTAAACAGCTCACAAGTTAGCAACTGTATCCAACGTCGAGTATTTGCATGTTTTTATATAATTTAACCACTAGTAAATTGTTGCAAATAAATTTATGCTGCGATTATGTTTAGTACTTTTAAGCATATTATTTTCCATAAAATGTTTTTGGCGAATTACCATCACTGTCAACCGATCACTTTCTTAACCCTAGATTATTCCGTCGTATTACTTTCATTCTCCATTTGTTTCACACAGAAAACCCAGTATAGCTCATAGTGTTTCTAATCAGTTATTAATCGTCATGATTATTCTCGGTGTGTTTCCGTTTTTAAGGATTGGTTCAAAATCTCCAGGACACTTTTGGATGTGGAATCGTTATAGCTGAACGAACGCACAGTTTCATTATACTTGCCATTTTTTCTGTTATTTACTGCTGAAGCTGTAGCCATTTTCATATCTCTACTACTTATCTCATCACTAACCGCACGAAAATGATGCATCTACTCTGACAGCCTAAGTGTTTTGCTTCAGCTGGGTCATGTTAAGAACGAAACCCATCCTATTTTACGTATCATTAAGCAATTTTTAGTTAACCTTCACTAGAATGGATTTAACATTTTGTGTTGTTGTATACCCAGCCACTTTTAGTATTTCAGGTAACGATATGGCTGATTCCGCTGCCCGGTCTGCTACATCTCCATTAACACTATCTGTACTTTTTCTGAAGAATCATATACGACAGTTTACCATGTCTTTGTGGTTGCAACATTGGGATATACAAAGTGAGAATAAACTAGATTCTATTAAATCTACATTATAGCATACATAAACTGCGCAGAGCAGATGTCAAGCTCACTAGTCTTCGTATAGAACATACTCGGCTGACTAATCTTATTTTGTTATTCGCGGATCCGCCTCCCCAATGCAATACTTGTAACGTTTTACTTTTTATTCATAACTAGGGGGCTCCGCCCCTGCTCGCCAACCCCCGAGAATTGCTACGCAATTCTTTTTTGTTTGCTTCGCAAACAAATTTTAATACATTTATATAAGGATATAAATGCGCGGCAGAGTATAAGGGATTTTATTTAACAATGTACTAATCAACTTAATAATCAGTAAAATACAAAATTTTTAGTAAATTGCAAGGAATTCTATCATAATAATGAGATTCGAATACATATATTTAGAAGTTATTATAAGGGCATTAGCTGTATAACATTTTGTATATTTATAACGTATATTATAAACGTATATTTTGCCTGAAATTCATTAAGTCATTGTCATTTCCCAATAAAAGCTGTTTCAAAGTTTCTGGATACGGATGAGTTGGGTTCAGCTTTATCTTGCCATTGTGACAGCAATTGTGTTTTATTCTTCCATGCTCTGCTACAAAGGATAGTGCCCTGCAATGAGAGCATTCTACAGACATAGATCCAATCAAAAGAGGTGGACAGTCATCACTGTACGATTCTCCCAAATACTGATTTTCATCTATTTCTCGAAGACGATTAGCTGCCCTACTTCGATTTTCTCTTTGGCGGGCATTAGTAAGCTCTCGATTATTTTGTCGATTTATTCTTCGACGCTCTTGTTCATTTTGACGAAACGTGGGATCCAATCTCCGCTGTCTGCGATATTCTCGATCGCGATCTGTCTTGTCAGACATTATACTGAAATTCCAAATGATTGAAATGAGTTGAATAAATAAATGTGATTTAAAATTTAACCATTTTAAGGTAAGCAAGCCTCAGTAAGCTTTATAATAGCAAACAACAAAAATGTAAACATTAAAAGATATCAATCACTGGATAGGCATAAGAATGATAAGATAAGATGAGATGTAATCAGCAAAAACCCACTCAAAGTAAATCAACAAAAAGCTTTGACGCGAATGCGTTCTTTTTTCTGATTGGCTTAAAACTGCATCCTCGCTTGTATTAGCTACTTCTTTCATACTGTCACGTGATACCTTAATAAGATGAGATGTAATCAGCAAAAACCCACTCAAAGTAAATCAACAAAAAGCTTTGACGCGAATGCGTTCTCTTTTCTGATTGGCTTAAAACTGCATCCTCGCTTGGATTAGCTACTTCTTTCATACTGTCACGTGATACCTTAGATTTCATTGGCTGGTGCGACACCATCATTAGATTTTTATATATAGTAAGATATTTTAATTTTGTGCCCTTGTTTTAACCAACACCCCCTTACCTTTTTTGATAGCACAATAGAAAGATTTTGTTAGATAAAAATCATCATTCTAACATCTTTGCATTTACGCGCTATTAGAATTTTAAATTGTATATAATAGTTTTAAAATTCTTACCATTTTAGTAAGTTTACCATTACGTTTTATCTATTTTGAATGTTTATTCCTTTACAGTGATTTGGAGTTTTCACTTTTTTACCCGATTTTAATGTGCTTTACTTTACCTTTTCATCTGTTTTTAAAACCACGTGTTTAGCGCAGCATTTCTTTTTTTTTTTGGACCTTGTGTCACGAAGTGGCACAAGGTTCTACATTTCCATAAAATGCTAACAAATAATTAATATTATTGTGGTTTAACCCTTTAATGGGCCACTTATTTCTAGTAAACGTAAATTAAAGTATTTTTGGAAAAATTGTTTTAAGAATAGTTAATTGATATAAAAAAAACTCATTTAGTTTATAAAAATG
Organism: Parasteatoda lunata; assembly: GCA_949128135.1. Lineage (NCBI taxonomy): Eukaryota > Metazoa > Arthropoda > Arachnida > Araneae > Theridiidae > Parasteatoda > Parasteatoda lunata. The sequence goes on from OX421979.1 coordinate 36,183,116, forward strand.
CCATTTTTTGGTGGTAAATATATTTAACACGACCTATTAGAAACTTATTAACTTTTCTTTTTCTTTATTCATAAAACTCACTTTAAAAGGAATTATGTATTTTATAACTTTTATAAATTTTTTTTAAACTAACAAATAGTTACCAATTTTATTCAAACTCACTTCAAGAAAGCTGAAGTTATTAACAAATGAAAACCTAAATTAAAAGTGGTAAGAAAGTGGTGGTGAGTATACTTCCCAGGGCCTTCGAAAGGGTTAAAGGAAGTTTTAATTCATGAAACTGTACTTTTATATATCTACGCCACTAACAAAATTTCAACCGTACTCTTTAATTAATTTTTAAAATCATCGCTATAAATTGTCATCGTAATTATGACAGAAAAGAAAACAGTATATAGTCAAATCTCGATCCAACATGACGAAACATTCGAAGAACAGTCTTAAAGATTGATATTTTTACGAGTAACTATTGGTTAAAATATATTTTATTATTAATTTCTTTAGGAAAGCTGCAAAGGCTACTGCTTTACTATTTCCACTGCTGGGCATTCCACATCTGTTCTTCTGCATCAATCCAAAAGATAACGGGAACTTAGAGAACGCGTATATGATTGTAAATGCATTTATTAAATCATTTCAAGTACGTATTTATTTAAGTTTTTTCAGTAATTTTAAATGTTAAATATTGACATATTGAAATGAAGCATAGAATCATCAACCCTGATAATTAAGATGACTTTACACAATTTATTAAAATAAAATTCGTCAGAAATTTAAAACACTATAAGAAACCTCTGTGGTTTTCATTTTTCAAATTTTATAGTTTATTTTGCTACAAATTTTAATAATTCTGTTTAAAAGCCGTGGACGTAGGAGGCTTTGAATATATTTCTCGACGCAGTTCTATGATTCGGTTCTTCTACAACTTTAGTAAAATCTTTTCGTGTTTAAGTGACCAATTTTGATAAACTATCTTTTAAAACTTTTTGTCCGGTTCCTCCTTTTAGGTGACTTTAATACCGACTTTTGGGTTAAGGGGGGAAAAACTTTTAAGGTGATTATGATTGAAGGAGTTTAAGGTTTTGGTGCCTGCTGGAACGTACAACAAGATGGAACATTTTCATATCATTAATGCTTTTAATCAATTTACTAAGCCACAAACGTCCCCTATTATCTACCAGTGGACTTTTAATCACCATCGTGAACTATATAAAGGTTACTAGGCTATTTTTACATATGGATTAAGATTTCAGTATCACATTGCATCTGCAGTCGTGACTGATGATCATCATACCATAACTAAAAACCTTAATCCATATTCATCCATTTTTTCTTCAGAATGCCATGCAATTATTTTAGCCCTGGAGCACATTTCTCCTCAGAACTACAAAAAAACGGATGATATATACTAATTAAAAGAGTTGTGCACGTGCATTGATAGTCCGAGTGTAAATAAACCTTATACCATTTTACCCCATATTTTAAACATTTGCATTAAATTGACGAATGATAATTATGATATATTTATATCCTGGATCAATGGTCACCGTGTTGGAATTTCAGGAAATGAAAAGGCAGATTAAATGTCAAAATCTACTCTGAACATTACAAACCGATCAATGACATAAGCAGATATTCAAAATGTTATGAATTAGCGAAAACATAGGAGGCAACATGGATTAGAGAAATTAATAATAAACTGGTTCAAATAAAAACCCATCAGTAGTCTCTTTTAAACTATAAATATCTAAGTAACTATAAATTGGACACACGCATTTCATCCAAAAGCATGTATTATTTGATGAACCAATTCCCCAAGTTGCCAAAAACCTTTAACAATGAAACTTATTTTAACCCCATGCATTAAATACAAACAACTTTTAGGCATGGGTACTACAACCATAAATTTCCAACTTTACAGGTTTTAAGTGAAGATACTCTTCATTAAAATGTTATATTTTATCTTAAGGACACAGGCTCCTACTGACTGATTTAAATCAATTTTTACCCCTTGACGTTACTTTTAACAAGTGTGAAGTATAGCCTAAGATGACTCTTGCACTAAAAATAATATTTTTTTAGGATACATATCGTACCCTTGCCACAAAAGTGATATAACTCAAAAATAATTATGTTTGAGTTAAGTGCGTCAATAGGTTTGTAAAAGATTAGTCAATCTATCAGCAAAAATGTATTAAGAATTTCTATTCTTAAATCTGTTCAACTAAAATACTTATGCTGATTTTCTCCTTTATTTGCTACCCTCGGATAGTTGAATCTAGATCAAACGGTTCTGAATTTTTTTCGGTTTCAGAGTTTGTTTGTTTTTAAAACCAGCATAATAAAAAAATAATAAATTATTAGTAGCTGTGATTATATTATTTCTAATTATTTTGAAAATACTACTAAATATTTTAAAAAAACTTAATTTGAAAAATTAAATATTTTAAATTTATGAATTTGTTCTTGATGTTTTCATATGCTAAAAATATGAATAAAATAAGTTAAATTATGATTTTAAAAATGAACTGTTGTAAACGTTGAGAAATAGTTATCAGAGAAACGTAATTCTTTATTCTTGAATTTGGTTATTTAATTTAAAATTGAAAAGCTCGAAGAGAAATACTTATGGAATTTTTTATTAACTCATATCCTTTTCATAATTTATTCATATATTGTTTGTTTTTTAAAAACAAAATGCAACTTCTTTTTCATTTGCATTAAATAAACCATTTCATATAAACAATCGAAATATTAAATAAATTATGGATTATTTATAGGCTATATATTTAATTATTATTGGATAAAAAAAACCTAGCTGCCATTGATTAATGTGGTTCATTTTTTTTAGAGGCCGTTCTTTCCCCTATCTTCTATTTTACATAAAGGTTTTGAAAAGAGCACTTCTCTTAAAGAAAATATATACCGTTATTTGTTATATTTTATGTCTGTTTTTAAACAAAAAGAAAAGAGAAAGAAATTACTTATTCAGTTTTCAATTATTCAAATTTCCAACTGCTGAAACATTTTTTGCTTTAAACCGATGTTGCATAGACAACAAAAGTTTCAAAATAATAGCTTAAATAAATCACACCAAGATGACAATTAATCATATTAACTATCTTAAAGACACCGGATACTTCTCCTTAATTTAAACCATACTTTATGTTAATTAAGTCCTCAGAGCGGTGCAGCCTTGTCTTTTTTTTCTCTGGAAGAATAAACAAAAAACTATTATTAACTACCAATGTTTTTCAGACCATTCTGAAACAAATAACATGAAATACATAAGATGTTTAGAGGGGAAAAAACTGATCTCGTCCGAAAAAGCTTTTTAAAAACAATTATGTTTTAGCCTTAATTCTTTTTCTTTACTTTAAAGGAAATCCATTTTTCATTACATTCTGAGAAGAAAATAGTTCATTACTATTTTCAGCTTTCATAATACTCTCAATTTAAAAAAAAAACCCATTTGCTAAGCTCAGTGTCAACTGGAAAAAAAAAAGTTAAAATTTCTCGCTAATGTATTTAAATTTATGCAAAAAAAATAATATATGACTATTCGTATTATTGGGAAGGAAGGGAAAGCAATAAAAGATGGTTTAAAATTCGCTTGAGCAAAATCACCTCATTACTCAACCTCTTTTCAATGCTCATTTAATGGAGTATTAGTGCCTGAGTCAATGAATGGAAGCTTTTAACTTGATCAATCTAGACATTCGAATACCAGAAATTGTTTTTGTTTTCATCAACAAATTAGCCATAATCAAATTTTCTTTGTGAAAGTTAACGCAAATCTGCACTTCATTAAAATCGATCAAGTGCATTAGTTTTCACTGTAATAATTTTTTTCTGCATTAAAAAAAATATTCTTTTGAAATAGCACTATAAATCTTATTTCTATTCTCTTTATTGTTGAATCCTAATTCAATTTGACTTTTTTTCATAGGGTTGTTTGGTTGTTGTATTTCCGCGAAGATTTTATAGAGATGCAATTTTGTTCTTTTTTCATATACAATTAGTTGACAAGTTAAATAGCATAATTTCAGATTAATTATGGACAACTGTTAATTTATTTTGACTTATTATGCTACTTATTATACCGTTTTACTTAATTTTTGTTTTAAAAATCTTCGACGACAAACAATAGCAATTTAATACATAAATTCTAGTTCGGGTTCAGGTTGCTTAACGCCAAACTTATTACGTCAATTTATACGATATTAACTTTTTGACACAATTTAAAATAAAAATGTATTGCCGATGATTATAGGGAGATTACACGGTGGAAAGACAGGCAGATTATAATTTTTTTAACTCGGACATTTTTATGTATTCACTTTCTGTTCTAGTCAGCATTTTGAATGCATTAATCCAGTTAAGAAAGTGGCCAATATTGACCTCACCATCTGTGTCACCATACCTTTATATGAGTTTTTAATCTTGTATCATTTGATGTCAAGTTGATTTTTTTCTGTTTTAAAAAGATAGTGAACTTAAAATAATTTGCATTTTTACCATGTTTATTGGCAGAAAGTTTCTAGTATGATAGACATTAAGTAGCGATTCTTACGATTGAAACACACAGGTGCAGGTTCGTTTCCCGAAAGGTGTCCGTAAAAGACATATTAAAAGTGCCCACTCAAAAGTTATAGAACACCACATTGAACTCCGATCATTGCTTTTTGAATAACGAACGCGTACTATTACCGCTAGCTCATTTTTGATCGCAACAGCTCTGCGTGTACCCCATGCTTTAGCAATCAGGTTGATAATTGCGAACCACCTCTCTCTCGGCAAATATTTGTTTGCAATGTTCTAAAGTAGGTTTAATGTTGTGCTATCTGTTTCATTTTTTCTAGCTACTTTGCCAGTGTGAGTACAGTTTTTAGCCAATAACATTTTGATTATTTGAATTGATGAAATGATTGTTGGATGAGACTTAAACTTATTATCCTAATGCGTTTGCTTTTCAATGTAATATTGATAAATTAAGTTTTATATAATTGTGTGACTGTGGTTACAATTTTTATGTTATTTTATTCACTTTAATTATACCTGATAATAACTAATGAAGTTTATTGAGAAATATTTCAGTATGTACCTTACCTTTTCATCTGATTAGAAACAGTTTGTTTGAATCTTGTCCTTCTTTGGTCTTTGCACCATTAAACTACTTCTTTTGAAAGGGTAAAAGGATTATTAGATGCACTGAAAAAGTTGGTTGGTTCTAATGCCACTTGCCATACTAGCAGGTCTGCTGTTGTGAAACCGAGCAGATTTAAGGCAGAGGGTGCGCTTCTTGTTTTTCAGTGGCGCCGTCTATGGCCAAGAATTCGACTTCTGCCACATCATACGTCACACCTGTTTATAAAGCGGACCCATTCATACATCCACAGATCGTAATTTTGACCTGAATCAGAGAACGATCGATCTCCAATCCGGTACCCCCAGAGGTTTTGATTTGTTATAGGAACATGGAGGACTTTGCGACTCGACAGAATTTTTACATGCATCAGTCACCAACTATACGGGGAGTCTTCGGCCGACAGGGTTCGAACTCTCGGACATGGGCCAAGCGCCCTACCGACCAGGCTATCCCGGCCCCACTGAAAAAGTTATGTAGGTCAGTAAATAGGACATTAATCAGACAATGCAAATATTTTCTTGAACATACACGTTTTAAAGTGCTATCCTAAGACGCCAAGAAAACAAAACTAATGAACTCGTGAAGTTTTTGATTCATAAGCGTGAGGTAAGACAGTAGTAAACGTAAAAGTGATTTTTTAAAAACAATTTTTCGATTATGACACATATATTCGAGATATTTTTAACCAACTGATGTTTGTAGAATTTTCCGCGTCCTTTTTTTTTGGATCAAAGAAATTATGTATTTTGCTGTTATTTCAGCATAACTCGTCGATAAACTATGTCTCGTGGAGTCTGTGCAAAAACGTTTATAGATTTAAACTTTTTTATAAGATTGAGCAGAGAACTTATCTTTAAAATCAATTTTATTTTTTTACAGGGCTTATCAGTCTCTATTCTGTACTGCTTCATGAATGCTGATGTAAGTGAACTTTTTATACGTCATTTAAGTATAATTTTTTATACTGAATGAACTACTATTCACATATGTATACATATATTTAACTACTATTCATACATTTACATATATTTAAAAATATATAAAAATGAGACCTTAATTTTAGACAACAAAAAAAAACTTTTCACACAACATTTTATTAATTCGTTTACATAAATTTTAGGTGATGTCTAGATTCAGATGTTCCCTGTTGAGGTGGTAGACGGCAATTATTTCATTGTAGGCGATTCGGAGAAAGGACTCTTTTAGTATTCTTGCTTGAGATGTTGACTTTACATTTGGCATTACTAACTAGTTCGTCTTATTATAAGATGTTATTTATAATCTTTCAAAAACTTAAGTTAGATAGTTCGGAAGAAAAGTTTAAAAAATGGTAACTCATCTTTTGTTTAACTCATAGCCATTGATATAAATTAAATTGCAGACTATTCTGTTTTGTCAAATATTTTAAAGGTAGTATAGTATCAGTGATGTTTGCTAACTTATAGCTTTGATGAATTGAAAAAATTAGCTTATTGCATGGTCTTTAATACTTCTTCGTTTCATCAAATAAACTCAATGATCAACGTTAACGTCATAACATAGGCGGACTACGACACCAAATTAGTATTTCTTGAGTTACATTAACTACGTGATCATTTTTTTATTTTTTTTTTTATAATTATGCTTCAAAAAAGTGTTTCTATAAAACTAAATTTAAAATCAAAACTTTATGAAAAAATAGGTTATTCATGAACTGAAAAAGCAAAACAAACGGAGAATTAGTACTAATTCATTTAGGACAAACGTAAAAATTCGCCACACTATTCGCGCCAATGATGCTTACTTAATTTTGGTAATAAGCATTACTGTTCTGATAATTGGTGCAGTTTAAGTTGGTACCAAATACAAGTGCGAAGCAACACAATTAGTATATTTTGTACCTCTTAAAACTCTATCAATACTGTGTAGTTTTATGTAGATACTGGGAATTTTTTCTTTTTTAACGATGTCTCGAGAGAATGGCGGAGAAAATTGCTTATCCTATAGAGATACATCATGGCTTTTAAATTTCTTTTCAGTATCTCTTCTAGATTCCATTCAGTAAAAACATTATGCACATTTCAGTTAGTTCTTTAAAGTATTTGTTCGTTTATTTCAGTTTCCAAAATAATGGGCATCTCTTTAATTTTCTATCCTGTTTAAATGTTGCTCTACATGTTTTTTTTTTTTTCATTTTTTTTTCATTTCTATTTTTATCGGAAAAGAGGATTTTTTCCAATTTTATTTTTCCAAGTCGTGAAAAAGTTGTAATTCAGGACTTTTCTTCTTCATATATTTTGCTTATAAATACACATATAATAGTTCTAATAAAGTAACAAACTCGTTGATAAGTGTGATAAAGGCATTACAAAAATTAAATTTAGTTTTTTTTGTTTTAGCCGGCCAGGTGGCTGAGCGGTTAGCGTGCCTGACTGCAAAGCCAATGGCTGCGAGTTCGAATCCTGCTCTGGGCATGGATGTTTCTCTCTGTGTGTTGTCCTCTGTTGTGTGTGAATGTGGCCCACCCTATAAACGGGAATCTGTGGCGTGGGTAATGTTGCTCACCTCCGTGTCTTAGGTTCATAGGTGCCCACTGGGTAACGTTAAATAAGCAACACTTCCGAGGTGAAGAACATATGTTCAGTACCTGCCATTTGAAGAAAAAATAATTGTTTTAAACAGATAAATGCACCATTTCGGTGATCAGAGTTTGAAGCAATTAGATTATTGACTTGTAGATTTTGGGCAATAACAGGACGCGAAATGAATTTTTGAACTTTTTTCAGTGAATCCTACACAACACAGACAAGTTAACGAATTTCTTTTATTACGCAACATTGCATATATTTTGCGTTGATTTTCGTCCTTTCCCAAAACAGTATGAACCCTTGTACTTTCAGATTTGCTCTCACTAATATTTAAATTTACACCACTTAAATTGTAAAATAAATGAGAGAAAAAAAATACCAATCTTATGGATTTCAATTTTTCGTCATTTGATGACTGATATATCTTACTAGAAATAAACACTATTGCACTACATAATTCTTAAGAATAATTTCAGAGCAACGACGCACATGCAACTTTAATGAATCCCGAACAACCGGTTAGCTGTAATACCAAGCGTATAAAACAGAAACTACAGCTAGTGTCATGGCTAAAAAGGAACAAGAACTTAAATGATAAATAAAATAATTTAAAAAAATTATAATTAAAAGACCGAAAATAGATTTTTGGTTTTGGTCCCTCTTGTAGTCGGCTCTTCTAAAAGTTACAAAACCAAAAATTTTACGTGAGCTGGTGTATATGCAACCAAACAAGAGAGAGAGAATTTAAAATTTTAAAAATAAGGTACACCCTAATGAACATAAAAGGAAAATTTAGTAAAAAATATTATATATATTTTTTAAAATTTATGCAAGTATTAAAAAATGTAATAGATTACAAAGCACACATTGAGACATTTCAACGCAAAGTAAATATAGAGGCATTTCATAATTTACAAAAAAATGGATAAACATTACACACTTAAGTTACAAAACCCATCGCATATTTGATACTAAAATGTAGAATTACAGATAAAGCAATTATAATAAAACTAGAGAATAAATCTTTCTACTTAAAGCGAGATTCTCTAAATCAACCACGCTAAATACGAATATAGCTAAGAGTTTATGGAAATTATTTGGAAAGCTCCCTTCACCGGTGTAGAAAGATAATCATTGGTAAAGATCATATGCCAAAGATAATTTTATTGCAATTTTTAAATAATCATCTATAAAAAAACACAGTCACTATTGTATCCTTAAAATAACACTATTCAGTATGAAAAAAATAGTCTCTATAAGCTTTCAGAAAAGAAATCCTTATTAAAGAAATGGCAACTAATCAAAAAAATATGTAGATCGTGTTAACTACTGATAATTTTTTTAAAAAAAGCTAGGTAAAAGTGCAAATCCTTAGTGAATCACATTTTTTTTTTTTTTTTTAAATTTATAGCAGTACGTAGTTCGACCAATATTAAATAAAAGTGATAGATCTCTAGTAAAACACATAGAACTCGAGCTACAAAATTTTTTTTCACAGTGCACTAACCGTTAAAATCTTTGGATTAGCTTAAATTTTTTAAATAACTACCAATGCACTTCGTTGGTTAACACGTTGTGAGAGCTCTTAAACGCTTCGAGTGCTAATATTGTACTTTCCAGCTAAACTTGCAGAGAAAAAAAAGCATTTTAGAATATGTTTAGTAAATAAAAATGTTTCGCAATTTCAAAAATGAGCACAAAAAAGTAAATTATAATTTTAGTTGCGAAGACATTTAACCAAACCCAACAACACTGCAACAAAAATTGCATACTGGGAAATCGTACAAGTACCAAAATTTTTTGTCTGTTCAGGTTAGAAAGTTAGCCTTTTTAGGGAGAATATTGTATTCTGCTGAGTAGATATGAATGTTTACCTATATCAATATTTCAAGTTATCGCTTTTTCGCTAAAAATTTCTTTTAATATTTGAAGTGGTAGCTAAAATATATATTTTGTTCTTAACATTGTTTTAAAATTTGAGCCCTTAACGATCTTTTCTTCTTGATGGTGTTTTTTACTTCACCGTCCTAAAAGAAACTCATAAAATGATGCCATACATGAGCAATTACTTAAAAATAGGATGTTTTATCTCTTTAACACAATATGCCTGTCATGTGTAAAATTGACCATGCATACAACGCATTTTTTCCAAAGCTATAACCACACGTTAATAACTTCAAAAAAGCATTGCTGATGGAATGGTTTTAACTATATCTCTGCTTTGAAAAATCCATCGTATTGAATTAACGCGCCATCGTAGAATGGTAGACTTTTCACCATGATTTTCAAAGAAATTTTCCAAAAGATAACCATCACTCTCAGAAATAATTTAATTAAATAACTGGGTTTTCGTCCCAGTTCAATTTCAGAATACCCTTTCTTAACATTTCAATTTTAGAATCCTTTAGACACTCTTTTATTAATTAATTGACTACATCGATTTGAAATCTTTAAATTATTAAAAGTATTCACTCCCCCTAAACTAAAGCGAAGAAAAATAAAAGTTACAAGGTGACCACAATCAGGAAAAATTTCAAAAGTGGTAGTTTAAGATTAAAGAAACAAACTGTTTTTAGTTATTTATGACTGCAAAAATGTAATTGTAATTCAAAGAAAATATATCTAGATGTTAAAGCTTTCCAAAATGAATTCTTAAAATTAAAGTGAAATAACTAAAAATTTTCAACAGCCTCATGAAATATTTATCACTATTTTTTAAATTTTTCACGGTTGTGGCCACCGTGAAGAAGTTGTGTGTAAAACAAAGCAAATTCATAGCGATGCAGACGTCATGGTCTTTATCGACTCTATTGAGTCAGCAAAATATCATCCTCTTGGATTGATATTTTCATTTTATTAACATCGAGTATAAAATCAAAGACGTCTTTGATTTTATACTCAATGTTACTAAGGCGCCCAATCTCCTCATTCTTCATCATTTTTAGGAATATTTTCCTTCGTCTAAGAACTAAGAAATTTTCCAAATACATTAAGAAGTGATATAAGGAAGTTGGCGAAAGTTTCAAGTAACAACGCATGCAGCCACGTTCTACTTGCTAACGCCTTATTTTGGTGTCACGTGTACAGAAAAGTGGCAAAGATTCAAAGTGCTACCACATTCTAGACTTGAAAAAAGTAACGAAAAGAAATTTAAAATGCTTCGCTTATTGCCTTTATATCTTAGAACGGAAGAAAAATATAAAATAATTCACTAACGTTCGATACTTCGAACTTCTAGTTCCAGAGCCATAAAACCAACGATTCCATGTTAAATTGGAAGTGTTTTGCCTCGTATAGAGGATGCATGTAAATTTCCTTCTCTCAGAGTATATCACTCATGGGCTACAATAGTGGCACAGCTTAAAAAGAACGCGTCTTGGACTAAGAACATGTGCAAATATGAAAAAATATACAGTCTTTTCAGCAGCAATACTAGCACAATTCATAATTCAACTTGAAGGTAATCTTCGTTTAAGCAAACTAAAGCTTTCTTAAGCATTTTCCTTAGCAATGAAAACTTTAAACCCGCTTATCTCAAAACATGACTTTTTGAGTTGTGCCGCTATTGCAACCCATAAGCGATATTATCAGGTGTAGTAGTAGTTGGGTAATAACATGAATTCATTGCAATACAGAATTTAAAGTAAAAAATGGAAGACAGTCTACATTAATATAATGGACAAATCCATATCTAATCTAATAATTTTTATGTACAAATGGACTGTCTCCATTATTCTAATCATACAAAGAATGCGTATAAATTTCTTTCTCTCAGGTTTAGCAGTGGCTGGGTGATAACATGGATCCATTACAATGGAAATTTTAAGTAAAAAATGGAAGAGTGTCTCCATTGGAATGAGTCGTACAAAGAATACATATAAATTTCATTATCTCAGTCAGAGTATATCATCAGGTGTAGCAGTCGCTAGATTAATTAGAATAGAAATTTGAAGTAAAAAATGGAATATTGTCTTCTGTAGCATGAGTCAGGCTCCATGATCAGATAATTTATTGAAATTTTTGAAACTCTGCAATGCTTATGCAGAAAGTAGGGTATAAAATGCCAAGAATCGTGCACAAATTGTCGAGGAACAAGCTGTTGTAGTTCCTTTGAAGTGTACACGGACGATACTTAAAATAATAATATACCCATATTAAGAAATGCCGGTTTAATTCATTTTCCTACCTCAATTTAAAATTGCAGGGTATTAAGAAGTATTTTTCTTGACTGTTTTCCTTCTTCTTGGTCAGTTTTTATTCGTTTTTTTTTTTTTTTTTACAGTATTTGTTTTCAAAATTTACAATTACAAATTCAGAGATTCTAACTTGCTCCGAACAGCAAATATATATTTTAAAGTGGTTGTTTATCAATTGTGATTCTTGGTTTAATAAATTAAATTTAGTAGATTTTAATCCACCACTATTTCTAAATAATTTTTAGGCTTATATAATTCACCCAAAGTAGCCTAATATTTGCAAAATTACTTTGTAGTTAATTAACGTTTTTTTAATTATTTTTTGTGTCCGGAGCAGTTGGCATCTCTGCAAATTTATTAAACACGTGGAAAGAAATTAATTTCACCTCAAAATTACCATAATTAAAAAAAGCTTTGTTAACATTATATTTCTTGTTGCAATTGCATTCTGGTTTTCTGTCTTATGTTCTTTTTGCATCAGGTGACCCTTGCAATTTCATTATTTCAGGTTCAAACAGCACTAAAAAAAGCATTCATGCGCTTACAGGCTCAACGGAATCCTAATCAGCGCTTTAAATGTCGTAGAGGACTTTCTCAAACTTCTGGTACTTACTTTTCAACTCATTCTGAAGCCTCCAATACAGAAACCAGTCGGAAAAAAAGACAGCCATATCGTACCATCCTGAAATTACAAGAAACTAAGAGCAGTCCAGAAGCGAAAAATAAACAAGAAGCATCAACTGAAATATTTTGAATAAATTATATCTATTTACAAATTTCAAGCTGTTCATTTTTTATCACCCACTTGAATTTTCCAATTTAAAATTTTTTTTTCGTTGTCCAATTTAAAAAATATTTTTTAGAGTCATAAAAGATTTTTTTCTGCTAAACATACACAGATAGTTGGTTTTATTCTAAGAGTCATTATTTTGAACTTCAGACTAAATTTTTTTATCGACTTGAATTTTTTTTTCATGTTAAAGTAAACCATGAAAAATGAGTACTGTGCAAATTTGAGTTTCTAAAAACATTTTACTTCGCCTGTAAAAAATATTTATGTTTAGAATCATTTCTATAATAGGTTTATATGTTGTTAGTGGTTTATCTAAAGCAAGAATAACTTTTTTTTTTCGTTTTATATAAGAAGTTCATTACTATATTAGTAAAGATGATTATTTCAGTTTATTTTAAATAGTAAATTGCCGCAGTGTTGTTTTTTTTCATTCATAATTATACGCTATAACTTCTCATAGAGCTCTAATAAAAATATCCTAATTTTGGTTTATTCTCAAAGGGAATTTATTACTCTGATACCCCTTTTGTTTTTTTTTTCTCGTATGACAACTTATATTTGCCTACAAGAAGGTAAATTTAATTTTCGGTACGATAATGCTTTTTTGAGATAGGCGTAAATATAAAGTTGCGGATTTCTGATTTCTCGAAATTTTCAAACTTCTTGTCTGCTGAGAGCATTGATAGCTTAGTTAAGTGCTTTGTCATAGGTCTTGTCCTAAAACTGAAATTTTATATATAAAAAAAAGGAAGTATTGTTGCTTAACCAAAATTTTCAGTACAGAAAAACACCGAAACGTGTAATTTTCATTTACTCTGATAGTTCATAAATGCCCTCGTGGAAACGATTGCATTTTATAACTTTCTTTAGATGAACCACTTCAAATATTTAGGTTTAACGTAAATTAACTTTTAACGAAATGACTACAACAGAGTTAAAATATTTTAAGGACCTCAAACTTGCACAATAGTTATTTTCCATGACCTATTTTAACCCTTTATAACGTTTTTTAAAAATATTTTTGGTATTCAGATTGATTTATAAAAGATAATTTACTATTCGAACCCACGCCCACATTCGTGGACCAAACCACTCATCACTCTGCTATCAGAGTAAGGATCGTACCTTGAGTCTGGCGCCTTAGACCGCTCGGCCATCCTGACATGTCTATGTCTCGGAGTGATTTTAAATAAGGGGGGGAATTTTTTCGATTAAACTTAATACCATTTTTTTTCTTTCTATTTTCAAAGTTTTTTCTGTATTTAAGAACTGGCCATAAATTTGATTCTGTGCTTATAAATAACAAAATTTTTAAATTTTGTGTTTGTAACTGCAAATAAGTTCGTTAAAACAAGATCAAATGACTAAGCATAACGAACAGAAAATTACTCCTCAGTGTTGCCCCCCCCCCCCCAAGAACAGCCACTCCCCTATGATGGTTCTCAATCCCACTTTAACCTTTACTGTTACCCACATTTAAGTAAACAAAACTCTTTATTGGTATTTTTTTGTGTGGATATTCTGCTGTAGTTATTAGCGGATGACTTCCCATCGACATTTAAGAATTAATGAAGCTGAAATATACAACCCTCCACTTTATAAATGATTAGCATAGAAAAATGCAACTATCAAAATAATACTTTTTTCTCTGATTTTTATAATAATGGCTTTTATACTGTTTGATCCGAAAATTTTTATTGAAGTAGTATATCGGTAAAACTAACGGGGTTTGAATAAAGCATATAATTCCATGGTTAATTGTAGTTAATAGAAGAAGAAAAAGTTTTTTTATCTTTCTATTGACTTCCCATTGACTAAAATGGAAGTTTTGAAATTAATGTATTAGAAAACAAATCCCGAAGTGATAGTGGAAATTCAAATACGAATTCTGAACTTTCAATTAAAAGCGCATTTTCAGATTTAAATGACTCGAAAACTGGGAATACTCATAAACTAATATTCGAAATAAAGGTACGAGTAATGAGTGGATAAGAAAAGTATATAAGATTTAGAAAATCGGGTAAAACTGTCTAATAAGCAGATACGCACATTCTATTGTTAGCAGATAATATTTACAACCTGAGACTGGAACTAAAACTTCAAAAAATATTAGATTTCGTGGTTTTAGGGATGTTAAAGATAATAGCACTGAGAACAACATTTATTAAGAAAAGTCTGATTTTTCTTTTCATCGTAATCAATGAGAGATAAAGAAGAAAATTTAGATGTTGAAGCAAGTTAAAATGATTATGGGAGTGTAATTCAAAATAACTTCGAAGAGAGTCAATAGTTGTCTTTAGGTTAAAAAAATAGTTAAAAGCAATGATGATTATTTAAGTATGTATCTTTGGAATGGTGAACTGTATTACGAGAAGTCGAAATACCTAAAAAATCTGCGTTGATCCAGATGAGTATTTAACATAAAAAATCGCTCGCTTCAAAACAGGATTTGCCACCGAAGGGTTTTGCAAAAATTCGATGAAGATAGCATAAATATTTATTTGACAGTATAAATATTTATTTATAAACCTCCAGTCTGGATTGTAGATTTTCCAAAAGATGATAACAGTAAAGAAATATGCATTATTAGATATTTTAACAATATGAAAATATAAATTGAATACATAAGATTTTTTAAAAACCGGCACAGTGCCATCGTTGCGAAAACTTATTTCATAGTCAAACCAACTGCAGACACTCGACACGCAGTGTAAAGTGTGCGGGCCTAAATATGAACACCTGATGCTCACCTTAATCCTGCAATTGCAATGGCAATCATGCTAAAACTTTCACTGGATCTGAAAAGTATCTTAGCATTATTGGCGATCGAAATGAGCTACTGATGGCGTAGAACTGAACTAACTCTCTACCTTTGGCAACACTTCGCACCATTAGCGTGTGGAGAGTCATAGGAGAAGGAAGTACGTTAGACGTTAGTTTCTGTCTTAATTCTCAAATTGACTAAAAACTTTTAAGTTAGGAGACTTTATGGAACTGAAAAATACTTTGAACATAGTTCTGAAAGAAAACGTCGTGGAAATTTTAAAAAATATTTTTGACAAGTGAATACGAAAATTTTTAAGAAAGAGGAAAATATGAAGGTGAAGATATAGAACTGGTCTTCTCCCCAGATGGCGTATTCGAGCGTTGTGGTTAAGAATTGAAAGAAAAAAAAAGAAAAGCAAAAACCACAAACGAATTTTTTTTTACTTTAAAAGGGAACCCAGACAACAACCTTCTAAAAATCCCTGGAGCCATGCAAATGTACTCAAAAATAACAATACCATGAAGGATGAATTTCGATTACTTAGCCTACTCAAACAAGCAATTGATGCTTCTAATAACCTTCAAATTCCATTGTCACCTGCCAATAAAAGATGAACGCCCATTCTTCTGAGGTAAATGATGAAACAAAAAAATGAATAAATAATGGACAGCAAATTATCATCTTCCTCCCTAACTACAGTTCTCAGGAACGTAAATATGCTAACCCTATAAAATGGCAGAATTCATGGACATTGCAAGACAATCACCTGACGTAGTTCCTGTAACTGAAACTCGCGCCAAGCCTTAACAGACTCAAGATACCAAATTACAATTCATACCGGTGCGCCAGCGTTACACACAGATAGAGTTGCATTGCAATTTTGCAATAAATATAAATTTTCCATCTATTATCTCGAAACTGTTGACAACATTGATTAGACTTCTATCATCGTACATCTGATGGAAGGAAATATTAAAATCGTTTGCAATATACAACCCCCTCCCCATTTAATGATCTAAAAATGAACGTTTTTGAAACTACTTTGACTCAAATATAGACACCATCGTTTTGGGTGACTTGTACGATAAAAATAAAATTTAGGGCTGCACGAGCGATAATAAACAAAGTCTTAAGCTCTACACTTTCATCAAGAACTTCGGACTCAATAGTGACCACATCCTGGTCCTAATCACCTCCTGCCTTTCAAAGAATGGTGAAAAAACCACTACAAGGAAAACAGATTGGCTCCTGTATCACAATACTCTAAGTTAGAAGCACAGACAAACTTTAACCCCTTATTTCCGAAGCGTCACGAAAAAACATCTACATGCAAACTCCGGTTTGGTGTTCTTTCGTGACTCAGGTGTATAAGGTGGGGAAGGTAGCTTCGCCGTTTTTGGGGTTCGTAGGGAGGGAGGGAGAAAATAGGATTGACAGTTAACATCAATTAGTTTCCTCCCTATGCATTGTTGTAAAGTCTTCTCCTAAGGTTGCTATTCTTAACTTTAAAAATTATAGACAAGGCTCTTAGAGAAAACGCCCAACACCAAATTTTATCTTCCAAAGCAAACTCAATTGAAAGACACTGTTTTAAATCTACGTATCCTGTGCCATAACGAAATGCTTCACGGCCCTTTTTTATGAATAAAAAAATATTTTTCTAAAATGATGTTAAACTAGTTGCAATTATTTAATCAATATGAATTTATAATTGTCTCAAATTATAATTAAAACTAAAACATAGCGGTTTTTCTTTTCTTTGTGGGAATTCTTAAGAACTGCTATACTTCATTTGCTTTTCTCATAGTCACACGGGTTTCTCATAGTGCAACCGTTTAGCAAACTTCGAATAATTATGGAATATATATTTATTTTTAGGGTTCAATCATTTTTCTTTGCATAAACCCTATAAATTTCGAAACGAATTTTTTTTTTTTTTTTTCATATCGCATGTATTTTTTTTTAGAACAAAAAAAAAAAAAAGTTTTAATCAACGGCTATGTTTATTTGTAGCAATTTGACTTGTTAAGATTGAGCTAAATGTAAGTATATATGAGTTTGAAATTTTTTCTTTTAACTTAAACGTAAAATAAACTGTTGCCATATTGGATTCTCATGTCGAGTTTACTGACGAAAGTGTACTTCACTCTAACAACATAAAATATTCATAGAAACAAGAAAGTTTTTCAATTAATTCTGTAAAACATTGATGAACATTTCTTTTACACTTTTTTAAAATACATTCGTGTAAAAAATAAAAACACGTTTGTAACAAAAAAAAAGCATTTGTAATTAGCGTATATAGAAATTTGTTTGATATTTCAACTTAATTACCTAATACAATTCTTATTCTCATGTCTTTGGAGGTTAGGATGCTTAAGCAATTACCTTATACTCAATTTTTCTTATCAAAAAGTAGAATTTTTAAAAAAATGAAAAATGGGCATTAAATTTTCAAAACTCGAATTTTGAACTTGTTTTTAACTTTAAAATCCTGTAGTTTAAATGATATAAACTATAAACCTACCTTCAAACAAATCAAAGAATCGTGATCTTGGAAGAAAAAAAATTTTTTTTTGAACATCTATTTCCTTCTGATACGTGGCTCAAAATTTAATTACATCGTTTTTCACAAAATTTTTATTCAAAACAATTTAACAAGTACACAGAGGAAATGTAGTGTTTTATCTACACATGTAGGTATCAATGGGCTTTTGAGCGGAGTACATAAAGAAACCTCAGGAACACTTACCTAAAACTTTCTGATAGTCTTCGAATAATAAAGTTTAATGCTCTATCGTTAAATG
The DNA here is from genome assembly GCA_949128135.1 of Parasteatoda lunata. NCBI lineage: Eukaryota > Metazoa > Arthropoda > Arachnida > Araneae > Theridiidae > Parasteatoda > Parasteatoda lunata. The sequence continues at coordinate 36,201,395 of OX421979.1, forward strand.
ATAATACGCCACATAAATTGATAAGAAAAATAAAAAAGAAGATTGAAAGTGAAAAACGACTGGTTTCTTGTTTTAGTAAAAAAATGTATAACAACATTAAAACTTATATTTTTCATTATGTTATGTTAATTGATATTGATCGCGAATAAAGAAATGTAGACATTATCTTTTAATATTTTATGGTGCTTAAAAATATTGAAAATATAATACATTAATGTCTACGAATTTATTTCAATCTATGAAAAGTTACGAATTTTTTTCTTAGGAAAGTTATTTCAGTATTTCTACCTTTCTGAATATTTTTTTTCGTTTACTTTTAGTTAGAAATAAGCGGACCTAACAAATTTTTGAAAGTGTAACAAAGCCTTTCGTTTATCATATTATAATAATCATCTGTGCAAAGGACAACTTAAATTTCTCATTGATTTTTTATCGAACCGTTTTAATGTTATTCAAAATGCTAGTGATTGGTGTTAATATTTAACTAGCTTTAAATAATAAATATTTTCTTTTTTTTAAATCCTGCGTAACCATTTTCTTATAAAAATTAGTTTAGTGTTCTATTTCTAAATAATTTATTTATATTACTTTTGTAGTATTCCCTTAGGAATATTTCTTTTCTTTTACTGCAAGGGAAAGACTAATGTTTGTAACTAAAGTTCTGTGAAATGATTTACACAATGCGGTTGTCCACTATTTGCTTTGCATAGAAAGATTTCACAAAGCTACTTCACTTCTCTTCACCACAGGACATCAAAACCAAAGAATATAGAGGGGTCTATATTCTTTTATTATCTATATTCTTTCTTTGATTATATATATTCTTCTATTTGATTATCTATTATAGAGATCTATATTCTTTGATCTAAACTATCCTACTAACCCATTGTCGCCAGAGGCAAGAAATTCTTTCAACACTTGTCTATTCCTTCTTCATTGTTAATTATGGAATTACAATAGCTGCGGAAAGGCATTGTAAGGTATTGCACACAGTAAACGTCACCAAAGAAAAATACACAAAATTCAACTGCTTAATTTTCTGATTTTTTTAAAAAGAAAAAATTATTCTATTTTTTTTTTTTTTCTGGGAGAGAGAGATTAGTGATTATTGTAAAAAATAAGGAAAAAACACGAAAAAAGAGTTAGAAAAATTCATATCCAAACATAGTCACACCAAAAGGTCGTGTAATTTTCATCAGATTTATGATTATAATGCTAACTAATTACTGTTGGTTTTTCTATGGTTATAAAATTAAAGGTATCTACCCTTTTTCTATTATACTTTTTATATTGTATTTAATTAGTTTCTTTTAGTAACTAATGTCTAATAATTTAACTGTTAGTCTCTCTCTGTCTTGAAACAATAACATGAGTTAATTAAATTTTAATTGTCTTAATTAGGGAAAAATAATATACTTCGATTTATTAAGTGCAAATTTTTCATACATACTCAATTTCATATTTACCTTCTCTGATTGACTACGTATCCTAGTTTATGGTGTTTCCCATAGATTTAAGGAAATTAAATAGAATTTTTTTTTTCCACATATCAAAGTAAAAAATTATAATTAAGTAAGTAAATAATTAAGCAGAGACATATATTGTTACTAATGCAAAGTAAAAACATAAAATTATAAGAAGTAAACTTCCTCTATTTAATTATTTCTTTCACTTTTATTCGAAATAATGAAATTTAATGTCTAAAAACTAATACTTAAAAATTAAAAAATTTTACATATTGTGGGCATTTTTTTCTGCTAGCAGCCAGTCTTAAATCAGATATAAAAATATTTAGAATATTTAATAAAGATTTTGAAAACCGAACTTTTAAGGAATTTAAAAATATTATATGTTCAAAAAATTCTAATTGCGCAGAAATTATAATTTAAAACTTAAAAGATTTCAATGATATAAGAAATTACGTTATACAGTGATATTTAAATTTTAAATCCCTTTACAAAATCAATCATTAATTAAATGTAAACATATTTATAAAATAAATTTATTTCAATGGTACCATTCAATTGAAATTAATTCAAAACAATTTATTCAAAATCTGATGATTAATATTGTGGACTTAAGAAAACTCTATCATATTTTAAGTAATCAAATCTTTTTTTTTTTTTTTTTTTCGTAAAAAAAAAAATTCTTACAAAGAAAACAGTAGTTGTTTTTGCTTTTATTCAGCATTTTTTTTTACTTCGTTAAAAAATTTTATTTTTTACAATAACGCAATTGGAAACGGTATACCTAAGTTTTTTTTGTTCTGCTTTGGTTTTAGCAATTTTAATAAAGTTCAAATTTTGTCAATAAATTTATCATTTGAATACAATTGAAAAAGGCATTAGTTCTTGTAATTCTTAATTATCCTTTTATTTTCCTTTAAATAACCACCTTGTTTATGTATGCTAAAATTAAAAAATAAATAAAAGATGAACTGTTTCACGAGGGAGAAAAAAAAGGGGAAAAAGTAATAATAAAACAGTTCTCCGCTGGAACGAAATTATTTATGTATGCACAATGCTGATGATTTCTACTCCACAATACCACTCTGAACTTCATTGAACACTTTGAACTTCATGGTATGGGAATCTTTAGAAAAGAGCATTGAGTAGATGTATAATATATACTGATCTAGAGACCCTCCTTATGCAGAACCTTTATCCAAACTCTTAGAGATTTTCACAGTAAGAAATTTTTTTTATACATTTTAAAACCGGAATTAAACAACAGACTTAATTCTAAGTTAATGACTATCATTGATCAATTCCGTAGCCGTGCAATTTTGAACCAAACCCAGAAGACCAAGGGAACGAAAAGCATTTGGAGAAGCTGGCCTTGGTGGAAGTCTCTCTTATTGAACCAGCCCCAGTATTTGTGTTACAGAGAGAAAAAAACTAGCGCGAAGTAAACCTCCCACCGTTAGCCTGGCGGCAAGGGTATTTTAACCCATGATCCGACAACCACCAAGGATGTTTTGCGTTAGCACAATTGTCGGTGTGAGTCGAAAGCAAACAGCCACTGCTAGGATTCGAACCTGTCGCAACTCATAGCTTATGAGCTGTGTCGTAGGGAGGCGTGAGATCTATTTCCAGAGAAACTGCGTCTCAAGAAAGAAAATTTGAATCAATGTAAGAAATGACTATGTTTCTAAGTTGAAAATCCGAAACTCAGAACACTTCTTGACACTCTATTAAATATTTCGCTATCTCACATATCACAACAAAACCAATCTAGAAACCAATTGATAAAAAAAATTTATCAATCCATGTAACTAAACGGATAGTCACGCTCATTTTTGTCTCAAGGAACCAACTAAAACGATAATAATATAACACAATAAATAAACAAGTAGGTTATGAAGTGATATTTCATAATGTATCACAAAATAAAAACGATTCCGAAATGGGTCTTTTCTTTGACTACCAAATTTTGGTTTTCACGGATTTTTCCGTTTATTCATTATTTCAACTATTTCAAAAGCCTAACTTTTAACTATAATTTCGAAATAGTTAGCTCTGTTTTTTTTCTAAAAATTGCAGTTATGTTTCTTTTTATTTTTTAAAATTTATGTATTGACTTTTTTTTTTTATTAATTTTCTTTTGAAAATTGTAAAAATTTATCTATAACGGCTTGCCTTGGAAACGTACAATTTATCGCAATTATGTCATTACGTCGCTGTCTTTTGATATGCAAGCAAAGCTGTAACAAAATATGTAAAATAGCATTATTTATTGACTAAAGACTGCAATAACAATAAAAAATTGCCAATTTAAGTAAAAAGTTTTATAATTTTGAATATTTTATATTTTACGGCAAAATCGAATTTTTATTCTCAGTAGTACTTTAATTAATTCAAGATATATAAAGGAAATAGTGGAGTAGTTCTTGGTTAAGTTTGAAACTCTATATTTTTGTTCTTATTATTTTGCTGTTTTGCCTCATCGCACATAAATGTCAAATAAATGTTAATAAAAATCATTACATTTAAGAATGTTTGTTAAAGCCTAAGTTCTGTAAGTTACTTGAAAAAAAGGAGGAAATGAAATTAAAAATTTGAAACGAATGTTATATTTTATGAAAAAAAGCTAAATTTAGGTCATTACAAACAATACGTTTGATTTTTAAAAAAATGGTTTCATGTTAACACTATTTTCAGTTTTATATATATATATATATATATATTTTACTTTTAAATTTACTTGCGTGCTATTTGAACTTGCGGTGATTTTTATTTCGTTTAGAGATAATTTCTTAAAACAAAATTTTTTTAGAGTTAGGAATGTAAAAATATTGATTTACTTATCACTCATTGATATTTTATCATTGTTTTTCTTACTTTCTTTTTTTTTCTTTTTTTTCTTACAATTTTGCAATTGCTTTGTTATTATCCTAAATAAACTTTCGGTCAAGAATTTTTTTTTATTAAGTTTAAAGACAATTTATAAAAAAATTAAATTAAATAGGAAATGAAAACTTATTTTTTATAAATGGAAGACTAAATACAAAGCTTCTGCATTCTTAATTTTTATTAAATACTCAAAATTCATCGAATACGTTTTTGATTAACATGCATTTCTTGAAAAATACATCAATTAGCATACGTTATATATTAATTCAATAAATTTCGTAATAATGTGGATCTATTCGAAATAATGTATATCAATGTTTTCTCCTGGAATATTTTTGTGATTTTCGCTTCACTTTTTTTTCCTAGTGAAAAACAAAAGTAGACTATCATTATTATTAAGCTTTTCTAATCTGTATTTAATAACGTTTTTAGTATTAAATACTTACAATATATATATATATATAGCATGCACTCTAAATATGGCTTCACTGACTTCACCGAGTGAAGAGCAACCCCTTTTATCTTACCGAAAGAGGTGAAGATCAAAGAGAGTTGGAGTTTCAATTCATGTTTATTGTTAGCAAAATATCACTGACAGAATGATTGGTACATAACAAATATTGAAAGCATTCTAATGTTTCAATCTTTTTCTTTAAACCTGGAATGGAAATGTTATTCTTCTTCCTGAAAAGTTATGAATGCGAATATGAAGATTTATGACTCCAGTCAGTGACATGTTGAATAGTGTAACAAAATTCTTGAGTTCCTGTACTGACGTCAGCACCTTATATTAGTTTTCAAACTTGTTTCTTAAAAATTTGCTTCTACTGGTACTTCAATTTCGTTTCGTTTACACCTTGTTGTGAATGAGTAGATTTTCTTCGAGTTGATTGCAGTTCAGTTAAATTTCGATTGCGAAAATGAGCAAACGAAAAAGACCTCTTACTCAGGCTGAAATCGATGAGATTTTATTTGCCTCAGACACTAGCAATGATGAACTATCCAGTGATGATGATGGTTGGCCCCTTCAGTCTCTTTCGCCAGAAAACGATGAAGAAGATGAGGAACAAGAACTAGATGAGGTGGAAGAAGTTGATCTGGCTGATTTAACATGGACCGAAAATGTATCTGATGAGAAAATTAAAAAAAGTACTGCTATGACAGAAGGAGGTCCCGTGCACAATTTAGCACATGGATCTACACCCTTACAGTTTTTCAAGCTGTTTTTCACAGATGAAATGTGTAAAACAATAATGGAAAACACCAACAAATATGCTGAATTCGCTCACCGGGAAAAAAAACTGGAGAATACGAAATGGGAGCCAGTAAGACAAATTGAAGAGATATGGGCTTTTATTTCTTTCCTCTTCATCATGAGTCTTGTTAGACTTCCCAGAATGGCGAATTATTGGTCCACAAATCCAATATTCTCGAATTTGAAGATCAAAGCAACTATGGGCAGGGACCGCTTCTTTCAAATTTGGAGATTTTTTCATCTTTCCGATAGAGAAAATGAGGTTGCAAAAACAGATGCGGGATACTACCTCATGAAAAAAGTGGATCCTTTCTTAACGAAAATGAGAAGAAATTTTCAAAACCATATCATCCCTTATGAAAGTTTATCTGTTGATGAAGCTATCATCAAGTATAAAGGTAAATTAGTCATCGTGCAATACATGCCCCAAAAGCCTGCTAAAAGAGGAATTAAAGTATGGATGCTTTGCACCTCTTCCCTAGGGTATGTTTTGAATTTTGAAATATACTGTGGGAAAAATGATCCTCGCAGCGGAAAATGAATTGGTTACGATGTCGTGCAGCACTTGACCAATTACTGAAATAAAAACACCAGTCATCACATCTATTTTGACAGATATTTTACAAGTGTTCCGCTCTTATTGGATATGTTGAATAAAAATATTGTTTGCTGCGGAACTCTAAATCTTTGCCGAAAATTTTTGCCCCAGGATGTAAACGCTGCAAGCTTCTGGAAGCTGGCGATTCAAAGGTCTTCCAGTGTGTTGAGTATCCAAATCTTTTGTGCACAGCGTGGTTAGATAAAAAAGAAATTTTCATGCTCTCTACTAATGAATATGCCACTACAGCTTCTGCAAACCGTCGCATAGGTGGAAATGTTACTAATATAAATTGTCCAACGGTGTTTATTAATTATAATAAGTACATGGGTGGCGTTGATCGAGCTGATCAGAAACGAAAATACTATGAATCTTCACGAAAGTCTAGGAAATGGTGGGTATATATTTTATTGGTTTCTTTTAGACACAGCTGTACACAATGCGTATATTCTATTCTCTCTTTCTCAGCTGCCAAATGAAAAACGAAAAACATTGTTGGACTTTAAAACTGAGCTTATAGATGAATTGGCCCAAGGGATTAAAAACAGAAATTGTTATTCAAGTCCATCTTCCCGAAATAACAGTCATCCCCACAAAAGGTCAAAACTATCTACGCCAAGGAGATGTGCGAAGCGGAAAAGTAAAACATCAGGAAATTACGCTGTTCGAAAGTCTTGGGAATGCCAAGCATGCAATGTGTGTCTTTGCCTAGACTGTTTCATCCCACACCACGAGGAACTAACTAATTAAATTTGAAACCTTGTCTATTGAATCTTATCCTTAACATGTATTGAATTATTACATGTATTTGCGGTTCCATGCAGTATATATATTTTGTTTGCTATTTTCAGTCAAATAAAATTTTTTTACATTCGCTTTGTTTTTTAATTTAATTAAGTTTGAAACCTTGTGTATTGAATCTTATCCTTAACATGCATTGAATTATTAAATGTATTTGCGGTTCCATGCAGTAAATATATTTTGTTTGCTATTTTCAGTCAAATACATTTTTTTTTACATTCGTTTTTTTTCTCTTTAATTTAATTAAATTTGAAACCTTGTATATTGAATGTTATCCTTAGCATGTATTTAATTATTAAATGCCACCCTTTGTATTTGAAAATCGCTTTATTCACAGATAATATCTGATATAGTGTAAAATAGATGTATTTTTATATAGTGTAATTATTTATTTATTATTTTATTTATGATTATTTTATTTATGATTATTTTATTTATGATTATTTTATTTATTAATTTGTGACAATTTCGTAAGACAAAAACAGCTTGCAACAAATGCGGTACTTTTTATGCATTTACCATTTCTATAATTTATGCTGCTTTATAATATTTTATTTTAACACGAAAAAAGAAGCGGATACTTTTGTGTTCAAAGTTTGAAAATAATGATCTCCTTATTGTGTTTTCTTCTGAATGTATTAAAGTTCTGTATAATTAGCAGCATTCATTTTGCTTTATCTATTTAGGTCAAATATGGCTATTTTTAAATTTTAATCAACATAGATTTTATTTAAACATCACTGCAATCATCGAAATCGATCAAGTCATTGAGATCCTAACTAATAATCTAAATGATACACTCAAGAAAGTCACAGAAAAAATAATGATTTTGAGCAATCTCTAAGGCATATTAGAGAGATCATCAAGTACAAAAATAAATTGCAAAAGATCTGCAAGAGATCGCTAACTACACCCTAAAAAACCGAAACCAATAAACTTAACAGAGACATCATAACTCTATGTCATAGTCATTAAATTAGTTGTGGTAGGAAATATGTTCTAGTCTAAATCTAGATGACACTTCTATTTAGAAAAAGACATGAACCCTTTAAGGGCACTGCAAATCAACCTGCTATTATATGTCTCTAACCAAATTGCATAAACTGAAAAAAAAACAAAGCGACTATCTTAATTAACAAAAGCAGTTCTCTTTACTGAATCGACTTGTGCTATAAATGAAAAATGTGTCAACGGCGCTTTGCATAAAATTAATGTCACACCAACACAAGAGAGCACCATGAATAGGACAAATAATGATTGAAACGTAGGTATCATTAAGAAAAACCTAAAGTCCCCAGGACATGACAAATCACCAACGAGATGATGAAAATTATGCCTCCAAATATTATTCTATTACTTAAAAACATCTTCAATGCCTTCCTGGAAAACTGCTATTTCCCCAAGATTTGGAAAAAGTCAGACATCATCATGCTACACAAGCCAGAAAAGAACAATTTGGATCCCAACAACTACAGGCTAATTAGTCTTCTTCTAAGCTCATATCTTTTGGGAAGTAAGTTCATACTGAAAATAAATGGAACCTTCTCAGACTACAAGCCATTTAATTCAGGTGTTCCACAAAACTTAATCCTGGGCTCACTATATATTCTATATACAGCCGACTTCCCAGTAAACAATGATAGCATGAACGAATCAGTTGCATTATTTGCTGACGGCACTGCCACCTGTACCAAGCCTATGAGCTCTAAACAAGCTAAGAAATTACTGCAAAATAAAATTCAAGAGCATAGTGCAGCAAATGGAAAACAAAGCTCCATCCGGGTCCAAAATCAATTGCTGGAACTGGAACTAAATTGATGTTACGGCGCGCCTACACGAAAGTGCTTATCCCCAGTATAAAAGATGCTTTGCCTAAAGAATGATTTACTTGAGATGAAAACTTTACATAAGTTTTTGTGATAAAATAGAATTTTGTAAAAATAAGAATCTTAAGAATTAAGAAGAAAAATAAAGGATTAAGTTCCAGGATCCGGTTGCTGCTACTGGCTTTCGGAAAAGTCATAAAAATTTATCGAAAAATTACATACGGTTTTGGATTACCAATTTCCTGACTTACCCCAGGTTTATTTACAAATAAAATTAATTATTTACAAGGGGAATGTACAAATGATGATAACAACACAAGTGGATTATGATAATGTACAATATGAAATTGATAAGGGTCAATTTTTACATCTTATTTTATTATTTTATTTACAATATGTGCAATTATTAAATTACATCTTTTAAATAAGATGGATTTATGAAAAATTGAAAAAATTGTAGAAGAAATAGAAGGATAATTCTTCTCTTGAAAGTTAAGAAAAAGAAGATTCATAATCTTCGATGTTCTTTTCCAAGGAATAGTAAGCCATCCCGTGGTGTCCTCTATTGGTTGAATTGAGAGTTATTCAGGAGTCGTAAGGTGCTTCCATCTGGTGTAAAGTTGCTTTCGGGAGATTTAAATTAAAGTCTAATATAATAATAAAGGGGATTAAAAGATAAGTGAAGAAAATAAAAACAAGATTTTTTCCTGTAATTCGGAATCCGTACTTTGGGCATGTGCTACGGCTGCATAATCTAAAATCTCAAAAAGTTCTAAAGCATCTAACCTCGACAGCATATCGGCTGGTATATTTTCTGAACCTTTAACAAACCGAATATCAGTACTGAATTGACCGATATAGTCCAAATATCGTAATTGCCTTGGGGAACACTTATCCGATTTTTGGAGAAAGGCGTATGTGAGTGGCCTATGATCCGTGAAAATCGTGAACTGACGTCCTTCAAGCATATGTTTAAAATGACGAATGGCTGCGTAAATCGCGTAAAGTTCGCGATCAAAAGTCGACCATTTTTGCTGTGCCGGTGATAATTTTGACGAGAAAAATGCCAAAGGTTTGATATCTTGTTCATTGTTAGTGCTCGTAATTTGATTAAGTGAAGCTCCTACAGCTGTGTCGCTAGCGTCCGTGAAAAGCGTTAAATAAGCTTCCGGGTCATGATGAGCCAAAATGGTGGCCTCTGCTATCTGCTTTTTACACGCCTCAAATGCTAACGTTTGAGATTCTTTCCACTCAAGATGATTTTTTTCCTTACTTTTCTTGCCTTTAAGCATATCGTTAAGAGGGGCTTGAATATGGGCAGCATTTTTAATGTTTCGACGATAATAATTCAATAACCCCAGGAAACGTTGTAAATCCTTCGTGGTTTGGGGCAATTTACATTTTAAGATTGGCTCGACGCGTTCTGGTTGTGGCTTAATTCTTTCTTTATTAACTAAATAACCTAAAAAGGATAGCTCTGGGACCCCCAAGACGCACTTTTTTAAATTAATTCGAATACCATAGTCGTCGAGCCTTTTCAGAACCATCTCAATATGTTTTTTGTGTTCATTCTCTGTACCGCTTGCTATAAGGATATCATCCAAATAACCAAAAACAAAACCTTGAAAACTTTAATAATGAATTTCTGGAATGTTTGCGCCGCATTGGACAATCCAAATGGCGTGAATAAAAACTCGTATAAACCGAATGGAGTTGTAATTGCAGTTTTGGGAATATCGTCTGGGTGTACTGGTATCTGGTGATATGCGCGAACTAAATCTACTTTCGAAAAAATAACTTTACCGTGTAATTGGCTGGAAAAAAGTCTTGTAAATGGGGCAAAAGATATCTATCCGGAATTGTGATCCGGTTTAATGCTCTGTAATCTCCAGTCGGTCGGAAATCATTTCCCTTGTCTTTAGGCACTAGGTGCAAAGGGCTAGACCAATTTGATGTACTAGGGCGGCATATACCATGTTCTAACATATATTCGAATTCGTGTTTGGCAGCCGTTAATTTCGCGGGGTGTAATCTACGCGGTCGCGCGAGAACCGGTTGTCCGCGAGTTAAGATTCTGTGAACGGTATTATGTTTTACCTCTCTGATTTTAGGATAGGGGCGTACCACCTCACTGTATTTGTTCAAAATATCCCGATAAGCAGCGTCATTTGCAATTAAAGTTACTTGAGGTGTGTCATCCGCGGACTTAGTGCCCGTACTGACAAGATTGGTCATCGGATCTTTAAGACAACCATGTTTAAGGTCTATCAACAAACCGTAATGTCGCAAAAAATCTGCCCCGATAATAGGCTTACTTATGTCAGCAAGAATAAATGACCAGTGAAATTTATGTCGTAAATTTAAACTAAGTGTTACCCTTTTAACGCCGTATGTTTTGATTGTTGTACCATTCGCCGAATATAACGTTATATTATTTTCGCTGCTAGTTTTAAAATTGTGTCGCTTGTACGGTAAAACACAAACATCGCTACCGCTATCCACTAAATATGTAAATTTTGAAATAGGGTCAGATACAAAAAGGCGACTTTTATTATCGGGTTTGAAATCACATTGCGCCAGAGTATGTGATTTTTTCTCTAGTTTTCCTGTTTTCTAAACTTGCAAGGGGACTTACAGCGTTTCGCTGCATCTCCAAATTTAAAATGATACCAGCACTGATCATACTTTTTGGGTGTTTGTGAGCGATTACGCTGGCGAAAAGAATTTTTGCGTTCGCGATTTCGGGAAAGGCGTTCAACTTGTTTAGTAAGTTCCGCTATTTGTGTTCGCAATTCACTCATTTCAGAAGATGGATTTGAGCAACGTACTGCATCAACATTACCGCCCGTGGTTTCATGAATTTTGTCAGCCATTACTGCGAGCTTTTCCGGATTATCGTCAGAGACTGAAAGAATCGCCTATACTTGATTTGGTAAGCGCTGTAGCCAAAGAGTTTTAAGCACATCATCGCTAAGAATTTTATCGGCCAATTGCTTCATCTTTCGCAATAAATGGGAAGGTTTGTCGTCACCCAGGGTTAGTTCTGATAATACCGCTTTGATTCTTCTCTGCTTCGAATCAGAAAATTCGCTTATTAACCGTGATTTAAGAGTAGAATATTTTTCGGTGGCTGGCGGCGAGAGCACGATATCACTAACATAACTCAAGATGTCGGAGGCAAGGGCCGATACTACGCAATAAAACTTTGTATCATCTTGGGTAATTCCGGATACAACGAACTGCGCTTCAATATTGGCGAACCAAAGTATGGCGTGCTTATCCCAAAAGGGAGGTAATTTTAACCCAACTCTGCTAACCTGCGTTTGTTGAGTATCGTCGTTCGGCATGGTAATAAAGCTCAAATAACTGATAAGAAAAATGGACAGATATAAGGTCCTACCTTGTATTGAAGAGGCTTTGACGATGCAGTTTATCTAATCATCAGCTGGAGAACATCTGGCATGCGAAATAATCCATTCGTGGAGAAACAACGTGAGTAGTGCACCAAATGAAGGTATATTTAGTTGCTATAACACCGTCGCAGTCCATTGAAAGTCTTTAAACGTGGAAGATTTGAATTAAAGCGAGGATGTAACAAGATCCTCTGTCGCTACTTCATGCTTAAAAATTTTTTTTACATATTTGGATTCCTTATCTTCAAAATATAGGGAGTAGCCGCAATCTGGGAAATGTGGTGCCCATAGTTTGGTCAGAAGAGCGATTCAAAGTTTGGACCCCTTAATGTTAATTTCACTTTTTGCGTTTTCAGTCATATTTTAAAAACTAATGAAGCAATTCAAAAAAATATTGCACCAACTCATAAAACGCATTTACCCAAAGATAATTTCATGAAAAAAATAATTTTTAATAATTATTTTTTATTATTTAATTGAAGAGAGGATGAAAAAATTTTTAATTATAAGGTACGGATATTTTTATACCATATTAATCTACATGCTTTTCAATTGAAAAATATAAAGTTTCAACTGTTTTTATTTATTAGAAGATGAGAAAAATTAAAATTAATTATTTTAAAAAAAATAATTTGGCGACAATGAAAAAATGATTAAATGGGGCGATTAATATTAAAATGTGATAAACTTACGAAGAAATTGATTTAGCGCGCGTGGCGTAAAATTTCATTCATATTTTTTTCGCTAATAATCGTTTGCTAATCTTTTTATTTTTTTAAAACTATAAAATACAATGTTTCTTTTTTAGTCCTCTAAAAATCTATTTGAAATTAAGTAAAGAAATTTGAATAAAACATTTTATTGAATAAAAAACATTTTATTCAATAAATGCTCCGCGTTCTGAAATTTCATCAAATTTTCAAAGTACTGAAGTTACCAATTCCTAATTGACTTTGACTCGTAAATGTAGTGGAATTTAGCTTCTTTCAAAGCATTGATGTCCATTTCTGTAATGTCGCAAACATCTAGGGGGGTGCATAATAGACGAATTTTTAGGGGTATATCATCGTGCACCCACTTTGTTTCGCTATTTACGTCCATATTAATGTTGAAGTTTTGTTACTTGAGGAATAATTGGCGGCTCTAAAAAGGGTATTTTTTTTGTTGTTGAAAATATGGGTTGCGAGAAAGTTTCTCACTGTGCAAGAGACATTTAAACACTTTTAGCAGTATTTTTGGCGGGTGTACTTCGCCACTGCATAAATTCTAGGGAGAAAAACACTGTTTATCACAAGTATCACAACGGCGTGAAACGCCCACTTCTACGCCACTTGTTTACAAGTTCAAAACACAATATACACTGTCTATTCATTGTAATAAAATATCTAATTCATTGAAAAATTATTCAATGAATTAGATATTACTCAAGGATTCCTCTTACTCACGGTTCGGAGAGGATAATCCTGATAAAAAATAGCTTAACGTAGAATAATCCAGGCGGGAATACACGCCTATCGCTGAATTGTATTTACCGGCATCGTCAATTATTCATAATCAATAATAAAACTTAAGCTCAAAATATTCCAAATAGCACACTTTTTGATGTTGAACCTGCAATAATGTCGAATATCTGGGAGTAATAGTTTCAAAAAATCTCAACTGGAGAAAACATATTAACGAGATTACAAAAAAACCAAGGGAGCATTTTTTTTTTTTTTTTTACCTAAAATAATATGTTTTAAATAAAAACTCCAAACTTGACCTGGCTAGTAAGATAATCATCTATCTAGGTTATCAGGCCAATTTTAATATATGCCTGCCTCAGTGACAACTTAAAAATAAACTATCTAAGACCGAAGGCCAGATACTCAGAATGATGGTTGTAGTTCCTAGGGCAATTAGTAGCAGACTTCTCCGAAAAGAGTAAAACATAGATGACATTGATTGCTAAATTAAGTTCTAGTTTCTACAGTGATGCTGAAACCAGAATGGTATCGAAATTCAACCAGTTACTTGACATAGAATATATCAGTACTGAATACAGACCAATTACTACCTTTTTTTTTTTTTTATCTCTGACTATTTACAGACCAAGTTCTTAAAATAAAAGGATTACATCACACAAACACATACAGCTTAAAACTCTGCAGGATTGTGGCGGACCCAAGATTGGAGCAACTCTTTAGGTTTCAAACTAGGCAAGTCACAAGGCGCATGCTTTAGCACAACGAGCAACTCGGTACAAGGGATAGTAAGCCAAAGCCTCCACACGGTTTTTTGTAGGTAGTCCGATCACCATGAAGATAAACCAATGAGTGAAAGAACCATTTAATATGAAATCTTTTAAAAATTAGAAAGTGGTAGTAAATATATGTTTAAAAATTTGTTTAATTTATGAATATAATTGGTTTGTTTTATTTACTTGTCAACCACTACAGATTCAATTCTCAAATACATATGATAAATTTCTCTCAAGTACTTTTTAAATAGAATTTGGGTTCATGCGCACAAGTGGTTCGCTTTTTAAATAATCTGCGCAGACTACTTATAAGAAACCGTGTGGAGGCTTTCTGATGTAGGAGATGATGAATAAACCTGGACGGCCGAGTGACTGTATTAACAGAGGGCCACTGTAAATAAATCTGAAAATCTTTGATTTTTTTTTCTTATATTATCACAATTCGTTCTCAAATTTAATTCTAATTTTGTGCACAGTTGTAAATATGTTTAAATGTATAAATTTCTATTATTGTTTATTATTATTATTTATTCAGATTAAGTTCATAGTTTTTACGTTTTTACCTTGATCAATGTTGTGCTGCAATTTAATATTTTTTTTTTTTTTTTTTTTACTATTAACATTTGCTAAAATCTTAATTCTTGACTATGGAGTTCTCCTTCAACTCTCTCAAACAGTATATAACTTTATGTTTCATGACTTCTATTATAGGTCAAACCAGATTCGATGAATAGGTTAATGACGAGTCTTGTATTTACTTTTGTGAGTGATGACAAAGGTTATCGAATTTCATCGATGGCAGGTCATAATAGTGCGAAAACGAGTCGCGTTCATTTCAGAGACAATCACTTCGTCGATAGAGCTGTTTCGTCGACAGGGTAGCATTATGCCACTTGCACTTCTTCGTAATTTAGAATAATTGTGTTTAAATTTTTTAAACCTAGCCTGGTGCAAAGTCTTTGTAATATATTGAAGTTTTCAGAAACGAAGCATTTTATTAAAAATTGCCTACTCATTTTATACACATAACGTTGCAAAACCCTTTTTTAAAATTCGGTATATTAGTTGTATTTACACATTTAAGTTGCATTTTGCGCAATTTCTTTTCTAGTCATATTTAGCACTTTTATTTTTAAAATTAATTTTTAATGTGCATTATTGTTGATTAGCTTCGCAAAAGCAATTGTAGTAACTATTGTGAATGAGTTTTGATACAACACGAGAATGAAGGGAGAAAGTAGCAAGGAAGAAAAAAGACAGTATATAACGAATCAGTGAGATATTGAAACCACTTCGTCGATAAATCATTTCATTGACAAGGTCGTTTCGTTAACAGGCCATTTCAGGGGCAAAAATTCTCTGTTGATTAAAAAGAAAATACTTTTATAATACTCCCTCACAATGAAAAATTTGCGTTGATACAATTTAAAATCTTGTCAAAGAAAAAGGAACAAACTTTTACAATGATGGTGATTAAAAAGAATTTAATCAGAAAAACAAAAATCATTTTGATAGTTAGCTAGTAAAATTACTTCTGATTTAACCTTGCTTCTTATTTATTACTTTGTATTTTATCACAAATTATATATTCCTATGTTTAAATATTTATTTTTTCAAGCTCAGTTGATTGCTTTTTTACATATGCAAGTAATCATTCATTTTGTTGCGATTGACATATTAAACAAATTTTTTGCATAAAATTTCAATAATTATATATTTCACCTTTTTTTTTTTAATTTCAAAAATAAATATCGATTTATAAAGGAGGGAAAAAAATGAGAAGCTATTACGAAGGTTGGTGAGTGAAGTGAGCAAGGGGCGGAATTTCCTAGCATTATTAAAATCTTGAAAAAAAATGCATTTTGAGAAACATCAAAAGAAAATCCAGCTTGGAATATTTGCAAATATTATATATGAACAATTTTGTAATAACTCTGTGACTCATGTCTATGTCAGCTATGCTGCTGAGGAGTGTAGTTCCTGACAATTCCATACGTACTTTTGAGAAATTTAAATGAAATATTATTTGAAGCAAAAAACTTGCTCTTGCATTTCCATTTTTTAAAAAAACTATTTATTTATAACTTTTTGAAAGGACAATCCTTCGAAATATTTTTGGCCCAGTCCAGGAAAGAGTCTGTTGGCGAATCAGATACAACTTTGAATTATATAAACTCTATGGACAGCCACAGATAGTACAGGTCATCCGAAGCAATAGATTAAGATGGCTTGGCCATATCTGGAGAGGTCCAGAAAATAATGCAGTCCGAACCACCACCTTTAAAAATCCTTCGGGATCTCGGGCTAGAGGAAGACCTCCAACTAGATGGCTGGATGATACTACTAAAGATCTTAAAGTGCTAAAGATAAACAACTGGAAAAAAGTCGCCATGAACAAGAGGCGTTGGAGGCTACGTGTGGGTGAGGCAGCCAAGGCCTGTAAGGGGCTGTCGTGCTGAAGAAGAAGATTTGTTTTTAACACGTTAAAGTTTAATAGCATTATGTTATTCTATGTGTTTTCCCCCTCCCCTCCTCGAAATAGTTTCTAAATTTCCATCGTAATATAGTTTTATTACTTTTAATTGCAAGGATATCATATTTTATTAGTTGGATTTGATATTAAAAATAATGTGATTTTTAACGTAGAACAATTTTAAGAAAAAAATGTGAAGTAAAGTAATTTTCAGAATATTATGAGATATTCATAATGATTCCATATTTATTTTTTAAAAAATAATAAAATGCACATTGGTGCATTTTTGACGGGAAAAAGTGGCGATTGGGACTGCAAATTGGAGACAATTTTTTAATTGCCGCTTATTATATTTAGTTATCCTCTGACGACCGTTAATTTTCTCCTTTATTATTTAAACCAAGATCTTTTGAATCATTATTTTCCTTCCATCTTGTGAAACTTTGGAAACTAGTTTCTTACTCTAAGCTAAAACACCCCAATTACAAAAAATATTTTTTTACGCATAATAACTTTAACAGCATAGAGAAATAAAATAATTCGTTTTTTTTTTTTCAAATATTTTTTATTCTACTTATTACAGGTGAATTGAAAGCATACGCCAAAAGCCAATATTAGAAGCTTGCTCTTATTTTCAGGAGGTCTTCATTAAATTTTACATTGAAGTCCAGAAAAAAAAAATTGTGTACTTTTTCTGATATTATCGATAAAAAAATGCACACACAGACAATTAGAAAATATTTTAATTTATTTTATTTGGAGTTTTATGAAGTGCAAGAGACAGCAAGAACAGAACACTGAATCCGCCAATATGTATGTATAAGCTCACTCAGTTTGAATAATCACGCAGCTCTTAGCCCATGAGACTGGACATAGCAAATTTATATTCTTAAAAATTAGCCTACTTATGAAATATCTTGAGACATTGACCTTAAAAATTTACATTTATTATCGAGCATTTTTCTGAAAAAGTTAAAAATAGTAGTTACAACTAACTGCCAGTAAAAAAACATCCTGCCACCAGTCTAAGACTTTAGCTAAGATAAGGTTTCCTAAACGTAGCAAATCACAGTACCTGCAAAAATTAGCTTGCAGTTAAATAGGCTAACCAATCCAGAAGACAAGGAAACTTTTGGATCAGTACCCCCAGAGGAGAGATTTGATATGAGAACATGGAGGACTTTGTGACTCGACAGATTTAACCTGAATCAGTCACCATTCACTACACGAGGAGTCCTCGGCCGGCGGGAATCGAACCCACGAACTCTTAGACTTGGGCACAGTGCCCTACCAACCAAACTATCCCGGCCCTACAGCTGCGATACATTTAAGTAGCTAGAATAACGAAAGGTATATAATAGCGGATGATACAGCGAAGTAAGTGACTGAAAAAGAATACACTGTTTGATATATATAAATATATATATACATATATATATATATATATATATATATATATATATATATATAGCAAAATAAATAAATACAAAAAAACCAGAAAAGAAAACGAAAAAATAATAAGTATCATTTATTGCGCATAAGCTGCAAGTAAATAGAACTCATAAAATAAGTTCAAAATGACGATCAAACAAAGGTAAATTACAGACAAATGAAAAAAGGGGGGCGAATAATAATAATAATAAACAACAGGGAAAAAAAAAGAGGAAAAAGTTTTTTTTTAAAAAACCGGAAAATAAAATATATAATCTTTTCGTCAGCCCACACGATTATATCCGAAAAAGAGTGCTTTCTAATATTGTATCAATATAGCCAAAGCAAAATATATCAATACAATAGTGTGAGAAGCACTCAAAAAAATTTTTTTACAAAAATTACGACAAATAAAATAAAACACAATAAGTAAAAATAACACGTAAAAACAGAAAATAAAATAAAAAGGAAGAGCAGAACAAAACAAAATCTATAAAGCGAGTAGCGAAAAATAATGAACTTACATGAACGGGAAATTTTTCAAGAATGATTTAAAGTGTTTACGTAACAAGATTGCCAGATTGCAAAATATGAAAACAAAAGCGCAAATTGAGAGGAACTAGAGGAGTTTAAATTGCGTTCTTGCTGCATTACTGAAGTGCGTTAGATTTATTAGTTACCAAGGATGGGCCAGAAAACTGATGTACGCGAGGTAATATTAAACTGGATAATTTAAAGAATTTGACTATAAATAATTTTAGAAAATAAATATTTATTTAAGAAAAAAATATAAAATAGAAAAGAGAAAGAAACATGAATTGCCAGTTTTGCACATAATTTTAGCCACAGATTTGCCCGAAATGGATTTGCACATGGAAAAGTTATATAAATTGACAAAGAAATCTTTTTAGTAAATAATTTTAGCCACGGATTTGCCCGAAATGGATTTGCAAAAGGAAAAATTGTATAAAGAAATTTATTAGTAAATAATTTTGCCCACGGATTTGCACATGGAAAAGTTATATAAATTAACAAAGAAAAAAAAAAGAAAACTTATTTTAGCCACGGATTTGCCCGAAATGGATTTGCACATGGAAAAATTGTATAATGTATAAATTAATAAAGAAAATTTTTTTAGTAAATAATTTTAGCCACGGATTTGCCCGAAATGGATTTTGGAAAAATATTATAAATTAACAAAGGAATTTTTTAGTAAAGGAATTTTTTAGTAAATAATTTTGACCAAGGATTTGCACAAGGAAAAATTATACAAATTAACGAAGAAATTTTTAGTAAAAAATGTTTGGCCACGGATTTACCCGAAATGGATTTGCACATGGGAAAATTGTATAAATAAATAAAGAAAGTTTTTAGTAAATATATTTACAAAAAATGCGATTAACTCAATGATTTTATATAGAATTTTATTACTTTAGTTGGGTTATTTGTTGGGTTGTAGTTATTTTTATTATTTTTTTTTAGTGCTTCTCACACTATTGTATTGATATATTTTGCTTTGGCTATATTGATACAATATTAGAAAGCACTCTTTTTCGGATATAATCGTGTGGGCTGATGAAAAGATTATATCTTTTTATTTTCCGGTTTTTTAAAAAAACTTTTTCCTCTTTTTTTTTTTTTTTTTTCCCCAGTTGTTTATTATCATTATTATTCGCCCCCCTTTTTTCATTTGTCTGTAATTTACCTTTGTTTGATCTTCATTTTGAACTTATATATAGTATATATATATGTTTATCTATATGTATGTATATAAATGTATATATATATATATATATATATGTATATATATATATATGTGTGTATATATATATATGTATATATATATATATATGTATATATATATATATATGTATATATATATGTATATATATATATATATGTATATATATATGTTTATATATATATATATATATATATATATATTGTTGATATTTTGTATTTGATTTGCGTTTGCGTGGTTCGTATTACGAGCTCATAAAGATAGTGCAGAACTGATTTTAGATAAATAACAACTAAAATAATGAATTGCGTATTAATAATTAGTTAGTTTATTAATAACTGCGCATTGGTCTATCTCTGTAGACGCAAAGTTGAATTCAACAAGGAAGTAACTTTCTGTTCTAATTAATGTAGGTGGCGCTACTAGTACAACATACATTCCGGCTTCAACATACCGGGCCACCTTGAAACATAGTTTCAAAATTTACACATAAATTAACAAAAGGAAGATTAAACTGTATAAATCTAATAAAAAGATAATTATAAAAAACTAATGCAACATACATGAAATTAAAAATATGTATCATAAACAGATGTATAGATTCCTTGGTATAAACCGGATAACTATATATAACACAAAGCAAAAAAAAAAAGAAAAGTCTAAAATAAAGAAAGTTAATCAGTCAATAGGTAAAACTGACAGTTTGTGAATGGGTCTTTTATAAGTTCCAGTCTCAGTTTTGACACTGACGACTCTTACCTTAGCGTCAGCACTAGGGAAAACTTCTTGTATACGCCCTAATTTCCACTTCAAAGGTGGAATATTGTCCTCTTTAATGAGAACTAAATCGTTAATTTTCAAATTAGGCTGTACTCGCAACCATTTGGGGCGCTGCTGTAAGCTGGAAATATACTCGTTAACCCATCTTTTCCAAAAATTCTGGAAAAGTTTTTGAGTCAACTGCCAACGTTTTAAAGGGGATATGTTTTTGTCCAGAGAGTTCTCTTCTGGTATTGAAGATAGAGAGGTTCCCACAAGGAAATGTCCTGGGGTAAGTGCTGAAAGTTCAAAGGGATCGTCCGACATAGGACACAAAGGACGAGAGTTCAAGCAGGATTCGATTTGTGCAGTAAGAGTTAAAAACTCTTCAAGGGTCAATTTATGATCACCTATTGTTCTTTTCAAATGCGATTTTGCGGATTTCACAGCAGCTTCCCAAATTCCTCCAAAGTGAGGTGCTGAAGGTGGGTTGAAGTGCCATTTAATTTGTTCATCGGCAAAATACTGATGGATGGATTCTTCTTTTTGAAGAGATTTAACCACTCGATTAATTTCCTTATTTGCAGCAACGAAATTTGAACCACAGTCTGAAAATAATTCATTTGGTTTTCCTCTTCGCGCAACAAATCTTTTTAAAGCTGCAATAAATGATTCAGCAGATAAATTTCCAACAACTTCGATGTGCACTGCTTTTGTCGCGAAACACACAAA
Organism: Parasteatoda lunata; assembly: GCA_949128135.1. Lineage (NCBI taxonomy): Eukaryota > Metazoa > Arthropoda > Arachnida > Araneae > Theridiidae > Parasteatoda > Parasteatoda lunata. Next base: position 36,223,015 of record OX421979.1, read on the forward strand.
AATACAAATGTACATTTTAACTGATCTGACTCCACGTCCAGATCGTGGTTTCACAAAAAATGGACCAGCATAATCCAGACCAGTCTTGGAAAATACTCTAGAAGGCGTTACTCTTGAAGGTGGTAACTGAGCCATTATCTGTGTCGCGGTTTTTTCTTTTAATCGAAAGCATTTTATGCATTTCCAAATTTGCCTTTTTATAACTGATCTAGCGTTTACTATCCAAAATTCTTTGCGAATAACTGATAATAGTAAAAGTGTTCCAGCATGCAAGAAGGATTCATGATAGTGAATTATAATTAGATTAGTTAAGCGATGATTTTTCGGTAGGAGAATAGGATGTTTTCTTTCATTCGATAAGTGTGTATTTTCTAACCTACCGCCCACACGGATAAGGCCCTCTTCATCCAAAAACGGATTCAAGGAGAGGATCTTACTGCTCGAAGAAACTGGTTTGTTATTTTTTAGCTGCTGATATTCGTTTGGAAGTTCTTGTTTTTGGACTATTTTAACCAAAACGTTTCTAGCTAGTGTTATCTCACTACTAGTTAAATAACCATTTTTGCGATTGTTCGGAGATTTACAGTTTATTATGAAGCGGAGACACCAAGCTATAATTCTTTTCAACTTAACATATGATGAAACATTGTAAATGATAGGAAAGTCAATAGGAGTTGTTTCAATCAAACACGATGTTTTTTTGCGCTCTTCTTTGAGAGCGTCTGTTGAGAGAGGGATTTCCTCTAAATGAGATACTTCACCACTTTTCATACAATGAGGACCTGACCACCATAAATCAAAATCAACTAGCTCATTTGGTGGTAGACCTCTACTAGCGCAATCAGCAGGGTTTTGACCAGAGCTGATATGATTCCAATGTTGAACTGGAAGAATAGACTGAATTTCGGAAACACGATTGGCAACAAAAATTTGCCAACGTGATGGCTCAGATTTCAACCATGAAAGAACTATAGTTGAGTCCGTATAAGCACGTATTGCGTCAATTTGAATATTCAAGGACTTGAGGACCGTTTGTAAAAGGTGCACTAATAAAACGGCTGAACAAAGTTCAAGGCGCGGTATTGATATCGTTTTCAATGGTGCGACGCGTGTTTTGGATGTAAGTACACTAACATGCGTAGTGGTGATGGTAGTTGATTTTAAGTATATAACGGCAGCGTACGCCTTTTCCGACGCATCACAGAAACAATAAAGTTCTATTCCAGATGGGGAGTGTAGAAGAACTTTTCTAGGTACAGTTAACGTAACTTAGGAAATATCTTCTCGATATTTAATCCACTGCTCTTTTATATCCTGGGGCACTGGATCATCCCAAGCCAACTGATGCTTCCACAATTCCTGAATTAGAATTTTTGCCGTTATGATAATAGGGGATAACCATCCTAGTGGATCAAAGATTTTTGACACACAGGAAAGGATGGACCTTTTTGTAGGATTTTCATCCTTGAAATCATCACAAAAGGAAATATTGTAGGTAAACTCATCATTTTTTGGGTCCCATCTCAACCCTAGCACCTTAATAAATTTAGAATCAGCAGTTCTACATGGTGTATTGTCTATATTTTTAGGTTGACTTAAAAATTCCAAAACAGAGGGACTATTGGTACACCATTTGTGAAGCTCAAATTTTCCTTTTCTCAACAGCTCACTTAGTTCCTTTATTAAAGCAAAGCCTTTATTAACTGAAAACTGGTTGGGTTTAGCGCATTCAAAAGTAGTTGCTCCGGAAATTATCCAACCTAGCTTAGAGCATACTGCGAAAGGGAGATTTTCATCGCGTTTAATTACTTCTCCGTTAATCAATGTAAAAAACACATTTACACCGCATAAAATATCAACATCTCCCGATCTCCAAAAATATGGGTCAGCCAGCACGAGATCCCGATATCCTCCGGACAAAACCGGCATGGAAGAGTTCGGTATTTTTCCGCAAATTTTATCAATAACATATGCGGATGTTGAAAATCTTAAATCATTATTAAAATGAGGCGAAAACAATAAATCCACCTGCCCACTACTCGAAGTATCACAACCTCCCAAACAAGAAATAGAGATTTGAGCCGGATTTATTTTTAATTTCAACTTGCTGACACATTCGCGTGAAATAAAGTTTTTCTCAGATCCCGAGTCTAAGAGCATTCGACAGTTAATTAATTCGTTTTGAGAATTTATAACCTTGACTATAGCTGTGCATAAAAGAAACGAAGAATTCTTTTGATTTATGTTATCTCCCAATTGCTCACTATTCGAATAATTCGCACAAACTGTAGACGAAACTTCATTGATGGGCGCGGCTGATGGCGTCGTTGAATTCTGTTCATCTGCTCTGGGTATAAATTCAGGGGCACTTAAAGAGGGAAAAAAGGGTTTCGGTTTCTCATCTCTATGCAAAGAGCTGTGATGTCTGCGATTACATTTAAAACAGGTGTTAGAAGATTTACATTTTTTTATAGTGTGAATTCCCGATAAACAGTTATAACAAAGATTATTATTTTTTACGAAATCAATCTTTTGCTGAACTGGTAAATTACAAAATTTCGAACACTTTGAAATGTAATGATTATCTTTACAATATACACATATAGAAAGCGAAACAAAAGAATTAACTTTAGCATTAATAGGTTTTTGAAATTTACTGGACGAACTTTTGCTGTTTTGAAGAGTTCTAGCATAGCTTTTCAAAAATTCTATTAAATCCTTGAGTTTGGGTATTTCAGTATTATTTAATTGGCGCTCCCACCACAATTTAGTGGAACTATCTAACTTTTGCAATATTAAATACAACATTAAAGTGTCACTAAAAGTATCCATTTTTTGGCCTAAAGTTTCTAATGAACGAATAATTTCATTTACATTATCAACCAAGCTCAATAAAGATGTAGCGGATTCATTATGAATATTTGGAAGATTTAAAAAGCGTTTAATATGAGCGAAAGTTTGTTCTCTCGTATTTGAATACCTTTCGTCTAACAAATTCCAAGCTATTTCAAAATTATTATCTGAAATTGCGATAGATTGAACGATTCGCGAGGCATCACCTTTTAAAGATGTCTTTAAATACTGAAGCTTTTGCGCGTTTGATAACGAGTCATTTTTTGTTACAGTCGCCTTAAATAAATCTTTAAAAGTTAGCCACTCGGTAATATTACCGCTAAAAAAGGTAAGGAGAGTTTCGGAAGTTTTATAGTTTCACTCGCTTTTTTCTCGAAGTTTGGAGCAGAAAAAACTGACTCATTTCTCGGTTGCTCTTTTAGTTTTTTCTCACCCCGAAATTTCCATAATATAATTTTTTCTTCATACTCGTTTGCCTTATCTAGTTCGTTATTCAATTCAGTTTCATCTTCAATAAGATTTTCAACTGCAGAGTTTATCTTTTTTAACTCCGTTTCTTTTATTTTTAAAAGCTCTAAGTTTTCAGATAGTTCATCAAAATTAATTTCTTCTACTGATAAATTACCTTCTATTTTTTTCAAATAACCAGTTACTGCTCTTCGTATAGAAGACAGTTTTGTTTTTACTTTTTGGAGTTCTAATTCTTTTGCCATGTTTAATGTCTAAAATAGTTTAAAATAACTATAAAGTTTACTTACCCCTTCTTCGGGATAAATATTTAGAATATATTACCATATCATGCGTTTGTAATCCACTGGAAGGCGTTGGGCGTTGATTATTATTTAATGCGCAACACTATCTTCACGAGCCATGCTGCGGCTCGACTTCACCATGTTGATATTTTGTATTTGATTTGCGTTTGCGTGGTTCGTATTACGAACTCATAAAGATAGTGCAGAACTGATTTTAGATAAATAACAACTAAAATAATGAATTGCGTATTAATAATTAGTTAGTTTATTAATAACTGCGCATTGGTCTATCTCTGTAGACGCAAAGTTGAATTCAACAAGGAAGTAACTTTCTGTTCTAATTAATGTAGGTGGCGCTACTAGTACAACATACATTCCGGCTTCAACATATATATATGTATATATATATATATGTATATATATATATATATATATATATATGTATATATATATATATGTATATATATATATGTATATATATATATATATGTATATATATATATGTATATATATATGTATATATATATATATATATGTATATATATATATGTATATATATATGTATATATATATATGTATATATACATACATATATATGTTACGCTTTGAAAGCATAAACATTGTAATTTCGTAGTGTGGCCGGTGCTTCTTAAAAAGATACAGGAAAATGCAAGAATCATAATATAATTTTATTAAAGTAAGGGCCAGAGCCCCAGAATGCCAACCTTACATGCTGGTAGATAGATAGAGAATAGCACAATTGACCTTGGAAAAAGGGTTTTTATATCTTTCTGGACATATATTTAAATATTAATAGGTCTCAGTAGCGTGGGACTGATCAATTTCCCAAGCTAATAAAGCCATATCATCACATTTTTTGAGATAATTAGATTCAATATTATTACTTTCTTGTGGGAAAGATTTTAAACGTTTGTGCGTTAGATACAAGTGCTATTTATGGATTAGATTTAAAATATAATTCTTTTAGCATTACATAATATTCCCCCCCTCTGAAGAAAAGGTCTGATCAATATGCTAGCCTATTGGTCAGAACTTCCCCATTTACGCGATTTCAATTAAAATTTGGTATATTGTCCAATATTATACATTTATAAATAAAGTATTACAACAATAACGTTTATACAAAAGTAACTAAACATTTTTACATAACTTAGAATAATAATAATAATTAATAACTTTATAATAATTAATAATGACTATGTACACATTTCCTTTTCCTGTTGAAAAGAATAAAAATATCAAAACAAATCTAAAATAAAAAATACCATAAAATATCTAAAATAAAAATATATCAAACCAAAATTTCACAATTTGTGAAAAGTTCTTTTCTTGAAATAAACTGGATCCATTGTTCAGGCCTAAATTTATTAAGTTTTTCATCCATGGAAGAAGAAAAAATAATTGTGTTCTTTATCATCATTGTTTCATCTTCGAAACAATTATTATTCATAGTCATTTAAATTCACTCATCATTTAAATGTTTTTACTTATGATTCCATTAATGATTATGTATTTTCACAAATATTGTGTAGAATTATTCACAACATATGAAATACACTAAAAAATCAATACAAATAAAATAATACAGGTAATACAAATAATACAAGTAATCTAACTTAAAGTGCTTACTTTTCCAAATATTTAAAATATTTCAATAGCATAAAAATTTACATACAAAGTACAAAATAGATCTTTGTAGAAAAATAATATGCTTTATTCCAACATAAAAATATATGCGTCATCCATTGATAACGATTGATAGTCTAAGTTGGGTTAAATATTCCCAACAAGACGGGAAAAAACAGGGTTTTAAGTTTGTTTACTCATGCTTGATCTTTAATATTGAGGAGAAAAGATCAGTAAAGAAACATTCTATGTGAGGAGTGCAACGGTTCAGAAAACCATTTATATATATTTTATTTGCAAAAATAAAATTTAGGAAATTGACCTTAATTTTCCGAAGTCTCAAACATCATGTAATAAAAAAACTCATAGATAGATGCATTAAAAAATTAACGGGACTCCAAAAATAAGGGCAGAAAATAAAAATAAAAAACATATGAGCACTGAAAAACTATTGTTAATTTTTTACATACAATTGAAACTGTTGACTTGGATAAAATTTCCTTAATTTGTTTACATGTACTATTTCTGATTCTTTCTTAGTGAGAAAATTAGGTTTATCAATTTCAAATGACACCTCAGATAATTTCTTTAAAATTTTGTATGGACCAGAATATGGTGAACTTAATTTCCTTGTGTTGGGATAATGGAATTCTTCGTAAATTACTAAATCATTAACTTTAAAATTAGGTTCCAAAAAATGAGTGTCATAACGAATTTTGGTTTTCTTAAAAAACTCTTGGGTATTTTGAACAGCTATTTTTCGTGCTTCATCAACTGGAGGATAAATATTTTGATTTACAAGAGAATCACAAGGTAATTTTCCATACATTAAATAAGCCGGAGGAAATTGAGTTACAGAATGAGGGGTGTAATTATATTCATGGGTTACTTCTTCTAATAATTTTGTCCACGGAATTTTTTTAGAGTTTTCATTGATTTTACATCTTAACCTAGAGATTATTGTCGCATTAGATTTTTCAACTTTTCCATTTGTTTGCGGATGATGAGCTGAAGTCAATAATTGTTTAACATTATAGTTTCTAAGAAATCTTCTAAATCTAGATGCTGTAAATGCGGCATTACGATCACTTAAAATTTTAACTGGAACTTGAATTTGAAAAATTTGTTTTAAACAATTTGTGTATGTTTCAGTTGTTACACTTTTAGAAGGAAAAGTCCAAAGATATCGAGTAGCATGATCAATAACTAAATGCAAATATTTTTTTAGTTGAGTTGTAATAGTTTAGCCCTCCGACAGTATCAATTGATAAAATTTCAAATGGTTGCTCTGTAGGGGGCATACTTTGTAACAACCCAAATCTTTTTTGGTGAGATTTTTTGTTAATTTGGCAAGTTTCACAACATTTTACATAGTTAGAGATATCAATTATTATATTAGGCCAATAATAGAAGGGAGATATTAAAGCAATCATTTTTTTAATACCAACATGACCAAATTGAATATGAGTTTTTTCTATTATTTTTGTTCTTAAAGAAAATGGTATTACTATTTTATGCAAAATTTTTTTCTTAATAGTTAACAAATCATTAATTTTTTTGAATTTAGGACTACTTAAATTTTCGTTTAATTGCGCTTCTTTAATTTCCTCATGAGTCACAACTGGATTATTATCAAATAAACTAAAAAATACAGAATATCTAGAAAGCATATCAGCTTCATGATTATTTTGACCCTTAATATATTTTACTTCACAATCATACATAGATAGTTTTAAAGACCATCTAAAAAGTCTACCTGTAGGATTTTTTATTTTCTTTAACCAAGTCAACGCGGAATGATCACTATAAATGATAAATTTAGTTCCATGCAAATAACAATGATATTTATCTAAAGCATTAATTATAGCTAAACATTCTAATTCAGTAATTGAATAATTTCTTTCATGTTGAGATAAACATCTGGAGTGAAAAGCTATTGGGTGCAGTGAGCCATCTGCTGGATGTTTTTGTTTCAAAACAGCAGCAATTGCTTCTTTTGAGGCATCAACAAACAGATGACATTGATAGTTAGGATTATACAGAGTTAAAACAGGTTTAGAAATAAAAGATGATTTTAATTGATTAAATGAGGTTTCGCATTCTACAGTCCAATTCCATTTAACATTTTTCTTAAGAAGATTATTAAGGGGCAATCTAAGTTTTGCATAATTTTTAATAAATTTATGATATACATTAATACTACCAAGAAATCGTTGTAACTCTTTAACATTTTTTGGAGGTTTTAACTGTCTAATAGTTTCAATATTGGCATTTGCAGGTGAATATTGACCTTGTTCTATTTCATAGCCTAAAAATTTAATTTTAGTTTTAGCAAATTGACATTTTGAAAATTTTAGTTTTAAATTTTCAGTTTCACATATTTTAAAAATTTTCTCTAAATGGTCTAAGTGTTCTAAATAATTATCAGAATAAATGATAATATCATCAAAATAGTTTAAAGCAAAATCAACTTTATGTTTTTGTAAAATTTGACGAATAGCTCTTTGAAAAATAGCGGGTGAATTTTTCCACCCAAACGGTAAACGTAAAAATTCATAAAGGCCAAAATTGGTTGTAAATGCTAATTTTTCAGTATCATTTGGATCTATTGCTAAATTCCAGTAACCACATTTTAAATCAATAGTTGAAAAATATTTAGCATTAGACAATTTATCAATTAAATCATCAATTCTAGGTACGGGTTCAGAGTCAGTTTTGGTTATCTGATTAAGCTTTCTGAAATCTACACACAATCTGGTTCTATTACCTTCATCTTTTTTGTAAACAAGAGTAACTGGGGAGGAGTATGGACTATAGGAGGGTTTAATTATGTTAGCTTTTAATAAATGATCAATTTGATTTTTAATTTCAGCATTATCTTTAACAGATGCTCTATATGGACGCAATGAAATAGGCAGTTCAGAAGTTAACTTTACTTTAACAGGTTGAAGTTTTAACTTGCCAATATCAAAATTATTCTTGGAAAATACATGATCATAACTAGATAAAAGATCATTTAACTTTACCCTATCCTCTTCAGAAGTTACAGGTATTTTCTCCTGAAATTCTGAGGGTGGGTTGAGCCTATGCTCATGAATATTTAAACTATTAAAATTTCTTTCATCATAAAAATTATTAGTTTCTATATATCTATTATTAAAACAATCATTTACATTACAATTCACATTTTTAAGATCATTTTTATGTTTATTGTTGTAAAATATATTTGTATGACATTTATTTTTATTACTATAACAATTATTAGACTGAGAAAAGTTATCATAATATGTAACATCTTTAAATTTTTGAAAAACTCTAAAATTTTTAAAATCAATATGTAACTTAAATAATGATATTTCATTAAGACCAAGTATAGCAAAATTAAGAGGGGTGTCTATAAATGCGCATGCTATTATTTTTCTAATGTTTCCTATTTGAACACTTACCTTTTGGAGGTTTCCCTTGATATTTCCTTGAAATTGAGAAATTGAAATTTTAGTAGAGTTTAAATGTTTTATTGTTTGTTCTATAAAATGCTTCGGAATTATAGTGATGTTGGATCCTGTGTCCAATATAGTTAGTAAATTCTTATTGTTCACTCGCGATGTTACACATAAATAGTCATTTGATGGTCAGCTGTTGTTATTGCTAGGCTGCGGAGGCTAGGTATCACGTTGAGGTACTCCATAGCGATATAGAGAATTCACTGATCTTGGCTGCTCCGTTCTGTACCGATGTTGGGGAATCCACTGTCTTGGCTGCTCCATTCTGTGCCGATTTTGGGGAATCCACTGTCTTGGCTGCTCATAGTATCTTGGATTGGTATCATTCCAGTTTTGTCGTTGGGGAGTAAGTCTATTGAAGGCACTCTTTTCATTTTTTTCTAATTTTGAGCACAACCTAATGAGTTCTTCAACAGTAGATGGAGATGCAATACTCAAAAAATTACGATATTTCTCTGGTACGTCAGCTTTGATGGTTTCAAGCAACAACTCCTTATCTATGTTTAGATCTTCCGACGCTTTCCACTTTTCCGTAGCATATTCAGAAAATGTCTTTTTTGAAGATGGCTTCATAGATAGAAAAAGTTCATACTTATCTTCTCTAGAGAGAGAAAATTTTTCTTGTAGTTTTGCCTCGAGTTCGGTCCATTTTTCAATTTCTATGCATTCATTTATGTAGAATGTAAATAAATCTTTTTTCAGGTATTCAGATATGTTATTTATTTTCCAGTTTTCTTCCAAATGTAAGATTTCACATTTTTTATTGAAATACTTAATCCAGGAAGGGAAATTCTTTTTATCCTCACACGGAGAAATACTAACGCGAGCTGGAACGTCCACCTGTTTTTCTTCAGAATCCGACATTGTTCGTTTAATTTTTCTGTTTCTTAATTCCAAAGTCATAAAAATAAAATTCTAATCGGCGATCAAAGCGAGTAGACAAAATAAAGAGAGAAATAACTGTCCTCATTTCTCTTTAACACACCCACGCAATCGAATTTCTAATCGAAGGTTATGAATCACTTTAGAAGAGAAAGTCCATCATTAAAAGATGTTGTTTAGTGAAATATCATTTTCAGTTTTTAATAATAATTTTTCGCGACAGGAAACTATCACTGCCGACTTATCTGTTACGCTTTGAAAGCATAAACATTGTAATTTCGTAGTGTGGCCGGTGCTTCTTAAAAAGATACAGGAAAATGCAAGAATCATAATATAATTTTATTAAAGTAAGGGCCAGAGCCCCAGAATGCCAACCTTACATGCTGGTAGATAGATAGAGAATAGCACAATTGACCTTGGAAAAAGGGTTTTTATATCTTTCTGGACATATATTTAAATATTAATAGGTCTCAGTAGCGTGGGACTGATCAATTTCCCAAGCTAATAAAGCCATATCATCACATTTTTTGAGATAATTAGATTCAATATTATTACTTTCTTGTGGGAAAGATTTTAAACGTTTGTGCGTTAGATACAAGTGCTATTTATGGATTAGATTTAAAATATAATTCTTTTAGCATTACATATATATATATATAAGCAATTATAAATTTATCAAAAATGTATGAATGATTTCCAATTTTAAAAAGAGCAAATAAATATTATTAAAATTCAAGTTGTTCTTTTCCTTTGCAGGTATCAGTTTAATTCAACAGATATATTTTTCAAAAAATTTATTGACAATAAATTAATAATTTTTTTTCCTTGAAATTAAAAAACTACGTACTACTTAAACTGAAATTAAAAAATAATTTTAATAGTTTTTTCAAACACACGTTTGATAAGTATTCTGTTGATAAGTTAAAACAGCAAATATTCAATATCAAAAAACAGTTCGATTGATATTTCATTTTCTAATAAAAAAATGCTTTTACGAACAAAAAATAATATATATATATATGTATATATATATATATATGTATATATATATATGTATATATATATATCTATATATATATATATAACTAAGCACGTAAATAGTACACATTATGATTTTTTGAAAATGGTAATACAAACTAAATTAAATATTTAAGTCAATAAATTTGAATATATATATATATATATATATATACATATATATGTATATATATATATGTATATATATATATATATATATATATATATGTATATATATAATAACAGAGCTTCATCTCTGTTATCAGTGGTGTATTTAGCTTTAATAATGCAGTCGTAAGCCATGTTACACACAAAATATCTTTATTAATGGTAGTAGGCTGGTATCGATAACAGTCCACATCCGCTCTCCACAAGGGAGAGGGTGGACAAGACTTCGGACAATTCTGGAACAAATTACCAGGATCACAACATGTTGGAAAAGCCATGCGAAAAGCATTGCTCTCGCTTTTAAACTAACACAGATTTGAGTAAACAGGCACAGTCGTTGGCATACTTGTATCCTTACGCATTAAGGAAAATCATTTCGTGCTTCCTTATATGGAAGTGAAAGGGGGAGAGATTCTAAAAATAACTCAGTCGTATGTTATTAGCCTTGACTTCCCAAAATAGAATCTCTCTACGCTTATTCTTTAACAAAGACATTTTATGAAAACGAAAGAGATTTAATTCTTTTATTAATACAAAAGTATTATAATTTTTGTATTACATCCCCCCCAAAAAAGATTTTTGGCAAGCCAAAAAGAAATCATAATAAAATTTAGAATTCTCTGAACTTTTAAAATTTATGTTGGTACGACTGTTCCTTTTCACTACTACAAATAACATTTTTTCAATTATCTGTAACAAAAAAACAACTATAAACAATAACAAAAACATGATAATACACTTTATCTGTTTAGGCAACTAAACAGAAAGAAAAATGAAACATATTTTTATAACTAATCTACTAAATATTTCATAAATTTTTCACACAAAAATGTACATAATTTTTATGGAAACGAACTGGACAACAAGTGTCTTTAATCAGAATTTAAGATTCTGTATGGTTAAAGGGCTTATTTACTTTATGAAAATTTGTATTCCCCGTTAAAATGGAGGAAAACAGAATTTCATGAAGCACAGTGATATTGAGAGATCCAGACGGGTCAATCCAAAAATATTTTATACTTTTCTCAACTTGTTGAGAAAAAAAAAGTTCAACTTTCATCGCCCTCACATCCAATTGATGTTGAGGTAAATCTCCACACGCGATTCGGATCTCCCAAAAAAATATAGGGTGTACTTCTTCCATTGAAGAAAGTAACATATTTTGTTTTGTTTTGTACACTATTCATGATTTAATTTCAACATTTGTGGGTTGTTATATTTCCTAAGATTTGATACATGTACTATTTCAAAAGTTTGTTTACTTAAATTTTTCTTTCTATTTCCTATTTTTTCGTCGATGTTAACCCGATAATGTATGCACCCATTACCTAGTTCTATCTTCGAATCCTTTGAAATGTTTGGCCTTTCTTTCTTTTTCCTGTACTTTTTGTTATTAACTTCTTGGTCATTCTTTCTTTTTCCTGTACTTTTTGTTATTAACTTCTTGGTCATTCTTTCTTTTTCCTGTACTTTTTGTTATTAACTTCTTGGTCATTCTTTCTTTTTCCAATTTTTCCTGTTCTTTTTATTTTTGTTACCCCTCACATTATTTTTTTTTTCAAAATGTTTACTTTTACTGAAACATCTTAAACTTTTTTCAAAATGTTTACTTTTGTTGAAACAACTTAAACTTCTATTTTTTTTTTCAAAATGTTTACTTTTGTTGAAACATCTTAAACTTTCATTTTTTTTTCTCCACAATTTTTCACCTTAACATTATGAGAATTCTGTTGTCTAATGTGCAAGGATAAGTTGTCATTGTTAGAATTAGCAGAGATGATCAGTCTCTTACCAAATTGAGTAACAACTGGCCCGACACAATTAATAAACAAACAAAAATCTTTGCAAGTTTGCAACCCTACTAAAGCATACAGTATCTCTGTATCAAGTATAAAAAACTTAGCTGAGTTAACAATTTCGCCTATCGTAGTAAGGGGAAACTCACAAATTTTGTTAAGTGTGAAATGTCTTTTTGTTTGGGTAACATTTAATTTTTCACATTTTTAATAGGAATATTTAGTTTTGACCAAGTCCGAAAAAGAAAAAGCCTTACAAATTTCTTTTAGTTTTGTTTTTGTTTGAAAAGCTGAAAAATTTTGAATTTTGTTTGCCGTCACAAATTTAATTGACGTTTGAAACACATTTATTTCCCTCAAAAACATTTTAAATGCATAAAAATACACTATTATATAATAATTCAAAAAAAAGCAAGATAAACATACGAAATGCAATCAATTCTTAAATATTTTTCTGTATTAAATTATTCATAATAAGAAATTTAAAACACTACTCATCTCTAATTTCACTAAAATAAGTTATCATAACAGCATCACAAACTATGAGAAAGAAGAAAAAAAATGTATATCTACAGTTCTTTCTTTCCGCTTTCATGATTGTTCTGTTTTTCGTTGAAGAGAAAGAAAAAATATTATCCTTTTTTTGTTTTTAACGCGTACATTCACTTTTGTTTTCTTTTTTCATTTGCCAAATTTTTCTCCCACTTTCATGATAAAGGAACTTTTAAGAAAGAAGCAAAAAGCTTCTCTCTAAATTTAATATAAATCGCGCACATTCACTTTTGTTTTCACAATTTGAGCACTACGGAATTGTAGGGTCATCGGTCATTTCCAGATTGGACACTGTAGGGTCATCTCGATCAACACTATGGGTTTCAGAGAGGCATGTGACGAGCTCGAGCCAACGTCAGCATTCTCACAGCGATGAAGGTACGGGTAGTTAAAGATGGAGTGGTGAAAACAGACCTTCCTTCTTTGGTTTTTCCCCGCGGACGAGGCACTTCTTTCTTTCGTCCTTCGTCCCCCGGGATGAGGTTTTATCAACGTTGTAGTCAGCCGGAAAATAGATAACAATGGTTTCCTCAGCAAGTAAACATCCTGCCGGCTTGTAATAACAGAGCTTCATCCCTGTTATCAGTGGTGTATTTAGCTTTAAAAATGCAGTCGTAAGCCATGTTACACACAAAATATCTTTATTAATGGTAGTAGGCTGGTATCGATAACAGTCCACATCCGCTCTCCACAAGGGAGAGGGTGGACAAGACTTCGGACAATTCTGGAACAAATTACCAGGATCACAACATGATGGAAAAGCCATGCAAAAAGCATTGCTCTCGCTTTTATACTAACACAGATTTGAGTAAACAGGCACAGTCGTTGGCATACTTGTATCCTTACGCATTAAGGAAAATCATTTCATGCTTCCTTATATGGAAGTGAAAGGGGGAGAGATTCTATAAATAACTCAGTCGTATGTTATTAGCCTTGACTTCCCAAAATAGAATCTCTCTACGCTTATTCTTTAACAAAGACATTTTATGAAAACGAAAGAGATTTAATTCTTTTATTAATACAAAAGTATTATAATTTTTGTATTACATATATATATATATATGTATATATATATATATATATATATATATATATATATATATATATATATATATATATATATATACATATATATGTATATATATATATGTATATATATAATAACAGAGCTTCATCTCTGTTATCAGTGGTGTATTTAGCTTTAATAATGCAGTCGTAAGCCATGTTACACACAAAATATCTTTATTAATGGTAGTAGGCTGGTATCGATAACAGTCCACATCCGCTCTCCACAAGGGAGAGGGTGGACAAGACTTCGGACAATTCTGGAACAAATTACCAGGATCACAACATGTTGGAAAAGCCATGCGAAAAGCATTGCTTTCGCTTTTATACTAACACAGATTTGAGTAAACAGGCACAGTCGTTGGCATACTTGTATCCTTACGCATTAAGGAAAATCATTTCGTGCTTCCTTATATGGAAGTGAAAGGGGGAGAGATTCTAAAAATAACTCAGTCGTATGTTATTAGCCTTGACTTCCCAAAATAGAATCTCTCTACGCTTATTCTTTAACAAAGACATTTTATGAAAACGAAAGAGATTTAATTCTTTTATTAATACAAAAGTATTATAATTTTTGTATTACATCCCCCCCAAAAAAGATTTTTGGCAAGCCAAAAAGAAATCATAATAAAATTTAGAATTCTCTGAACTTTTAAAATTTATGTTGGTACGACTGTTCCTTTTCACTACTACAAATAACATTTTTTCAATTATCTGTAACAAAAAAAACAACTATAAACTATAACAAAAACATGATAATACACTTTATCTGTTTAGGCAACTAAACAGAAAGAAAAATGAAACATATTTTTATAACTAATCTACTAAATATTTCATAAATTTTTCACACAAAAATGTACATAATTTTTATGGAAACGAACTGGACAACAAGTGTCTTTAATCAGAATTTAAGATTCTGTATGGTTAAAGGGCTTATTTACTTTATGAAAATTTGTATTCCCCGTTAAAATGGAGGAAAACAGAATTTCATGAAGCACAGTGATATTGAGAGATCCAGACGGGTCAATCCAAAAATATTTTATACTTTTCTCAACTTGTTGAGAAAAAAAAAGTTCAACTTTCATCGCCCTCACATCCAATTGATGTTGAGGTAAATCTCCACACGCGATTCGGATCTCCCAAAAAAATATAGGGTGTACTTCTTCCATTGAAGAAAGTAACATATTTTGTTTTGTTTTGTACACTATTCATGATTTAATTTCAACATTTGTGGGTTGTTATATTTCCTAAGATTTGATACATGTACTATTTCAAAAGTTTGTTTACTTAAATTTTTCTTTCTATTTCCTATTTTTTCGTCGATGTTAACCCGATAATGTATGCACCCATTACCTAGTTCTATCTTCGAATCCTTTGAAATGTTTGGCCTTTCTTTCTTTTTCCTGTACTTTTTGTTATTAACTTCTTGGTCATTCTTTCTTTTTCCTGTACTTTTTGTTATTAACTTCTTGGTCATTCTTTCTTTTTCCTGTACTTTTTGTTATTAACTTCTTGGTCATTCTTTCTTTTTCCTATTTTTCCTGTTCTTTTTATTTTTGTTACCCCTCACATTATTTTTTTTTTTCAAAATGTTTACTTTTACTGAAACATCTTAAACTTTTTTCAAAATGTTTACTTTTGTTGAAACAACTTAAACTTCTATTTTTTTTTTTAAAAATGTTTACTTTTGTTGAAACATCTTAAACTTTCATTTTTTTTTTCCACAATTTTTGACCTTAACATTATGAGAATTCTGTTGTCTAATGTGCAAGGATAAGTTGTCATTGTTAGAATTAGCAGAGATGATCAGTCTCTTACCAAATTGAGTAACAACTGGCCCGACACAATTAATAAACAAACAAAAATCTTTGCAAGTTTGCAACCCTACTAAAGCATACAGTATCTCTGTATCAAGTATAAAAAACTTTGCTGAGTTAACAATTTCGCCTATCGTAGTAAGGGGAAACTCACAAATTTTGTTAAGTGTGAAATGTCTTTTTGTTTGGGTAACATTTAATTTTTCACATTTTTAATAGGAATATTTAGTTTTGACCAAGTCCGAAAAAGAAAAAGCCTTACAAATTTCTTTTAGTTTTGTTTTTGTTTGAAAAGCTGAAAAATTTTGAATTTTGTTTGCCGTCACAAATTTAATTGACGTTTGAAACACATTTATTTCCCTCAAAAACATTTTAAATGCATAAAAATACACTATTATATAATAATTCAAAAAAAGCAAGATAAACATACGAAATGCAATCAATTCTTAAATATTTTTCTGTATTAAATTATTCATAATAAGAAATTTAAAACACTACTCATCTCTAATTTCACTAAAATAAGTTATCATAACAGCATCACAATCTATGAGAAAGAAGAAAAAAAATGTATATCTACAGTTCTTTCTTTCCGCTTTCATGATTGTTCTGTTTTTCGTTGAAGAGAAAGAAAAAATATTATCCTTTTTTTGTTTTTAACGCGTACATTCACTTTTGTTTTCTTTTTTCATTTGCCAAATTTTTCTCCCACTTTCATGATAAAGGAACTTTTAAGAAAGAAGCAAAAAGCTTCTCTCTAAATTTAATATAAATCGCGCACATTCACTTTTGTTTTCACAATTTGAGCACTACGGAATTGTAGGGTCATCGGTCATTTCCAGATTGGACACTGTAGGGTCATCTCGATCAACACTATGGGTTTCAGAGAGGCATGTGACGAGCTCGAGCCAACGTCAGCATTCTCACAGCGATGAAGGTACGGGTAGTTAAAGATGGAGTGGTGAAAACAGACCTTCCTTCTTTGGTTTTTCCCCGCGGACGAGGCACTTCTTTCTTTCGTCCTTCGTCCCCCGGGATGAGGTTTTATCAACGTTGTAGTCAGCCGGAAAATAGATAACAATGGTTTCCTCAGCAAGTAAACATCCTGCCGGCTTGTAATAACAGAGCTTCATCCCTGTTATCAGTGGTGTATTTAGCTTTAAAAATGCAGTCGTAAGCCATGTTACACACAAAATATCTTTATTAATGGTAGTAGGCTGGTATCGATAACAGTCCACATCCGCTCTCCACAAGGGAGAGGGTGGACAAGACTTCGGACAATTCTGGAACAAATTACCAGGATCACAACATGATGGAAAAGCCATGCAAAAAGCATTGCTCTCGCTTTTATACTAACACAGATTTGAGTAAACAGGCACAGTCGTTGGCATACTTGTATCCTTACGCATTAAGGAAAATCATTTCCTGCTTCCTTATATGGAAGTGAAAGGGGGAGAGATACTATAAATAACTCAGTCGTATGTTATTAGCCTTGACTTCCCAAAATAGAATCTCTCTACGCTTATTCTTTAACAAAGACATTTTATGAAAACGAAAGAGATTTAATTCTTTTATTAATACAAAAGTATTATAATTTTTGTATTACATATATATATATATATATATATATATATGTATATATATATATATATATATATATATATATATATATATATATATATATATATATATATATATATATATATGTGTATATATATATATGTGTATATATATATGTATATATATATATATATGTAATAACAGAGCTTCATCTCTATTATCAGTGGTGTATTTAGCTTTAATAATGCAGTCGTAAGCCATGTTACACACAAAACATCTTTATTAATGGTAGTAGGCTGGTATCGATAACAGTCCACATCCGCTCTCCACAAGGGAGAGGGTGGACAAGACTTCGGACAATTCTGGAACAAATTACCAGGATCACAACATGATGGAAAAGCCATGCGAAAAGCATTGCTCTCGCTTTTATACTAACACAGATTTGAGTAAACAGGCACAGTCGTTGGCATACTTGTATCCTTACGCATTAAGGAAAATCATTTCATGCTTCCTTATATGGAAGTGAAAGGGGGAGAGATTCTATAAATAACTCAGTCGTATGTTATTAGCCTTGACTTCCCAAAATAGAATCTCTCTACGCTTATTCTTTAACAAAGACATTTTATGAAAACGAAAGAGATTTAATTCTTTTATTAATACAAAAGTATTATAATTTTTGTATTACATATATATATATATATATATATATATATATATATATGTATATATATATATATATATATATATATATATATATATATATATATATATATATATGTGTATATATATATATGTGTATATATATATGTATATATATATATATGTAATAACAGAGCTTCATCTCTATTATCAGTGGTGTATTTAGCTTTAATAATGCAGTCGTAAGCCATGTTACACACAAAACATCTTTATTAATGGTAGTAGGCTGGTATCGATAACAGTCCACATCCGCTCTCCACAAGGGAGAGGGTGGACAAGACTTCGGACAATTCTGGAACAAATTACCAGGATCACAACATGATGGAAAAGCCATGCGAAAAGCATTGCTCTCGCTTTTATACTAACACAGATTTGAGTAAACAGGCACAGTCGTTGGCATACTTGTATCCTTACGCATTAAGGAAAATCATTTCATGCTTCCTTATATGGAAGTGAAAGGGGGAGAGATTCTATAAATAACTCAGTCGTATGTTACTAGCCTTGACTTCCCAAAATAGAATCTCTCTACGCTTATTCTTTAACAAAGACATTTTATTAAAACGAAAGAGATTTAATTCTTTTATTAATACAAAAGTATTAATTTTTTGTATTACATCCCCCCCAAAAAAGATTTTTGGCAAGCCAAAAAGAAATCATAATAAAATTTAGAATTCTCTGAACTTTTAAAATTTATGTTGGTACGACTGTTCCTTTTCACTACTACAAATAACATTTTTCAATTAGCTGTAAAAAAAAACAACTATATACAATGATAACATTAAAAACATGATAATACAATTTATCTGTTTAGGCAACTAAACAGAAAGAAAAATGAAACATATTTTTATAACTAATCTACTAAAATTTTCAAAAATTTTTCACACAAAAATATAGAAAATTTTTATCCAAATATCACTTCTTCCCTTGAAGTAGTAAAAATTTTCTTTTGTTTTGGACACTATTCATGATTTAATTTCAACAATTGTGGGTTGTTATATTTCCTAAGATTTGATACATGTACTATTTCAAAATTTCGTTTACTTAAACAATTCTTTTTATTTCCTATTTTTTCGTCGATGTTAACCTGATAATGTATGCACCCATTACCTAGTTCTATCTTCGAATCATTTGAAAAGTTTGGCCTTTCTTTCTTTTTCCTGTACTTTTTGTTATTAACTTCTTGGTCATTCTTTCTTTTTCCTATTTTTCCTGTTCTTTTTATTTTTGTTACCCCTCACATTATTTTTTTTTTTTTTTCAAAATGTTTATTTTTACTGAAACATCTTAAACTTTTTTCAAAATGTTTACTTTTATTGAAACATCTTAAACTTTCATTTTTTCAAAATGTTTACTTTTATTGAAACATCTTAAACTTTCATTTTTTTTCTTCACAATCTTTGACCTTAACATTATGAGAATTCTGTTGTCTAATGTGCAAGGATAAGTTGTCATTGTTAGATTTAGCAGAGATGATCAGTCTCTTACCACATTGAGTAACAACTGGCCCCGACACAATTAATAAACAAACAAAAATCTTTGCAAGTTTGCAACCCTACTAAAGCATACATTAACTCAGTATCAAGTATAAAAAACTTAGCTGAGTTAACAAATTCGCCTATCGTAATAAGGGGAAACTCACAAATTTTGTTAAGTGTGAAATGTCTTTTTGTTTGGGTAACATTTAATTTTTCACATTTTTAATAGGAATATTTAGTTTTGACCAAGTCCGAAAAAGAAAAAACATTACAAATTTCTTTTAGTTTTGTTTTTGTTTGAAAAGCTGAAAAATTTTGAATTTTGTTTGCCGTCACAAATTTAATTGACGTTTGAAACACATTTATTTCCCTCAAAAACATTTTAAATGCATAAAAATACACTATTATATAATAATTCAAAAAAAGCAAGATAAACATACGAAATGCAATCAATTCTTAAATATTTTTCTGTATTAAATTATTCATAATAAGAAATTTAAAACACTACTCATCTCTAATTTCACTAAAATAAGTTATCATAACAGCATCACAAACTATGAGAAAGAAGAAAAAAAATGTATATCTACAGTTCTTTCTTTCCGCTTTCATGATTGTTCTGTTTTTCGTTGAAGAGAAAGAAAAAATATTATCCTTTTTTTGTTTTTAACGCGTACATTCACTTTTGTTTTCTTTTTTCATTTGCCAAATTTTTCTCCCACTTTCATGATAAAGGAACTTTTAAGAAAGAAGCAAAAAGCTTCTCTCTAAATTTAATATAAATCGCGCACATTCACTTTTGTTTTCACAATTTGAGCACTACGGAATTGTAGGGTCATCGGTCATTTCCAGATTGGACACTGTAGGGTCATCTCGATCAACACTATGGGTTTCAGAGAGGCATGTGACGAGCTCGAGCCAACGTCAGCATTCTCACAGCGATGAAGGTACGGGTAGTTAAAGATGGAGTGGTGAAAACAGACCTTCCTTCTTTGGTTTTTCCCCGCGGACGAGGCACTTCTTTCTTTCGTCCTTCGTCCCCCGGGATGAGGTTTTATCAACGTTGTAGTCAGCCGGAAAATAGATAACAATGGTTTCCTCAGCAAGTAAACATCCTGCCGGCTTGTAATAACAGAGCTTCATCCCTGTTATCAGTGGTGTATTTAGCTTTAAAAATGCAGTCGTAAGCCATGTTACACACAAAATATCTTTATTAATGGTAGTAGGCTGGTATCGATAACAGTCCACATCCGCTCTCCCCAAGGGAGAGGGTGGACAAGACTTCGGACAATTCTGGAACAAATTACCAGGATCACAACATGATGGAAAAGCCATGCAAAAAGCATTGCTCTCGCTTTTATACTAACACAGATTTGAGTAAACAGGCACAGTCGTTGGCATACTTGTATCCTTACGCATTAAGGAAAATCATTTCATGCTTCCTTATATGGAAGTGAAAGGGGGAGAGATACTATAAATAACTCAGTCGTATGTTATTAGCCTTGACTTCCCAAAATAGAATCTCTCTACGCTTATTCTTTAACAAAGACATTTTATGAAAACGAAAGAGATTTAATTCTTTTATTAATACAAAAGTATTATAATTTTTGTATTACATATATATATATATATATATATATATGTATATATATATATATATATATATATATATATATATATATATATATATATATATGTGTGTATATATATATATGTGTATATATATATGTATATATATATATATATGTAATAACAGAGCTTCATCTCTATTATCAGTGGTGTATTTAGCTTTAATAATGCAGTCGTAAGCCATGTTACACACAAAACATCTTTATTAATGGTAGTAGGCTGGTATCGATAACAGTCCACATCCGCTCTCCACAAGGGAGAGGGTGGACAAGACTTCGGACAATTCTGGAACAAATTACCAGGATCACAACATGATGGAAAAGCCATGCGAAAAGCATTGCTCTCGCTTTTATACTAACACAGATTTGAGTAAACAGGCACAGTCGTTGGCATACTTGTATCCTTACGCATTAAGGAAAATCATTTCATGCTTCCTTATATGGAAGTGAAAGGGGGAGAGATTCTATAAATAACTCAGTCGTATGTTATTAGCCTTGACTTCCCAAAATAGAATCTCTCTACGCTTATTCTTTAACAAAGACATTTTATGAAAACGAAAGAGATTTAATTCTTTTATTAATACAAAAGTATTATAATTTTTGTATTACATATATATATATATATATATATATATATATGTATATATATATATATATATATATATATATATATATATATATATATATATATATATATATGTATATATATATATGTGTATATATATATGTATATATATATATATGTAATAACAGAGCTTCATCTCTATTATCAGTGGTGTATTTAGCTTTAATAATGCAGTCGTAAGCCATGTTACACACAAAACATCTTTATTAATGGTAGTAGGCTGGTATCGATAACAGTCCACATCCGCTCTCCACAAGGGAGAGGGTGGACAAGACTTCGGACAATTCTGGAACAAATTACCAGGATCACAACATGATGGAAAAGCCATGCGAAAAGCATTGCTCTCGCTTTTATACTAACACAGATTTGAGTAAACAGGCACAGTCGTTGGCATACTTGTATCCTTACGCATTAAGGAAAATCATTTCATGCTTCCTTATATGGAAGTGAAAGGGGGAGAGATTCTATAAATAACTCAGTCGTATGTTACTAGCCTTGACTTCCCAAAATAGAATCTCTCTACGCTTATTCTTTAACAAAGACATTTTATTAAAACGAAAGAGATTTAATTCTTTTATTAATACAAAAGTATTAATTTTTTGTATTACATCCCCCCCAAAAAAGATTTTTGGCAAGCCAAAAAGAAATCATAATAAAATTTAGAATTCTCTGAACTTTTAAAATTTATGTTGGTACGACTGTTCCTTTTCACTACTACAAATAACATTTTTCAATTAGCTGTAAAAAAAAACAACTATATACAATGATAACATTAAAAACATGATAATACAATTTATCTGTTTAGGCAACTAAACAGAAAGAAAAATGAAACATATTTTTATAACTAATCTACTAAAATTTTCAAAAATTTTTCACACAAAAATATAGAAAATTTTTATCCAAATATCACTTCTTCCCTTGAAGTAGTAAAAATTTTCTTTTGTTTTGGACACTATTCATGATTTAATTTCAACAATTGTGGGTTGTTATATTTCCTAAGATTTGATACATGTACTATTTCAAAATTTCGTTTACTTAAACAATTCTTTTTATTTCCTATTTTTTCGTCGATGTTAACCTGATAATGTATGCACCCATTACCTAGTTCTATCTTCGAATCATTTGAAAAGTTTGGCCTTTCTTTCTTTTTCCTGTACTTTTTGTTATTAACTTCTTGGTCATTCTTTCTTTTTCCTATTTTTCCTGTTCTTTTTATTTTTGTTACCCCTCACATTATTTTTTTTTTTTTTTCAAAATGTTTATTTTTACTGAAACATCTTAAACTTTTTTCAAAATGTTTACTTTTATTGAAACATCTTAAACTTTCATTTTTTCAAAATGTTTACTTTTATTGAAACATCTTAAACTTTCATTTTTTTTCTTCACAATCTTTGACCTTAACATTATGAGAATTCTGTTGTCTAATGTGCAAGGATAAGTTGTCATTGTTAGATTTAGCAGAGATGATCAGTCTCTTACCACATTGAGTAACAACTGGCCCCGACACAATTAATAAACAAACAAAAATCTTTGCAAGTTTGCAACCCTACTAAAGCATACATTAACTCAGTATCAAGTATAAAAAACTTAGCTGAGTTAACAAATTCGCCTATCGTAATAAGGGGAAACTCACAAATTTTGTTAAGTGTGAAATGTCTTTTTGTTTGGGTAACATTTAATTTTTCACATTTTTAATAGGAATATTTAGTTTTGACCAAGTCCGAAAAAGAAAAAACATTACAAATTTCTTTTAGTTTTGTTTTTGTTTGAAAAGCTGAAAAATTTTGAATTTTGTTTGCCGTCACAAATTTAATTGACGTTTGAAACACATTTATTTCCCTCAAAAACATTTTAAATGCATAAAAATACACTATTATATAATAATTCAAAAAAAGCAAGATAAACATACGAAATGCAATCAATTCTTAAATATTTTTCTGTATTAAATTATTCATAATAAGAAATTTAAAACACTACTCATCTCTAATTTCACTAAAATAAGTTATCATAACAGCATCACAAACTATGAGAAAGAAGAAAAAAAATGTATATCTACAGTTCTTTCTTTCCGCTTTCATGATTGTTCTGTTTTTCGTTGAAGAGAAAGAAAAAATATTATCCTTTTTTTGTTTTTAACGCGTACATTCACTTTTGTTTTCTTTTTTCATTTGCCAAATTTTTCTCCCACTTTCATGATAAAGGAACTTTTAAGAAAGAAGCAAAAAGCTTCTCTCTAAATTTAATATAAATCGCGCACATTCACTTTTGTTTTCACAATTTGAGCACTACGGAATTGTAGGGTCATCGGTCATTTCCAGATTGGACACTGTAGGGTCATCTCGATCAACACTATGGGTTTCAGAGAGGCATGTGACGAGCTCGAGCCAACGTCAGCATTCTCACAGCGATGAAGGTACGGGTAGTTAAAGATGGAGTGGTGAAAACAGACCTTCCTTCTTTGGTTTTTCCCCGCGGACGAGGCACTTCTTTCTTTCGTCCTTCGTCCCCCGGGATGAGGTTTTATCAACGTTGTAGTCAGCCGGAAAATAGATAACAATGGTTTCCTCAGCAAGTAAACATCCTGCCGGCTTGTAATAACAGAGCTTCATCCCTGTTATCAGTGGTGTATTTAGCTTTAAAAATGCAGTCGTAAGCCATGTTACACACAAAATATCTTTATTAATGGTAGTAGGCTGGTATCGATAACAGTCCACATCCGCTCTCCACAAGGGAGAGGGTGGACAAGACTTCGGACAATTCTGGAACAAATTACCAGGATCACAACATGATGGAAAAGCCATGCAAAAAGCATTGCTCTCGCTTTTATACTAACACAGATTTGAGTAAACAGGCACAGTCGTTGGCATACTTGTATCCTTACGCATTAAGGAAAATCATTTCATGCTTCCTTATATGGAAGTGAAAGGGGGAGAGATACTATAAATAACTCAGTCGTATGTTATTAGCCTTGACTTCCCAAAATAGAATCTCTCTACGCTTATTCTTTAACAAAGACATTTTATGAAAACGAAAGAGATTTAATTCTTTTATTAATACAAAAGTATTATAATTTTTGTATTACATATATATATATATATATATATATATGTATATATATATATATATATATATATATATATATATATATATATATATATATATATGTGTGTATATATATATATGTGTATATATATATGTATATATATATATATATGTAATAACAGAGCTTCATCTCTATTATCAGTGGTGTATTTAGCTTTAATAATGCAGTCGTAAGCCATGTTACACACAAAACATCTTTATTAATGGTAGTAGGCTGGTATCGATAACAGTCCACATCCGCTCTCCACAAGGGAGAGGGTGGACAAGACTTCGGACAATTCTGGAACAAATTACCAGGATCACAACATGATGGAAAAGCCATGCGAAAAGCATTGCTCTCGCTTTTATACTAACACAGATTTGAGTAAACAGGCACAGTCGTTGGCATACTTGTATCCTTACGCATTAAGGAAAATCATTTCATGCTTCCTTATATGGAAGTGAAAGGGGGAGAGATTCTATAAATAACTCAGTCGTATGTTATTAGCCTTGACTTCCCAAAATAGAATCTCTCTACGCTTATTCTTTAACAAAGACATTTTATGAAAACGAAAGAGATTTAATTCTTTTATTAATACAAAAGTATTATAATTTTTGTATTACATATATATATATATATATATATATATATATATATATGTATATATATATATATATATATATATATATATATATGTGTGTATATATATATATGTGTATATATATATGTATATATATATGTATATATATATATGTAATAACAGAGCTTCATCTCTATTATCAGTGGTGTATTTAGCTTTAATAATGCAGTCGTAAGCCATGTTACACACAAAACATCTTTATTAATGGTAGTAGGCTGGTATCGATAACAGTCCACATCCGCTCTCCACAAGGGAGAGGGTGGACAAGACTTCGGACAATTCTGGAACAAATTACCAGGATCACAACATGATGGAAAAGCCATGCGAAAAGCATTGCTCTCGCTTTTATACTAACACAGATTTGAGTAAACAGGCACAGTCGTTGGCATACTTGTATCCTTACGCATTAAGGAAAATCATTTCATGCTTCCTTATATGGAAGTGAAAGGGGGAGAGATTCTATAAATAACTCAGTCGTATGTTACTAGCCTTGACTTCCCAAAATAGAATCTCTCTACGCTTATTCTTTAACAAAGACATTTTATTAAAACGAAAGAGATTTAATTCTTTTATTAATACAAAAGTATTAATTTTTTGTATTACATCCCCCCCAAAAAAGATTTTTGGCAAGCCAAAAAGAAATCATAATAAAATTTAGAATTCTCTGAACTTTTAAAATTTATGTTGGTACGACTGTTCCTTTTCACTACTACAAATAACATTTTTCAATTAGCTGTAAAAAAAAACAACTATATACAATGATAACATTAAAAACATGATAATACAATTTATCTGTTTAGGCAACTAAACAGAAAGAAAAATGAAACATATTTTTATAACTAATCTACTAAAATTTTCAAAAATTTTTCACACAAAAATATAGAAAATTTTTATCCAAATATCACTTCTTCCCTTGAAGTAGTAAAAATTTTCTTTTGTTTTGGACACTATTCATGATTTAATTTCAACAATTGTGGGTTGTTATATTTCCTAAGATTTGATACATGTACTATTTCAAAATTTCGTTTACTTAAACAATTCTTTTTATTTCCTATTTTTTCGTCGATGTTAACCTGATAATGTATGCACCCATTACCTAGTTCTATCTTCGAATCATTTGAAAAGTTTGGCCTTTCTTTCTTTTTCCTGTACTTTTTGTTATTAACTTCTTGGTCATTCTTTCTTTTTCCTATTTTTCCTGTTCTTTTTATTTTTGTTACCCCTCACATTATTTTTTTTTTTTTTTCAAAATGTTTATTTTTACTGAAACATCTTAAACTTTTTTCAAAATGTTTACTTTTATTGAAACATCTTAAACTTTCATTTTTTCAAAATGTTTACTTTTATTGAAACATCTTAAACTTTCATTTTTTTTCTTCACAATCTTTGACCTTAACATTATGAGAATTCTGTTGTCTAATGTGCAAGGATAAGTTGTCATTGTTAGATTTAGCAGAGATGATCAGTCTCTTACCACATTGAGTAACAACTGGCCCCGACACAATTAATAAACAAACAAAAATCTTTGCAAGTTTGCAACCCTACTAAAGCATACATTAACTCAGTATCAAGTATAAAAAACTTAGCTGAGTTAACAAATTCGCCTATCGTAATAAGGGGAAACTCACAAATTTTGTTAAGTGTGAAATGTCTTTTTGTTTGGGTAACATTTAATTTTTCACATTTTTAATAGGAATATTTAGTTTTGACCAAGTCCGAAAAAGAAAAAACATTACAAATTTCTTTCAGTTTTGTTTTTGTTTGAAAAGCTGAAAAATTTTGAATTTTGTTTGCCGTCACAAATTTAATTGACGTTTGAAACACATTTATTTCCCTCAAAAACATCTTAAATGCATAAAAATACACTATTATATAATAATTAAAAAAAAAGCAATATAAACACAAGAAATGCAATCAACTATTCATAATATAACATACTCAGTTATTCATAATTTATAAAGAAAAAGCAATATAAAAACAAGAAATGCACTTTAACTCTTAATAAAATTCTATTCAATTATTGAAATAAAAATGTTAAAATACTACTCATATCTAATATCACTAAAATATTTGATCATGCTAGCGAGAAAGAAAAATAAGAGGATAAAAAAAATATATATCTACAGTATTTTCTTTTCTTTTTTGCTAACCTTTTTTTTTTTGTCGGCCTTCTTTGCTTTTTATGTTGAAGAGAAACAAAAAATATATCATTGCACTTCATGAATATTCATGATTAAGCTTCGCGCACCTTATTCACTTTTGTTTTCTTTTTGAGCACTACGGAATTGTAGGGTCATCGGTCATTTCCAGATTGGACACTGTAGGGTCATCTCGATCAACACTATGGGTTTCAGAGAGGCATGTGACGAGCTCGAGCCAACGTCAGCATTCTCACTGCGATGAACGTACGGGTAGTTAAAGATGGGGTGGTGAAAACAGACCTTTCTTCATTCGTTTTTCACCGCGGACTAGGCATTTCTTTCTTTCGTCCTTCGTCCCCCGGGATGAGGTTTTATCAACGTTGTAGTCAGCCGGAAAATAGATAACAATGGTTTCCTCAGCAAGTAACATCCTGTCGACTTGTAATAACAGAGCTTCATCTCTGTTATCAGTGGTGTATTTAGCTTTAATAATGCAGTCGTAAGCCATGTTACACTCAAAATATCTTTATTAATGGTAGTAGGCTGGTATCGATAACAGTCCACATCCGCTCTCCACAAGGGAGAGGGTGGACAAGACTTCGGACAATTCTGGAACAAATTACCAGGATCACAACATGATGGAAAAGCCATGCGAAAAGCATTGCTCTCGCTTTTATACTAACACAGATTTGAGTAAACAGGCACAGTCGTTGGCATACTTGTATCCTTACGCATTAAGGAAAATCATTTCATGCTTCCTTATATGGAAGTGAAAGGGGGAGAGATTCTATAAATAACTCAGTCGTATGTTATTAGCCTTGACTTCCCAAAATAGAATCTCTCTACGCTTATTCTTTAACAAAGACATTTTATTAAAACGAAAGAGATTTAATTCTTTTATTAATACAAAAGTATTAATTTTTTGTATTACATATATATGTGTATATATATATATGTATATATATCTATGTATATAGATATGTATATATATATATCTATGTATATATATATGTATATATATCTTTATATGTATATGTATATATATATGAATGTATATATATATGTATATATATATGTATATATATTAAAATTTATTGACTTAAATATTTAATTTATGACCGATTGTTTTAGTTTGTATTACCATTTTCAAAAAATCATAATGTGTACTATTTACGTGCTTAGTTACGAACTACTAATGAACCTGTTTAAAGGTCACACCGCTGATAAGGTCACTTTTGCGATGCCCCTTAGGTCTGACTGTATATATATATATATATATATATATATATATATATATATATATATATATATATATATATATATATATATATATATATATATATATATATATATATATATATATATAAGCAATTATAAATTTATCAAAAATTTATGAATGATTTCCAATTTTAAAAAGTGCAAATAAATATTATTTAAAGTTCAAGTTGTTCTTTTCCTTTGCAGGTATCAGTTTAATTCAGCAGATATATTTTTCAGAATAATTTATTCACAATAAATTAATAATTTTTTTTCCTTGAAATTAAAAAACTACGTACTACTTAAATTGAAATTAAAAAATAATTTTAATAATTTCAAACACATGTTTGATAAGTATTCTGTTGATAAGTTAAAAAAGCAATAATTCAATATTAAAAAACAGTTCGATTGATATTTCATTTTCTAATAAAAAAATGCTTTTACGAACAAAAAATAAGAAGAGAAAAAAAGCTAAGTGCTTCTTTGTAAAACGACTAAGGTTGTTAAAATAAAATATAAAAAAAACAAAACATAGTTCCAAATAAAAGTGGTTTCAAAATCAAACAAGAACCAGACCAAAAAGCAGAGAACAAATATGATTCTAGTTAGACTCGTTGCCAATCCGTTTATTAAAGTATTGGCGAAATGTTCAAAAATAATATCGATACTTGCCTTAAAATTAATTATCGATTGCAAAATGTTAGTGTTCTCTTTAAGTTTTCTAATCCAAATTTGATTTTAGCAGAAATAAGCTATAAATAACGTTTCTGGTAAGTATTCTGTATTAAGCAGAAAACACAGAACTGCAGAGAATAAATCTAGGTCTACATCTTTTGGGATGTAATCTTTATTTGGCAAGGAATAAATATTGAAATTTAGTTTAGCGTCGAGAACAGTTTGCAGATTAAAGAAATTTGTAATGTCTTTATTGTTCACTGGATCACCCAAAGTTCATTCAATACCTCGCCATGTATTGGTTCAAAAGGTTTGTATATATCCAATCTGTCCCACTTCAAAATGTGTTATGATATCAGGACTATATATTTTACAGGTACAAAGGAGTTTTTCTGGTTGTGGTTAAATACTTTTAGTCATGCTTTATAATGCTTTTTCCAGCAATATAGTCATACTGTGTTGAGTAGTAACTAAACCCTCCTTATGCAAAACCCTCCTCTTATTTATATACATAATAAAGCTAGCTGGCATGTGCAGAAACAATTTCAAATGCTTGTTAAAATATATATATATATTTGTGTTGTAGTGCCATTGGTGAATATTTGTACCGAAATATAATTATTTAATAAATTTTGGAATCAATGTTCAAATTTTATTTCATTTGGACCAAAAAGAAATGTTATTCATATTGGTACCTGTTTATTGTCTTTTACAATCGCCAAAGCATCATAGAATTTTTGAACTTGAAAAAGTTGTTAAAAAATGCACAAGTTTGCCTCGGAGTGGTTATGAGTTATAACTCTCCTTTAGGAATATTTTTTCTAGTTTCTTTCATACTCAGGGCCGTCTTAACAGCATGCAAGGCCCCCGGCAAAGAAATGTTTTACACAGGTTATAACATGCCATACTGCTTAAAATGGAACTAAAAACTTCTCATACATAAAATAAAGCGTTTTTAACATATGCAATAATTTTAACAAATTTAAATTCATTTTGATTACCCCCAAAAACTGGATCCACATAAAAACTTCATTAGAAAGTAGAAAAATAGATTTCCGTTGACTTTTTAAGTTTTCCTGGTGATAAACTATTCAAATTATTGTTGTTTGCATGATAATCAATCACTATTTGTAGAAATAAAACAAAATGCACACTTTATACAATAGAATATATTTATTTTAAAAAAAAATTATGTAAGTCAATTTTTTTTTATGCTTAGTCTTTTTTAAATACAATTTATTAAAAGTAAGATTCTCAAGGGCCCCCTGAGTGCCTGGGGACCTCTGACACTGCCCGGTTGTGCCCATGCGTAAAGACGGTATTGTTCATACTACTGCCTGGATGTTGTCAAAACTTGGCCATTATTTTGGGACTGGTAGCAATGTAGAAAACATTTTCTTTCTAATCTTGTATACATTTAAACTTAGTGGTTTTAAAAGGTTAATTTTATGCCTTTTGGCCTATGATAATAATTTGATTTTGATTGCTGAAAAATTAAAGTTTATAAAAGGTTTTATTTTCTTATAATGCACTGTGTTTTGACTTTATTTCTAAAAATGTTTATTAATAAATAGACGTTGGCTTCAATGGTCATATTTTTATTTCTTTCCTTTATTGCTACATAATAATAAATGTTGATTTATATATTTTTGACATCTGATGTTAGGAATTTTTTGTTTCTTCTCAGTAAAAGCCTTCATTACAATTGCTAGTTTATAGGTTACCAATTTTTCTGGTGATTAATGAACTCTTCTGAGTTACTACCCATTTACAAATCCGTTGTTCTAAGAAGTAAAATCTTATTTTTTTATCTCAAGTTCTTCTAGACTGCCTTCAGGTAAGTATTACGAGGTGAACACAATCCAAAGTCAAAGCTAGTATTTAAACACATGTTTAATTAGTCCTCTACATCACAGGGTTATTTTTCAACTATACTTAGTAATTAATTAGGCCCGGATTTTGGTGACATTTGCATTTTTGGACATTTTTTGTCCTTTAGAGCATTTTTTTAGATTTATAGGGCATTTTTCTTTAAATTTTGGGGCATATTTTGCATTTTAAAGCATTTTTTATTTTTTTGTTAATTTTTTCCAATTTTTATTATTTTTTATCATTTTTCATTATTACACTGGCTTCCAAACATTGAAGAAACATCTTTTCAAATTAAAGAAGAATTGTCAGTAAGTGAGACCGTCTTTTTCAAGTACGCACCAATAACATCAGTAGGCGTTGAAAGAAGCTTCTTTAGGTATAAAAATTAACTTTCAGACAAGAAACGCTCGTTTACATTTCAAAATATTAAAAAAAAATTAATAATCCAATGTAATTCTGATATTTAGTAATATTATGAGATGGAAGTTGTTATATTCATTAAAGTTTCTGTACAAAATGAAAATGTTTTGGAGTCAATATATTTTCCTTTTTTTTTTTGTTATTTTAGGATATAAAACATATTTTTCAAACTTTAATGAACGTAGAACAAGTATTGCATTGCTTTATATTTTTTTAAATGACTCATAATAATTTTAAAGAGTAAAAAATCGTTTTAGTTCAATATTTTTACTTTATTTAAGTCATGTCATAAGGCGTTTTTAGTGCAATTTTCGCATTTTAAGGGCATTTTTTGCACTTTTTAAGGGCATTAATTGAGATTTTTTAGGTCATCAAAATCCGGGCTCTAGTAATTAATATTGTAAATCTGACATTACATGAAAAGATTGCTCTAGATTTTAAAATATAAATAATAAATGAGGTAACTTCTATTTTCCATTCTCATGTTAATAGAGCCTTATGATATTAAGAGAATAAATTGAACAAAATTTTTCTTTATTGGCTATTTGGATCCAGTTTGCCCAAATTGTTATGACTAAAGAACTAAGTTGGTATTTGTAAAAATATATATATTATATATTTTTGTTAACGTATTTGTAAATGGTGAAGTGAAGTTATATGCAGTAGGAGTTAAAAGCTATTTAGTGTTGAAATATATGATAAGTTGTGCCGTGATGTCTCAGTTTTTAAAGCACTGAATTGTCATTGTGAAGAACTAAGGTTCGATCCAGAGTAGAATGTTTTCAGATCTATCATAGAGGTGTTTCCAAGTATCTCAGTAATAGCCTATTTTGCAGCCCTAGTACGGTGTAAATAAGGTATTACTACTGCAAAATGTATGTGTAACTATTAATAATTTTTTCTTTCTTTTTTTTCATTTTGAATTAATATATTATGAAATTATTTGTATTGTATCTCTAATGTTTTTAAGTTAATGCATTTATCTTTTAGATGCTGGAAGAAAACAATTTTCTGATCAAAGCTATAAAATACTATCAAAACAGAGGAAGAGCAATAGAAGTGCACCAGTAAATTCCATTTTATTTTATTACATTGAAAATTATCCATTCCTATATTTTGCATTTTCTTGCCTTGCTTAATTTTTAATAATTTAGATAAAAGTATTTAATCCCTTTATATTTGAAATATCTAATTATGAAGATATCATACTTCTGTTGCTTTATAATAGTGAAGAAAAAAAAAAATCTTCCTTGTTGTGTTCTTAAATGTTTTTTTTTTTTTTTTTATGAATAAAAATGAACTATTATGGTTAAGATGGCTTTTATATTATTATGAGAAATGAATATTAATTTTTCTTTTTAAATAAATTGCATAATTTCTTATGATAATCAAATAAAGTTTGTTGGGGATTTGCTTGATTTTGAGAACTTTGGAAAAAATTTTTGAATTTCTTTTCTGTTTTATTAAACTTTGAACTTATCTGTAACTATAATAAATTAATAAAAGGTAATTAAAATTTTTTTATTTGTCATAATGAAGTTAAAATATTTGTTATAATAAAAGTTATTATTTTGTAGAATTCCAATTTTATTTCCAAAGTAAGAAGAGAAAATAAAATAACTTTTCAAATTTACTAAATTTGTTGCACAATGCTTTGGGAAACCAAAATAGGTACCTGAGGCCTTTTACCAGTCTTAAATCTAGGCATAAAAATGCAGAAGGCTTTTTCTTTTTTAAAAAAGAAAAGAAATGCTGTCTTTTTTTGACTGGCACATCAAAACAAAAAGTGGCAATCTAAGTTAATACAATGAAAAAATTATATTATCATATTAGTTTATCTAACAAATTTAGTTAGTTGAAGGTATTTATTATATATTTAGCAGCATCTAAAGTTTTTTATTTATCCAGAGAAGTATCTAGAAAGCGTAGACTGCAATTTCTATTCACTTGATTTAAAGATCCAATATCTCTATTCGTATTTACAAGATCTTAAAATCCAGTATTGCGATTCTTGTAAGAAATAATTTTTTTTCTTGAATTTGTTAGTCTAAAGGTGTGATATATCTTCAGAGATGATTGTGATCTGTAAATCCAAGGTCCAGAAGTTTCAAGAAATTATCAATCACATTTATGTATAAAAATTCTTGTATATTTTATCTAAAAATATTAGAACTAGAATTTGTACGTGGCATCTCTTTCATTTGTAAATATTTTTTCTGGTAAAATAATAAATGTAATTAGAGATAAAATTAAGCTAAATACATAATTATTAATTTAAATTATGCTGCATATAATTTATATAGAATTTCACGTTGTGAAACTATCAATGATTTAAATTTATAAAGACATTAATTTTTTGAAATGCATCATTGATGATTTTACTCAGGAAATTTTCAGGATTTTTTAATTGGGCTACATATGTATAATAAATAAAACTATTTTTATGTGTTCTATATTGCATTAATTTCTTCAAACCATTTTAGTAACAATAATGTAAAAAAATTAAAATCATTAAAAATTTACTTGAATTAGGTGTATCCAATCTTGGCTTCGTTGGTCACCGGTGACCCCCTTGGCATTCAATGTGATAATGATTTTCCTCAAAAAATTTTCAGGATTTTTGAGTTGGGCTCACAATCACCCCTGTATTTTGCATTAGTAATTTAATTATAAATGTTAGTTCAAAAATTTTTTAAATAGGAAACATTTATGGTATATAAAATTTATATTGATCTTTCCTGCATTAGTTTTTCACTTTATGCCACAATTATTATTCTGGCACAATATTGTGTTATTTATTAGAGCTGTCTACTGTACTAATAAATAACACAATATTGTGCACAATATTCTGGCACAATATTGTGTTATTTATTAGAGCTGTCTACTGTACTAATAAATAACACAATATTGTGCCAGACAATATACAATATACCACACAATACCCCTGTGCCACACAATATACTGTTACACAAATATTTGACCTTTTTCTGAAAATAGAACTAAAATTACTTTTTGTTTCCTAATTTATTTCTAGAGCTCAGAATTTTGTTTAAAATTTTTTTCCTCAGTTTTTTTTAAACTTAAAATTTTAATGCAAAGCCATAATTTAATTGAAGCTTCAGATATAATTTGCTCTTAGATGTTTGTTTCTTAGGTAAACGCAGGTACATTTATTATATTGTATGATTTTGCTACTGTCATTATATACATTTATTCTAAATTAATCAAGTTTTTAATATCTGTTTACTTTTTATAGGCTTTTGCAAGTCTTGCATCGAAATATGATTCTTTTGGGAAGCATTGCTGACGAAATATATAATATTTCCTCAAATGTAAGTACAAAGATGTTTGTAAATAAGTCATTTCTTGTAAAGTTGACCATACAGAATTCATATGTCTCAAAGATATCCTTGAAAGTTATGAGGATTTAAAATTAGCTTAAACTAAATGAAAAGGAAATTTTTTAATAAAAACTAAGATAAACATAGCAAATCTAGAAAGATTGAATCTTGAGGCCATTTATTTGTTTTATTTATTTATTATTATTTTTTTATGTGTTGATTTTTTAGATTAAATCTTTATCCTCAAAATTTTTGTTTTCCAATGCAAATTTGCTATAAAGTCATTTTCATTGTTACAGCAGTTTTAAGCCGGGAAAAAGATACAATTAAATTTTATTAAAATGTATCCATTGTAATGTTTAAAGAATTTTTTTAAGATACAGTTAATGTTTTTATAAAGATTTTGACTTATACTTTAGAATGAAGGTAAGAAATTTTTCAAAGTTTTTATGTGGTTAATAATAAAAAACATTGTCTTGTTGATGTATATAAATGTTAGGTATATCATAATATAAGTAGATATTTTACAGGTATGCAATTTGACTTTAATTTGTTTATAATTTTAAGGTTTTATTAATGTTTCTTGCCTAACAATATTAATCCTGTGTACCCTTAATTGAAATATTGTATTACATTGTTCATAAATACTCATAGTTTGAACCTTATATGAATCATTCATAGTATGAACCTTACCATAGATTAATCTCTGATTTATAGTTAAAGGGCTTGTGGTACAGTGGGCCAAAAATGTTTCTGAACATGTATGAATGTCAAAAAACATCAATTTAAGCATTTGAATTGGAACATTTGGACATTTTATTGAAACTTAGTATTTCAAAAAGGTTTAAAGTCAAATGTTTCTTATCAAGTGCCACCATCCCCCCAGAAACTCTGGAAAAAACAAACAAATTTAAAAGATTTTGCTAATTTTTTAATAAATGATTCGATTTTTTAAAATATTTCACGAAAAAGAATTTTTTTTATTATTTGTTTCGAATATTTATAAAATCAAGTTGCATTTCATTGTTTTTTTATTTTTTATTGTTTGATCTGCCATTTGATCTTTAGTCGCCAACTGACTTTTAAACTCAAACCACGGCCACAAATGGTTTTTTTTTAAATTTTTTTTTATATAATGTGGAAATGGCCACTGAGATCATGATGCTGAATTATTTCAACCTCTGACTGCAAGTGTGCTGGCACCAGATTTTGAATGCTCTAGCCCTAACACCAAATGAATTGCCTCAAAACCTTTCACACGAAATAACGAATTGGTTATTTATTATTGTAGTTGAAATGTTTTTTTATCAAAGTGTTAAAGAGTCTTATGCCGCTCATAATTTGTTTATTGCATTCGGGTGATTGAATTGCTGTCAGGTCGTCAATTAATCATAAAAAATGAATTACATAAATGCATTCTTTTAAATGAATTTTATGCAATCACTTGTTTTATTGAAATTTTTTAATTAAAAAAAACATTAACATCCTTTTGAAAATGCAAATTACGAGCAGCGAAAAAGAAAACTAAATCTGAAATTTTTCAAAGTACCAATATTTTTTCGGACTTGGAAAAATTTTCAGTTGAGATAAAATTTTTCAGATTCTGAAAAATTCTCAATTCAAATATAAAAGAAAAAAAATTTATGCGATAATTTCTTGAGATATTATCTGTCTTTTTCAAATTCTGTTACCGAAAAAGCTGCTTTTTAAGTAAATTTATTTATTTCGTTATGTGTTTTAAAACACTGGACGTTGTATTTATCTGATTCGAATAATTCATTTTTATACTACTTCAAAATATATTCATAACGATGTTCACAATAGGGACATCTCAAAGTTTAAGATAGGGCATAAACGACAGATTGTCTTCAGAGTATTTCGGAAGTTTTCTAATCTGCATTGTTTCGACCTTCAAGGGAAGCATTCGCTAATATAAAAAAAAGTTGGAAGGTTCATCCTGTGGGTGTGAATCTATAGTCTTTCAACATCAAAAACTGGTGAATGTGCCTTTAAAATTTTGTTATGTTCGCAGACATGCCAACTTGCTCCGGACAGAAAATAAATATTTTCGAGTGGTAGTTTATTAATGTATGATTCTTGGTCTAATAAATTCAATTTATTAGCTTTTTATCTACTACTAATTCTAAATAATTCGAAAGTTTATATAATTCGCCACTTTATTCCAATCTAGACATGATGCACCGTTTAAAAAGTAAGCAAAATTAATACATTTTCAAATTTTTGTACGTAGTTGTTTACCGTTTTTTAAATTATTATGGCGCGTCCGGAGCAGTTGGCATCTCCGTGTTCGAATGGCTGCAGGGTCTTCCCTATTCACTTGGAAAACCATTTTATTGAGTAAAAATAGCTTGGTGTATCACAATTTGGCTTGCAACAACGTTATGCTGGTGAAACCCATGGTTTTGAGATTGTTGTACCAAAAAGAAATAGACTTTGTATAGGGAAAGTTAAAAATGCGATGAATTTTGAAAAGAATTATCAACTTTCTGAGTTATAATAAAAGCTTGACTGTGAACTCTTCTTTTTATAATTCAAACGTGTGAATCTACTGCTATCCAGCTCTGTGTTTAACTTGACCTGTCTCAGCATATAGTCCACTTGCTTGGAAAAAATGTGATCACAATCTGAATTTATAAAAAGAGAAATCAAAAATCATGTTTAAAGCAGTTAAATATTACAATTCTAATGGAAAGTTGCACAATGCAGCAGAAAATCCATAAGAAAATTGAAAACAATAAAAAATATAAAAATGACAACCGAAGCTGACGTCGTCAGGGGTGCCAGCTCCAGAAGTCATAAAAACACAATCTTTTTGATCGAGAGAGCACGACAAATGTCTAAAAATTGCTTTCTCTCTCTGTACCCCAAAGGTTTAGTAAAAAGTCCAGGAAGAAAGAAAAGTAAAATACATAAACAAATAAACATTGTTTAAAAAACCTACTTAAGAATATTCCTATTTTTATCCAAAGCACACAGCTTTCTGAAAATCTTTAACGAAACTGAAATTCAAGAAACAAACTAATAAACACCTTTTTCTAAATGAACCAGAATGCACAAATTGTAAAAAAACCTTTAACTGTTACACATATTTTGATCAAGTGTAGTAAATTTAAAAACCAGAGACTTAGTCATTTTGGTACCTTCCATCCATCATTGTTTTCACTAATTGGAGATAATCCTCACTCTAACATTTTCTCATACCTTAAGGACATTGGCATTTATACATCTATCTAGTTTCAAACCAAAACAGAATTGTGACCCTAGTTGTAAAATATCTACCTAGTTGGAGGCGCGATATAGCCGAAACTGGCTATTGCGCCAAAAACCCAAACTATGCCCACATTTAATGTACAGAAAGAAGAGAAAGGAAAATAACTACTTGGACAATATTTGAAAAAAAGACAACACTTGTCACTATGACAGTTAGAAAAGAAATCCCGCCGAATTGAAATACGCCGTCCAAGATTTTTTCAATCAACCTTCATTTGTAGAGGAAGTTTAGAAACTGGTGTGGTGGCCAATTCTTTTATTCCCAAAAATAAAATTGCTTTAGTAGAACATAAAAGGAAAAAGTTGAACGAAACTACTGCAGCGAGAAATATCTTAACTGTCTTTACAGCTGGAAGAATTGGTCATTCCCTACAAAACTTTTTAAAACATATGCCCAATATTAAATGTTAATCGGTCTGATCTATTCTATATCCTTTCTCTCTGGTGTTATCGCCTCAACATTTATTTATTGGTCCGGTTCACTGGAGGTCTGTCGAATCTCTCAAGCATTTTATAAAGCATCCCAACAATGTGTTCGCAAATTCAATTCAAGAGTTGCTCAGAGAAGCCTTATTCTCCATCATTGACATGGACGAAGATTTATTGCTGGACGTTGTTCGTGACTATCATTTGGGCAAATTTCTTCAGAACTTAAAGCTAGTTCACAAACGAATCAAGAAAGTGGAATCTATGAAGAAACCACACTAACTCATCAATGTATTTCAACGACTTTTACCTCTGGTCGAACTCAATAAATTGTGGATTTCAGAAAAGTTACCTTCCAACCTCCTCAAAAACTTTTTTTTTTTTAAATTTGTATATAAAAAATTTAAAATTGGAAATTAAATTTGAAAACTCATTTCGAACTTTCATTATTAAACTTGTATCAATTTTTTTATAATTTTCATTGTAACAAAAACGCTAACTCTTCTTATATAATTTTTTCAATCTCATAAGTCATTCATATCCAGCTTATGTACATACATCAAAAACAAATTCATAGCTAGAATAGATACTGCTCCAAGACTACAAATTCAACTTTTGAACATAAAATCTAATTTACGATTATTAATGAAAAGTTTCGTCCCTCTTATTTTATAACAGGCGTTGGACAGCCGACTCAGTTTTGGTTTTATGACTACTAATGTTCTTAAACTCCGTAGCCTTGTAATTTTGAACCCAATCTAGAAGACAAGGAAACTTCTGGATCAAGTATTGGGAGAAATTGGATTTGGGGAGGACTTTTTGATGGAACTAATAAAGTAGTCTTTTATTGGTTAATGTGTTCACAATTGTCTTAATATACTTGACATATAAAGTGGGGTATCCGCCGTAAGAAAGTTCATTATTCAGGGATCCATAACTGAAAACAATTTGGGGACTGCTGATTTATCTGACCTTTTATCTATTTTTTTAATTATTTATATATCTTGGTGGGGGGGGAATAATTCCAATTTATTAAGATATTATTAATTTACCTTTCTTACCATAGGTAAAAATATTTTCTGAAACAATGGGAATTCCGTCATGTTTAGAGGATATCATTACATATGTGACTAGTAATACCACAGAGTTCAAGCACTGATTCATTAGAAATAATTTTTATAATTTTCTTAAATTTTTGCAGGATGCACCTAATTCTACCACTAGTTCGGATGAACAGAATTCAGGAACACAAGACACTGGATCTTCTGATGACCAACAGGTCCAATCAAATACTTGAATAATAATTATATATTTTCTGTAACATTATAGAAAAGGTGTAATTATATGCAGCTGTAACATATTCATTTGTATTTGAAATATCTTTGTGGCATTTTTTTGTAAATAGTGTACATACATTTTAAATAAATATTTTATAATAAATTTTTAGCTTGTATTTTATGTATGATTCATATAGCGTGTGAAAAATGTTTCTTACTCTATGGTGACTTTTTTTGCCTGAAAAGGCTAAAAAAACAACTATTTTCAGGAATAGGCGACTATTAGACTTTTTTACTCTTAGCAAAGTTTTTATATTTTCTCTCTGAGGGGCAGTTTTGTTATTTTTAATTGTTTTTTTCTTCTATTAACATTCATATTTTATTGTGATTCGACTTTTATTTAGGTACCTATTTTCTAATATGTAATATATTAGGTACCTATTTTCTAATTTATATTTGTACAAAAGTTTTTTTTTTTAATTGGAGCATTAGTATTTGACAATTAAGCTATAATTTTAGATATTTGGCTACTATTTTTGATAAATTTTTGTTCCTGTTCAGGCAACTATTTTCATGCTTGAGGCTACTTAAAGCAACTATTTTTGTTCATTTTTTACTGTGGCAACCCTGGAACTAGATTAAATACTGTGTAGTAGACAAAATCATGGTTTACTGACCCACACAACACTTTAACTCCAATTGATGAGTCAATCCATGTGAAATTTTTAGTATTTGAATCAACCGAGGATATTAAAGTTAAAACAGGTTAAATTAACAGGTTGTGCTTAATCAGTTTTAAACTTTGATATATCTTAAATTTATTTGTTTCGTTCACTTTTATAGATGTCTTAGTACATTCATTCATCAATTTATTATAGTTATCTAGTATTTGCTATCAAAATGAAGTGTGAATAAAAAAATGTCATTTTTTCTTTTTTATAAAAACCTGGAAAATTTGTACATCACACCTGGAAAATAACTAGTCTTAAAATTGTCAGTGACAGTAATCAGTTATTGAGATTTGATTTAAATATTTCTAACATCTACTGCAATCATTTGTTTTAAAAATTCCACATAGGGAAAAATTTTCATATTTCCATCCTCATTTAATGATATTTTTTTGCTCACAAACTCTATCACCATTGCAAATCATCTTATTTTAAATAAAATAATCACAGTTTATTGATGAAAAATTTTATTGTATAGATAAAATATATTTTGGATTTACTTTTAAATGTCCCTGATATATATGAAAAAGTCATGGAATTGTTTTTCTATTTTTTTAAAAGTATTGGAACTTGTAAATTAATTTGAAATAATTTGATTTATATTTTAGAGTATGAAAGGAATGATCAGGAAAACATGTTTGTTTTATTTTAATAGTCAAATGCAAATTTTATATTAGATAATGCCTGTAATTTCTAAATTGTTGATGTTTAAAATCGCATGTTTGGCGCAGCATGTCCTTCTGTGGACCTTGTGCCAGTAAACCCTACATTCAATCAATCTAAATTGTTGATCTGAATGCATTAAAATTTATATTTTAAAATTTTTCCATAATTCTCTTTAATACTAGTCAGAGATGTTTGCAGGGAAGCATTTTACTATTTATCTGTTTTGTTGGAATAAAATATTCTAATGTGTAACTTAAAATGTGAATAGCTCTAAAATATTTCAAAAAGGAGATATATAAAAAAAGAATAATTTATTGCTGAAGGACATTAAGTAAAAGTTATAAGCCGTAACTTTCTATAGGTAGTATTTCTAGAATAAACTTCTTAGTATTGATGCCAAATTGATACTTAATAAGTTTCCAGAATTTTGAACTAGATATAACAGTACAATACACTGAATGTCTCATGACAGGTTGACAATTATTATACATTGTCTAAAATAGTCTAAAAAAGTTATCATTAAAAAATATTCTTTTTTATAAATTACCATATCTAAAATATTTAAGTCTGTGCATTGAGAGATGAAAAATATCAAAACCAGCTGGATTGCCTGAGATTTGATTGAAACTGTTGATTCCCTTTCAATTGATCTCTCTTTCCTCTTGCCATCAAACAAATTTTGGTGTTCTCCCTCCCGTTTTCCTCATGCTTGTTGAAAAACAAAAAAAATTCCTTATTTCCAAAACAAAAGTAATCTGTTTTGCTAATAAGAAAATTGTTTCAAATGCAGGATAATTTAAAATAAAAAATAGATTTTTTTAAAAACATTTTTGTCTTTGGTATTTATTTACATTTACTAATTTTTATTCTCAAAAAATTATTGTTATACAAGTTAGCATACATGAATACAATTTTATAAAATTAGACTGACTGTAGTTTTATAGTGAAGTGGACTACAACTAAGTGTTTTCACATTCAGGATAGTTTAAAATTATAAATGTAAACAAATTTTTACCATTGGTACTTATATTTACCAGTTTTTATCCCCATACAATTAGTGTTATACACGATATCATGCACAAATACAAATTAGACTGCTTGTGGTATTATAATAGCAATCTATGCATACGAACAGCAACAATGCTAAATTAAATCAAAAGTTTTAAATTTAGTTTTATTTTTTCTACCATTTCTAACAATAGTTTTCCTCTAAAGCATATCTTTATTTTAGTTATGTGTATCTAAGAAGAAGTTTTCTGCAATGACGAGGTCTTCTTAATGGCCTAATAATTTATGCTGGGCTGGAAATTTTTTCCTCACTCCTTGAACTCTGCCTTTATCAACGGTCATGCTGTTCTCTTTGATGGCTATTTCTCGTTCTAGATCTCTCCTTGTCTCCTGTAGGTTACTCAGAGAAGCTTCTGCTCTGGCTAATTGTTCTTGTAGAGACTGAATGGTTGCTGCCAGTTCACGAGATTCTGTTATCAGACTTAAAAAATAAAACTTTATTTAAAATATTTATTATTGATTTAATTAACTTCAAATTACTATTCAATTAACTAAATAATTAGATAGGAAACATTCTGTTCTGGTAATTTTTTAAATTCTAAAATTGTTTCAAAAAGTCACTATGAAATTTTGAGTATTAGTTTCTAAAATTTGCGGATTTAACACACTGTTTTGGTGAAACTGTTATATTCCTTTATAACCGTCGTTGAACAGCTGACCTAATTTTGGGTTTACGACAACTAATGCTCAACTCCGTAGCTTTGTAATTTTGAACCCAATCCTGAATACAAGGTAACTCCTGGATTAAGTAGTGGGAGAAATTTGCCTTTATGGAGGAGTTCTTGATGGAACTAACACGCATTTGCGTTACATAGATAGGTATACCTCCAACGATTAGCCCGACGGCAAAGGGACTCTAACCCATGATGCGTCTACCACTGACGATATTTTACGTCAGCACTGTGGTCTGTGCGAGCCAGATGAGGAATTCGTATCGACCAGCCATCACTGAGATTCGAACCCGGTTGGCCTCCTTGAAAGGCGAAACTCTATCCTCTGAGCCACCACAACTCTCGGTCATATTCTTTGTAAGTAAAATAGGCATCTCTTTACCCTCTCCATTGTAGTATCTATATGGAAAGAATTCCCCTGGCCCTTTTTCAGAGGCAATGACTATGGTTACGAGGTTTGACTATTGAAAGTAAGGGTGTTGTGTCAATATTTAAGACAGGTTTTGCCACGGTTCGATGAGAGAATCCCCCCTTTTTTAAAATGCGCTATTTCTTGTTTCTATGGCAGCAGACAGTCTTAGACTTTGTGACAAGAGGAGTCCTTTCTATAGACAAACTATATAATGGTTTCGGCAAATTTTGCTTCCCGCGCAAGTATATTCCCTCTTTTAACTGAAACGTAAAAGCAATATTTGTAGAAACTATGATAACGAAGAGGGGGAAAGTGTAAGAGTGAGAAAATCGGATACGCTTGAGATACCTATTATATTTGCAAAGAATTTATAAGTTTAAAAAGTTTTATCATTCTAATGAACTTAACAAATTGCTATTATTTGAATTTTATAATAAATATTTTGTTAAAGTTTTGCGCAATTGTTTAGTATTTATATACTTTCAAAACCGCTGTATAATTTTCTTTACGTATTGTAAATCGATTCGTAATTTATTTTGTACGTGACAGGCGGAAGAATTGTGTACCAAATATCATATAATGGATTTATTGAATATATTAACTTTTAGACTTGCTCTTATTACAAAAGAGAACTTTTTAGATATTTAAAAATGATACACGATTAAGAATGTTTCACAAAAGAGTTAACAAAAATTATCGATTTATTAAGTGGGTCGTATTAAATTATATAAAAATATTTTTCAAAGCAAATATACAAAATTGCATATTT
Source organism: Parasteatoda lunata (assembly GCA_949128135.1). Taxonomy (NCBI): domain Eukaryota; kingdom Metazoa; phylum Arthropoda; class Arachnida; order Araneae; family Theridiidae; genus Parasteatoda; species Parasteatoda lunata. The sequence continues at coordinate 36,267,784 of OX421979.1, forward strand.
ATCCGCTCCTCTTTGAAAATAGGATTTTGGATAGACATATTTGAAATACACCTAAAACCAAACCTACAAGAATACCAATATTTATTTTGTCATTTTAGAATACATAAAACCAGAATGCCAACTTTAAACATAATAGTAATTTTTTTTACTTAAAAATGTAATTTTGTTACATAAAAATAAACACAAATGTTTTGCATTTATAATTTTGACCAACAATTTAACATATGATCTGGGAAAATAAATTGAATCCTAATTTTTGACATAATTTCATGTTAATCTTCAAGGCTGTTCTTACCTCGTAGTTAAATTTAACATTAATATTTTCTTTTAGAAATATATATCAAAGTAAGCATCTAAATTTTGTGAAAATTAGAGGCAGTTATGCACAGCAATAAAGATATAAATGAAGGAAATAAAAAATGAAGAACCTCTTACCCAAGATGTGCTTTATCTTCACAAAGTTCAACGTTTGGGCGCTCGTTTCGTAAGTGGAGTCTAGTTTGAACTTTCTTCAAAGGAGCTTCCTTCTCTAAAATCTGTTTCTTTAAAAATGTAATGAGTTTCTCAGCTTCAGCTATGTCTCCCATTATCTAAAAGAGAGACAGTAAATAATATTCGAGGAACTGAATGAAATGAAGAGTTCTAAGTGACATTCTAATGAATTCGTTTTAAAGCTCCTGCGTTGACATAGTAAATAAAGAATATGCCTGGCTTTTGTTCCTTTTTCACGAGAGCCTCTCATTTACAAAATTGATAAATCTCTAACTGTTTGCATCGTAGCATTCAAACCCGTGGCGCTTTAATTTACTGCCTTCTTAGATTATTCGTTGACTAATTGTGGAAAAATGCACTTAAAACGGTCTTCCACTCCAAAAACAAGTAGAGCATTTATCCACTAATATCTGAGAAATTGAACAATTTGGTTAAATAAATCAATATTGTTTAGTTCAATAAAACTGAAAGAAAATATTTCTCCGAGAAATCTCTTTTTTTTTTTTTTTTTTTAAATGTCTCTTAAATTTTTTTGTCACTACGTTCTTCAATTATGAACTTATTTCTCTGACCATCGTGAGAGCATTGCTTACATACATTTGCAACTTGATTTAATGATTTCCTTTTCTAGCGTGCCCTTTAAAATAATTTTGAAAATGTAAAAATATGGTGAATAAATCTTAAATAGAATTTGTCTGATGTTTTTTTTTTTTTTTTTTTCTTAAAACAAATTATAGAATCGTAATTTCTTCATTTTAAATAATACACTGATAATAATCGCTAGTTGACGATCTTTTTTTTAAAAAAATATATATAGATAATTTATTGATGTTAATATTACAATTTCATGAATGCTTCAAAAATTTAGAGGAAAAGCATTTGAGAAGAACAACCTCCTCTATCTAGAAAGTGAGTTTTTAGAAAGAAAAAAAAAACTTTTACCAGTTAAGGAAGTAAACCCAGTAAATCAAATTAAAAATAGATTGATTACAGAGTAGAAAAATATTTAAATAAATAGTTAAAATGTATAAAGACATTTATTAAAAAATATAGAGAGACAGTAAAAGAGATTTTTCCTGTCATTGAACTTCCATTGCGGAGTCGTGTTTTAATCACGAGTTAAAGATATTATACTTCAAAGATTTTTTAAATCTTTCGAACTTAATTTGATTAAGGGTAACACTCGATCTTACCATTTCCAAGTGTTTCTTTAATCTGTAAAGACTATCGGCTGTTTCATTGACGCGTCTTGCCAGAGCACTTTCAACCATATCAGCTTGGTGTCGTAGATCTCTGTACCCATTCATCAAGTGAGAATTTATTTTGTCACGCAGTATTTCTGACGTTCGTATCTCGTCTCTGGCATAGAAGAGTCGGTGGCGTGTGAATTCAATCCACTCTTGAGGAGACGACCATCTGTAAAATAGCGCGATTTGTTTGTGAAGAATTTCAACAAGAAAAACAGTTGTGCTGGTCGAACCTTTTCTTTTCCAACAGTGGTTTTATACAAGGTGTCCCATAATATCCGCTTTAATATAAATTTTTAGAATCATTTCAAAAATGTCAACACATCACAATTTAAAAATTTATATAAAACGTAATAGGAATTTCTCGAATCAATTATGGGGAAGGTGAGATTAAACATAACGAATTAAGTTTGATTGTCTTATGAAACACAGAGATGTTTGTAATTCTGAGATAATCGGCTTCAGATATTCTAAAATACTCCACTCTACTTCCCCCGCCAATCAGAAAGTATTTGACATTTTTCAGTTTTACCTGCCACGATAGTGATTTAGATAGCTTTTCTGCTTTTCCTCTCTTAACTCTTTCGTTACGAGTGCCATATTTATCCGGGCATTCATGTGATGCCGTATTTAGCCGACTTCATAATACCGATTGATAATCGGCCCAATCTGCTTCAAACTGCCCCTGGCAAATTTTCCATTAACCTATATTAGATTAATACCACTAAAAGCATATTTTGAACATGCTTAACATGTTTTGTATATCGATTGCATTTTTATTTATGATGCTTGTAAAATCACCGATTATAATATTGTGTAATACTTAAATAAGAAGATTTGAGCATCGGCTTACTGACTTGCAATGTACACACTTCGCCG